>CM076402.1:8236368-8836368 GCA_038363315.1 Mugilogobius chulae | reverse complement strand
ACACCTGTCACCTTCAACACCTGTCACCTTCAACACCTGTGACACCTGTCACCTTCAACTCCTGTCACCTTCAACACCTGTCGCCTTCAACACCTGTCACCTCAACACCTGTCACCTTCAACAACAGTGACACCTGTCACCTCAACACCTGTCGCCTTCAACACCTGTCACTTTCAACACCTGTCACCTTCAACACCTGTCACCTTCAACACCTGTCACCTTAACCCCTGTCGCCTTTAACACCTGTCGTCTTCAACACCTGTCGTCTCAACACATGTCGTCTGAACACCTGTGACACCTGTCACTTCGACACCTGTCGCCTTCAACACCTGTCGCCTTCAACACCTGTGACACCTGTCTTCTTCAACACCTGTCGCCTTCAACACCTGTGACACCTGTCTTCTTCAACACCTGTCGTCTCAACACCTGTGACACCTGTCGCCTTCAACACCTGTGACACTGTCACCTCGACACCTGTCGACTTCAACACCTGTCGCCTTCAACATCTGTCACCTCAACATCTGTCGCCTTCAACACCTGTCGCCTTCAACATCTGTCACCTCAACACCTGTCGCCTTCAACACCTGTCACCTCAACACCTGTCGCCTCAACACCTGTGACACCTGTCACCTCAACACCTGTCACCTTCAACACCTGTCACTTTCAACACCTGTCGCCTTCAACACCTGTCACCTCAACACCTGTCACCTTTAACACCTGTCGCCTTCAACACCTGTCACCTCAACACCTGTCACCTTCAACACCTGTGACACTGTCACCTCAAAACCTATCACCTTCAACATTTGCGCATCTTCAACACCTGTCACCTTCAACACCTGCCGCACCTTCAACATCTGTCACCTTCAACACCTGTCACCTTCAACACCTGTCACCTTCAACACTGTTACCTCAACACCTGTCACCTTCAACACATGTCACCTCAACACCTGTCACCTTCAACACCTGTCACCTCAACACCTGTCACCTTCAACACCTGTCACCTCAACACCGGTCACCTTCAACACCTGTCGTCTTCAACACCTGTCGCCATCAACACCTGTCACCTTCAACACCTGTCACCTTCAACACCTGTCGTCTTCAACACCTGTCACCTCAACACCGGTCACCTTCAACACCTGTCGTCTTCAACACCTGTCGCCTTCAACACCTGCCGCACCTTCAACATCTGTCACCTTCAACACCTGTCACCTTCAACACCTGTCGCCTTCAACACCTGTCACCTCAACACCTGTCACCTTCAACACCTGTCACCTTCAACACCTGTCACCTTCAACACCTGTCACCTTCAACACCTGTGACACCTGTCACCTCAACACCTGTCACCTTCAACTCCTGTCACCTTCAACACCTGTCGCCTTCAACACCTGTCACCTCAACACCTGTCACCTTCAACAACAGTGACACCTGTCACCTCAACACCTGTCGCCTTCAACACCTGTCACTTTCAACACCTGTCACCTTCAACACCTGTCACCTTCAACACCTGTCACCTTAACCCCTGTCGCCTTTAACACCTGTCACCTGAACACCTGTCACCTCAACACCTTCGACACCTGTCACCTCAACACCTGTCACCTTTAAAACCTGTCGCCTTCACAACCTGTCGCCTTCAACACCTGTCGCCTTCAACACCTGTCACCTTCAACACCTGTCACCTTCAACACCTGTCACCTTCACCTCAACACCTGTCGCCTTCAACACCTGTCGCCTTAAACACTGTCACCTTTAACATCTGTCACCTTCAACACCTGTCGCCTTCAACACCTGTCACCTCAACACCTGTCACCTTCAACCCTGTCACCTTCAACACCTGTCACCTTCAACACATGTCACCTTCAACACCTGTCACCTCAACACCTGTCACCTTCAACACATGTCACCTTCAACACCTGTCAGCTCAACACCTGCCGCATCTTCAACACCTGTCACCTTCAACACCTGTCACCTTCAACACCTGTCACATCAACACCTGTCACCTCAACACCTGTCACCTCCACACCTGTCACCTAGAAGAAAATGAATGAATGAATATACGTATCTAGTCAGATTATTTCTCTGTTTATAAGATCTGATAGAACAAAGACGTCAAACTGCAGCTCATGTAAATAAGCACTACTGTAGCTGTTGTATCTTGTGGTTTAGTCTCGTACGTTTCAGGAGGCGTCTGGTTTGACTCTTCTGTTCTGTCTACGAGCCGAGCTGACCAGAACTGTGAGGAAGAGAGAAAGGCTGTTACACGGTTTAGTAACAAGATAACATGTGAAGTCAAACAGTCCATGCATCACCCGGGCCTCTGCGCGGGAAAGAAGGATGATGTTTACAGCGCACACTAACCTGGCATCAGTCACGCCACTTTCTCACAGCGGTTCTGCACCAGCTAGAGTTTGAATTGTTGTAAGAAACTCAACTGACAGCTATTTGCTTACTTTAATAACTGCAATCGCCTTCATTAGGGTTTGAAAGAAGTAGTATGTGTCCTGTTTTGTGTACATTTTGACTGTCTTATACTTGTAATATGTTTTGCCAATGGAGCAAACACAAATTATTTAGCTTTATTTTATTAAGAAAAAGCTGAGCATTTTCTCACTTGAAACTATAGAATAAAATGTCACTTAAAGTGTAGGTAACTAACTTTTTTAGGTATAAATACAGTGCCTTGCAAAAGTATCCAACCCCCTTGAACTTTTCTACATTTTCTCTTATTATGACCACAAAAATCAAACATATTTCACTGAAACTTTGTGTGAAAGACCAACACTAAGTTGCACACAATGGTGAAGTGGAAGGACAGTCATACATGATCTATTTTTTTTTTACAAATTAAAAGCTGAAAAGTAGGCGTGCAAAATTATCCAACCCCTCTGAGTCAATATTTTCTGGAACCGCCTTTTGATGCAATTACAGCTGCAAGTCTCTTCGGGTATGTTTCTACCAGCTTTTCCACATCTTAAGACTGTAATTTGTGCCCATTCTTCTTTGCATAATAGCTCCAGCTCAGTCAGATTAGATGGAGTGTGTTTGTGAACAGCAGTTTGCAGATCTTGCCACAGATTCTCGGTTGGATTTAGGTCTGGGCTTTGTCTGGGCCATTCTAAGACATGAATATGTTTTGTTTTAAACCATTCCAATGTTGCCTTGGCTTTATGTTTGGGGTCGTTGTCCTGTTGAAAGATAAACCTCCGCCCCAGTCTCAAGTGTTTTCAGACTCCAATAAGTTTTCTTCCAATATTGTCCTGTCTTTGGCTCCATCCATCTTTCCATCAACTCTGACCATATTCCCTGTCCCTGCTGAAGAAAGCATGTGCAGAAAATAATGCTGGCACTTGTATTTTTGATTGTGTGGATGGTGCATTCAGAGTCATGAGCAGTGTTAGGTTTCTGCCACACATAGCGTTTTGCATTTTGGCCAAAAAGTTCAATTTTGGTCTCATCTGACCAGAGCATCTTCCTCCACATGGTTACTGTGTCCCCCACGTGGCTTTTGACAAAGTGAAAACATGATTTCTTATGGCTTTCTTTCAGCAATGGCTTTCTTCCATAAAGGCCAGATTTGTGTAGTGCAGAACTAAAAGTTGTACCTTTGACAGATTCTAACTTGTCACACCCTGTCACACCACGTCCACACATCCTCTGCTCTGATTGGTCAGTTCTGGTTGTGAAGACAACTTTGTGACAACTTTACGCAGCTGGACTAGTTCCACATGCGGTCTGGAAAACTGCACTTTGCATTAGAAAACAATGAGCCTGCTCACAAATACAATGATAAATCCTCTGGATCTCTGCAGTAAACTGCCTCGTTTTTCTCCAGCAGTGAACAGGAGGGAGGGGCCGCGCGCGTCTTTCCTCTCGCCCCTTAGTTCAGAATAAACCTCTATAAACTGAAAACGTTTGCATTTTTAAATCAAACTATAGTCCGTGTGCACTTTGGCTCCTCTCGTGTTTCTGTCAGATCATGAAGAGGAAAAACACTTTTTCTCTCTCATTCTCAGTGAAGTCGTCGCTCCATTAACCTGGCCTCGTCACATTCAGCGGGAGCAAAGCTCATAGCTCAGATAAAGCTTCAAGCTTGAATTAGCGTTTTTCAGACTTAGGTTTATTTCTGTCATGGGATGACATGAGGCTTAAGTTGGAGATGAAGCTAGTTTCAGCTCAGGATTTTAGGATAAGCCGAGACTTGTAATACCTCCCATATCTCCCACTACTCTACTGATTCTGATGCCATTCTCTGCCTGTATGAGTGAGTATAATGTAACGTGTATCCTCATGTTGAATCCTGTGTGTGTACGGCTCGTCGTGTATGTACGGCTGTGTGTACGGCTCAGGTGGTCTCAGAGGAGCGGAGACAGACGGAGCAGCAGCTGGAGCTAAAGTCCCACCTGTTTGTGGATTATTACACAGCACATGGGATTGAAATCATCTCACACATGCAGCACCTGAGCAGAACCACACCACGACCACTACAAGCAGGGATATATCTGTGTGACTGTTCAATATTCAATCTGAGAAATAACTTTAGGCTGAATTACAGTAATTGAACCATTTACCATTTTGAAGGGTCTGGAACAACTCAGCAATAATGAAACAGCCACATCACCAGACAATCACCATTCACTAGCTGAAATAATAAAATAAAGGTGCATTGTGTAACTATTCCAACAGGTAATGACTTTGACCGTGTTCCAAATGAACTTGTTCATTTTTGTTGTATCAAACACTGAATAGCATAAAACAATGACATTGTTTGCGCCACCGTGTCACCCAATAAATATATAGTGGATGTGACAGTGAACCTGGACATTGTTGTTCATTTAAAAAACAAAACTAGAACTCATAAGGCTCTTTCATATCAACACAACGCTGTCGATAGGGAGGAGCGACACAGCTTCTGTTCTAGTCTCGTTGAGGCGCAGCAATGTAAAAGAACATTCACACACACACAATCCAAACAGCCGCCAAAGTGAGCATGCGCGCAATGTAACGTTTGACGAAAAGTAGTAAAAAGTAGCGTGAGTAGTTGTCAAACTATGTGGCGAACAGACGTTCCTAATCTTACTTCACAGATCAAGCTCACCTTCTGTTTCCCGTCACAGTCCAGACTTTGTACTGTGGTCGCTGCAACTCCTCCTTACTTACGTCCTGTTTGAACTCGAGTAAATAACAATAATCCATGTTCGGCTAAATACTGTTTTTCCGTGTCATTGTCAGTTTTCCGGACAGTTTTCCTGCGCACTGATTCTCTGGTTCTCTTGTAGCCACGGGCCAATCAAACAGCCTACCGCTGGTCTTCAAACCCCACCCCCACTACCAGCTCGCCTCCTCTGACCTCTGATAACCTCGTTTACACCAAACACACGTGAGCCGCCTGTCGCAGAAGTTGCCAGACCAGTTCAGATGGGCGACCCTTAACCTGGCTCACGCCAGATGGATATGTGTTGAACTCCTATCTGAGTTCTCACTATATCCATCTGGGACTTGACTCGCTGAAAGCGTTCGAGAAAAGGCGGGGCGTTTAGTGAAATACTTCGAGCTGATTGGGTGTGGGGCCTATCTTATTTGAGCTAGCCAATCACAGCAACAACTTAATGGTGTATCCAATGTCACGTGGGATAGAACAAGTGTCACACATACCGCTCTTCTTTCAAAAAGAAATTACTCTGTATTTCTGCTGAAACTGCATCAAAAGCAGCAGAAACACGTACATCCACGGAGCCGCCATCTTTGTTTAGCTTGAATCAGACTCGCTGCGGCACCGGGGAGCTAACGGCTCGTGTTAGCCCGCCCTGCTACAATGTGATTGGGCCTCAAAACACGCTGCTGTGATGTGAGTGGACCGAACCACGGCCGTTTCGGATTCCCAAACCAATCGAGCCGGACGAAGGCCAGATGGTTTCTCTCGTGTTTGTGAATTCACAAATACCGCGAGATAAACCATCTGGCTGGCCAGGTTAGGCGACCCTCGGCCTGGTGTGAAAGAGCCTTTAGACAACTTGCAAAAATGCACAATACGGCAATTTCTGACCCTTTGTTGAAACTTATGAAGCATTTATTTCTTTTATTTATTTACATCTGCATGTAAATATTCCAGAATTAACCAGGCAGCTATTTTTCATCTGTAGTCCCGAGGTTACATTAACCTTATTTGGCTCTACTCTGCTCGGCTCTGATTTTAGTGTTTCCACTAGCCCTGTCTGTCAAGGACCAGGTACTTTTTAGTACTGCTTGGTCTTGGTTCTAACCAGGCCAAACAGGGACTAAGCTGTCTAAACTGACACTGATTGGCCGAGGCTGGTGGAATCTACACATACCACAGTATTTTAAAGGATATTAAAGGATTTGTTGTGGGCAGTTTCTATGGAGACAGTACGATATTCTAAAAGGTAATGGAAGCACAAACAGACCGAGTAGAGTAGGGCCAAGCAGGGCTAGTGAAAACATGCCATTAGGTCTACTTGATGTTTGATTCTGATCTCTGTTCCTGTTCTCATGTTCTTTTACAGTCCACACCTGTGACTCTTTTCCTCTCTGTTCCTGTTCTCTGTGGGGCAGGTGCAGTTTGACCCTCACCTGTGACTTTCTTCTCTTGTTCCGGTTCTCTGTGGGGCAGGTGCAGAGTAACCCTCCTCACGTGCCTCTCTCTCTCTCTCCAGCTGTTTTCAGAGGCTGCGTACGTTCACAAAGGTGACATTGGGGTGTCTTGAGCTCTCCCTCAGGCCCTGTGTGTTTTTTCTATAATGGTTTGATTTGATCGTCCTTCACCGGCCTCTGTATCTCTCTCTCTCTCTCTTCTCCTCGCGTCCACAACAGGAAGAGTCAGCCATGTTGTCAAGTCATTGGGTTCATGTCTGACCTATTTTTACTGTGTATGGTTTTAAAGGACGAATCTGTCGGCTTCGTACTAATGCTGTTTACTTTACCACAAAACTCACTGAAATCATGGGAACTGACCATAGTATGTATTTTGTTTTCATTGACAGCAAGCATTATTTCGCTCAAGAGATTGCCTCACTTAAGATCATGCAAATGATTTTTATTTACAAAATTGACAAATATTATTGTGGTTGGCATGAACGAGACAAAAAGAATAGTGTGGGTCTGTTTGGTAGCTTTGCACATCATCATAAACAGCTGTTATGGAAGGTTTCTACTTAGTGTCTGCCAGACAAACAGACTGAGGGGTGAAACTAGCCATTGTTTTGGAGAAGTCTTAGCTTCAAGAAACTCTTTGGACCCCTCCTTGTCAAGATGTGCATTACGTGAGAAACCTGTGGTGGAAAAATCACCAGTGCTCTTTCAAAACCAATGAAAAGGAAGTCAAAAGCGGTGCATTTGGCGCTGTCAGAATATCATGACTCACACCAGAAGAACACGCCACTTCTCCAGCTCTCGGGTGGGTTGATTGGGAGCTCTTTGAGTGCCTGGACCAATGTCTGTTTGTGTCTGTGAAAAGGTGTTCACTGAGTGGCTGTCACCTCGGCGATGTCGCTCTGAATTTGCATAAAGTTAACTTCTTCTCAACTTTGCCGTGCTCAGGTCGCCAGGACAGCTGCGCTCGTCTCGTCACTTCCTCATGTCTCCTCTCTGTGCCAGCCTGCAGAGGAAATGAATGGAAGCTGCTCTCAAGTCGCTCCAGTCGCTTTAGGTGTGAGTCCACTCAAAGGCGGCGCTGAACTTTGAAGGTGGAGCCTTGTTGTGAGAAGTTGCTAAATTCTATAGGTGTGGCCTGTCTCACTCCAGTAGACAAGTCCAACAGAAAAGTGAGAATCGGAAACCAAAGTGTTCCAAATACATCACATAATAATCACGTGGTCATTGTGTGACAAAGGCCAGTGTGGCGCTGATCAGCAGAGGTGTGGTTGTGTCTCTGCTTTCCTGGAGCGGACTGTGTCTCACACGTGAGTGGCACGCTCTGCGTAGGCTCCGCACGATGAGACGGACACGCGCCGGTGAACAGCTGAACTCAATTGACGCAATCAGTGCTTCGCGGCTAGCAATTTGTATTTGGACTGTTTAAAAGCACATTGGCACGCCACTTGTTAAAAACTGAGCTGGAGGACGGCAGCTTATCTATTCACTCAAACTGAACTATAACTAGTGATGGCCAAATGAAGTATATGAACCACTTGAGGCGTTCAGCTAATTGTACCGGTACATGAGCTGGTTCCTCGCAAACTGCTTCATTTAATCCAAGTCAGTGTGATCATAAATGTAACGTAAATTAAATGTAACATAAATAAACGTTAAATGGTGCAGTGTCATAAACCAAATAAAACAGTGTTTACTGAAACAAACCCAGCAGGGCATCAACCACAACCACACATTAGACAGATGACACCCAGAGAAAGTCAATATGAATACAGGAAGGGATAGTGCCATCAAAGTTTGTGCCCTTTGTCACTTCTAACATACTTCCAAAGGATCGAGAGCATGAACTAACAGTTACAGGTTCCATAACGGGCATTAACAATGAATTCACTAAACAGAACTCTGTAGCAAACCGATGCGCCGCAATTAAGCGTGATTGATTAAACGTACAGGCGCGTTTCGACTGTATTGGGAAAGCCTTAGTTAATGGTGTTGTAGATTGAACCACATTAAATCTCCGGGGGATGCTGGTTCAATTCTCATCCGTCTGCAGTGATAAGTGATGATTGTGAGGAGTGGACAACAGTCATTACAGTGTGCTTTACGATCAGCGCGGCACACGGTGATTATTGACATTTGTACGTGAGTGTGTGGAGCTGCTGGGAATCTGACGCAAACGTGTGAGTGGTGTGCGTTGTCAAGTGAGCTGTGAGGTGTGGCTCTGCGCGTGAACACTTTGTACTGCAGTGGGCTCAAGTCTGACTCTGCAGATCTGGAGACTGCACTCTCAGAACCGCACTCAGGCCTACTTTACATGACTATGTTCCCCAGAAAACCGTCACAGTCGCAACGTTTTGTGCTCAGATGACTTTACCGTGACCCCACGCAGCTTATGATAACACAGCCATTGACACGTTTACAAGTTATCCACATCAACAAAATGGTGAAGGAAGCAACAAGGACCAGCTCGTGAGGGAAAAGATTGTCTGAAAAAAAAACACATTGAGGACCGAGGACCAGTGCGCAGGGAAAACGGAAGATCGTCTGAAACAAACCAACACAGTCTCACTAGACGGCGTACTTTTACCACGACACAAAACAGCGTATTTGGACTACAACTTCACAGCTATTTTTAGTACTTATGTTACGCCGTGCATTTGCACGATATGAAAAGAGTAAAAATGACAAGAGATTTCACAGTCAAAAACACGAGTTTTAATTGAAGCCACATGGAGACGTTTTCTTCAGGTGAAACGGGTAAGTTTAGGCATAAAGTTACTAAAATGTGTAAGATTAGGTCTGGGCTTGAGGCAGGTTAAGATTAGAATCAGGATTTCATGAATATTCATAAATAAGAACACGTCTTAAGATTACTATTGAAATGAATGGGGACTGTGACACGTACTATAGAGGGATTTTCGGTCGACATCACTCTCCGCCCTACTGCGCTTGCGTCATGCAGAAAGCGCGCCTCTCCATTTGTTTACATTGGGAAACTTGTTCCAATTAAACAACGAAACAGGACGACAGCTAGTTGCTTTCATCAGGTCTGAACCGGTCTGACAGACGTCTGTCTCCTGAAGCTTGAGACAGCGTTTTTCTCTCCGTTTTTCTCACTTACTGAATGTAACTAAGGGTTGTAGGATAAAATTTCATCCATAAATGTTAACTTAGCAGCATAACTTTTGTTTTCTCAAAGTGATAAACTCTTGACGTTGGCTGACAACGGAGCTTTAGTGACTTGTTTCCACTGTTTGTGTCGATGTGCGGAGGCTCTTTCTACAGGCGGGGTGTGCGCGCATCGCCCGTGTTGATAAACAAAAAATCCCTCTATAATTACGCAGGACGGCCGTAAACTTGTGCTAATCATACCTCATTTACATATTGTGTAATGTTGTGGTAAATGTACGCTTTCTTGTGAGATCGGGCTCAACAAACACAGGGAGGACCGAGGACCAGTGCGCGGGAAAGGGTCAGCCCTCTCTGTCAACAGGCCTTTCTATCGACACACCGTTATCTGAATGTCTTTATTTTTAAATCCCACTGTTACGACATCCCTGTCCTCCGAATGTATTGATGCCGCTCCTCCGACACACACTCACACAGTGAACGTCATAATGACCAATAGGCCTATGTGTGGTGGCCAACTTTATTGTCGCTTTAAGAAGGCTAAAAATTATACTTTTATTTCTCGGTTACAAAGCGTCCTTCATTCACGCTGCAGAGACAGAGAAGTATTTTTTGGACAGACGTAGAGACAGAATACTTTTAAAACTTTATCCTCTGCTTTAACACTCCAAACGGCCAGAGCAATGCGATTGTTCGTGCAGACCTGGTCTTAGACCGGGACTTGGACTGAATCTCGAGTCTGGACTTGGACTCGCTCGCTTAAGCCAAAGTCGGGCAGAATTTCATTTCGGAATTAACATTATTTTCCAAGCTTCCACGTATTGACGGCGTCTTTTTTCTTCTATCTACTGCAGCACTTTTTTCTAAACATTTTTTGCTTTTCTGACTTGAATAAAGCTGTAGACTTTGCCCATATCGTCCTCCTGAATCAGAGCTGCCGCTGCTGCTGCAACGAGGAAAACATAACGCGCTCTTCCCACGACACGCAGCTCTGCTCCGCCTCAGTCCGCCTCAGACGACAGCCTCAAAGGTCCGTGTGTTTTGGCCTTATACGTTGTGGTTTTGAGCTGGCAGACTGTAATAAACCTCTCCATAACACTACGCACTTTAACGGGACGTATTGCACAAGATGTGCAGAGTCACACGGACAGAAGCCTCTGCACATGATTATGGATTATGTTTTACACTTTGAAGACTTTGTGATTTATTACCATGGATTTTTGTGAACATTGTCATGTGAAGGCTCCGTGGGAACAACGAGAATCAAGAGAAAGGTAGGCCATGGTGTTTTTTATGTCTGTTTTATCAAAGAGACCAATCGTTTCACGTTGTATGATGCATACAACGTCATTTCACACAAATTTCATGTGTGAAATGTGGATATAAACCAGTAGGATAATGCATTTTAATGAACAATATTCAGAATAGATTGATAAAGTTAAACATCATTTCACCCCAGTAAAAGTCCAGACCACATTCACACGTTCTCTTACAAAGTTTTGTTTTCAAATATAGGCCTGAATAAAGACAGTGTTTAAGACTCTCGTGGTTTAGATGCCACAGTGTCTAAATATGTACATTTGTAAAAGAGGGCCTGAGCAGCAGCGTGAGGCTGAGCGGAGGCCGCTGCAGGGCTGCCCTCAAAGCGGACTACGCAATGTGCGCGATGAATAGGCAGTCAGAAAGAGGATAGAAGGGCGTTTTTTTATAACATTCTGACAGTTTGTTGTAGGAACTTTAATTGTTTCCTCTGGAACGTGAAAGGCGCACAAGAACGTGCCGGGGATTGTTGAGTGTAAAAAAGCGCATCCTGACTGCGGCTCTAAAAGAAGGATATTTTAGGATTTTGTATGAATAATTCAAACATATCCTTTCAATCTATCCATTTACTTATTTATCTAGTTATGATCGATCTCCTGCGTTTAACTTCAGCACCATGGACAGAAGCCGGGACAAGGGCCTTAGAAGCAGAGTTTGACAAAACGGAAATAAGAATAAACAGAAAGAAGAAACGCGCTGTTTTTTTTACTTAGCGTCATGTTTGGATCAGTAAACAGTCGCGAGAAAACGCTATGTATATATTTTTTAAATAATTATTTAATAGAAGCACCCACAAAAGTTTGTCGGAGAAGCGGCATTTCTGAAAACAATAGAACTACATCGACACCACTACATCGACAAAAAAATGTTAGGTGTCGGAGTACCGGGATGGGAGAGAAAATATGCTAATGCGCAACATCGACAATTACACTTTAATGTCGACATTCCGGGTTGTCGCTGGAGAGGGGTGTAGCCCGCGGGGAAAACAGGAGATAGCCTGAAACTACTATAAGGAGGACCGAGGACCAGTGCGCGGGGGAAAAGGAAAGTTGCTTGAAATAAATCTAAGGAGGATCGAGGACCAGTGCACGAGAGAAAAAGAAAGGTCTTCTGAAACAACCCAGGGAGGACCGAGGACCAGCGCACGGGAAAAAGCGTGAGATCGCCTGAAACTAATATAGTGAGGACCGAGACCAGCGCACGGGGAAAACAGAAGATTGCCTGGAACAAATAGAAGGAGGACCGGAGAACCAGTGCGTGAGAGAAAAGAAAGGCCATCTGAAACAAACATAGAGAGGACCAAGGACCAGTGCATGGGGGGAAAAAAAGATCGCCAGAAACAAACACAGGGAAGACTAAGAACCTGTGCACGAGGGAAAAAGTTGTTTTTGTTATGATGACGACAATGCTTCTTCTTCTGCAGATTTGCTAATGTCAGGGACGTAACCGTCTTCATTGACAACTGTTTTTTCCTGTTTACACTATCTTTATCTTTAATCGTATCCAGAGGAACGCAGATTCAATGAACACGCAGCTCGTTGTCGTGTAAAGAGAAGCCAATCTGAAGAAGAAATGTCTCGAAATTGTGAAAACTTGTCGTGTAAACGGCCCCTGAGATGAACCACAGTCAGACGTACATTTGTGTATTGCCTTCTGAGTATTAGGGCTCAGGATTGTGGCCTCACACATCAGCACACTGCCTTCGAGGCTGAGAGTGTGACTGTTTCAAGTGCTCTTCTGATGTTCAACGGCAATGCTTAGTAGGGCCCGACCGACATATCAGTTGACCGATATTTTTACCGATATGAGTACTTGTACATGTCTATCGGTGATCGGCCAAAATATCGCCGATATACCGCCGATATTTAGGGCATGTTGTACCTCATTTTAAAGCTTAAATCTTCCAGAATACAACCATTCAATCAGCAATCAGATCAACATTTAGCGCGGTTATTACATTTATTTGTGGAGCACCAGGCTGACGTGCTGCATCACTCACTACACTACTAGTGCGCTCTGAGGCAGCGCTGGATTTAAACGCTCTTAACTCTCCGCTACTAACGCAAGAAAAGGAAATATCTTCATCACAGATGACGCCCACAACAACAGAAAGGACTTTTATTTAATCAAAATGTCCGTATGGAGAGGAGGGACGATCCTCGTCAGAAAGGACACACGGCTGCTGCAAGAACAAGAAGTTAGCTTTCTCACTACGTTCTCGTTTGGAGTTGGAATAAAGGAATTATTTCTGTGAAGACTTGGAGTCTGAGAAGAGGTTATCTGTGCGGTGAGTGTTGAAAACGTGTTCGTTTTAACTTTCAATGTAGTTACCTCACTGTAACTAGAAGTTAGCGGTTAGCTCATGAAGCTACAAACATTGCCTCAGCTCATTCTCTCTGGCGACTGTAAAGTGTTGTGTCTGTGTTGATATTACTGGACACATATTGACATGTAAATTAGTCATGAAAAGTCGTCGTGCATATTAATGAGGCTAACTGCACCTTTAGTCTCATATATTCACTTGACTATCAGTAATAATGTGATACAAACAAGTTCCAAGCCTTTAAAGTCACGATGCAAAGTAACGTTAATGTGACCTAAATAAACCCAACTTAAAATCACTAAAGCCAGACAGATTTTTTTTAACACCTGCTCCTAATAAAAAAGTATTTTCTATTTCTAATTATATCGGCTGTTATGTCGCTATCGGCACCCTCAGCCTCCTTTATATCGTTATCAGTTCCCAAAAAGTCATATTGGTCGGGCCCTAATGCTTAGACCGAAGTAAAATGTAGTTCAGAATCTACAAAAAGCTGAGCATCACATCTAAAATGGTTCATGTGAGATTTGCTGTTTTTGAGAAATTCAAATCAAAGTAAAACACGTGACAACCAACCCCGCTCTCCCCTACCATCCGTCACACTAATCTACCGCGAGCCGTGCTTTCATTGAGACGTCCTGCTCCGAATCGCCCGTCGCTTAAGCGTTCTCCACACTCTGCGGACCTGGAGAATCTCATCTTTCTCCTCCTGCCGGCCCCGCTCTCCCGTCCCATCCATCTCCCGCCCCGTTCCCAGCTCCCGGTCCGCGCGCCGCTCCGGACTTATTTACGGCGCTCATTCGTCTGCTGTCGTTGAGTCCACACTGCGCCGTACGTCTGATTACATAAGCGCACAAGCACAGCGTCAGCAGGAACGCGCAGGCAGCTGTGATGGAAGATGTTTCAGAGACCGTTCTCCAGACAGACACTGGTTTTGGGGCGTGAACGTGGCTACAAATGTGCACAATGCGACTAAATCTGGGTCTCAAACTCATGGTCCAAGAGCTAAGTGTGACGCCAAAGATGAAAATTAAATATCTTGCCCCTCTAAGTGCAGCTAAGTTTGCAGCTTTCATGAGAAAACAATGCCAAACTGTTTGACTGGGCATAAAGATTTACAGTTTTATGTGACATCATACTAGTGTTACTTTTTTAGTTCTTGTTTGGTTCTTAAAAGGTATTACAGTCACAGTTGAACTTGGGTTGCCAGAGTGTGAAATGATCCATACATTATAGATATGTGCTGCTGGCCTACCAAGACCAAGATCTGCTATGAATATGGGTAACCAGAAAGTCACTTTCTCAGACCCCTCTTCATAATGGTTAGTTCCCAAGATTTACATTTGATTGCATTTTTGGGTGGAGCTTAACAATATGTGAGAAACAAGTGTCTGAGTCTATCACAGACAGTTGTGTCTGTGTCCTGGTGCAACATCAGTTCAAACTCAAACATGTTCCTGACTCATGGTTCAAAATCTGCTTCAGGCTCTAAGAAACCAAACTGGCAACACAAATGAGAGAGTCATGTGAGGCTCATTCTGCTTTCTGATTGGATAATCCTCTTGAGAACCAAACACCAAATGGAAACATCAACAAATGAATGTCATGGGGTATTCCATGAAAGTGGCTTAACAAGTCTAGGCTTCTCCTAAAATCTTGAGCTGAAACTAGCTTCATCTCCAACTTAAGCCTCAAGTGGTTCCATGAACAAAGTAAGCCTGGGTCTGAGCAACGCTATTTAAGCTTGAAGAGCTTGTGACGAGTCCAGGTTAATGGAGCAAGACATCACTGAGAATGAGAGAGAAAAGGTTTCCTCATGATCTAGCAACACGAGAGAGCCAAAGTGCACACGGACTATAGTTTGATTTGCAGTTTATAGAGGTTTATTCTGATCTGAGGAGCGAGAAGACAGACTGCTCCTTCTGCCCTCCTGTTCACTGCTGGAGAAAGACGAGGCAGTTTACTGCAGAGATCCAGAGGATTTATCATCGGATTTGCAAGAAGGCTATAAATGTTTTCTAATGCAATGCACAGTTTTCCACTCCGCATGTGGAACTAGTCCCGCTGCGTAAAGTTGTCACAAAGTTGTCGCGTAACTCCCAGAACTGACCAATCAGAGCAGAGGATGTGTGCGTGGTGTGACAGGGTCAGAGACGAGGGAAATGAGATGAAGCGCTCTCACAGTTATTCATACTTTCGTTGAGTAAGACTCATCCTTTGGAGAAATAGCTGCATGTTCGCTCTTATAAATTTAAGTGTTTTTGAGATGTTTTTTGAGGCAAAGCTAAATAATCTTGACAGTGATCCCGACCAGGTTTATGTCTGAGTACTGCGGCAACTTAGAGCCAACTGTGCAACGCGTTAGTGGAACAGAAATGTAGATTTAATAGGCCTAGACTGGCCAAAAAAGCCAGGCTTTGCTTTATCTCACTTCATGGAATACCCCCATGTCCATTGTTTGTGTATGTGTGGTTTGTTTGTTTGTTTTTATGAAAAATAAGTCAGAATTACAATGGCTTTCAGTAAATACAATAGCATATTTGGTCATGTTGATTTTGTATCTTTGGACCCATAGAGGTCATGTTTATGAAATCTGTAGATTAAATTGTACATATGGTTCTTTTAAAATCTTACAGACTTGTACAGACCTCAGAAGTGTTTGTGTAAACTAACACAAGACATTTTTGTGTTACATTCACATTGCAGGACACACAAAACATTAGCAACAAAGTCTCAATAGAAAATCTAGATATACAACGAAAAGTCAAACACGTACAGTATTGGATTGGAGCCATGTGGCGACATTTTCTTTGGATGTAACAGATACGTTTAGGCTTCAAGTTACTAAAATGGGTAAGTTTATGGATAAGCTTTGACATTAACTGGCCGTGAACAGTGATGGAACTGCTGAAAAGTAGCACAAAACGCTGCGGAAAACAGGCTGTAGGCCAAACTATATTGTTGGAGGTCTAGATTTGGCTAATAGGCCTCGAAATGATCACCATTGAGCACATGATTAAACCATTGAGCACATGATTGAAAATGACTTTCAGATGAGAGTCAAAACATCTTGAGCTTAAAAAATGCTGTCTAACTATGGATCACTCCTGAGGGATTACACCGCCCAGCACATTAGTTAACAGTTAAACACTGGAAATGGCACTTGAAATACCTGTGTACGTTTACTCTTCACTGTTTAAGTCTGTAGGTTTCCAGTCAGAGCTGTGTTTAGTTTCTTCACAGCAGCTCATAACTCAGCCTGTGTAAATCAGATTCTCTGGTGTACACTGTCCAGGCAGCTCCAGACATGTCCCATCAACACCACAACAGTAAGTGTTATGTAGAAATCACCCAGAGGAAATACAGACGGAGATTTAACATCAACTCCTGCTAGAGTGTAATCAGGTTTTTTGTTTTCCAAATGTAGTGACATCAGCTTCATTGCAGCATTCATGTGAAACCATCTCAGACTGTTTCACCGGCCAATGACAGATTTAGTTTGTGTGTGCATCATGCTGTTGCCCGTTTATTTTAATATCAAAATCAGAAAAAGTTGTATTGCCATTGTCAATGAACAAAACAAAATGTGAGTCTGTATGCTAACAACAGTTAGCCACAATGCTAAAACAACAACAGACAAAGTTGGACACAAACCATAGACAGGACTTTGCAGACTCATTTCCACTGAATAGATACAATAACAGATATCAGTGCTAGGGGAAATTGTTGTTATGTTATGTTGTTGCAAAAAAATTGAGTATAGTCCCTTTAATATATTTAACAAACAATACTCACACTTGCACACTTGTGCACTTCACTGAACAGTGTGCAAGTGCGCAAGTGCACTGCACAAGTGTGCAGAACAGAAATTCCACACTTCAACTGAATTACTGCTGACTACATCATGGAACGAGATGTATCATCATGCTATGGGGGAATTGTTTGTTTATGTGCATCATTTGTTGTTGCATAAAAACATTCGAGTACTTAGTCCTTTAATATATATTAACATAGGCTAATGACTCTGTGCATTGCCCTATTTATTTTGAAAATGCTAACATCTTGCCAGCAGGTTCATTTCCTGTTTAGTTCATTCTTATGAGGTTTTCACTCCCTCAGTCTAAAATGAAAAACACTAAAGATCAGACAGTGAACAGTGAGTTTTTGGTGGTTTCTCTGAAAACATGTTAAATACTTTACACACGAGGAGAACATTTCACCAAAGGACCAAAGTGTGTTTATAAAAGATGTGTTTGTCTGTCAATGCTAATGCTAAAGTCTGAGGATTTGAAAATAAACAGCTCTTATGCACACAGTCAATGATTGAGACGTGTTTTATAGTCTTAGTTTGGAAGTTAGCTTGTAGTGTGCTGTAATTACTTACATTTGTGAAAGAAGTATGACAAGCAAAGCCACAGAGACAGATAAATATTACAATCATTTTCTATTTGTAGCTTAAGTCACTTGTTTTTGTTGTTTTAAGAGGCAACCCTGACACTTGCAGATGATCTTGTTTCCAAAACATCTACAGTGAATATATTTTTGGCAAATTTTAGAAAGACAACAACATTAACTAGTGTTTAAGCTACGAAATAAAAATATTGTTCTATTTAGCTGTCTCTGTGGCTTTGTCACAATTCTTTCACAAATGTAAGTAATTACAGCTTACTGCACACTAGATAGATAGATAGAGATAGATAGATAGATAGATAGATAGATAGAGATTCCATTGCCATCTGTTGCTCCCATTCAGTACTGCATTCACACATAACAGAGACGAGCTAACTTCCAAACTAAGACTATAAAATTATTATTTTAAGTTTATTAACACAAAATGTTACACACATAATATAAAAAGTCGTCCTGTGAAGTTTAATATTCGCACATTCCAGTTTTCAAGAGTGTATGCGTTCCCGTGAGGAGGGGACGCATTTTCCGGTACAACACCGGAACTGGACTTTTGTCGCTCTAGGTTACAACGGCTACCTCTTATGAGTTATCATAGTTTATCGTCACATTCTCTTGCACTGTTAACACTAAAACTTTTCCATCTGTCAGACCCCTGTCCCGACCCGGCCCACCTCCACCATCCTGTCCCAGTCCAAACACAGCCCTCTGCACGGCCAAATCAGAACAGTGACATTAAGTAGAGACAAATGCTGCTGCTTATGTAAGTGTCCCGAAGTTGCGTCTTTAAAAGCAAACAAGCGCACCTGTCTTTGCTCCGCATCTGCTCGCTTACATAAGCCCCAGTCTGCCTGTGCTCCATGTGACCGGGAAGATTTAGGATGCGACTTTTGGGGATTATCAGTCTCTTTCTTAAAGGTACATCCTGTAAGTTTTTAGCCAAAGTTGGGGGGATTAAATTATGATGATTAGAAATAGTGTGAAGTACAAGAACAAGGAACATGTTTGGAACAGTTCAGCTGAGGGAAGTCCAAGGTTCAAGTGCATATATGTATGTTTTTTCTAATTTTCATTTCATTTATTAGATTAACACTTGTTGTAATTGTAAATGCATTTTTACGTTGACAAGAACAAGTTTGAGAAGAAATATGTTATGGTGAAAATAACAGGAAGTACAGCAGAGTTCTAAACTGTTTAGTTTAGTTTAGTTTATTTATTTGAAGGACAATGTGCAGTTACATTAAAAAGATGGCTGCACCAGGTTTAGCACAAAGCTACTTTCCATCTGCATCTCAACATACAAACATTTAATATATGTAAAATAAAACATTACAAGTAAAATTCAATTACACAAAAATGCAAAATATTCAGTTTTCAGTGCAGTAGTTACATCACAGTACCGTAGAATAGCAGCAATTTTCAAAAGTGCAAAAAATGAGTAAAGTGCTTCATTGTATTAAAGAGGACCTATTGTGTCAAATTCACTTTTCTAAGTTTTTAACCTTGTTATAACGGCCTCCTTCATCATTAGTTTACTCAAGTTATATTTGAATTGATTCATACATGTTTGAGTAATCTTGTTTTGTCTTAACTGCAGCTTAAGAGCTCAGAAATCCTTGTTCTCACCTACCACCTATCCCCTCCCACTTGTTTGTATTTACTTGGTATCATTTAAAGATTAAAACTCAAAGTGAAGCATATATGGTTCAATACTGTCCATAGACACTTTCCAACAAAAAAATCTGTTGCTTTTACAGTTACATTTTAAAATGAAGAGGCGGGGCTTATCAGTTCTGCAGTTTTGAACAGGAAGTCATAGAGCTGTTTCTGTTTTTAAGTTGTTTTAGATCAACTTTGTGTTTTACAAAGAACAAAAGGTAATTACTGATTGCATATGTTCTAGTTTCTTATTAATATTTAAAAAACCCACACAATAGGACCCTTTAATGCGACAAGACAATAGTGCAAAAGCTACT
Organism: Mugilogobius chulae; assembly: GCA_038363315.1. NCBI lineage: Eukaryota > Metazoa > Chordata > Actinopteri > Gobiiformes > Gobiidae > Mugilogobius > Mugilogobius chulae. The sequence goes on along the minus strand of CM076402.1, from coordinate 8,816,613 downwards.
GGTGTATCCAAGAGGGTATAGCATCCGACAGCTACATACCCAAGTGGTGCAGATGTACATGTGGCAGTGCTGTTACACCGATCATCTGATAATGATGACATCACACTAACCAGACAGACATTTTCTCCTTCTAACGTCCTTTTATGGCTCAAGTAAAAAAAGTCTGTTACATTAGAAGAGTTTGGCCCAATTTATTACTTGGTTGACAGGCAACTACCTAGCATGATGTCATCATTTATATAAACAGGAAGTACATTTTTAATGCTAAAAAATGGCCAAACTGGAAGGAAATTTGAAAAATGTTGAGTAAAACCTTAAATATAATGATCTTAATTAAGTTTTTAAATGACTAGTTCAACCTGTCAGAGACACTTAAAGGTTAGGTTTGCTAGGACCGTGTACAATTACGCTGAGCATTTTATTTTTTTTTATTTTATTTATCCTTTATTTAGCCAGGAAGGTCCCATTGAGATACATCATCCCTTCTTCCAGGGAGTCCTGGTCAAGAAAGCAGCAGGTTAACACAAAAATAAAATACAGACAAACATACAAACATGCACAATACATTGTCTCAGAGCATATTTAGAAACATTGACAATGTTCTATTAAGTTTGTTTTTTAAAGATGTTTAAATGACCAACAGTGGGCAGTGAGGTGAGACCTAGAGACTCCTGCAGATCATTCCAAACGTGGTGCACAAACATTAAAAGCAGTTTTCCCAAGCTCAGTCCGAGGACCTGGCTCCTTCAAAAGAATCTTGTCTGAACCCAGTACTCAGAGGAAACCTACGCAGACACGGGACAAACATGCACATTTTATATAGAAACGTCCCGGGCCGTCTGGGAGTCAAACCAGAGCACTAACCGCTGTGCCACCGTGTCACCATTCTGTTCTAATACACTGAGACTCTTCTGTCTCTGCTCCAATAGAAATGTTAAATTATAAACGTTCAACTTCAACTTTGTTCACTCTAATGCATTCAAAGCCTCTGAACAGGTGAGTTTGACTTGATTCTAAAATGTGTGGCAGTTCCAGGCCAGGCAGAGGAAAGGAGGCTGTGAAGAACATCATACGTTCCTATGAAATATTTCACTGTGAAAAGTGCTTCTGGACTTGCACAATCTTTTGTTTTACAAAACTAAAGTGCATATTCACTTTACTTGGCCTTCACTTGATTGAAAAAATATTGGCCTTTGGAATATTGTGATGTGAAACCAACCTAGTGTTCAGCACGATGTGTTTTTAGCTTTTTTCACACCTGTTACAAGCAAGACATAGCAGTATGCTAACACAAGTGTAACGGGCGAGCTCTAGTCGTTATTAGGTTGTAGTTACCAGGACAAAGTAGAGGCAAGTATCTTGGGACGGAACAGTCTCTGTTAGCCACAATGCTAATGGTAGAAGTTGTCATCTGGACAGAGACGTTTCAAACATTGGTCCTAGTTGTGATGGATGGTTGAAGCAGAGCATTGGTCACTAGGACCGTCCAAACCAGCTTTTAAACTCCTCAGCTGTAGGCTTCTCCTCATAAAAGTATGAATACAAACAGTCTCAGGTCACTAGCATCAGATTGAAAAAGACTTTTTACTGTATAAAAACATCTCAATCTTTGATTACGCTGTCCAGATGACAACCGTTCTACTATGGATCACTGGACAGTGCTAATGACAATGGAAAACAAATGGGACACTAACAGTAGCTGTTAAAACGCTAACGTTACTTTTGAGATACAAAGTTGAATTATTCAGTTCATTTGTCAAAACCAAAGAAGTTCATTTTTATGTGACTTTTGCGGAGGTAGATTATTAGGACTTTATTGTTTTATTGTAATGAAACTACAGCTCTTGAGATGCCAGAAGGATGGTCAGAGCGTTTGTATTCACATCCAGCTCTGCAACAGTTGATTTAGGACAAACTTTGAGGCCAGTTGATTTGAAAAGTAGGTCAGAGTTTTGATGAGACTTGATCCAGAGCTCAGAATGGGTCCTTTCTAATCTGGGTCCATCTGCACACAGTAAATCCTGCCCTTCCTCCTGCACCTGTGAGTCCGTACTGACACAGACCAGTCCTGAGTGTGAGGATCTGTGAGAGACATGTGTGTGTGTGTCATCTCTGTGTGTCTGTAAACCCTGAGTCAGTTGTTTAAATAATTTATTAACCCATAAGAACCCGGACCACTAAATCCTTGAAGGAAATGATGTGAGGCACAGCACAGACTGAATGAAGTCCAAATAAGACATTTCTGACATTTTTTTTAGAATTTCACCCCTAGTGTCAGAATATGCAATGTCACATATACGTCACACTGGGCGTTAATGGAGTCAAATGTAATTAAATATTATAATGGTAGTTTTTATTTTTTATTACTGTCCTCATTTATCAAAAAATATATGTATTTCCCTCTCTGCAGCTTCCAGTGGGTTGTAAAGAGTAAAAGTGTCCATCATTTGAAAACAAACAGCCACAAAGTTATTTCTTACATACGTACAAGTGATCACCAGAAATGTAAGAATAGCCTCTTTATAGACAGATTGTGTCCATTATAAGTCAGTTTACTGTTGATGTTGAACATGTGGTAATCTTGAAATAATGATGTATCAGATCATTGTGGAGCAGAACTCCTCCAGCTCAGCCTCAGATTTCACCAGTGACATCACAGTGTGAGTCACAAACACCCAGATCCCATCTGTCTGTTAAACAGGGCACAGAATCTGGCTTTTTTGGCTACATTAGTTTGAATTTCAACAGTAATATGACCTGTAACAGTGCTATTATGTGTCAAATTGGGTTTATTCCACTTTTTACCTTAAAAATCATCTTCTGTCAATTAAACTCACCTAAGAAAACTTCCTAACTTAGTTTTAGTCATAAAACCTGATCCTGTTTGAGATAACGTTTGAAAATATAAACAGATCTACTAAAGACATGACAGAATGAAACAAAACAATACGTTCTTCAGAATTGTTAAGTATAATTGAGTTCCTTAGGTAATGAGCTAAAATAGTCCACACCTCATATTGATCCCTGATCAGTAATCAATAATGTGACATATGTGTACATTGGGGTTTTTATAGTGACTCATGTGTACAGCACTTTTCATTGATCAGTTTGTATCAATTATTGATCAAATGTGTGAACATCAGGTTGTGTGTGATCAGACACTTCTTCTGTCACTGTCACAACAATCAAATAGTTTCACTTTACTTTGAACAAGAAAATATGAACTTTGACAAAATGCTAATTAGGACACCTGTGTGAAGTTGAAAAACTGCCATTTTGGAAATGTGACTGTGTGAAAACAAAGTCACATGACCAGGACCATGATGCATCAGGAGGTTCATCAGGAGTCACTCTGCGAGTGTTGAGGTCAAAACTGTGAATAAATCATTTATAGCCTTCCAGATAGGCTGAAGTGGCTGTTACACCAGTGTCACGGTGGCTCCTTATGGGTTAAATAATCAGAGAGAGAAGTACGAGAAAAACAACAACAACAACAACACGTCATTTCTGGTTTAATAAAAGCACAAACTAAAGTTAAACCAAGTGAACCAATGTTAAACATAAATGATTTGTATCACGTTGACTTAGAGGCTCTTGTTTTAAGATATTCTCTCCTGATTGATCTTATCTAGAGATAAAAACCTATTTTAAGCAAATTTGTTTCTGTTTTAGGCCAGAATTGTTTGAATCAAGAATAGATTTGATTAAAAATCTTGTCAAGCGAACTTGAAACAACTAGGTTAGTCACATGTCTTACTGCCTGGCAGATTATTTCACTTGAAATTAGTCATTTTTTTCTGCTCTGAATAAGCAAAATGTTCTTACTTTTTGAAAGGGATTTTTGCAGTGTACCTCCCCTTCTTCTGTGGACCTGAACCTGTGACTGATCTGTGGGCTGATCTCAAACCTATGACTCTGAACTGTAACTTTATATAAATGCAACTGATTTAAATGTGTCATGATTAAGACTTTTAACTTAACTATAATTAAATGATTCATACTTTTGTAAACCTCTGCCTCCACTCATTTTAACAAACCCGTGTCCTTACTTGTATTTTCTGGAGCAAGTTGTTTTTTTTTGTCATTATAAGGTTTTATGTTATGTTAAGTAATAGTTTCGATTCATTTATTTCATGTCCCATCCTCCCTCGGTCACATTATCATCACTGTGCCTCCTTTTTAAAACTGATAAGGAAGGAATATTTGCAAAAAAATCTATATTAAAAACTAAGACTTTTGATCAATTGCAATAATTTTATTCACGTACAGTAAGTCATGTAGACGTTCATTTAATAACACCACTCTAAATGCAAACGTTGTCTAGTTAAAATGTCAGATATGAGCAGCTCCTCCTCTCACTCAGTCCTCCTGCGGCGTGAGACTCCATCTGCTTCTCTACGGGACGTGTGTGTGTTCCTCCTCCAAAGCCAGCGCCCGCCGGATCTGTCCCGCTGCAGCCCGTTCCCCACACAAACACACGTACAGCACAGATTCACACTACGGGATTACAAAGTATTGATTACCTATTGGACTGGTGGTTGGTTGGCACAAGGACAGACAGATGATCATGGTTGTAGTAACAGGTTTGTTACAGGTTTACTCGGTGGTTTTTACACTGTTTGGTGTGTGTACGAAGTAGAATTCATTTTCTCTGATACATGTTGTGTTAACCTGCCTCACTCCAGATGGATCTGTGTTGAACTCTGATTTGAGTTCTTCTACAGCCTCCAATTGGAACTTTACTCGTGGAAAGTGTTTGGGGTATTTAATATATTTCATGAAGTAAATCGAGCTGATTGGCTTATAATGATTAATAATCATTATTACCAAGTACTGCCCAGGCCAAACATACTTAGCTTCTGAGATCTGACAAGATCATCCTTTGGCAAACTACTGGTGCTGCTTTCTGGAGCTTGTGTGATAGATCTTTGGATTTACACATTTTTTTAATGTAAGTATTTGCAAATAAAAAAGATATATTGTTTGATTATTTGTCCCACAATGGGACAAATATCAAACAAGATAGTTTAAAGTAGACTTCAGTATATATAAAGTTACAATAGTTAAAAAACTCTTATTTACAATAAATGTTTGCCATGGCTCAGTGCAGGATATGACAGGATAAATAGATAAAGTGGCATCAGTATATAGTATATAGTATTATGTACAATATATGACTATGAATATGTACAACTGCAGCATATGAACAGAATAAATAACCAGTAACAAATATGAGGTATAAGTATGACTATGTTTATGTACAGAGCAGCATTTAAGGAGGTGTAAATAGAGGTAATAAATACTATCAGATAAAGTGACGTGAGTGAGTTGTACCAGAGATGTTTCCATGGTAACACAGTATTGCACAAGATTAAATGTGATGATGTCCAGAGTTAACTGTGTTCGTTGTACAGTCTGACAGCAGCAGGAAGGAAGGACCTGCGGAACCGTTCCTTCACACAGCGAGGGTGAATCAGTCTGTCACTGAAGCTGCTCTAGAGCAGACAGGGCGTCCTGCAGGGGGTGAGACTCATGGTCCAGCATAGATGTGAATCTAGCCAGGACCCTCCTGTCCCCCACCTCCCTCCAGAGGACAGCCCAGGATGGAGCACCTTTAAATTCCAGCCGGTTGGTGTCATTATTTGCATTCAGACCAGACACACCGTTCTTGCGTCCATGTTCAATGTTCAGTCAATGTAAATTTGCGTCTTGAGCGTTCAAGTGTGTTTTGGCGTCTGAGGTGTCTGTTGACTCCTACATGCGGCTGCATATTCGAGTGAAGTCTGAAGAAAATCCATCTTCAGACATGTTGGAAGTCGGCGTCAGCCAATCAGAGACTCCACTACTGTGACATGTGACATGTTGTTCTCCTCTCACTTCAAGGAGAAAGGACGACTGTTTACTAAAGTCTTTTAATCACTTTTTTAATGAAAAGGTCGCTTGTTTGGGTCTTTTTTCAAAGGTTTGGTCTGGAGACACGGCAAAACAAACAACATGGACATGATCTGGACTGACATTGCTCACATAGATCTGTTAAAAATGCTCATTGTGGTGTTTAAACCTGTTGTATGACGTGACACTGGAGGAGGACAGAGACAGGCAGTGCAAAAGGACACTGTCTGCAGGAGGAGAAAGTTGTGTGATCGGGTAAGCTACGTTTTATAAATGTAAAAAGCCTCTCAATGTGATCTGTCTACGAGCAAAACAAAGACTTTTACAAAGAAGTGGGAGCTTGAAGAAGCACGTTTGGGCATTAAAAGGGTCTTTTTGTCCCCCAACACCCCTACGTGCATGGGGGCGTCAACTTTCCGCATCAAATCACGCTTTTACACGTTAATGAACTTGAACTAACACTTCCACTGGTCATTGCAACCAACCCCCCTCAACCCCAGGGAGAGGAGCTGGCTATTAAAAGCCCATGGGATCCTTTTAATCAACATAAACATTTGAAAGAACCCCCGCTGCTGCGATGTGATTGGACCGTTAACCCGCTGAGTCAGACTCCAAACCAATCGGGTTTGTGAATTCACTAATATCGTGAGAGAATCCATCTGACTGGGCAGGTTCAGTTGTGAATGAAAATACTCGTCAAATGGGATTTTCTTTATTTTTCTTTATTAATGTAGAATGTCTTTACATACAATACTGGACTTTCTGCTTCAAAACAACCTTGACTTTGTTGCTCAGATGTGATGTATTGTTACTTTGTTGGTGTTTTGTGTTGTCCCGGAGCTGTTTTCTTCAGATCTGACTTCATCTTGTGTTATTGATTCAAAGTGTGTCAGAGTGATGGAGGACTGTGAGTGGAAAACACAGAACGAACCGGCTGCAGACAAACTTCAGACATCTATAGGTTTCATAAAAGTATCTCAGATGTATTATGCTGAAGGTAGAGAGGGGGAGTGGGGCTTTCAAAACACACACAACCACATAGGTGCCACTTATTTCAAGCATTTATGAATGTGTTATAAGTGCAAACCTTGACCATTACATTTCTGTTTCTGTTGGACTGACTGAACCCTCTGATGCATGAGTTATGAAAGCCTTGGTCAAGATTTTTTCTTAAAGTGAGGCTAAACACGCGTTCAGAGAGTAACTCCGCCCACAACTGAACCTCAAACAGACTCGCAAAAGTGGGAGATGCCTGGAGGTCTTTAAAGAGACGCCCAATCAGACATTGATTGACAGCACCTAATATGAACAGCGGTCCTGGTCCTGACGTGAGGTTTGCAGATGAGGAAGCTGTAGTCTACAGCAGTGTTTCCCAACCAGGGGTACGTGGACCCCAGGGGGTACGCGACCATCTGCCAGGGGTCCTTGGATGATTGCAGATATAAAGAAAGGTAGAATTGCAAGTATTGTAATGTGAACAATGTTGTTTGCAGCACATTTTACTTGGCAGCTGTTTGACATGAAATACATTAAAACAATAAAATGCAAGCGTTATACATGAAAATATAAGAGTAAAGATTAAATATCCCTAAAAAACACATGACACTGGGGGTACTTCGTGTGTGAGATCATGATTAGGGGGTACTCGAGACGAAAAGGTTGGGAACACTGGTCTACAGCACTACAGCTTCCTTGCTTCCTTGGAAGTCTTTGCCTCCTTGCACGTCAATATTCCTTTTATATTTACTTTACAAAACATATCATGTATTAAACCTTTGCTTTAGTCTACATAAGCACATGAGCTTATGATGTGAGTATTTTCTATAAATGAAAATGAAACTCAAAAATGATAAACATGCCACTGGCACGAGTTTCCAACCAGCACATCGCACCTCTCGCTCAACAAGCTGAGCCAAATGACGGCTGATGTTATTACGCAGCGGATGATCTCTTCCAACTCTCCACAGCAGCAATGTCACAGGGAGAAGTTTAGATAAATCACTGGGCGGCTCGTCTGCCACGTCAGCTCGATGTGACGTCAGCGTGAACTGAAAATGCACTGACTGTGTTTGCCCATCGGCACTTACAGCTGCTGTTTTCCCACACATAACTGCAAAATGAGTCAGTTTGCACAAAAATGTCCAAAAAAGGCCTGGAAACAGTAGATAATTCAATTTGACCCCATATACACAGTCTGACAGTGAAAACAAGTTGATTGTGAGTTTAGTTTCTTTATGTCTTTTCTTCTTCTCAGGACATTATTTTATTTATTTATTTATTATTTATTTATTTATTTATTTCCAAAAAATATAATTTTTTATGAAGTTCCAGACCTGTCCATTCCAGTGGAACATGCGCCTGAGCACTCAACTTAAAACACTGTAAACTTAATGTATAAATTAATTAACTTCTAGAATGTTTGTTCTATTGTAAATATTCCAACCCTTGTTTGTTTTTATGCTTTGACAAACATTTTTCTACTGTCTACAGATTAGTCTAGAAAGGTCACTCCAGCACTGAGAGTATTGACAACAGTGACGAGTGTCCGAGGAGCTGAAGAATCTGTATTTCCTCTCTCAACAGTGACGAGTGTCCGAGGAGCTGAGGAAGTGACGAGTGTCCGAGGAGCTGAGGATTCTGTACTTCCTCTCCTGCCACTGCCACTTTTTCTTTCTCTTTCTGGAGAACATATGGGCGGGACCTCCAAAAAGGATCGCGAAACAAAATCTGGGGTCGTGAGAGGATTTCAAGATGTAATTTTACAATTAAAAGAAATATACTTTTTAGTAGCTGTCCACTGTAGTGACCATGATGCATCAGAGGGTTAATATCGTCTGAAAATCATTATTGAAACATGTCCAAAACTATTGAATTGGCTAGAGCTGGGCGATATTGACAAAATAAACATCTCGAGAATTTTTTTGTATTTATCGATTACAATATTCAGACAATATTATTTCAAACTAAGAATCCAGCATGTCTTTAAGTGTAGTTGAAGTTTAATGATCAGAAAAATTGGGCTTGACTCGAGTCGACTTAAGACAAAATCTACCAATTTTTTAGTCGACTGAAAACAAAACTAGTTTCAGTGTCTCAATGATCGGACCAAATATCTGACCCAAACCAAAAGTAAAAACAGCTAAAAGTGTCGAAAAGTGTCACTTGACTAAAATATCACCATTTAACTTAATTTAAACATACAGTGTAATTTTCTTAATTTGTTGTTTTTTTATCAGCCTTTTTTGTTGCCTTTTTGCTACAAACGATATACTTGATATTTAGTTTTTCCATATCTTCAAGACAACAATCACGATATTATCTAAAATTCGATATATTGCCCACCTCTAGAATTGGGCAATATAATGTGGCCATACCTGCTTGTCAAAGCCTGATCCCGTCAGATCTCAGAAGGTAAGCGAGATTGGGCCTGGTTAATACTTGGATGGGAGATCGTTAGAACACCAGGAGCCACAGTGGATCGAATAGAATAGAGATTGTTGTTGTGTCCTTGGGCTTTTTAATATCTATAGGTGTACAATGACAGTATACTACGTTTTTTTGTTGTTTGTTTTCTGTAAGATTAGCGCAGGAGTTCAAAGTGTAGTTGTATGAGGCATGTGGATGGAGAATTTGAACCACGACCACTAAACCTACCGACGTCTCACCCAGTGGACGCAGTCACTGGAGAAAGGTATTTTCACTGTCTTCTTCAAAGGCACAACCATCCTCGTTGTCTTTTAATATCTTTTTTTTTTCCAAACGTCTATGGGGATTCAACATTAGAGCCGGAGCTTGTTGATCCAGCAGGTGGGCGGTCACTGTTGAGTACATGACATGACAAAACATCACAAGACAAGACATTACAGTACAGTACAGGCCGTAGACTGCATTTCACATTACATACAATACAATAGGTTGTGTTACATTACAATATTTGCAGTGTTTCCCATCTACTTGTGTTTTGTTGGTTCTAAAAAGTGTTCTGATTGGCTGAGGATGCACAAAGACAGGATGACGCAGCATTGGAAGGAGAGTAAAGTTAGACAGTAATCACATGTTAATTAATGCCTTTGTTTCATCAAGATTAGATTACTGCAACTCCTTGTTTTATGGAATTAATCTCTCACAGCTCGCCTACAATTAGTCCAAATTTCAGCGGCCAGACTACTGACACGGTCTAGTAAGTTCTGCCATATTACCTCTGTTCTTATGAATCTACATTGTCTCCCTGTTGAGTACAGGTGCCAGTTCAAACTCTTGCTGCTTACTTAAACCACTGCATGGCCATGCACCTGAGTATATTAGTGAGCTTATTCATTCTTGTACATTGAGATCAGACAAGCAGAACCTCTTAGTGATTCCACGAACAAAATGTAAATCCAGGGGTGACTGGGCCTTCGAGGCTGCTGCACCAAGACTCTGGAACACTCCCACCTGAACTCAGGGCATCTGACTCTGTTGTCTCCTTTAAAAAGGACTTGAAACTCACCTTTTTAGAACTGCATTTATAAGATAAGATCTTATTAACTTCCACTGTTTTAATTTGGTTTAAATTATATTATTGCTGTCTATTGTTATTGTTTTATTGAATGGTAATTGCTGTATTCTGTGAAGCATTTGTAGTTTCACTCTGTGAAAGGCGCTCTATAAATTACTTACTTACTTACTTACATACATACATTACATACATACATAATACATACATAATACATACATAATACATACATACATACATACAGCATACATAATACATACATAATACATACTACTTACATACATACATCATACTACTACATACTTACATACATACATACATACATACATACATAATACTACATACTACATACTTACATACATACATACATACATACAACATACATCTTACATACATACATACATACATACTTACTTACATACTTAATACATACATATACATACATCATACATATACATACATACATTCATTTTGGCCAAGAATGACTTGGCAATGATGAACTAAGCAAATGCCAACTTAGTACTTATCAGTGAAATGACTCTACGGTGGCAACCAAACACTTCCTCCAGAGTCATACCAACCAACACCCCAATCACAAACTACTATATGTTTGAGCAAAGCCTGGGTTTTCTTGTAAAGAGGTTTGTGCAAATACGGTGAGAAAAACCATCAAACAAAAGAGTGACTTCGACTTCTCTTCGGCTGGTTTATACCTCCATCTAGTGGCTCGTGCAGGAAACAACACTTCTGAAATCTCTTTTTCTATGTGGACCTTCGCATCTCGTTGCTTTTTGCTCAATTCCTGTAAAAGATGAAAGGGAGAAGAAGATAAGAGAGTGAGAGAGAAGGAAGGAAAAAGAGAGAGGTGGAGAAGGGAAAGAGAGAAAGAAGGGGTTGAGAGAGAGAGAGAGAGAGAAAAGGGATGAGAAAGAGAAGAAGAAGAGAGATGAGCTATGTAAAAGAGAGTGAGAAAGGAGGGGTTGAGAGAGTGACAGAGAAAGGAGAGAAGAGTGAGAGTTAGAGAGAAAGAATGAAAAAGAGAGAGACAGAGAGAAGAAGAGAAAGAATGGGGAAAAGGGATGAGGGGGGTAGAGGGAGAGAGAGACAAAGGGATGAGAGTGGGAAAAAAGAAAGGAAGAGAGAGCAGAATGAAGAGAGAAAAGAGAGAGGAGAGAGACAACAAGAGAGAGAGAAGTGGAGAAAGGGAGGGGAGAAAAGGATGAGAGAGAGAAGAGAGAGAGAGAGGAGGGAAGAGTGAGAGTGAAAGGAATGAAAGAGAGAGAGAAAGAAGGGGTTGAGAGAGAGAGTGAGTGAGACAAAGGATGAGAAAGAGAAGAAGAAGAAGAAGAAGAGGAAGAAAGAGGAGTAAAAGAGAGTGAGAAAGGAGGGGTGAGAGAGTGACAGAGAGAAAGGAGAAGAGTGAGAGTTAGAGAGAAAGGAATGAAAAAGAGAGAAGAAGAGAAGAAGAGAAAGAATGAGGAAAAGGGATGAGAGGGGGTAGAGGGAGAGAAAGGGAGAGAGAGAGAGTAGAGGAGAAAAAAGAAAGGAATGAGAGAGACAGAATGACAGAGAGAGAAAAGGAGAGGAGAGAAAAGGGAGAGAGAACAAGAGAGAGAGAAGGGAGAAAGGAGAGAGAGAGAAGACGGTTGAGAGAGAGAGAGAGAAAGAAATGAAAGTGAGAGAGGAGAAGAAAGAGAGAGAAAAAAATTAAAAGAGAGAGAAGAAAAAGAGAGATAATGAGAGAGAAAGGAATGAAAGAGAGAGAGAAGTGTAGAAAGGGAGAGAGAGAGAAAGAAGAAGTTGAGAGAGAGAGGGGAGAGAAGAGAGAGTTAGAGAGAAAGGAATGAAGAGAAAGACAGAGAGAGAGAGAAAGGGATGAGAGGGGGGTAGAGGGAGAGAGAGACAAAGAGATGAGAGAGGGAAAGAGGATAAAAAGGAAAGGAATGAGAGAGACAGAAATGACAGAGAGAGGAAAGAGAAAGAGGTGAGAGAGAGAACAAGAGAGAGAGAAGTGGAGAAAGGGAGGGAGAGAAAAGGATGAGAGAGAGAAAAGAGAGAGAGGAATGAAGAGTGAGAGTAAAAGGAATGAAAGAGAGAGAGAGAAAGAAGGGGTTGAGAGAGAGAGTGAGTGAGAGAAAAGGGATGAGAAAGAGAAGAAGAGAGAGGAGCTATGTAAAAGAGAGTGAGAAAGGAGGGGTTGAGAGAGTGACAGAGAGAAAGGAGAGAAAGAAAGAGAAAGAATGAGGGAAAAGGGAGAAGAGGGGGGTAGAGGGAGAGAGAGACAAAGGGATGAGAGAGGGAAGAGAAAAAATAGAAAGGAATGAGAGAGACAGAAATGACAGAGAGAGGAAAGAGAGAGGAGAGAGAAAAGGGGCAGAGAGAGAACAAGAGAGAGAGAAGTGGAGAAAGGGAGAGAGAGAAAGAAGGGGTTGAGAGAGAGAGAGAGAGAGAAAGAAATGAAAGAGAGAGAGAAGAAGAAAAGAGACAGCGAGAGAGAAAAGAATGAAAGAGAGAAAGAAATGGAGAAAGGGAGAAAGAAGGGGTTGAGAGTGAGTGAGAGAGGAGAGAAGAGAGAGTTAGAGAGAAAGAAATGAAAGAGAGAGACAGAGAGGAGAAGAAGAAAGAATGAGGGTGTAAAGGGATGAGAGAGGAAGAAAAAAAATGAATGAGAAAGACAGAAATGACAGAGAGAGGAAAAAGTAAAAGGGCAGAGAGAGAGAGGGAGAGAAATGAAGAGAGAGAGAGAGAGAGAAAAGAGAGAGATGAAAGAGACAGAGAGAGAAGAATGAGAACACTCAACTCACATACATGAGTTTAACTGACATAAAACTTTACATATTTAGGTTAAACTGTTGTATATTTTTTACAGTGTGCAGGCTCTTTATGATCTTTGTCGGCTTATTTCATTCTATTTCTGTAAAGTAGATCCAGTCATTTTCTGGTTTGAGGACAAAGGTTGTGATCAGGTCTGTCGTTGTGTCAAGTCTAATAAAAGAGACCCCAGAGGAGGAAGTGGCTTTGTGTCCGTTTGTACACTTCCTCTTACGCCAGGAAGTGCACCACTTTATGAATGAAAGTTCACTCTGCGCTGATTCAACTTCAAAACAGGTCTGAACAGGCTACAGTCTGAACAGCTAAAACAGGTCTGAACCAGGGCTAAAACAGGTCTGAACAGGTCTGAACCAGGGCTAAAACAGGTCTGAACCAGGGCTAAAACAGGTCTGAACCAGGGCTAAAACAGGTCTGAACCAGGGCTAAAACAGGTCTGAACCAGGGCTAAAACAGGTCTGAACCAGGGCTAAACAGGTCTGAACCAGGGCTAAAACAGGTCTGAACCAGGGCTAAAACAGGTCTGAACCAGGGCTAAAACAGGTCTGAACCAGGGCTAAAGCAGGTCTGAACCAGGGCTAAAACAGGTCTGAACCAGGGCTAAAACAGGTCTGAACCAGGGCTAAAACAGGTCTGAACCAGGGCTAAAACAGTCTGAACCAGGGCTAAAACAGGTCTGAACCAAAAAAAACAGGCTAAAACAGGTCTGAACCAGGGCTAAAACAGGTCTGAACCAGGGCTAAAAAGGTCTGAACCAGGCTAAAACAGTCTGAACCAGGGCTAAAACAGGTCTGAACCAGGGCTAAAACAGGTCTGAACCAGGGCTAAAACAGGTCTGAACCAGGGCTAAAACAGGTCTGAACCAGGGCTAAAACAGGTCTGAACCAGGGCTAAAACAGGTCTGAAACAAAAAGAACCAGGCTAAAACAGGTCTGAACCAGGGCTAAAACAGGTCTGAACCAGGCTAAAACAGGTCTGAACCAGGGCTAAAGCAGGTCTGAACCAGGGCTAAAACAGGTCTGAACCAGGGCTAAAACAGGTCTGAACCAGGGCTAAAACAGGTCTGAACCAGGGCTAAAACAGGTCTGAACCAGGGCTAAAACAGGTCTGAACCAGGGCTAAAACAGGTCTGAACCAGGGCTAAAACAGGTCTGAACCAGGGCTAAAACAGGTCTGAACCAGGGCTAAAACAGGTCTGAACCAGGGCTAAAACAGGTCTGAACCAGGGCTAAAACAGGTCTGAACCAGGGCTAAAACAGGTCTGAACCAGGGCTAAAACAGGTCTGAACCAGGGTAAAACAGGTCTGAACCAGGGCTAAAACAGGTCTGAACCAGGGCTAAAACAGGTCTGAACCAGGGCTAAAACAGGTCTGAACCAGGGCTAAAACAGGTCTGAACCAGGGCTAAAACAGGTCTGAACCAGGGCTAAAAGAGGTCTGAACCAGGACTAAACAGGTCTGAACCAGGGCTAAAACAGGTCTGAACCAGGGCTAAAAACAGGTCTGAACCAGGGCTAAAACAGGTCTGAACCAGGGCTAAAACAGGTCTGAACCAGGAACTAAAACAGGTCTGAACCAGGCTAAAACAGGTTGAACCAGGGCTAAAACAGGTCTGAACCAGGGCTAAAACAGGTCTGAACCAGGGCTAAAACAGGTCTGAACCAGGCTAAAACAGGTCTGAACCAGGGACTAAAACAGGTCTGAACCAGGGCTAAAACAGGTCTGAACCAGGGCTAAAACAGGTCTGAACCACCAGGGCTAAAAAGGTCTGAACCAGGGCTAAAACAGGTCTGAACCAGGGCTAAAACAGGTCTGAACCAGGGCTAAAACAGGTCTGAACCAGGGCTAAAACAGGTCTGAACCAGGGCTAAAACAGGTCTGAACCAGGGCTAAAACAGGTCTGAACCAGGGCTAAAACAGGTCTGAACCAGGGCTAAAACAGGTCTGAACCAGGCTAAAACAGGTCTGAACCAGGGCTAAACAGGTCTGAACCAGGCTAAACAGGTCTGAAACCAGGACTAAAACAGGTCTGAACCAGGGCTAAAACAGGTCTGAACCAGGACTAAAACAAGTCTGAACCAGGCTAAAACAGTCTGAACCAGGCTAAACAGGTCTGAACCAGGACTAAAACAAGTCTGACCAGGGCTAAAAACAGGTCTGAACCAGGACTAAAACAGTCTGAACCAGGGCTAAAAAGGTCTGAACCAGGCTAAAACAGGTCTGAACCAGGGCTAAAACAGGTCTGAACCAGGGCTAAAAACAGTCTGAACCCAGGGCTAAAACAGTCTGAACCAGGGCTAAAACAGGTCTGAACCAGGGCTAAACAGGTCTGACCAGGCTAAACAGGTCTGAACCAGGGCTAAAACAGGTCTGAACCAGGACTAAAACAGGTCTGAACCAGGGCTAAAACAGGTCTGAACACCAGGGCTAAAACAGGTCTGAACCAGGGCTAAAACAGGTCTGAACCAGGGCTAAAACAGGTCTGAACCAGGGCTAAAACAGGTCTGAACCAGGGCTAAAACAGGTCTGAACCAGGGCTAAAACAGGTCTGAACCAGGGCTAAAACAGGTCTGAACCAGGACTAAAGCAGGTCTGAACCAGGACTAAAAACAGGTCTGAACCAGGGCTAAAACAGGTCTGAACCAGGACTAAAGCAGGTCTGAACCAGGGCTAAAACAGGTCTGAACCAGGACTAAAACAGGTCTGAACCAGGGCTAAAACAGGTCTGAACCAGGGCTAAAACAGGTCTGAACCAGGGCTAAAACAGGTCTGAACCAGGGCTAAAACAGGTCTGAACCAGGGCTAAAACAGGTCTGAACCAGGGCTAAAACAGGTCTGAACCAGGGCTAAAACAGGTCTGAACCAGGGCTAAAAGAGGTCTGAACCAGGACTAAAACAGGTCTGAACCAGGGCTAAAACAGTTGAACAGGCAAAACAGGTCTGAACCAGGGCTAAAACAGGTCTGAACCAGGGCTAAAACAGGTCTGAACCAGGGCTAAAGCAGGTCTGAACCAGGGCTAAAACAGGTCTGAACCAGGGCTAAAACAGGTCTGAACCAGGGCTAAACAGGTCTGAACCAGGGCTAAAACAGGTCTGAACCAGGGCTAAACAGGTCTGAACCAGGGCTAAAACAGGTCTGAACCAGGGCTAAAACAGGTCTGAACCAGGGCTAAAACAGGTCTGAACCAGGGCTCAGGTCTGAACCAGGGCTAAAACAGGTCTGAACCAGGACTAAAACAGGTCTGAACCAGGGCTAAAACAGGTCTGAACCAGGGCTAAAACAGGTCTGAACCAGGGCTAAAACAGGTCTGAACCAGGGCTAAAACAGTCTGAACCAGGACTAAAACAGGTCTGAACCAGGGCTAAAACAGGTCTGAACCAGGGCTAAAACAGGTCTGAACCAGGGCTAAAGAAGCAGGTCTGAACCAGGACTAAACAGGTCTGAACCAGGGCTAAAACAGGTCTGAACCAGGGCTAAAACAGGTCTGAACCAGGCTAAAAGGTTGAACCAGGGCTAAAACAGGTCTGAACCAGGGCTAAAGCAGGTCTGAACCAGGGCTAAAACAGTCTGAACCAGGACTAAACAGGTCTGAACCAGGGCTAAAACAGGTCTGAACCAGGACTAAAGCAGGTCTGAACCAGGACTAAAGCAGGTCTGAACCAGGGCTAAAACAGGTCTGAACCAGGACTAAAACAGGTCTGAACCAGGGCTAAAACAGGTCTGAACCAGGGCTAAACAGGTCTGACCAGGGCAAACAGGTCTGAACCAGGGCTAAAACAGGTCTGAACCAGGGCTAAACCAAAAATGTGGTCAAAATTAAATGCAGATCATGGTAAGAATCAATTTTCAAGTTTTTAATCTTGTTCTAACATTCCTTTATCAAAAACACAAGTGAAGTTTTATCTGTCGTCTTAAAAGTCTACTACTCTTTTAAACACTGCAATTAACCACAAGGAAGTCTAATACGTGAGCAGTGTGGAGAAAGAATCACAGCTGCAGTTACCCACGAGGAAGTCTAATACGTGAGCAGTGTGGAGAAAGAATCACAGCTACGATTACCACGAGGAAGTCTAAACGTGAGCAGTGTGGAGAAGAATCACAGCTACGGTTACCCACGAGGAAGTCTAATACGTGAGCAGTGTGGAGAAAGGATCACAGCTACGATTACCCATGAGGAAGTCTAATACGTGAGCAGTGTGGAGAAAGAATCACATCTACGATTACCCACGAGGAAGTCTAATACGTGAGCAGTGTGGAGAAAGAATCACAGCTACAGTTACCCACGAGGAAGTCTAATACGTGAGCAGTGTGGAGAAAGGATCACAGCTACGATTACCCATGAGGAAGTCTAATACGTGAGCAGTGTGGAGAAAGAATCACATCTACGATTACCCACGAGGAAGTCTAATACGTGAGCAGTGTGGACAAAGAATCACAGCTGCAGTTACCCACGAGGAAGTCTAATACGTGAGCAGTGTGGAGAAAGAATCACAGCTGCAGTTCGCCACGAGGAAGTCTAATACGTGAGCAGTGTGGAGAAAGAATCACAGCCGCAGTTACCCACGAGGAAGTCTAATACGTGAGCAGTGTGGAGAAAGGATCACAGCTACGATTACCCACGAGGAAGTCTAACACGTGAGCAGTGTGGAGAAAGAATCACAGCTACAATTACCCACGAGGAAGTCTAATACGTGAGCAGTGTGGAGAAAGAATCACAGCTACGATTACCCACGAGGAAGTCTAACACGTGAGCAGTGTGGAGAAAGAATCACAGCTACAATTACCCACGAGGAAGTCTAATACGTGAGCAGTGTGGAGAAAGAATCACAGCTACAATTACCCACGAGGAAGTCTAATACGTGAGCAGTGTGGAGAAAGAATCACAGCTACAGTTCGCCACGAGGAAGTCTAATACGTGAGCAGTGTGGAGAAAGAATCACAGCTACGATTACCCACGAGGAAGTCTAATATGTGAGCAGTGTGGAGAAAGAATCACAGCTACGATTACCCACGAGGAAGTCTAATACGTGAGCAGTGTGGAGAAAGAATCACAGCTACGATTACCACGAGGAAGTCTAATACGTGAGCAGTGTGGAGAAAGAATCACAGCTACGATTACCCACGAGGAAGTCTAATACGTGAGCAGTGTGGAGAAAGGATCACATATATAGTTTGTACCAACTTTTTTTGCTATAAATCACATATTCCATATTCCATTTTGAAACTAGAGCTATGCAATATATCGAATTTTAGATAATATTGTGAATGCTGTTTTGAGGATATATCCAAAAATGGAATATCGAGTATATTGAGAAGTAAAAACTTGCTAAAAAGAGCACATTTACATTAAAAAATAATAATCAATACTACATAAGTGATGGTGTACTTTCTTAAAGACAAGGCAAGTTTAAATAAATACTATATTTGTACATTAATCAATTCAAAGAGTAGGAAAAGAAGGAAAATGAGTTTTTAATGGCAGATTGCGGCTCTTTTGTGATTAATTTGACAACTAGGCCATCTAAAATGAGAAAACAATTGACAATGTGTGCCTAGAATTAGTATTTTACATGTTATGAGTAGATTTTGACTGGGTTGAACCTGATTGCCAACAGAACAAATATAGGGGGTATTCCATGAAAGTGGCTTAACAAGTCTAGGCTTCTCCTAAGATCCTGAGCTGAAACTAGCTTCATCTCCAACTTAAGCCTCAAGTTGTTCCATGAAAGAAATAAACCTGGGTCTGAACAACGCTAATTCAAGCTTGAAGCTTAATCTGGGCTCTGAGCTTTGCTCACGCTGAATGTGACGAGGCCAGGTTAATGGAGCGAAGACATCACTGAATGAGAGAGACAAAGTGTTTTTCCTCATGATCTAACCAAACACGAGAGGAGCCAAAGTGCACACGGACTATAGTTTGATTTGCATCGCAAAAGTTTTCAGTTTATAGAGGTTTATTCTGATGCTGGGAGCGAGAGGCGCCCCTCCCTCCTGTTCACTGCTCTGAGAAAGACGAGGCAGTTTACTGCAGAGATCCAGAGGATTTATCATCGAATTTGTGAGTAGTAGACTCATCGTTTTTTAATGCAATGTGCGGTTTTCCACTCCGCATGTGGAACTAGTCCCGCTGCGTAAAGTTGTCACAAAGTTGTAGCGTAACTCTTCACAACCAGAACCGACCAATCAGAGCAGAGGATGTGTGGACGTGATGTGAGGAGAGACGAGGGAAAGATGTGATGAAGCGCTTTTGAGCGCAAAAGCAGCAGCACAACTCCACGGCTCTCACACTTTAATCATTGCTTCATCCTTTAGAGAAATAGCTGCATGTCTGTGGGAAATCTTTTGTAGTTTAGATGCACATGTTAATTTTCCAGTTAAATATGTGGCTCTTTGTGCTGCCGATGTGACGTTTGCTCTTACAAACGCGTCTTTCTAAAGCGAGAGCGGTTTAAAAAAATTTTAAAAAAGGAGAAAAGAAACAGCAAAAGCGGCTGTTTGGTGCCAATGCCAAGTAAATAAATGTGGATAAAAAGTGACGTTATAAGTTGTGTTGTGACAGACAGAGAGATTTCACACAGTTGTGGAAGTGTGTGGGGATAAACATTTAAGACGTTTTTTGAGACAAAGCTAAAATAATCTTGACTGTTAGCCTGGTCCCGACCAGGTTTATGTCTGTGCACTTGTTACTACGGCAACTCAGCGTCACCTCTGGTTAAAAAAACAAACAAACAAAAAAAACACTAATTTTAAATTATTAAAAAAAATCTTGTGTTACAGTCAAATGTGCTCGACACCATTCAATCAATGTTAAACTCATTTAAGGTTGTCGTTTTTCCAGTGTAACTAAATAGAACACAGATTGTAACTGACAGAGTATTGTCCAAATATCGTTATCGAGATTTGCCAAAAAATTATCGAGATATTCATTTTCGTCAATATCGCCCAGCCCTATTTGAAACCAACCAATTTTGAATCTTAAAACCAACATTTAGGATATGATCTAACATTTTATACACTGCCCAGCTCTTCAATCAATCCTATTGTCTTTGCCCGAAGTGTAAGTTCTGTGTAAATTATGCGTAAGTGTAAGTTAAGTTAACAGACATGAGAATTTTGTGAGCAGGACCACGCTGTCGCCTTTCTCCTCTTTAAGTCTTCTTATCTGTCTGCTGTGGGCCTTGTTCATGAAATCACAACAGCTCTCAGAGGGTTTCACAAGACTGTTGATTTAGCAAACACAAATGTAGAAAATCAAACAATGAAACAGACTTTGGTCAACAGTGAAACTGATTATTGAACAGTAAACAGGCGATGGAGAATTGTTCCAGAGTAGGGCTGGGCAATATTGTGATAAAAATCGAACCGTGAGCTGAGCTGCTTTTTTGGTGAAGTCGTCACATCGTGATTTCTCTTTTTTCTGTTTGTTGCATCGGTCTGTTCAAATACATACACTTTTTTTCCAACTTATTGCTTTTAGTCTTAGAGTTGCCAAATCCAAGTCTTTACAGCAACTTTGGAAATCTTTTGTCTCTTTTGGACTGTGCTAAAAACTAAAAACATGTCCAATGTGCCTCCCCTCCCCAGGACTACAGATGGACATTAGCTGTAAGCTACTGTCTGGTACAAGCATCTCTGCCTTTGGGCTTAATGTAGTTGTACATTGTCTAATAAACATTACCTTATAAAAGGAATCAGTTTTTCAATTTATATGACTGAAACATGGATTTTTAGCATGTTTTTATGCCTAAGTTGTTATTAATGTGTGCGTTTATCTGGATCTGTTTACATGAGCTCAGAGAAAAAAATGGATATTCATGTTCCTGTTTACATGTGCACTCAAAGTATACTGGATATTTAGACTGGTAACTATGGCAACAATGTCACAGATAGGGTAAGGAACTAATGGTGCGTTCCAGGCAACTAGGAACTGGTACATTTCCCACTTCTCACTTGTACAAATGCGCTGGAACGCCACTCGAACTGGTAAATCCCACTTGTGAACTGGGACCTTCATTTACGAGATCAACAATAACCACAATAAATGAATCTGTGGGTTTAACTGACACAAAAACAATATAAACATTTGTTATATTTTTACCGTTACTTTTGTTTAGCCTAAAGGTTAGCATTAGCCACAATGTTTACATACGAGTTGATTAGGTTGGAACGCTCTGAACTGAACTGGTATTATTCAAGTGGGAAATGTCCCAGTTCCCAGTTGCCTGAAACGCAGCTTAAGCATGTCTGCAACTGTGTCTTTATCATGTTTCCAACAACAAACTGATCAAATACAATAAAATAAAATAAGAACATAAGACTGTTGGTAAAAGTGATTTCTTTTTAGACTTCTGAAGAGTCAGTTCAGAATCAGCAGTGTTGGAGGTTACTTTATTGTTTTATAATGATACTTTATTACAGATAAATGAGAAGAAATGTGTCATTTGTACAGCTCCAGTCACTCACGACCCTAAATAAGTGCTAGAAAATGAATATATGAAAAAGAAAAGAATCATTTTCAGTTGTTTTGTGAAATTTTGCTTCTGCCAGATCAGTTCTTTGAGTTTGGTTAATTCCATCAGTGAGAAATTAGGTTATTTTTATTTTATAATTTTTTATTTTAAGGATAGCCCTTTAGATGTGCCGTCTCTTTTTCGAGGGGGTCCTAAAACACAAAATACTTTAACACAAAACAATAACAACAACATACATCCACATTTGTTCTTAATGTTTTGCCTGGCAAAATAAAGGTATAATAATAATAATAATAATAATAATAATAATAATAATAATAATAATAATAATAATAATAATAATAATATAATAATAATAATAATCATTCATTCATTTTCTACAGCTTTGACTTTGGGCCTTAGGTGGAGAACACCCTGGACAGTGGCCAACTCGTCGCAGGGTTAGACAGACAAACATTCACTCTCTCATTCACTCATTAAGGGAATTTTACAGTGATGCCCAATTAACCTAAACATACATGTTTTTGGAGGTGGGAGGAAACCGGAGAAAACCCACGGTGACACGGGGAGAACATGCAAACTCCACCCAGAGAGATCGTGAGATGTTGATATGGTCCGACCCGAGAGTCGAACCCAAGACCTCCTTATTGGGAAGCCAGAGCTCTAACCACTCTGCTACCGTGCACCCCATATAATAATAATAATAATAATAATAATAATAATAATAATAATAATAATAATAATAACAATAATAATAATAATAATAATAATAATAATAATAAATACATAATAATAAAGACATCCTGCTCTTCACAGCTTTGCCCCACAACCAGGTTCCTCACTACAGTTACACAATTCAGATACAGAAGAACTCATTTAAGACATTTGATTTGATTACATTGCATTAGGGTGCATTCACAAATGTCATTCACATGGTATCTAAGAATTCAACATCATTTCTTCTTTTAAGATGTTGTAGATTAATAACAGACACAGGCAGGTTGTTCCAATCAGATGTGGCTCTAAAGCAGAATGCTTTCTTATACAGAGGGAACTCTTAAATATGGCTGCTCTAAGTTTCTAAGAGAATAAGAAGACCTAAAAGGCAGCATATTGCTTTAGATAATACGGAAAGTCACAATTTACACATGTCATAATATATTTTTTTTTTTTCAGAAAACTCCAGTGAGAATAACCTGGTTTGTCATAATTCGAGTAACCGCGTTATTGAAATCGGAATATGTGAGATTTAAAAATCCTGGTCATAGGTTAGGATTATCCCTGCGCATGTAAACACACTCAGTTTGATTTTGGACACTTCTGTTTGCTAAGCCAACAATCATGTCCTTACAAAAACACATTGAATTCACTTGTTTTTATTGTTAGAAACATCGCACATAACAGTTTTGAACTGTATGTTGTACTAAGAATTTTTAGAGTAAATCCAGACAAGTGGGCGGGATAGGTGGTAGGTGAAAACAGGAATTTTCTGAACACTTGAGCATCAGCTGCAGGACAATACAACATGACTCAAACATGCCTGAATCAGTCCGTACGCAAACGATGAAAGAACACTGTTACAGCATCAAACAAACTCAAAAAGTGCATTTTAGTCTCTTTTAAATCGTAGCATTTAGCCTAAAACTCATTCAATTACAGATATTTGACTCAAACTTTAAAATCCCCAGAAGCCACAGGTAGCCTAATTCAACTGACAATCCAAAAACACAGCTAATTAAGAGTAGAATTCAAATGCAAAGCCTCGCACTCGTCTCGTTCCGTCCTTCTGGCTGCTGGTTGCCCACACGCTGTCAGCTGACTCCACCACCGCCGCCTCGTGCTCGTGGAGACAGTTGCCGGGGCGACGCTCGGGCTGACGTCATCCCCGCAGTGGTTGCCATGGCCCTGCTGACGTCAAAGGCCCTGGTGAGCGGCCCGGTAAACCCCGCGCTTGCGTTGCCTGGGAGACGGGCGTAGGGGGGAGGGGCGGGGTTTGGGGACGCTCTAAAGCCCAGGCATTTGGCTCAGGGGCGGGTTCTCGTCGTTCTCGTGGCCCGTGTTCCTCCTTCGGTGCTTTGAAGACGGTCCTAGGCTGATCGAACACGCGCGCAGTGGATAGTAGCGAGTTTAACAGCTTTAATAAGGTCTTTTCTCTCAAGTTAGTGCTAGAAATGAGAAGGATTTTAGTAAATTCTGATGCCACACACTGAACAAAAAACTTTCTTATGTCACTAGCTTAATTTAATGAATGATATTAACATAGCTCTAGTGTGGTAATCTCATATAGGCATTTAATGATATCATATGTGCTGATAAGGAGAGTAGGCCTAATGAGGAGAGTAGGCTATGAGCGTCTTTTGTCTAAAGAGGAGAATAAGGTTATGCAGAAGAAGATATAGGCTAATAAACACTATTGTACAAAGTCTGAGTCAAGTCAACCATTTACATACTGTATGTAATAAGCCAGTAGTTTGATATTAATAGGCCTAATGTAGGCTACCAAAAAAAATTAAGTTTTGCCAAGTTTAAAGGCCTAACTTAAATGGAGAGACAACTGTAGAAAACAACACTAAATGTTTCCAAAAATATATATATAATTTTTTTTTCCTCCAACATTAAAGTTACGGTAACTAACTTTTTTTTTTAGCCCTACTTGTAAATTAGTACATTCTGTGGTTTTTAACGAGAAGTCTATAATAAATAGATTTTTTTGTGACTGAATACAGTCTGAGTTACGTAAAACAGAATTTTAGTTCACTTCAGGAGCTGAATGCAGCTCTCTGATTGGCTGTGCTTGGGTGGTCCACTTCAGTTTCACTTTGTTGTTTGTAAAAAAAAAAAAGTTGCCGTAATTGCAACCAAAATGAACATACTGTGTTTTTATTGTTTAATATTATTTGAAGACAATTACTTAATTAAATTACCCATGTATTTATAAGAAAATGTTGTCATATTTAAAACTTAAATCATGTTTGTGATGTGAAAATCAGCTACTCCACCTTTAAGACATAAAATGTATTTCCACCATTAATTATGATCAAAAGTATGCCTTGGGTTTTCTATTACAGTTGAATTGTGTGCATGGCTGAGTACAGTGCTCTATGTTTTGAGTTCTGAACGTTGATATTTCAAACCTTATTCTCTTATTGTTTTCTCTTTATTTATTTATTGTTTGGCTGTTGGAGGAGGGATTAAACAAATACAAATTTGGCATGGCTATCAGACTTCATTTTGTTTAGGTCTGTCTTTCTATCTACACATGTGTCTGTATTTCTGTACCTAATTGGTCTATTATACATTCTGTCTTTAGGACTATATTAAAGGCAAAGTTGGGGAAAAAGTATTTCTTAGGCTGCTTTTATTTTTTGTTTGTTTTAATTTTAACTTTTAAAAAATATAAAGCGTTACTACTTACTGCCACAGAAAAGTAACTCGTTTACATTAATTTGAAATTACTTTGTGTGTTTTATTGCAAACATCGATAAGAAATAGAATTTCATATTTTCCTATTGCATTTAAACAAAGATAAACAACAAATGAGCTCAGATGAAGTCAAATCAGCAACAGAATGATTCTGTGCCCTGCTACAACTGCTGATCTCTGTCTCTGAACCATCACATCTCACACAAAAGGTCAATGTAGATTTGCTTAAAAGTATTTTGGTAACTGTAATTGAAATACAAGTTTCACTACTAGATACTCAAAACGTAATCTAATTACAGTAACTAAGTTACAGTAATTTACTTACACCCAACACTGACTAAAGACATCTTTGCTCCTCTCTTTCCCTTTACAACTTGCCCTACCAGCAGTGTTGGGTAAGTTACTTTAAAATTGTAATACATTATATATTACTAATTACAGGGAGAAAAATGTAATACATTTGTATTACAATATTACTGTCTCAGAAATGTAACTGAGTTACACTACTGTGAGTTACTTTGAGTTACTTTGAGGTAATCACACATTGTACAACACTAATCCTGTTACATTTACATTTGATTATGGGTTATAGAAATGTGACGTCACAACATGTTTTTCTCATAATATTTGATTCTCTCTTAAGTCCACAGACAGTATGTTAGTGGTGTTTTGGTCCTGAAGTGTCATTTTCAAAAGAGTATAAAAGCAGAGAAAGGTGCCCTGTCTAGGCTACCCCATGTACATGGGACACAGCCTTGGTATATAGATAGATAAAAGCAATTAATTAATTAATTATATGAAAGTAACTTAAGTTACTCAGATTGTAACTGTAATATATTATCAACTTTTTTATAAGTAATGAGTTACACAAATTAGTTACTGAAAAATGGAATATAGGCTATTACAGTAGTTACAAAAGTAACTAGTTACTCCCAACAGCGCTACCCCAATACAGCTTATGTGGCAAATAAATAATACAATATTATGTAGGCTTATTTATTTGTCGGCTGATGGGTAGCCCTGTTGTGCATGTCTACCATTCAGTAGCCTATTGCATCCTTTCTCAAATCACTAGAGAACACACTCAATGTCTGCACAGCCTTTTTAACCAAAACAAAATCAGTGTGATAAATGTATTGGTTCATGAATCTTCTAAAATACAGGCCTACATCAGAGTCTCCATAGAAACATCCTCATAGCCACATCCACCCGGGCCAAATGCCTGGGCTGTAGCGAGTCCCGCGGGGTTTCAGAGGAAGCGGAAGTGTCCGAGGAGTAGCGGGCGGAGGAAGTGGTACAGCCCTGAACACCCCGAGCCAGCCAGCGGAGCAGAGCGAGCAGCGGAGGACGACTGGATCAATCTCCCATCGTTCACAGCACAGATCGCGAACGCTTCGACGCTCCAAACGTAAGTGCGATCGCAGTACATTGCAATTATCGCATTTTAGAGATGCCGAGGCTGGTTTTGGAAGAGCGAGGTGTGGGCTAACGGCGATGGTTTGGCCCCCCGATCGCATCCACTGCAGCAGCGCACGGATGGATGGTGGAGGTGCCCATTGTGGTTAGGGGCTGGGTGGATGCACGGGAGGATTTAGGGCGAGTCTGGTGCAGAGACAGTCGGAGCCAAAGCCTACTTTATATCGGCTACAGCGATTATTCACGGTTGTAATTCACACCACGTTCGTTTAAAAGGCCCGAACTAATCCGATGCCATGCGCGATGACAGGCGCTTCGCGTAAAGAGGGCAGGGAACAGTCAAGTTAGGCCATTTTGACAGCTTGGAATTAACGCTGCATTTTTTTATCCGGGTTATATCACATCTTTTGCTATTATGAGTAAAGCAAGATGGTATTTTCTGCTATATCAAAATAACTAGATTTATCTACATTTTGATTGTGGTTTAAATAATGTCGTTATTGCCGAGACACGAGCCATGTACCTCAGACAGTAATTTTATTGAATTATTTTAAAGAAAAGGCTTAGTAAATAGGATCTAGCGTTACTTGTCCGTGTAGTTGTTTTTTTTCCCGTAATTTCTTTTTGCTCTAAACCTAACGGGCCCAGATACAAGTGTACTGCATTGTCTATGGAGGCGCTTTTGCCCTAGAGTCTACTGTAATGTCACACATTTTGTACAATATGTATATATTATTAAGATGGCATGTGCTAAAAATGACCGAAATGTCCGCATTATAACGGAAAAACTTGGTTTTGGCTTCACTTTGGGTAGCGGCAGGATGAGGACGGTTGTCCTTAGCTGTGCTCTGTCATGGCGGAGATGGAAGCTAACAGACCCTCCCCATTTGTAGGTCGCTTCCTTTGCATCAGACCTCGCTTCGGTTCACAGTAGTATCATTTTTCGACGACAACCACACTCCACTCAATTAAATACAACAGGGTCTGGTGATTTTAACACGTATTCTCGCTTTCTCGCGTGTACATCTTGTCGAACTGGGTCAGATCCTGTTAGCCTTAGCGGTTAGCATAAAACTAAATCATATAAATCCAATGGCCCGTGCTCGTACACGACTCTGCAGCCTCCCCGTCGAGATTTTCGAATCCCTTAATACAAATCTAGCACATAATAGATCACATTTGTGTCTGAATATAATGCTTGTATTGTTGAAATGACAATAAATATTTTATAGGGCTGTAAAGGCAGGTGGTTAACGGTTTGAAGGGGCAGACTGGGTTCAGCGCTCGGCTGGAGAGGGAGGGAGGCAGGGCTTTGGTTTGACAGCGCTCGTTGGCTGGGAGTAGCATTAGCATTAGCCCTGGCTAATAAGCTCTATGTACAATGTGTGTTAGAGAGCGCTGCAGGGTAATGAGAGGGAACGGGGAGGCGGTGAGAGCTATAATCATGGCCGGAGAAAGTGCACCTGTTCCCGCTCTAGCCCTGAGGCGACTTCAGGTGCTTTGACTAAAAAAAAGAAAGAAAATAGGAGTGGGCAAAACGGGAGTATTCTGTACTGTTTAATGGCGTTTATTTAGTCAGTTTTGCTCTTACGTCAAAACTTTAAACCCCATTAATATACTTTACAGAAATAAAATAAGGAAATGGTATGAGTTTGACGTAATTAGTTGGAGTTTTGCAGCTCATTTCTCGCCTCGTTAATGCCACTATACATATGTAAATGGAGGGTTGCGGATGCTAAATGCTATGTGAAAGCTTGGCTCAAAGCACTTCAGGATGTTACCATGGCAGCACAGCGTGAGCACTACAGTAGCGTCAACAATTTCCTAAAAGCTAATTCTACCTCTGTTCAAAAACATTTAAGCCTACGCCTTTTAATACACCGTTTTAATAAACCCATAGCTGTATCCTAATCCATTACATCTCATGATTCTCTTTATATCTTCATTTTACCTCACAGCTTCCTATAAAATTAAGCCTTCTGACAATTAAAATTAACACGATGAAATTAATATTGTTAACTATGTATCCTGCCTGTTTTTGTGCAGATATCTAGAGCGAATTGTCAAAGATGAAAAGCTATAATAGTCATATTGAATGTCAAAAACTACATTAGTGGCAGGCAGCTAATGTAGTAATGTCGCTGCCCATAAATCTACATTTGGCAAAGGCACTGCAAAAAAAGTACAACAGGGGTGTGGCACTAGACAACCAAAGCACGTTAGATAGTATTCGTCATGTCATAGTTCGAATACTTTTGACAGAACAGTACAATCAGCTTTCAGGTACATCGCATGCGTTATAACATGAAGCTAACTAAAAAGTGTGACAAAATAAATCGATGTATGATACTGCATTGAGGTTTTCGTGGTGCCAAAACCAGTGACTTTTTTATTTGCACCGTAATGATAGTTATGCAAAAACGAAAATAATTGTCGTTTGTCAAGTGCAATTATCCAGTTATACCAGTAAAGCAAATACAAGTTCAGAGAGAGAGATAAATGGCTGGGAGCAAATAGATTTTAATCTAATTGATCCGAGCAGCTACTTTAAACATACAAATGCTTCCACTGTGTCCATGCAAATAAATGCGCAGTAGTGACAGGGCAACAAGAGTTCAGTGTTGTATTGACCCAAAGAATAGTTGTGTCATTGTAATGGGGTCCTATTTAGTCAGAGGCCATGTTTGTGACAAGTCAAGTGATGTGTGCCTTTGAGTTATTTACTTGTAGTGTTCTGTGTACAGGGTTCGTACAGTCATGAAAAACCTTGAAAAGTCATGGAAAATTCTATTCTAATTTCCAGGCCCTGGAAAAGTTTTGGAATTCTATGGGTTTTGAAAAAGTTTAGGTAAAAATCAAAATGATTTTAGACTCAAAAATACATTGGGAAATAATTAGTTCTGTCCTGCTGGTAGGGCAGGACAATTAATAATCATAAAAACAATGTCCAATTGTCAGTTAATTGTCAATCCTTTGTTAGTAAAAACTGTTGCTGTGTTTCTGGGCTATAGAAAAAAAAATTGAATTGAAAAACTTGTTTGGATCAAAAGCCAAGCGTTGATGCGGAGTCATGTTTAAAAATCATTACTTCAAGCAATTTTTATTTTGTTTTTGGTGAAGCTAAAATAAATTTTTTAGGATGGGGAAAAACGTTACGTTATGAAACTGAAAAATTTTGTTTAAAAATTTTGTTTTGAAATAAAATTCTCTGAAGTTGAAAGTCTTTTATGATCCAAATGATTTGGAACTTAATATTTATTTATTTTTTTATATGTGTGTTTTGGTCCTAATCAGTTCATGAAAGACGGTTGTTGACTAAAAAGTATGTTAAACAAGGTCATGGAAAAATCATGGAAAACCTGAAGTCAAAATCTGTACGAACCCTGTGTGTAGTGACAAAAAATAAATCTCAATGTTTTTGGAGAAAGCTATAAAAGTGAAAGATGTGTTAAATGTTAAAGTAACAGGTCATTTAGATTTAAGTTGGTAGACGAATTAATTAATAATATTTTGTGTGAATTTTGTGAAAACGGTTTGAAAATAGGTTGGAAATAACAGGAAGTAGATCAGAGTTACACGTTTGAGATCAATTTTGGCACATTTTTATGACTCTGCAAATGACAAAATGAATGTGTTCCAGCATATTTAAGTAAAAAAATACTTACTTTAGAGTAAATCGGGTTCAGTTCAAAACCACTACACGACAACCTAGTGTGATGTCATCTTTTATTAAACAGGAAGTACATTCGTAATCAGCTCAAATATAATCTTAACCTTCTGGTGAAATGAGTAGTTCTCCCTGTAATAAGTACTAACATCTGGTTTAGTTTTAAAGACTAGCTTTTTATTATTATTACAAAATACGCTTAAAAGTATGTTTTTGAAAAGTATATTTGCTTTGAGTTGGCTAGTTTTGTGTCAAAATACACATTATTTGACTTGCATTGTTCCATAGAAAAGCTGTTTCTTAAGCTATTGTTTGGACATTCATTTTTTCTACCGCTTAATCCCGTTAGGGGTCGCGGGTGAATTATTATTATTTTTTTTATACCAATGTTGACAGTCCGGCCCTTCACCACTATTCTGGGTTTGGATATGGCCCTCGAGTAAAAATAATTGCCCACCCCTGGGTTAGACCTTATTTTCAGTAAAACACTGTGAACAGGATTATATTTAAGATTTCAAACGTTTTGCTTGTTTTCACCTGGACTGGCTATTTTTCTTTAGTTTGTAGTTGTATTTTGTCCAGTAATAATGATATAGAGGGGAACCCACAACTGTTACCTAGCAACAACGTTTGAAATGGGGATCAAAACTCACCTAAATGACCCAGATGTTATGATTTGACAAATGACACTTGTGTTAAATAATGATTTAAACTCCCACCAAACTGTCAGTTTTGTAGACTGTCTTTGCATTTTGGTGCTTTTTGACGACACGTGAAGGGATTTTGTTTTACAAATCAAATACTTACTGTATTTGTCCACTTTTGTTTGTCAATTTCTTTGTAATTTGCAGCTTAACTGCAGTTAAACTTTGATCAATATTTACCACTCAAAGATTATCACACCAGACTAAATAAAAATGTAGAAAAATGTGTCATACGAGCTTTAATACCTGTTGTAAATATAGTTTCATATGAATCAGGAACAAGTTTGCAAAGAAACCCATTTTTATGAGCCTGTAAGACTTTTTGCTTCTTACTGTGATTCGAAAGAAATAGGAAGTCATTTTCAATCCTAAACTTGGCCAGATATTATGATGACAACTGCGTTTTAGTGAAATTAGTTGTTGTTATGAGCGCTTTAAGGCCTCAAGTTGGGGTAGCTACATTTTTTTGTTGTAAACTTTTCCACCAAATAGTATATGACAAATGCAGGACTTTCTGAAAATAATAAGTCCGCAGAGTACTCGCTGAATCAAAAAGTAAAGAGTTTTAGTTCTAATCAGGAGCAGAATGCAGCTCTCTGATTGGCTCATTCAGAACGCAAATTAGCATGATAAATATATTAAACAGTATCCAAATACCCACCTCTATTCTGTCCACCTCTGATCCTTTTTCTTACTGATTATTGAAATGGTCATGGATTCTATTAATAAGTCATGGCTGCTTTAAATAAGATGAGTCCATGGATGTCTAAGTGCATTTGGACTCACACCTCGCTCCAGCACCTGAAGCCTGAGAGAAACAAACGTCGGAAAGGAAATTGTGTCATATCTGTGTCCTGGAGGATATGAAAGATTCTATCTGAACTCTCATTCATCAGATGTTTTCTTTTCAGCATCTGTTTGTTCCACTGAGCTTCGTTTAAACACATGAAGCTCTTACACAAATAGAACCTTTTTTTGTTTTGTTTTGTTTTTTTTGCAATCGTACTTTTGTAAATAAAATTATAGATTCCAGAAGCAGTGTCACTGTATTTCAAAGAACCACCCCCCCAAAAAAACAAGCCAACAAACAAAAAACAAACTAAACTAAACTAAAAAATAACTAAAACATATTTTACTAACCACTTCAGAACTAGAACAAGACTATATTGAGAATAAAATCAAACCATGAATAGCCCCACACTAACAAGTCAAAATCATTTAGAATTTTCTTGACAGAAACACACATTTATGGCCCTGTGCACATACATTTAAAGGTGGGGTAAGTGATTTTCACTCTGCAAACACAATTTAGGTTTTAAATCTGGCAACTCTCTCTCATAAATCCATCGACACACTGTTAATATCAACATTTATTAAATTTTGGTTGCAATCTTGACTTAAAACCCTCTTTTTTCTCTTTTAAAGTGAAGCTGTAGAGGACCACCCAAGCTCAGCCAATCAGCACGCTGCATTTTGCTCCTGATTAGAACTAAAATTCTTTATTATTTGATTCAGAGAGTACTCAGTCGTCTAATTTTTTTCACAATTTGTTGCATTTATCATAGACTTTTTGATGGAAAACGCAAAGTTTACTTATTTACAACTAAAAAGTTAGCTACCGTAGCTTCAACTAAATGAATGTCCTGAACACATTAAACCTTTTGGTTGGATTAGACTTGTCTTGTGAGTGTGAGTTCAGGGCAGGTCCTCAAAGTGAATCGAAATGCCCAAGCTACTGTGCATATGGTGTTTAAATATCAATCCCAACTGTTCTGAGGCTTTCACTTTTTTTTTTTTTTTTTTTTTTTTGCATTTTTAGTGGAAATTGGCAAGTTTCAGGACAAAATGGTCTCAAAGTGGCTAATTGACTAATTACAAACACCTGATGTCAATCCAGTCACATTGCTCCCTTTCCCAGTGAGTTGCTGTGTTTGGAATGTGTTTGAAAAGTGTTTGTGGAGGAGTTTAGGGGGTGTGCATGACCTCTGAGCGTGGATGTGGGAGCTGCGAGGGTCTGCTGATTAAACCCACACAAATTCTATTTTACCCGGAGACCGCCTCGTTCTGATGCGACTTTCGAGTCATGATTCAAGAATTCTCATGAG
This sequence comes from Mugilogobius chulae, assembly GCA_038363315.1. Lineage (NCBI taxonomy): Eukaryota > Metazoa > Chordata > Actinopteri > Gobiiformes > Gobiidae > Mugilogobius > Mugilogobius chulae. Next base: position 8,783,611 of record CM076402.1, on the reverse strand, counting down.
AATCAATCCATGTGACAGGCACTTTGCAAGAAACCTGCACGTGTCCCGACCTGAACCCACCTCACAGTCAGTGTACATTTGGCTCAGATTCAAAAATATGATCATGATCTGATCCAGTTTGTGCTTGAAAAACACTAAAAATGCAATAGACTTTACTTTATGCAAAAACAACAGTTTATACAAAAAATGATTAGGAAACAATGCTTTTATTTGTAAGATTAATTGTTAAATGTTTGGTCCCTAATTTTCAGCTGATTCACTCATCTTGTTGTGCATAAATCTTTATAATGTAAATCAAATAATTGGTCAACTAAAAAAATGTGGTCAACTAACTAACAACAACTAAGGACCACAGCCCTAGATTAGACTCATTTTGGCCAAGTGTACAGACAACAGGTTGCTAGGCGACTTAGTGTAAAGTCATTTATAACATTTGCAAGCGTTTTGGAAAAGGTTTAAATGTATCGGTAAAGTGAGTCGTCCAAACAGTCATCTGCACTTAAAGGTAGGGCTGCTCGATTATGATGAAAATAATAATCACGATTACTTGAATCATAATTGAAATCACGATTATTCAAACGATCACTTGTGTAGAGAGACTGCAGAGCGTTAGGTTTAATTAAGTGTGACTTTTTTTTTTCTTTTTATCAAGCGCTACTCAAAAACTACAAAAGTTAAAAACTCAAAATTTGACACAAAGTTGTACCTTCATAGGACATAACAATGCAGCCCATTAACGTTTGTCTTTGGATCTGTAAAAATTTAGCATTTTTTAAAGTTTTTTTTTTTTTTTTTGCCTAATGTGAAATTCAAGTTTTCAAACTGGCATTAAATGTATTAAGTTTCTATGGATTTTTATAAAACACATGTTTTTGATTAGAGCAGGGATAGATCTTTAAAATGAGGTGGAAAAAAGTATGAAAAATATGAAACTATGATGTTTTTATGAAGGTTTTTGTAAGTGGACATTTTTGTCCTTAAGGTCTTGAGTGTGACACTTACTGTATTTTTTTCCCAGTAATCCAAAGCACTAGCCAAAAAAAAAAAAATTGTCAAAAAATTTCACAAGATTTAAGCTTTGTCTCCAAATGTCATAGCTGTCATAAATAAATGTGAAATGGTTGGTCGACAAAGTTTGAAAAACAGGCATAATTGACATAAATATCCACAATGAAGCCAGAGAGTTAAATGTAGTGAGTGAAATATGTGACAGCTCTCACAGAAAGAAACGGATTCTAAAATTGTAACAAAACTACATATCAGTGAAATTTAGGAGCAGGCTTATAAGTTACGGCCTATAATCACGATTACACAATTTTTGTTGACGATTACAGCAATAATTGTAATTGAAATTGAAATTCGATTAATTGCACAGCCCTTAAAGGTTGAACAGAACATGCAGTATGTTGGTTTTAAACAATCTAATCTTAGCTTTAGCGCGTCAACACAATGCGCTCCAAAAACCTCAAACGTCTGAAGACTGCCAGGCTTTGATTTATTGATTATCTTGGTCAGCGATCACAATGCCAGCTACACACTTTCTCTCTCCGCTGCTTACGAGCTCTAAATTAGCTCCGTTTGACCGTCTTCATTCCGTGTTATTCTTTCTATATTAAAGCAGAACTGTAACGCAATAAATGAGCCACTGCTTCGGGGCCGTTTTAGCTAATTGCCTATTTTACTGATGAATTATTATCGGCGTTGGAAACGGCTCAAGTGAACAGAAGCCTGGAAGAGGCATTTGGCAAAGTGCTAGCACGTTTTTTTTTTTCAAAATGTACTGATACAAAAGCAGTTAAAGGCACATTTATATTTAGAAAGATCTGTGTGTAAAATACTAGCATGACTTTAATCCATGGATAGGTTTGTGAGGATTATTAGGTGAAATCTTAAATAGTGTCATGGATTTATTTCTTTGTTCTATAGAATAAAGTGCAATATTTGGTGTTGAAATTACAGCATTAACGTTACCCGTTTGGTCCTTTCTTTTTTTTTTTTGGCAAACACCTGCTGTCTACTTAATCACATCTCAGACCCTCCTTTCACCTTCTCCTCATGCTTTTTCAGGAGTCTTCCTTGACTGAAGTAAATGTGACTAAACTGGAGTGATTCTGCAAAAAAAAAAAAAAAAAAAAAATGCAAATAGTGAAATTTTCCAATGACATAAATACAGTATTTACGTGATTATTTCAAGTGGCCATACCTGTTTGTCAAAGCCTGATCCTGTCAGATCTCAGAAGCTAAGCAAGATGGGGCCTGGTTAGTACTTGGATGGGAGACTGTTAGAACACCATGTGCCACAGTGAGATGACAAGAGTGGATTGTCATTGTGTCCTTGGGCAAGACACTTAACCCACACTGCCTCAGTGTCTGTTACTGGATGAGTGGATGCTAGATTGTAAAGTGCTTTGAGTGTCTGGAAAGGTAGAAAAGCGCTATATAAATAGACCAGTGGTTCTCAAAGTGGGTCCGGGGACCCCTGGAGGTCCCGGACCATGTCCAGAGGACCCCATTTTTTTTTTTGAAACATTAGTAATTTTTTTCAATATAACAGTTTCTTATGATTTACCATCCTAAACATAGAATTTTGTATTGAAAAGATAGATGCATTGAATAGAAACAAGTAAACCATTAAAAATGACCACAGGAAGTTAATCATTTATTCAAATTTGATATATAACTTAGCTTTAGTTTCACCAGAGTGAAAAGTGATAGGGGGTCCTTGGAAGATTTTTGAGCCAATAATGGGTCCTGGTCTGAAAAAGTTTGAGAACCCCTGAAATAGACCTTTAACCATTTTTTTTAAGTACAGAGGCTTTTTTTGTTTGATCATTTCAAATGAGAAAAATGCATTTAAGCTAAACAAGACATTTTTATGATTTATGAAGGCAATACAACAATGCTGAAATTCAAATAATTGCTATTTAATTCAATCAGTTATGAACTCATGATCTAATTTATGTTTGATGAAAAAACTTTTGTGTTTTTTTTCTTTCGATTAAACTACCGTAATCGATTAATTGAAAGAAAAATCGCCCAACTAATGGATGACCAAAATGATTGTTAGTTGCAGCCCTAATAATGATTCAGCCAGTGTTAAGTCAACGCAACAGAAATGTGTTCTAGGTTTATAGTCAGAGAATGGAATGATGAGAACTGATTAAGCTCCAAATAAGACTGGCCTGAACTTATTGTCAAACAAATGTGGAACTTTTTTTCTGGGGCACAAATTATATATGGTTTTCATCTTGATATCTTTTACTTTTAGCTTTTTATGTGAAATCATTTTGTCTTTAGCTGCTGATTAGAAAATAAAAATGTAATATTTTGGACGCTTTTTGCTGAGTAAAACAAAATTCTCTGCATAGGGCAAGTTTGTATTTCAACTATTGTAACAAATGGCAAATTTCTTTGAACTGCTTTTCATCAGTTTGATCAGCTGATTACATTATCTTGATATTTACGATATTGCCTACATTCAAATCTTGTCCATCTTGATATACGGTGTATCAATATATCCTATTGTGCAGTTATGTCATTATTCATTGTAGACAAACTGGATTAGGCCTAACCCTCTGCACATTTACGCTCATATGCATAGGCTGCTACACTTTTGACAAACTCTGCTATGATTGCTGCGCTGTGATTCTGTTCTGTCCACTTCTCATCAGTGAATATTTCGTTTTTTAGGTTTTGTGCAAGCATACCTAGTGACGGCGTGATTGACAGTCCAAGCAACCAATCACGATACAGGAAGAGTGTGTGCTTTATCTGCTCTGTGCACATCCGGGCTGCTTTTAATGATTTAATAATGATGATCTTTTCACTAGGGCTGTAGTCGACCAAAGGAATTCTTGCTCAACTAAGGCACGTCCCATCGACAATTAATCGACTAAAAAGGGGGCGTGGCTACAGCTGAAGCTTAAAGTGCCTATGACAGGCTGAACGACTATTTCACTAAAACAAAGTCAAGGCCATTACATTCAAGATTTCACTAAATATTTTGCAAAGTTCATCCCAGTTTAGCCATTTTTTAGGGTTAAAATTGACTTCCTGTTCATAGATGATGACTCACACTAGGGAGTTGCTTAGCGACCATGTCAGAAATGGCCAAAATTTCTAATGTAAAGTTGAACTTGAACATTAAATACATAACACATCAATTGTTAAATGTATGTTATAGAGTCATTAAAATATGTTCATGCAAGAATTAATTGTCTTTGTTTTCCTAGTGTGATGTCATCAGTTTAGAATTCTCTACTTCCCATATTTCAAACTTTTCTCACAAACGTGTTCTTGATTCATGTAAAACTATCATTTATATTTACAACTAGTGTTAATCTAGTAAATTAAATCTAAATAGGAAATTTGTACAAACCTGTCATATGCACTTTAAAAGATTGTTTTTTTTTCTGTTTATCTGACCCATACAAAAAGAAACCTGCACAAAATGAATGGGAAATATGGTATTTAGTTATACAACGTCTGATCAGACCAATGCTTCAGTCCAACTCCTCAACTAACCCACTATTTTTTGTTCCTGTTCAATATAAACCCTATAATTTCTCTAAAAAAATGAGCCGACAGATGCAAGTTTTGGTCGACTAAGATGCCATCGACCGATTAATCTGACTACAACTACTACTTTACACACTTACTTTGTAAATTGATTGGTTAAGCTTCCAGGAAACTGTCGTTTTTTTTGGATGACTTATGTGTAGGGATTCTGTTTTTAAACACAAACTATACGTCCTGTTATTTTCAACTCTATGACTGAGAAATATCGTGATGAATATTAAATGGTGAGCTCATCTCTGTGACAATCTGTTTTTGGATGAAAGCGTCTTATCTTGATATCATTTTCTCTGCATGTGTTTTTTTGTGAACTTTGCACCGATAGTGAAAGCTTTGCCTCCTCCGGTCTCCTCTCCCCAAAGCGTCAGCTTCCCGCCCCCTTTCCATCGTGTGTGATGGCGACAGTTTGATTGACAGGAGAGAGCGATAGACACACATACTTAACACAAACTTAAAACTTTTAGATATGAAACAACAACAAAATCAGAATGAAGATGATCCAAAGTCTTTTAAAGTACATTTTGAAGGTTGTGGTTCAAGTCATCAAAGGGTCGAATTTAAGCATTTTTCAAGTTTCTTGGTCGACTAAAAACATGTCCATCGACCGATTAATCGACTGCAAAGGGGCGTGGCAAAAGCTCTGAAACTAAAAGTAGAGTTGTCAAAAACACCGCAAATCAACACTAAAACTGGTGTCGAAATTAGATAGTTTCATCAAAACTACCGTAATTTCTGGATTATAAGCCGCTACTTTTTTCATGAGCTTTGAACTTTGCGGCTTATACAACAATGCAGCAAAAGTATAGACTCTCACAGACTTACTATTAACAAGTGCGGCTTATATATGTACTTTATCACTTTTCTTATTTAAATTTAGTTGGTGCGGCTTTATTCAGGTGAGCTCATTGCCATGTCCCATTTTAGGATTGTTTAGGCATTAGCTTAATTTCATGGTGGTAAATCATAAATAAAAAAAAAAAAAAAAAAAAAAAAAAAAAAAAAAAAAAAAAAAAAAAAAAAAAAATTGTAATTCTCTTTGTTAGTGTCATCTTTATAAAATGTTAAGGACATTCTAATTTCATTGTGTATAATCAAGATTATTCCTTTGAATTAAAATCAGGTTGACGCTGTAGTATTGTGACGACTCTGCAAGAAACCTTGCTCAAAAAGACAAATAATATTCTGTAGTTCATGTAAAAACTATAGTTTAAACAGAAAATGAAGAAAAAACTGTGTTTATATAAAAAAGCAGTTCAGACCAATGATTCTGTTACTGTTGAATACAAAGTCCTTATAATCTAAATAAAAGAATAGTCGACTAATTGGTCGACCAAGACTCCATCGACCGATTAATCGACTAAACAACTACAGCCTTACAACATTCAAATTTTTATTTATCTACTTTTTGTTGAAGGGCTGAGGTTGTTGTTTTGGGATTTATTTTCAAAGGCTTAGTCACTTGTTTCACTCTGAACGTCTGGCAACAAGAAAGCCTTTGACAGCTGGATTAGCCATTGGCGGTGAATAAAAATAGACATGAATCGTGATCAAATCGAAATTGTAATTTTTCTTTATCGCCAAGCCCTACCACAAGGCCTATCATACCAACTCTTGTATTCATTTTGACGAGTTCAGTCCTGCTTTAGTTTGTGTTGCCGGAGCGTTTTTGCCAATGTAACTTTTGCCCCGGTGACAGATGGGTAAAGCGAAGGAGGAGGAGGAGGAGGAGCAGATTCCAGGGCCACGGCAGGACTCACGGCAGTATGTAGGCTACCATCCCGTTAAGTGTGTCATCCCGCTCCGCTCAGGCTGTTCCGGGTGAGAGGACGGGATCAAACCGGCTCCCGCGGTGACTTCGGAGAACGCAGTCGAGTGAAGGAATGTAGATGAGCGGACGGATAATACAGGAGCGAGATAAAGGAAGAATTAGTGTGAGATTGTCATGTCACCGTAGAAAATGTCTGTATTGTAAACAAGAGCCTCAAAATGATTGTGTTTTGCTAAAATACCGTACATATTCAAACGTTTTTAATTTGGGCCAGAGCAGTTTCTGTGACATAAAGACCTGATGCTAAATCATTCAATAAGTTGATTTTTAAACGTTCTACTCAGTTGGGAGGGTGAAAATTTACAACATTCCTTTTATGTTTATGCAATTCCCAGCGAGCTTTCTCCTCTTCACACCCCAATGATTCGATTTAATTAATATATGTATTTGTGTTTGGTCTTTCCTCATTGGGAGATGCAGGGCCAGCACTCGTGAAGCTGTGAGTTGGCTGTTGACCAATAATATCTACACCACTAAAGCTCACGCTGTGTTTGCTGATCCTGGATCAGTTTTTCACTCTTTTAGGCGAGCTCACCGTTAGTCAAGATGAAGAAAATACCTTGCGCTTTGAATGATTTGTATCCTGGATCAGTTTTCACTCTTTTAGCGAGCTCAGTTAGTCAGATGGATACTTGCGCTTGAAATATTGTACACACATAAAGTTTAACAGTGACTTAGAGTTAGTGATTGTATCTGTAAAGATGACTTATCGTACAAAAGGACAACACTGTGTGGATTTGAAAATGCAAACATTTGTATTGGCAAATATGGGAATCAGACAAACAAGAAGTGTGGGCATCAGTTACTGATTTAATGTTTAGATCAAAAGGATTTGTATCATTAATGTAGCATGGTCCTGACTAGATAGGTGCCAAGGTGCTGCCTTTAACAGTCCACTGGATCAGCAAGCTCCAACTCTATTGGTCCTCTTATCAGTCCCGATAAAAAATGATCCCATTCACCGCCCTGTCGGCTCCACGTCTGTCGCGTGGCGTTCGTACATTCCCGCGTTTGCGTCTCTACGCTTGTGTTGTGTGGCACGCTCCAGTCCGGTGTCAGTCCGGACTTTGAGCGCACCGCACGCACAAGCAGAAAGAACGCCCAGACATCGCGGCCCACACCGAGAAAAAACAGCGTCAAAGCAGTCAGTGAGTAGCATCCCTACTCCTGACATGCTTAAAGTACCTTTTTAGTGAATATTATTATAAATGCATAATTTACTATGTGATGAGGTTTATAATTGTCTTTTGTCCAGTAAATGTAGAGGTCATTCCACAGCTGTAACCTAGAAACCATGTCACAAATATGGGCTAAAATCCACATAAATCTACATTACAATTTGACAACTTATGCGTAGTTAAAGTCAAAATCTGTTATTCTGGCCTTTAATAAACTTGTAACTGTTTTCTTCAGAAGTACAAGTCTGAAAATCACTTGTATCACTTATTCTGCGGAGAATACCTGAGCAAATCCACCTAAAACCCGTTCAAGTCCCACTAAGACCCCCTCAAACCCCATCCAACCCCTTCCAGATCCTCTCTAAGACTTGTTCAAACACCGTCTGCTCACTGCACATCAAAAGAATGTGAAAATATAGTATATGCAAGCTTTACATGTTATATTGCCTCATGGTTTATTCAAAAGTTAAAAAAAAAAGCTCTGTCATTTGAATGTGACCTTTATTTGTCTCGTTTACAAAGACATAGAGCGCATTACGTAACACTTTAAGCTCATGAATGCTAAATACAAGCTGAAAGCATTGAAATCACAAGTGCAGTGGCTCACATTTGGCAGCGCTGTCAGGTCTAAGTTTGTTTTACCAAATATCACATTATCATAGCTGAAAATGGCTTCTAGAATTTTTGACATGAAAATGTGGCTGTTTTTAGTTTTTTCTGTATGAATCTTGTGAACACGGTTTGGGTAAGATATTGAGATATTTGCTAGTTTTACTTTTACTTGACTAATCGATTGGTAGAACGTATTAAGTCAGCCAAAAAATCTCTCTAGTAAACTCAATACATTCAAAGCCATTAGTTATTCTTGGTTTGAAATAATATCGTCAGATTATTATAATCGAGCCCACACGGCAAAGTAAACAGAGTCAGAGTTGGTGTGTTAGCACTTTTAGCATCGCTAGCACTGTTTTTTGACCACCGTCAGTTAATTTAACCACAGTCCTTCTGCTCTTAAGTTGAGTGAGGCATCAAAGAGATGACACTGATGTTTTCTCTGTTTGTTTTTTTTTTGTAATAATTTGTTTGCTTTAGCCATGTGTCTCCGAGGATGACAAAGTCAGAATTAGCATTTTTAGCATCGCTAGCGCTGCTTTTCGACCATCGTCAGTTAATTTAATCACAGTTCTTCTGCCTGAAAGCTAAATGAAGCATCACAGAAACACTTTTGTCTGTTCTGTTTTTAGGAGTTTATTATTTGTTTGCAATAGCCATGTGTCTCCGAGAATGACAAAGTCAAAATTAGCGTGTTAGCGATGTTAGCATTGTTGTTAAAACTATTTTTACTGCTTTTTTACCCACAATCTTTCCGCTCTAAAGGCTAAATGAAGCACCAGAGAGGCTATATGAGTATTTTTACAGCTTCAGGAACCCCCACAAAGCATTTTTCACCTGCTTTTAGCATGAGCCGTAGCATTAGCCACGAGCTGAGAACAGCTGCTACTGCTGTATGCTCATCCACGACAGTACATAGTGGTATAAGAGATTTGGTTTGAGTACTTTTGATATGAAACCTACAAAAGTTATCAGAACTACTCAGTCAAAACCTGCTTTAGTCATTGGTACGCATTAGTCCTTTTTTAAGTCTTTGCCTAGAGCTGGGCAATATATAGAATTTTAAATATTATCGTGAATGTTATTAATATGCAAAAATGTATTAGTGTGCATTAAAAAACAAAAGAGCTAACTTACAATAAAGAATGACTGTGATCCTGTGTACTTTCTAATAGATGAGAACTATTTTAATTTACTTTAAAGTGTGTAGAAAAAGTAATTCAGTGTGCTTCACAAAACGGAAAAATGTAATTTGACAAATATTGGTCTAATAATTAAACACAGTGGCAAAAGTGATCATTTTCACATTTGACAACATTTAACAAGGAAATATGAATAAGTAGTATTTCATATGTTTTGAGTAGATTTTGTCTGGTCTGAACCAAGACGCATCAAATACCTTGTGCACACGAAGGTAAATATTGACAAATCTTTAAGAGTCAAAAAAACATGTTCAAATTGTGATGAACATTATGTTGTTTAATTGATTTTAAACCCTGGCACATGTAAGGTTGTTTTTCCAAACCAATACTGGATATATCAGAAAATATAATAATAATTTTGTCAATATCAGCCCTACTTTGGCCACAGTTATACATAAAAGATTTCAGCTCAAAAAATCTACTCATCCTTATTTATAATTACTCTTTTGAATCTGATATGTGCTTTACCAGTCAAGAAAAAAGTAATAAGTTATAAATTCTTAAAAGTCCAAATTCCCGCCTTACATGTATTTAAATGGCGGGAGTGTGTTGGACAGACCTGCTCCTCGGCTCCGGCCCTCGGGTTCTATCTCCAGATGAATTTGTGAGCTTTTTTAACTAGGACACTGCCTCGACTCATTTAGCTCCAGCACGCTCCACTAAAAAGACCGCACTGCTGCCAACGTACAGCGCTTTTACATTAAGAACCCTCATAAATAAACCAGACTCGTGTTTACCGGCTTCTTATTCAACATTATGCAACTGCACAAATTGAATATGCAAAGTCATACATATTTCATTTGAGACGTACAGTCATGTTCAAAATGTTAAAGATGCACTGCGGAACCTGTCTCCGTGGAGATGTAGATTGCGTTGACGGAATTCCTTCTTACATTTCATAATTCAAAGTGTTTTAATGGGAATTTTTCCATAGATTTCTGTGACCTCATCGTCAATCCATATCACACCCTATATTGTTTAGAGCAGTGGTTCTCAAAGTGGGGTCCGGGACCCTGGGCCTGGGGGTCCTGGACCATGTGTAGGGGGTCCCCAAATTTTTTGGAAACATTGGTAATTTTTTAATACAACAATTTCTTATGATTTACCATCCTAAACATAGAATTTTGTATAGCAAAGATAGATAGCTTTGAATAGAAACAAGTAAACCAGTAAAAATGACCATAGGAAATGAACCATTTATTCAAATTTAAAATATAGCTTAAATTTAATTTCCGAATTTTAATGTGATACCAGAGCGAAAAGTGATAGGGGGTCCTCGGAATATTTTTGAGCCGATAAGGGGTCCCTGGACTGAAAAAGTTTGAGAACCCCTGGTTTAGAGATCGACCGATATATCGACCAGCCGATATTTGGGGCAGATATTTGCTAATTTTATGATATCAGCCTCAATTTTGGTCTTTAAGGCCGATTTTTTTTTTAATTTAATTTCTTTATAGTTATTCAGTTTCACATTTTTGTAACAAAAGAAAACATGAATTATCGGAAAGAAAAAGTCAGTTTTTTGATCAGGCACCGCATGGGCAGCCATAGCCGAGAAGGACCTCTACACACACTAGAGTGGGGGAGGAGCGCTGGGCGCTGCGCTCTGCCTCAGCACCAAAGTATTCGCTTCGTCTTTCTGGCGCATGTAAAAGTTCCTAGTTAATTTCAGTCTCATAGACATGAAACGCTATGTGTTGGTTTTTGAAATACTAGCTTTTACTTCGAATTTTAAGAATAAATGCCTGTTTAAATCTAAAAATCTTTTTAACAATAAATATATAATTTAATAAATAATTAGATATAGTATCACTTGTTGTTTTTATCATATAATTAATTACTAAAATATAATGTCTCTGGCGTAAAGATAAAGGCTAATAAACATTTTATCTTTGTTCTTTCTCTTACTGGCAGTGGCACAAAATCTCAATTCCATCTGGAATTATTTTACCCAACCGACTATGCATAGATCGGCCTTGAAATCGGCCTAATATATCGGCCACGAATCGCATCGGCTGTCCAAATTGTGTAAAAACCGGCATCGGCCACCCAAAAACCCATATCGGTCGATCTCTAAATTGTGTTTTTTTTGTTTGTTTTTGTTTTGTCCTGTTGTGAGAGCATGCTTGTTGTGGTTGGTACAAGAACTTCAAATAAAGACTGCAGTCGCATTAACAACAATCTCAGAGATTTTCCCTTTTTGGAATGGTCATGAAATTAAGTTGCGTATCTTTGAGCAACTTGTCAAAGTTCACCTCCTCCGCACACAGATTTGTAGTGGACATATTCTGCCAAAAAAACAGTCTAAACTTTGTCTCTGGTTTTGCTTTGTAGTAATACGACCAATATTGATGGAGATAAGTAGTCCTTAACATTGCAAAAGTAGCACGAAAAAAGGATAGTCAAATATAAGTGCACCCATGGATATAGCAGGAACCGTGAGGTGTTTTTCACACTTTGACAATATTTTGACATACAGTATATCATTAATAACTTTGTAGAAAGCAAGAAAGATGTCCTCCTTCTTACCTGGGTCGCTTTGTATGCAGCAGCAAGGAAAAGGGGTGGAGCCTGAGCGACACACTGGGGATGGAGCATTCATTCAAATAATAAGAATAAAAAGTAATAGGCATAATGGGAATTAAAAAACTACATTTTTTTTTAAATTTGCTTTGTCACTCTGAATTAAAACGTTTTGGGGCAAGTTCTTTCAAAATCATGTCTCGTCCCATCTCGAATGCCAACATGTCACTGGAGAGTAGTCCCTGGTTGGTGAATGCGCGCAAACAGACCCCAGAGTTCAGATTTCCCAACTCTGGCATTGGACACTTGGGACGGCCAGTGCTGTGGACGCAAATTTGACGTAAACCTGACCCGTCAACGCCCCTCATTCTGTCCGGCCTGAACGCATTAAAGAAACACATCAAGTAGATTGTTGCAAACACTTGACAAGAGTTTTTAGCAGCATATTAGCTTAACATTAGCATCTCTTGTTATTCTGGCTAACAGTTGTGTCTTCCTCCACAGCGGCGAGATGGATAAGAGCGACCTGGTTCAGAAGGCCAAGCTGGCAGAGCAGGCCGAGCGCTACGACGACATGGCGGCGGCGATGAAGGCCGTGACCGAACAGAACTGCGAGCTGAGCAACGAGGAGCGCAACCTGCTGTCTGTGGCCTACAAGAACGTGGTACGCACTCACTGGATAGAGCTCGCACAAATACGCTTTCATACTAGGGCTGGGCCATTTAAAAAAAAATAATATCTCTATCTTTTTACCATAGCTTGACTACAATATTCGTCTTGCAGTTAGAGCTGGGCGAGATATTGAAAGTTGTTTGAAGATATGCAACAATTGAATATCGAGTATATCGTTTAGTAAAAAAAAAAAAGCTGTTTACAATACATTTTTTTAATCTGTATTTTAAGCTTTCAGATAACTTTAGAAGGCAATATTTTCAGTAATTGCAGATTTAGTTTTAACAATCCGACCTATTTTCCCCTCACACATTTGACTAAAGGTTTCTGATCCGATCTGATGACTAGCAGGCTCTGATCAGAAGTGAGAACTTTCTCTAACAAAAGAAAAACAGAATCTAATTCCGCCAAAAATTTTTTTGGTAAATATAAGGATTGGTGAAGCTGGTGTTGACAGCTGAGAACTTAATGACACTAGATTTGGCAGATTTGGGGTTTTGACCATTCCTCTGCAAAATCTGAAGGTAATAGGTTGGTTTCACGTGACATCACAACATTAGACAGTTATTTCAATGAGGTGGAGGCAGGTAAAATTAATATTGTTTAAATGCAGTTTATTTTTGCAATGCAAACCAGTAATGTGCCTAGTCATCCTAGAAATCACCACTTTTTAAATGAGCTAAATTATTTTTGAATTATCCCATGGCAAAGTCCAATGTTATTAATAGGAAAACTGCCTCTTGCCCTCCATCTGGCTTATAACTGCCAAGAATTCATTCTAGAATGTGAAACCCACCTATTGAGGTAAAGATGAGTTTTAGGACCTAAAATTAGTCAAAAAATGTAGGTGGAGCCAATACAAAATTCTTATTAAAAATTGAAATGTTGGGATTTTTTTTTTTTATTTGTCAGTTTACAGTTGAAACTGAGTCTGATTCAACCCAGAGGCTGATTTGACACTAAATAAGAGACACAATGTGATTTTTTTATATTTAACCTTTCCAGGTGCTTCATAGTTTGGTTATCAGATCAGATATTGAACAAAAAGGATTTGTTCAAAAAAAGGGACACCGGAATTAGAGGGGGTTTTAGTCAATAACTTCGTAGTGTTGAAAATAAGTATTTTTGGGGGGAATAAGAAGGATTTGAAAGCACGCTGTAAATGTATTACATCTTTTTTAACATCAGAAGATTTTATTTACTTGCATTTTGGATAATACAGCATGAATATTTGGTCAAATCATTGAGGTTTTGAAAGTCGATTAATTGATCAGTAGATTCTGTCTTCGGTCCAATAGTCATATCTGATTATAGTCATTAACGCTTTAACTTGTATATTATGAGATGTGTTTAGGGATGGGCGATATATCGGTATTGATATCGGTATCGGCCGATATCCACGGCATTTTGAGATATCGGTATCGGTCCGATATCGAACCGACGGTCGATATTTGGCGCCGATATTTTTAGGGGAGGTTCTCCAGTCTCTCTGTGGGCATATACCAGCCTAAATTTGACCTAAAAACTTCATATTTGCAATTTTGAACAGACTAAAGAATACAAAGTACATATAAACAAACAATTAAGCTAAAATTAGTCTTTATATTTACATAATAAATCCACAAAATATTTTTTTTATCTCAGATGATTATATTTGTTTGTAAGTTTTTGATCTTGTGATTTGTGCTGTGGATTTTAAAGCAACTTCAGCAGTAGAGCGCCCCCTACAGCTCTCTTCTGTAAACACCAGCATCAGACCTACAACTGAACTTTTTTCCTTTTGTAATTTTTTTGTATCAATTTAATTTCATATCGGCCCATCCCTAGACGTGTTTGAACATTTTTCTTTGGATTGACATAATATCTTCTGAATACCATAATCGAGATATGACAAAAACATTAAGATATCCATTTTTGTAAATCTCGCTCCCCAGCCCTGTTCTAAAACATATTGAAACAAAACACTCTAGTATCTGGTGAGAGAAGTCACTGCTTTTGCCCTCGACAGCTCAGATCTTTCCCGTTTTACAGAGAAATGACACAAAATTCCCCACTTCCTCTCAAGAAGAGCGCAAACAATAAATGGAGCCTGCACTTCCTCTTTCACTTTATCTCTTTGAGTTTTCACAGTGCTATGGCTAGGCTAGTTCCTGTTTGCCTAATACTTGTGGATACTTCCATCTTGTTCCGTTCATTTCTTATGGAGAATTTGCAGATATGCGAATTTTATTTTTCTTGGCTTGCATGGCCACAAAATGACTGTTATTTAGCCTTGGCGCTCATCTTTGTTTCCATAGAAAACCAGTTCCTTTAGCTGATATATTTTTTTAAATATTATGGCCAAAATGTATTTATCCTCATTCCGAATGTCCCAATGTATGGTATTAGCTTTGTAATTTAACTGTGTAGATATTTTTGACTTTTGTCCCTTTATTTTACAGGAAATCCCTTGAGATAAACTCTTTTTCCAGGACGACCTGGTCACTGTACAAAATAAGTGAAACATTAAAGCCAGATAAACTATAAAAGTAGTAAAATATCCAGCTCAAGAATGACATTTGCAACTGAAGACATTTTTTCAGAAGAAATAGTTTTGGTGTTAATGAGAGTTATAACCACCCTGAAGTTACACAGTCATCTTTAAATATAGGCTAGCATTAGCTGGACACTGGTTTCCCTGTTGTTATGTGGAGGTCTTAACATGCAGAAAAATAATTATCTGATTGTAATGTGTGGTTTGTTTGCTTTCTTTCAATTAAATATTTAATATTTAGCGGTTTTAGCTAATTCTCCATAAGGAATGAATGGAACAAAAAGGAAAATATTTTAGACTGAAACGGCCTAACCACTACATGTAAAAGAGCTTATAATATGCTAGTAATGGTGTTTTTGTGTCAAACATGTCACACACATCAGTGACAAGCTCACCATGTCTCCAAGCTGTTTAAATGATTACATAAACGTTAGAGGCAGCTGTTGTGGCCTCGAAGCTAATGCTAACAGCTAACACTCAGAGCAGCTTTAAAAGACTATGTGAAGCTCTGTTAATCATGAACAAACTTGTATAAACAGAAGGTAAAATCTGTGCTGCTTCATTTACTTTTTGAGCAAAAGTACTGTGGTAAAACTAACTGCAAAGATTGTCTGACAATATTGCTAAAATCGCAAACACGCTAACAGCTCTAGCTCAGACTTAGTTTGCATTAGCCATGCGGATCGATCCAATAAAAGTACTGGTATAAACAGAAAAGACAGTTGTGTTTCCTCTGTAGTGCTTCAGTATAGTTTTTAGAGCAGAAAGAGTCTGTCCATTTCACTGAAGATAATCCAAAAGCAGCGCTAGCAGTGCTAACATGCTAACTCAAACTTTGGTTTTAACGATGAGCATCTTTTTACCCATCTTGTTTTTATGTCACACAGAGCTTGAAAGATTTCTAAATACTCACAATTATATAAAATGATATATTAAAATGATTGACTGTGCTAAATACAAATTCATACAAAAGACACACCTTTAATTTGAAGCACATTTAAAAATATTTAAGCAAGTACTTCTATTTTATTTATGTAGTTTTGTTTTGTTTTTAGTTGACAGAGGCAAGTATTAAGTTTGGTTCTTGTTTTTAATCTGGATAATCTGGAGTACATTAGCAGTAGTTTATTTTGTCATTATAATACCTACACTGAACAAATGATTGGATCAGTTGCAAAGCATTTACTTTGGAACAAGCATTTCTCCTAACATCCACAGCCAATGTACGTTTTGTAAATGTACATTTCCAGCCTCTAGGAGCTCTGAAGTGCCTGTGACCTGGACTGTTGTCCTATTGTGAGCAGCTGGAGAGACAGAGGCCCTGACTAGAGCAGTGTAAGTGTCTGATGTGCTCCTGGACTGGTGACGGGATCATAACGCTGGTGTTGGATGGACACGTGGTTTGTAAAGGCGGGGCTAACACGAAGTTGTCTGTATTCAAGTACACACACTAGTTCTGCACTGTGGTGAACACAAACCGGCTGCACACCAGAGGATTTTTAAGACTGATGGGCACATGTGAGACTTTCTCTGTTCAAAACAAAAACAAATGGTGAAAACAGCCATGAAGATCGTAGGAACTCATGAGTTTCCATCGCTGCAGCTGATTCATGAGAGCTCTGTGTCATGTTTAGCTCTTAGAATCATTTCTGATCTATCACATGTTCTGTTCTCAGAGTTCTGCCATCAGGACGCCGCTTCAGAGCAGCTAAACACCAGACCAATCACTTTAAACACTCACTTGTCCCTTCTGCCATGACACTACTAAACTAACAGTAACAGGGTCTGAGCAGGTGGCCATGTCTGTGTTGTCTTGTCTTGTCTTGTGTCTGTATTTTTGTGATATCTTTGTTGTAGCTGCTGGCTCCTCAGCTCAAGACAAATTTCCTTCATGGGACAATAAAATACTTAATTTGTCTCCGGTCTTCTCTCAAATCCAAATCGTCCCAAGTCAAAGAAAGACCAGTCCAACTCAAGTCCCGCACAACACTGCTTCCAGTTTGAAATCTTTTCACGTCTTTATATCAAACTAACAATTACATATTGTGTTTTCACTTTTTACATTTCTGGTTACAACAAAGTGAGGAAGAACTATTGACCTTTAAGTCCAAGTCTTAGGTATTTGATCAAGTCAAGTTCAAAGAGGTGTGGCTTTAGTATGGAGGCATTTCTCATTAGGTCTGTTAACTAACAGTTATTTTAGTATTTAACTAGTCAGTAATTTTTCAATTAGATTTTTTCTATAGTGTATTAAGACTTTTGATGTATATATTTAGACGAAAACAGATTGAAATATAGTGATAAATACAATTGGAGAATCTTTATATTTTATGACTCCATTGGGCAGCAATGACATAGAAAATATGTATTGTATATATATCATTTTTACAAAAAAACAACAGCAAAATCTTAAATAAGCCAGTTACTTGCAAACACTAATGTCTATATTTCTCTTTTAGTTACATTTCACTAATGAATGTGACTAATGTTAAGCCAATAGAACTATATCATTTTGTGATTTCTTTCAAGTACAGTAGCTATTTTTGTTGTTTTCAAATGAGAAAATGCGTGTTTTTCTCAGTCTTTTATAGACATAATACATTTTTATAGTTGTTCCATTGGCAAATCGTTTTTAAGGCAGTAAAGAATTACAGTTACGAACTTTAATTTTAGGCTTTGTCTGGATTGACATTTGTGAAAATCTTCTTGTCACGTGACTTTTGCATTCCAAGCAATTGAACGATTAATCGAAAGAATAGTCGCCCATATAATCGATTTCGTTGCAGCCCTAGTCACAATTAGACTATTAATAGTTTAGCTTTACTTCTTGTTCTTGTCTGTTTTCTTGTCTGTCCGCTGCCCTAACACCTGGAATGTTCTATATGGGACATTTGCGATTGTTGTTGTGGTCACATTCACAGCAGCTGATCAGAATGTTTTGCCTAGAGACAGACATACATTCTTTTATCCTTACAGTTACAGTTACAGGCACTCGTGATGCTTCTTTCATGTGTCACACCTCAAATCCTTCCGTGTGCAGCCGGCCTTATTCAGGGGAAAATCTCTCTCAATAGATGTTGTGTTCATGGTAGTTACATGGTACTAAGACAAAAGCCTGAGCAAATTCTGATTCAGATTTAATATTTTTTTTTTAAAAGCCCATTTTTGTTTTAGCTACATTTGGACAACATACGTCCAGCCCTATTTTTAACTAAAAATGAAAACCAAATAATCACAATTTTCAAGAAAAGAAAGTGTGCCTTGACTCAAAAAAGGTTGGAAAATACTGCATTAAACAACTTCTTATTTAAAACAAACACATACTAGAATAATAGTGAATATTCTTTGTCTGGTTCCTCATATCAAAATTAAATCTGAAAGAGCCGCACCGATGTCTTTAATGAGCCGCTTGTGGCTCTCGAGCCGCAGGTTGCAGACCCCTGTACTAGTGGTTTGTAAGTGCAAACCTAACTCTGCAAAAAGAACCAGATGGATTCTCAAGTTTTTCAACTCACAAATATCTCAGGGGGTCAAGAAGCCGTACTTTTCATTTTGCGTTTGAACTTATGAATACTAGCGACTCGATACAAGCTAGTGCTGTAACTAACGATTGTTTTAGTAATCAGTCAGTTGGGCGATTGTTCTTTTGATGAATGGATTAGTTGTGTAGAACGCAAAAGTGAGCTGAGTTAGCATCATAGAGAACGTCCTGGAGATGTGAATTTAGGTTGTCAAAGTATTCCAAGTTTGATACTAATCGACACTAAAGCTTCTCTTGTTCAAATAGATTCTCATTTGAAAAGTATTGATAAAAAACTGTTAAGATGAAATAAAAGTCAATCGAAACCAGCTTAGAACCAAAATGTTGATATATTTATTTAATTATTTTTTAAGTGTTTTCTGTTGAAATCTATCATACAGAATCTGACAAAAAGAGTTTATATAATAATTTCCGTTAAACTGGTGCTTTTCCACAGCTCATGGATGTTTGGACCCTGTATAAAGACCAGTTAACAATTATTCGATGACTGAATTAGTTGGCGATCTTGTCCCTTTTGGTTTCTAAAGCTCCCCTCTGCTCCCTCAGGTGGGCGCGCGCCGTTCGTCCTGGGCGTCATCTCCAGTATCGAGGGCAAGGCCGACTCTGGGAACGAGAAGAAGAAGCAGATGGCCCGCGACTACCGCATCAAGATCGAGAAGGAGCTGGACGACATCTGCAAGGACGTGCTGGTAAAGCTACACTCCTGATTGCTCGAGAAAAAAAAAAAAACTAAGAAAGCCACATTTATCAGGTGTTCTTATCAGACTTTTGCCACACTCAGAATATCCAAACATAAAGACTCTCTGGAGCGGACATGTTGGGTGTGTGTTGACACTTGCTCACAGATTACATCAGACGTTGGCCGCTGGTGCAGTGGTTAAAGGTGTGGCCCATTTATGTGTTACTACAATAACATCGTGGCTTCGCTTCCTGCTTCTAACTTTCATCGGACTGGAAACGTAAGACTTCCTCCGTTAAGGCGTGTCACTGCAGGCTGAATGTCGGCTTTTATGGACAGTTTGGTGATCTCACTATATGACTTTCTACACGCGAAAATGTTTTCAGGTTCTGCTCTTTTTTTCTTAATCCACAGAGTTTTATGGATATTATAAATTCAAATTTTATTGTTTTTTTCTCAAATGACTAAGCCGTGATTTTATTGAAGTTTTAATCTTGAAAAAATGTGTTATCAATATTAATTTTTTTTTTTTTTTTTCGTCAAAAAATGAATATATAAAAAAAAAAATGCACCGTTGTGAAAGAAACCTTTATGTTCAATACAATAACACTGATCCACCATACATAATATATTAATACTAATACTAATATATAAGCACTATATATTACATGATATATAAGTATCGTATATTACTCTACTACTTATCTATACACTACTATACTACTGATTACTACTACTACTCTTATATATAGTTTATAAACTATTTTTGTGCGAATATTGTATTAATGCATATAATATCTACGACTCTATGTGTAATTGCGTTTTTCACATATCTATTCCCAAAGCCTTTTTCTATATGAAAACATGACAAGATGAAGAACTTACACATTTGTTTCTTACATTTTTTGATGCAATGGCTGTCAAGCGGGAGGTACATAATTTCTGCAGTAAATAAAAATTCTGGTCATTGCCAGCAAGTAAACGCACCATTTGGTCACCTGATGCACGTGCACCTCACACGCAGTCACGTTTAGCCAATCGCGTGCCTCGGAGCGCAGATACAATCCTCCTGAGGAGAGAGAGAGGCTGCAGCTCGTGAGATACTTTTAGTCTGAGCACAGCCTGAAGTTCTAAGTGATTTACATTATATTATTTAATTAGGAATGTTGAAAAATTCAATTTTTACTCTCTCGTCTATTGAAACACACTTATACACTATAGACCTTTGGACTTTATTTAACAGAACAAGAAGGTTTCATTAAATGTAAGTGATAAACCTGTTAAATGGTAACAGTATATTGAAAATAAATTATGTGGCAACACAACAACAGCAACAATGTTTAAGCTATCATCTCCTCACTTGAAGCACTTCAAACTACTGTAGCCTATGAGTGATTGGTGATTACCATGGTAACAGTGAGGGAGGGGCTTGAGAAAGTCAGCTTTCTTTTGACTCACATCAATAACAAACACGTTGCTGTAGGTTGGACAAGCCAGCGTGAGCAGGAAGGAGTCTGTGGCACTATCTGTCTCCTCCAGGTCTTTAACTGGGCACAACATGGCTGAATAGAAGCCTCTATAAACACTGTTTCAATGCACTTTTTTACACTATGTAGTCATGTTTTAAAGTTGATGCTAAACGTTAGCTGCTTACCTTAGCTTGTCTTGAACGGGTAAAACATCGATAGTTTCCCACGCAAGTTAGCTCAGTCTGTTTTCTTCACCAACATAAAATCCAAGTTAATTAATCCTGCACGGTTGACATTAGTCCATAAACACTGCAGTGTCACAGGTTTGCTCAGTCCTTATGAGACAAACATGTTTTTGTAGTTTTAGCAATCTTTTCTTCCTTCTCTGACAAACTCCAGAACTGTTCAGGGGCAGTTAGCGCCATCTGCTGGAGCAACTGTGTCAGTAAACCGGTGAAAGACGTCTCACTCGGTCAAGAAATTAGTCACGGTTAACGGATGAACATCCCTACTGCCGACGTTTATCTCTCAAAATCAAACCAATACTCGCTTCTGCTTTTATTAGGCTCGCTGAACTGTACATTGTTAAATCTTGTAGAAGTCGGCTGCAGAATTTTTACACTTTTTTTTTTTTGCAGTGTCTCGACTTAATTGACAGATTAATTATTGAAATAAAAATACCAATAATTTTAGTAACTGAGGCTCATTTTATTTTAACAGTTTTGGGGCCGGGTTGAGCTAAGTTTGAGATGCAGGTGCAGATGCAGATTTACGCTCAGTCTGGAGGAGTGACACACACACACACACGCACGCAGACTATGACCTTGACCCACATGTGAGAACAGAAATAGATCTCATTATCTGGCTCCAAACTCAGGCTGCACTGTGCTCATCATCAGGACGTTAGAAATGAGAAGTGAGCCGGGAAACTTCTGTGTGGTAAAGTACTACAACTGTCAGTGTCTGCAAGGGAAGTACCAGGACAACACATCAGGAAAATACACATGAACATCCCACTAGTAGAATAAAGCTGACTCTGAGCAGAAAAAAAAGCATATTTGCATTGACTTGATTGAATAATGAACCTTTTGTAATGACACGTTAGAAAAACCTCTTATGAAATAGTTTTCCATTCGTGTGGGCAGTTCAGCTCACAACATGTTTCGTCTGTAAGGAGAATATTTACGAAGAAGATTCAAGATTCAAAGCGTTAACGATTCAAGACTTTCACAGTTCACAGGGGTTGCGGGTGACTGGAGCCTATCCCAGTGACTTTGGGCCTTAGGCGGGGGAACACCCTGGACAAGTGGCCAACTTGTCGCAGGGATAGTTACCAAATAGCTAAAAATCTTATTGATCTTTTATTTTTATTTATTTAAAGCAGAATAGCAACTTCAGCGGTAGTGCTCCTCTGCTCTCTTGTGTATTAAGTACTTTAGGGTTGGAATAGGGCGCGAAACGTGTCAGCAGTTTACACTGCTAAAAAAAACAAAGAGCCAGAGTTTCTTCGGGTCGGCATTAAAACAGACAAGTTGCATTTGCTGTACTCGATGAGAAGCCGACACATGGTAATGCCCCAAAATACATATGGAACATCATAACAAAGGCTTAAAGAACATTTAACAAGTAATGTTACTTATTCTGCTTTAACTGTCCTGTTTTTATCAAGTGATTTATTCCTCCTCTTCCTCCTCTTGTAGCGTGTAGGCTAACGTAGGCTAATGCCCAGAGCTGAACAGACTGTGCTCTGTCATGTTCCACACCAGCCTTTGAGCCTTTGTGTCTTTACTGTCGGTTCGATGATCCGTTCCGTCACATTTACAATTTACATGTTGTGAACACTTCCACACTGTCGATCACAGTGTTCCCCTCTGGGGGCCCCCCTCCCCTCCTAGGCGGTTGCTCCTCCTCCCCTTCTTCACCCTCTGTGGCTACATACTTACATACAAAAAGTGATGATCTTCTGTTCGACACACGGCAGTTGGCAGAGACCAGCCTCTTTCCCTGTGCTGAGCTTAAGACTAACAACGCAGAAACAGGTGTCTGATCTTCTCAGCACAGAGCGCACAACCAAGAGTCTGGAACAGTTTGAAAACAAATACATGTTCTCTGTCATAACCTCTCAGTCTTTTTGCGTCAATAGGCGAGGTTGGCTGAACTACGACACAATACGTGAACATAAACTCGCAATCAGTCCAGGCTCACAACTCACCACTACACCCAAAGAAGTTTAAGGAGCCAGAGGGGGGGGGGGGGGGGGGGGGGGGAAGGGTTACGAGTAATTTTTTTTTTTTTTTTTTTTTTTTTTTTTTTTTTTTTTTTTTTTTTTTTTTTTTTTTTTTTTTTTTTTTTTTTTGTTCGAAACTTTTTTTTTTTTTTTCTGATCCGATACCGTACTTTGGCTCAGGGGGAAAAAATGCCGATACCGATACCAGAGCCGATACCAAATATTACATTATAATGGCTAAAGAAGTAAACAATAGGTACAGCTTTTAATTCAAATTTAAATTAATAATCTTAACATCTTTAAATCAGAATTTTTAATAATGACTTTTGCAAACTAGACTCGTAAGTCCCAAAACGCAAAATGAATACTTAATAAAAACTATAACATATAAATAGGCTATTGTTACTTCAAGATTTATTGTTTTTTATTTATTTTTTCTTGTAACTGTTTAACTGTGAATTTGGATTTTTAAACCTATTTTAGAGTCAAACCTGGATTGAACCAGGTCTAAACCGGTACTGAACCAGGTCTGAACCGGGTCTGAACCAGGACTGCACCAGGTCTAAACCAGGACTGAACCATGCTTGTTTCTTTTGAGTATTAGTGCTTTACCATCTCTGTGTGTCATAAAAACAACAGTGAGGCTGTAAAAAGACGTTCATCCTAATGAAATGCAATGAAAAAAGTTCGAGTTAGCATGTTAGCTTGTTAGCGCCGCTAGCTAGCGCTGCTTTTAGACCATATTTAGAGTTAGTTTTACCACAGTCCTTCTACTCTAAAGACTAAATGAAACACCACAGAGGTAAAATGGGTGTTTGTGAGCACATGTGGAGTATTTTTGTGGTTGAACTTTGAAGAGTTTTCACAGAGCCTTTTCCAGCTGCTCTGACTGTTAGCTGTAGCATTAGCCACGAGCAGAGAACAGCTGCTGCGGCTGCATCTACAGCCGGGAAGTATCTGCGAGGCTGTTTAAATAATAACATTAAAGCGGCCTCGCATCCAGACACGTTTTACACATGCACCAAAATGAGTTTGCTGTGTTCTGTCTGTTTAATCATCCTTTTAATTAATAAAGTCTGGGGAAGTCGACATGTTGTGGTTCCATTGGCTAACTGTCATTAGCATTAGCATTAGCATGGACACAGTACATTTTTAAAAGTTGTGTGCTTAAACACATCGTAGTGAATACCTGTGAGGCTCCAAGTGCATTAGGTAAGTGAGAAAAACATGTTTGGAACCAGTTATTAAAGAGGGAAGCAGACTGTGTAGTTTTTTCAGCGTTCACACAGTCTGGGTCTGAGTCCAGGCACTGCTCAGTGTGTGTGTGAGAAAATAAAACCTGTGCTCCTATTCCCCATGTGCAGCAGAGCACCTAGGGTTACCTGGGCCTGCTCCCTCCGGTCCTCACAGTCCTCTTTTAGCTTCTATTGTATGATGAAAGTGATACAGGGCACAGTAAAGGCTCTGCTTTAGCACGACACAACACTGTTAGCAAGGTTCAAGTGTGTGTGACTTATTCTACTACAACACAGGATCATTCTATTCATTTTGACTTCCTGAATATAAATGTTGATCTGACTTTAGGCTTAAAACTCTTCAAATGTAACACACACAGTTGTTTAGTTAAATGTAAGTTTAGGGACATATTCAATTGTGTTTCTTGTGATATAGACAAAAATGTTCTCCTCTCCTACTGTGATGTCATCAGTTTAAACCCTGCTCCACTTCCGGCGTTTGTAGTAAACAGTGCTGCCTGCAACAAATGAATCAATCCACAACTATTTGATTATTGAATTTATTAATGTCATAATTGTTAACTGGACTATGTAGGTTCCCAAACAAGCATGGACAATGCAATAACATAGACATTGTGTACATTTACTAGGGATGCACCGATCCAGCTTTTTCACTTCTGATACTTTGTCTTTATCAGGTATCTGCAGATACTTGATGTCTACCGATTAGGGGTGTAACGATACGTTTTTAGAACGATACGATACATTTCGATATGAGGCCAAGAGATACGATACGATACGATTAGGATTTTGGGGTTTTTGGGAACGATACGATTTGGGACGATACAGCAGTTTTAAAACGATATTTTGATTCAGTTCGATAACTTACGACATAAATAAAATCATTACCAATATTTTGCATTAAATCAAAAAGTCAATAACAAATAATAAAATAAGGGTTATAAAGACAATCAGCTTAACACAATTATTTTTCATTGCACATAAAAAACTGCAACTTTTCCCCTGTATACACAAGTTTAGTATCATAATAAAATAAGTGACCCACATTTCACCATCTGATTGAATCATTTTCACACAGATGCAGAAGTGTGTTGAGATGGGAGTCTCTGAACTTATTGTATCTTCGTGACTTATCATTAGATTCAATATTAAATCCACAAACATCTGCAGGGACGGAGTTTTGACCCAAAGCATTTTGCGTCTCAAATACCACATACAGTATGTCCAAATGTGACAGATTGGCAGCGGAGCTAAACGCCTAAACAAATGCACGGGTCTGTTTTATATAAACATAAGTGTGGCGTCGCAGCTCTGGGTGCGCGTTTGCAGCTCGTCTGGTTCTTTTCAAGCTCGAGTCATTTCTCAGCGTTACCTCCGTGGTCCGGTTCGGCGTCACCTCCGCGACTTTGTCCCCCGTAACGTTGCTTCCGTTGCCCGCGCTCTCGCGGGCACGGGTGTGCACCGGGACCCGTGCCCGCAGGATGGTTTGGAATACAGCGCTGTCTGTCTCCTCCTCTGGGCTGTGCGGCAGCGGTGCCGTCTGGGAGTAATACATCCACGAGTAGAGTGCTGCAGGCGCTTGATGACGCAGCGCAGAAAACCAGCATATTAAAAGAGCATTTAATGAAACATTTATGTGAAAAATACATTACTAAGAATGTTGTTTGTCTGTATGGTTTATGTTTCGCCATATACTGTATCTAAATAAACCGATTCTAGAAGTTTAGCTCATCTTTTTCAGTGTTGGATGAAAAAAAAAAGTCAGTAAACAATGCTTAGTCTAGATTGAAATTTGGAAAAATTTTGATGGTCATGTGACTTTTGCGTTCTAAACAACTGATCAAATAATTTAAAGAATTGACCCTATTTTGTAACGCCCAGTTGGCTTGGAAGTGCACTTCCTGTTTAGCTCTGTTAAGGTAGCTAACATGTTTGTTTGTCTGTCTTGTGGGGCAATTTTAATTAAAAATAAGGCTAAATGTCCTAGAAAAGTAGGCGGGACAAAATTGGGTCAATAATCGCCCAACTTATCAATTATCAAAATGATCGTTAGTTGCAGCGTCACTAGCACATCTATTTTGTAGAATATGGCTCTTTTAAACAATCAATAAATTTGTCAGCAACAGCCCCTAATGTGAGCTCAACTGTAGCACTGCCAATCCAAACCATCCGTAGATTTGGAGCTAAGAGCAGAAGCTGTTGCTCTGTGCTGCCTTGTGCCCTCTTGTGGTCGCTGCAGACGCACAGTGCAGCACTCACTAAACCACGGGTGCAGTTTTTTTTTTTTTTTTTTTTTTTTTGGAGGAGTGGGTCCGTGGTGACTGTTGCCATGGTAACAGAGTGGAGACTGCTGCTATGGCAACAGAGTGCAAGGACGGGACAATCCAGGGTGCGTTCGCTGTACAGTATGTGGTCGCTTCTACTACCACAGATTTATTCTTTTAATGTTAGTGTTTAAAGATCCTGAATTAAACAAACTTGACTTTTATCAGCTTTTAGTCATGTTTTGATATAGTGACTTTGCCCAAAACATTCCCAACATTGTATTTAGTTTTAATAATGAATGTTTGAGTAATCTTGGATGATTTGTCTCCAAAGCTCAAACTACTCTGTCTCACTTTGTGATGTCATTATGTAGTTTTACAATGAACTGCTGTTTTTAGACTATTTTACACAGCATACTTTTAATCCTGGGTTGTCGCCTTATCGTTTTTTTTTTGTCTTTTATGAGATGAGATTTCCACATAAAGTCTTTGTTGCACAGAGAAGTCATTTAAAGGTGCTGTACCTATAAACAAACTTCCTACAACGGTCACATGTTTTGTTCACTTATCTAATACATTCTGAGCCTCTGAGTTGTTCACCACGATA
This sequence comes from Mugilogobius chulae, assembly GCA_038363315.1. Classification (NCBI taxonomy): domain Eukaryota; kingdom Metazoa; phylum Chordata; class Actinopteri; order Gobiiformes; family Gobiidae; genus Mugilogobius; species Mugilogobius chulae. Next base: position 8,756,445 of record CM076402.1, on the reverse strand, counting down.
CGTTTTTTGTTTGTTTGTTTTTTTACCGCTGCTAGGTGCGAGATAGGGATGCACCGATCCGATACTGGGATCGGATATCGGTGCCGATCCAGGAAATTTTGCTGGATCGGGTATCGACTTCATGATATCGGTTCAGCCGATATCATGGTTTTGCAATGAATTGGACATAGTAAGATTAATTTACTGGCTGGTGTTGATCTAGAACGTCTCATAATATTGGGTTTTTTGTTCAGATTACCTTGTTAAGTAGTTATTTGTACTTTAAATAACAGTTACACCACATAATATGACCAAATTTATTATGTTTTTATAGGCTAAAAAGTCTATTTCAGTTCCTACACTTGTATCGGTGGATATCAGGTATCGACAGTTAGTTAAAGCCAAAATATCGGGATCGGTATCGGAACTGAAAAAGCTGGATCGGTGCATCCCTAGTGCGAGATCTGTCAATTTGCTAACAACAGTTAGCCACAATACGGAGTTTGATGAACAAACGGGACATTATTAGACAGAGTCAGTACAGTGCGAACAAATTTTCACCTGAAAAGATACGTTAACATGATATATGTGCTGACAGAAATTTATTTAAGTAATCTAATTGTAAAAAAAAAATGGTTCTAGTCCCTCTAAGCCAGTCATTCCCAACCTTTCTTCATTCAAAACCCTCGGCCATTTGAACCAGACACTTGTCAGGCAAGTGTCCAAAGTAGTCTCCAAAATCATATCACATATTTCTCTTTTTAACTGTTTACCAGCTATTTACCTTGTTTCAAATGTGTAAATTTTGTGAATCAACATAGAAACACCTAAGCAAGCTAAATAATCTCGGTCTATCAAGTAAAACTGTAAAAAAATAAACATTAAAATCTAGATTTCCAGACATTTTAGCAAATCTAGAATTACATTTGACTGTACAAAGATGGACATACATAGAGCATGTTTTTGCACTTGATAGAAGTTGACACAATAATAGATAAGTATCCAATATATTGTGAAAAATGTGCTAGGAACAATAGATAAATAATTGCTCTTGTTTGAAGCCATAAGCCTAAATAAAGTATGTGATAGACTTGTAAATATCTGTCATTACAGTTGCAGGTTTGACTCTACAGTCGAATAGTGTCAAATCTAAATCTAGATCAATGTTAAACTTCACACATCATCCGGAGCCCCTAGAAATCACCCCGCACCCCAGGTTGAGAACCACTGCTCTAGGTAGGGATGGGCCGATATGAATTTTGGAGCCGATATCGATAACCGATAATTGGCCCTCTGCTCTGGCCGGTAACGATAACTGCTGATACTGATAGGTGTATTTTAAAGCTGGTCTAAGTGACATTTGGCTTTGTTAAATGTCTTTGTTAGTTTGTGTGACAGTTACAAATGTATTTTCTTCACATTTTAAGCAAACATCTGCTCTCTGCTGCCTCCTGCTGGAAAACCTGCACTTATAATCTGACAGCTCTTCTGAGAAACACTGACTCTTTTATTTGTACATTTGACAGAGTGAAATATTTGAATGTACTTTTCTTGCCTTGTTTGAAAAAATTAATAAATTGATAAAAAAAATTACATAAGGAAAAAGTTCTGTTGTAGGTCTGATGCTGGTGTTTACAGAAGAGAACTGTAGGGGAGCTCTACTGCTGAAGTTGCTTGGTTCGCTTTAAAATCCACAGCACGACTCACAAGATCAAAAAACTTACAAATATATTTATCTGAGATAAAAAATATTTTGTTGATTTATTATGTAATATAAGATATGTAATATGTACTTTGTATTCTTTAGTCTGTTCAAAAGTACAAATATGAAGCTTTTAAGTCAAACTGAGGCTGGTATATGCCCACAGAGAGACTGGAGAATCTCCCTAAAAATATCGCAACAAACATCGGCCGTCTTTTCGATATCGACCGATACCGATATCTCAAATATTGTTGATATCGGCCAATACACTTTGCACTCTCTGGCTTTTAATTTGTTGTATTTATTTATTTGAGCGACATGTAAAAGCATGAATATATTAAAAGAACCGGAACCCACAAATCCAAAGACTGAAATGGTATGTTCAGATTCAAAAAACACTGGAGCTGATTTACCATTTAATGACATCACAAGAGGAAACGGGTCAAATATATGAAAATATGTTGGATTCAGTTTTAAATAATTGTCCGTGAAACAAAGCATAACTTCTGGTAAGTTTCTGAAAAGGAACCAACATAATACACAGTTAAATCATAGTGTTATAGGTCCTTTAAATGGAATCTGAAGTGAAGTTTTGCTATTATTAAAGGTTTTTGTGTCCACTGTTGTTTGGTCTCAATAAAAGTGAACTCTGTCTAAATCCCTGATGTTTGTTCTCAAGAGAATTCCTTCAACCTGTGATCTTGTTTCTTGTCCCTGGTCTGAGGAAACACCTGCTCTGAGTCTTCTAGCTGCAGAGTGCCGTGTCCTCCGTGTGCTGTTCTAACCTCGTGTATGTGTGTGTCTCTCTTCAGGAGCTGCTCGACGCTTACCTCATCAAAAATGCCAGTGCTGCAGAGAGCAAGGTGTTCTACCTCAAAATGAAGGGCGACTACTACAGATACTTGTCCGAGGTGGCATCAGGAGACAACAAGAGGGGTGAGTGTGAGAAAGAGAGAGATGAGAGAGCGGGACAGGACAGGACAGGAACCTATCCTTCAGACCATAAATGGCTGGCGCTGCTGATGCTGCTCTGTGTGTAACGGGCCTTGTGCTTCACTACATGCATTTTGTTACATTCTCTGTGTTTATAGAAGTTACGCCAGATCGTGGACATGTGGTGGAAATATCAGCTTTTAAATCACTGCATGTGCTAATCCACTTACTTCCACATTAGCTTCAAGTTGAGCCGCTGCACTCAAAGTTCTGTGAACTTTATAGACATAATGATACAGAAACAAATTGGAGCAGTGAAAGCATCAGAGATCATCTGTGTGAGCTTTTATAAAGACTCAAGATTGGTCACTGCAGACGAGGGAAGTGAGGAAGAGACAGGAGCAGCACCTGTCTGTGATCATGTGAGCACCTGTTGTGACAGGAGCAGCACCTGTCTGTGATCATGTGACAGGAGCAGCACCTGTCTGTGATCATGTGACTGCACCTGTCTGTGATCATGTGACTGGACAACACCTGTCTGTGATCATGTGACTGCACCTGTCTGTGATCATGTGACTGCACCTGTCTGTGATCATGTGACTGGAGCAACACCTGTCTGTGATCATGTGACTGCACCTGTCTGTGATCATGTGACAGGAGCAGCACCTGTCTGTGATCATGTGACAGGAGCAACACCTGTCTGTGATCATGTGACTGCGCCTGTCTGTGATCATGTGACAGGAGCAGCACTGTCTGTGATCATGTGACCTGCACCTGTCTGTGATAGTGACCTGCACCTGTCTGTGATCATGTGACTGCACCTGTCTGTGATCATGTGACAGAGCACCTGTCTGTATCATGTGACCTGCACCTGTCTGTGATCATGTGACCTGCACCTGTCTGTGATCATGTGACAGGAGCAGCACCTGTCTGTGATCATGTGACTGCACCTGTCTGTGATCATGTGACTGCACCTGTCTGTGATCATGTGACTGCACCTGTCTGTGATCATGTCACTGCACCTGTCTGTGATCATGTGACTGCACCTGTCTGTGATCATGTGACCTGCACCTGTCTGTGATCATGTGACCTGCACCTGTCTGTGATCATGTGACCTGCACCTGTCTGTGATCATGTGACAGGAGCAGCACCTGTCTGTGATCATGTGACAGGAGCAGCACCTGTCTGTGATCATGTGACTGCACCTGTCTGTGATCATGTGACTGCACCTGTCTGTGATCATGTGACTGCACCTGTCTGTGATCATGTGACTGCACCTGTCTGTGATCATGTGACAGGAGCAGCACCTGTCTGTGATCATGTGACTGCACCTGTCTGTGATCATGTGACTGCACCTGTCTGTGATCATGTGACTGCACCTGTCTGTGATCATGTGACTGCACCTGTCTGTGATCATGTGACAGGAGCAGCACCTGTCTGTGATCATGTGACTGCACCTGTCTGTGATCATGTGACAGGTGTAGCACCTGTCTGTGATCATGTGACAGGAGCAGCACCTGTCTGTGATCATGTGACTGCACCTGTCTGTGATCATGTGACTGCACCTGTCTGTGATCATGTGACTGCACCTGTCTGTGATCATGTCACTGCACCTGTCTGTGATCATGTGACTGCACCTGTCTGTGATCATGTGACCTGCACCTGTCTGTGATCATGTGACCTGCACCTGTCTGTGATCATGTGACCTGCACCTGTCTGTGATCATGTGACAGGAGCAGCACCTGTCTGTGATCATGTGACAGGAGCAGCACCTGTCTGTGATCATGTGACTGCACCTGTCTGTGATCATGTGACTGCACCTGTCTGTGATCATGTGACTGCACCTGTCTGTGATCATGTGACTGCACCTGTCTGTGATCATGTGACTGCACCTGTCTGTGATCATGTGACAGGAGCAGCACCTGTCTGTGATCATGTGACTGCACCTGTCTGTGATCATGTGACTGCACCTGTCTGTGATCATGTGACTGCACCTGTCTGTGATCATGTGACAGGAGCAGCACCTGTCTGTGATCATGTGACTGCACCTGTCTGTGATCATGTGACAGGTGTAGCACCTGTCTGTGATCATGTGACAGGAGCAGCACCTGTCTGTGATCATGTGACAGGAGCAACACCTGTCTGTGATCATGTGACAGGAGCAGCACCTGTCTGTGATCATGTGACAGGAGCAGCACCTGTCTGTGATCATGTGACAGGAGCAGCACCTGTCTGTGATCATGTGACTGCACCTGTCTGTGATCATGTGACAGGAGCAGCACCTGTCTGTGATCATGTGACTGCACCTGTCTGTGATCATGTGACTGACGCGTGCAGGCGACTGCATCAAATCAAGACATGCCTCTACAAATGTGTTATACATGGTCTAAAATAATTTAAATGTATTACTTAAATAGCAAATACATAATTCTTTAACGACAAAACAAAAATGTATATATTTATTTATTACTATTATTTATTTATTTCATTTTTTATGCTAGATTGTGAAGCACTTAAAGTCCTGAAAAGGTAGAAAAATGCAATATAAATCCACCCTTTACTATTTAAAACATATTTAGATAAGCGGTGGTGGTGGTCACAGGGGCCGATGACACTAGGGCTGTGTTGTTGAATCCAGTGCTTCCTAAGAGTCTGTCAGACCGAGCCGAGGGTTCTGAGTCAATCATGTAGGTCAAAACAGTCTCGTTACCAGTGCCCTACATTAAGGAAGTCATTTAAGATTTGAATATGAAGTTTTGAACATAAAGTCAATGGACCTGTTTATGATTCTAGGCAATTTTAAATGTGTGTGAAAAGTGCAGCCTGAGCTCACACATCTGAATCTGTGTCTGTGTCGTTGTGAGCTGGACAAATGGACTTTTTCTCACTCTGCAGGCAGCTCCAGTCCTGCTGCTGAAGTCACACATTTGCATTTTGCACTGGATTGAGACCGAGGAAGTTTGTCCATGCAAATCAACATTCTCATTCTAACCTTTTAGACATGTTTTTACTTTCTTCTTCTCTCTTTCTCTCCTCGACCACTGTCTGGACCTTCTCTGTCTGAGCACATTTTAGTCTCACACGTCTGGGTCAGGGATGTGTTAGGGCTACTATGTTCTCAAAAATGAACATGTAAAGTAAATGATTGATTCATCGTTTCTTCGGTGTACTTAAGTGTCTGTTTTATTTTAATCGATGATCTTTGAAACATAAATTGACAAAAGACAGTTTTTCTCATTTATTGCCAATAAATAAAAAAATAAATTTTATTAGCTAAAAACCTTTTTTTAATCTTTCATTGAAACCCCAGTGTTTTTTAGTGTGTTACCACAGACAGAAGCAACACCAGTTCTAATACAGAAAACAGCTTTGTCTGTTCAACTGGCCTCATACAAACTCATCTAAATGCCACTAAATATAGACAAATCTATCCACAAAACAACTTTTTCAATGTTTTAGTTAATTTTCTAAATTTCAAATTAAAATTTGTACCATTATGAAATTTGCTTATTATTAAAAATTAGGGATGCACTGATCCGATACCTGGATCGGATATCGGCGCCGATCCAAGGCATTTTGCTGGATCGGGTATCGGCTTCATGATATCGGTTCAGCCGATATCATAGTTTTGGACATAATGAGACTATTTTACAGGCTGGTGTTGATCCATAACGTTTCATAATACTGGGCATTTTATTCAGATTAAGTTGTTAAGTTGTGACTTGTACTATAAACATCAGTTAAATAACACAATATGGCCAAATGTATTACGTTTTTATAAGAAAAAGAAGCAATTTCAGTCCTTTCACTGGTATTGGTTGATATCGAGTATCGGCAGATAGTTAAAGCCAAATATCGGGATCGATATCGGAACTAAAAAAGCTGGATCGGTGCATCCCTATTAAAAATATATATTATTTGGAAAAAATCCATATAAATTTGGGTTAAAGGGTTTCTGCTGCTGGTTGAAAGATGCCTGTTGCACTGCAGATCTCCATGAGGAGGTTCCACTGTGAGGATCGTAAGTAAAGCAAAACAAAACCAATTTGGAGATGCTTGAAATTACAGCCAGACAAGACTTTTTTCCTTCTTTCCTGCTTTATCAAGTATTCGTTTCTACGACAACCAATAACTTTCACAGGACATGAAAGTAATGAACTAATGCGTAGAAAACAATGTAGACACAAAGTTTTTATTTACAGAACAGAACATTTGTAATAACTCTTGGAAAATGCTCGATCATCAGGTCAAGACAGACTGTCATTAAGTTTAGAAGAAGGGTGAGGGTAAAGGTTAAGATAAAAAAAAAAAAAACAATTTGGGTCATTCTCTGAAAGTGGGACTATAAAGTGTGACATCCAGGCTGAAAATTCAAACTGCAGCAATTGTTTTATTTTTAGGTTAATTTCCATCTTTGAGAAGTGTACTGACAGGATCTATAATGGTCAAGAAAGATGCACAACTATTTTTTCCAATATAGCCATTTCAATTTCAATTTCAATTGCTCTCAATCCAGCATAATTCCACATGTAGCATGGACACCAACTGGACACCAACTGGACACATGTTTTAGCTGAGAGAGTTGCTATTTACTAAATAAAATGTTGATTTTTGAGCTATTCTCTCTGAATACACACATTAGAGGCGTTTATCCGCTGCAAGGTTCCTGAGCGTTGAAAAGTCTTCACTTGTTGATAAAACTGATCAGGTCCGTGTGTAACTTATATGGACACCAACAGTTACATACGGATCCCCAGGAATTCAGCTTCATTTTCACAAAACTCAATACAAAAAGTAGAAAAACCCAATGCAAACATATTTTCCAACATTATTCTTCATTTGATTGTGTTTCAATGCAGTATTTTATCGAGTTTACATGAGGAAATTACATCATGTTTATTGCTGGATAAGAATGTCACACTTTGGGTCATGATTGATGCTATTTTTTTGAAAAAACGGTTGTAAAAAAAAGTTCCATTTGATCTTGGGCTGCAATTTTTAAAAATCTTTTAGAGGCACATTAGTAGTATATATTACATAAAAAATTAAAACAAAATTATTATTATTTTCTTAATGAAAACCTGTCAAATAACCAATGGGCAAAACGGTCCCACTTTCAGAGAATGACCCATTTAGGCCTGAAAAGCATCAGTAATAAACTCATTACAATGACAACCTGCTCTGTCCCGCCAGCGCCTTGCACCGTGTTTGTTACACATGGAAGTAAAATACATCCACAATTTGTTAACAACAATACGGCAACAATAAACATCCGAGATCCTCTCTGTTTTCTTCCTTGTCATTGGCGGGTCACAAATAAGGTTTTAAAAGCATAGCGCCACCTACTGTACTGTAGTATACTGGTGAACACCCGGGTCATGTGAGGGTCTGCTCAGGGACGTCTGCAGTGGACGACTCCTGGTTCAGGTCTGCAGCCAGATCCATCTCTCCATTTTAGGGAGAATGCAAACACAAATATAAACTGTGGCTTTAATTTAACAAGGAATTTTGGGATGAACATTATTCAAACTTTAGACGAGATTCAGTTGGTTTAATTTTGAAAACGCTTTGATACGTTCATGCCACAAATATTAAAATCTTATAAAAAGTCATTGTAAGAGTCACGTCTGATTCTGTTAATGGTGACACATTAAATAGTGACTTGTATAAATCCATAAATGGTGGTTTCTTTTTCCAAATGTGTATTGACAAAACTAAAGTGACACAAATCAAATCAATCTGAAGCACTTTGAGCTTTCTCCACTGACATCTTTGTGTGTTTGTGTCTGTGTTTGTCGTCGTGCAGAGACGGTGGAGAACTCTCAGAAAGCCTACCAGGAAGCGTTCGACATCAGCAAGAAGGACATGCAGCCCACGCACCCCATCCGCCTCGGCCTGGCCCTCAACTTCTCCGTCTTCTACTACGAAATCCTCAACTCTCCGGAGCAGGCCTGCACTCTGGCCAAGCAGGTGTGTGTCGGACACTCCGGGACACGGGCAGCGGCGTTCACCGTCACATCACATCAGAGCAGACACATCACATCAGAGCAGACACATCACATCAGAGCAGACACATCACATCAGAGCAGACGCATCAGAGCAGACACATCAGAGCAGACACATCACATCACATCAGAGCAGACACATCACATCAGAGCAGACACATCACATCGGAGCAGACACATCACATCGGAGCAGACACATCAGAGCAGACGCATCACATCAGAGCAGACACATCACATCAGAGCAGACGCATCACATCAGAGCAGACGCATCACATCAGAGCAGACACATCACATCAGAGCAGACGCATCACATCAGAGCAGACACATCACATCAGAGCTAACTTTTCTTTTTACTTGAGCCATAAAAATATAGTAGAACTCACTTTTGTTGTTAAATGTGAGTTTGCAGCCATACAAATCTGTTTTAGTAAGTAAGTTTTAGTCCTTTACCAAGTTGAGTCTGGAGTCCAGGTCCTGACACGCAGGTCCACACCTCTGTTTGCACGTGACAAGTTTTCCTTTTAAGTCTTCGCTTAGTTACTCTGCCACCTGACAAGTCGGTACTAGTTTCGAGATTCACCTTATTTGGCCTCGCGTAGTCTGCTGCTGCCTGCGTACTCAGTGTAAGAGTGGAGTTACTGTGATTTGGAGCTCTACAGAAATTAATAGTAGTAAACTGCTGTCATGCACAGGTTTAGTCTGTATGTGACTGTTACGATCATAATCAATCATCAAATGTTCTAAAAATCACATATAGGCCTTTTTCACTGGCTACTTGGCACTACTGTGCTGTAGAGCAATGGTTGCCAACCTTATAGGTTCTAGATCCAGGACGCCCAAAATAACCACGTACCCAACTCGCGACCACCACAGCAAAATAAAACAGACGTCTGTTAGAATTAAACTTGGATTTCAAAGGTTTATTTTAGTAGTTTATGGCTTTGTATGACCAGATGATGTAAAAGTACATCTTCAAATCAACTCGCGACCTTAATGATGGATGATAAATCACAAATGTGCTGTCGCAATAACAAATATGACCCAAAAAAACCAAAACAAAGCTACTGTATATATAAATGATTATTTTATTTATCAATTTGTTTACTGATTATGCTTTCGATTAATCAATTCGATTTCAACTTTTGAGTCTCTTACAAATGTTCCAGATACATGCAGATTTATAGATAAACTAGTGTTTACTTGGAAAAACACAGTTTTCACCTCTCATTATCATCATTGCTGTTCATTACTTTTTGTTGAAAATGTCAAATAGCACTTCTGAGCCGTGGTAATGACATTGGAGTCATAAGTCAATTCCTTGGTTTTTACTCTTGATGGGGTGTTTGTTTTGTATCTTATGTTTTAATACAATTCACCCTTAGTTCTGCTGCACAGTGAGCTGATCAGCGGCTTACCGTTTACCAGACTGACTTCAGAGTGTAATCAAAGCTGTGTTTGTCACATACCATATTTTCCGGACTATATGTCGCTCCTGAGTATACGTCGCAAAAGCCCCAAAATGCATATTTTAGAAGAAAAAAAAAAACGTATATAAGTCGCACTTTTTGGAGGAAATTCATTTACATAATCCGGCACCATAAACAGACGCAAGACATGTTTTTCCATCCAGCTCCTGCTTTTTCTGACATAGAGATGTGGAGGCCAAGAACCACTGACATGAGGCAAAACTACAAGATGCAAATCAAAACACGACTAAACTCTGCATTTATTGTCTTCTATATTATCACTAAATCATCTGTAATAAGCGTTTTGTCAATGTGACGTAATCGCTTTGTGACTTGAGTGTATTTCTTACCTGCAGCAAGTTCCACACATCTCTTTCCGCTAAATCCACTGCCTTTTTTTGTTGCCCAAACTCCAATTCCACCTCTCCTGCATAAACAGCAGTCCTTCATCATTCATTCCTTTGGAAAGTTATTCCTCATGATGCTTCTTCCATAGATCTGCGAGCGCTCCGCATGAAACAAGGAAATGCAGGTGCAGCAAGTTTTTGTTGTTTACCAGCCTCTACCAGACAAACAGTCTTTGTATTTCAAACTTTCATGGTCAAAAAAACTACTCCTCTTAAAATCAGATCAAATCAAATCTCTCTGTCCCGTTATTTCATTGAATGGAGCCCTACGCGCTTTCCTGAGTATCAGTGTGGTTCTTGAGACTGCAGCCTCCAGGTCTACAGTTTTATATATGTACGCACTGCACGTGCTCCGCACTTACGCAAGTAGCTGCACCTCGGAGGCAACAGTGTCACACCTCACTGACGGAACAGCAGCAAATGAAACAGCATTTGTCCCTCGTTTGAGAAGCAGGGAGCGCTCAAGTCCGGTCGGGACCCGTAATATATTAATAGTTAACAAATTCACATTTATTTTAATAAATAGGTCGCACCTGAGTATAAGTGGCCCCCCCCATCAGACGATGAAAAAAAGCGCAACTTATAGTCCGGAAAATACGGTACTGTAATTGAACAGTAACTAGTCGTTGTATGAGTTGAGAGCTGTGTTTGTCACATACTGTAATTGAACAGTAACTAGTCGTTGTATGAGTTGAGAGCTGTGTTTGTCACATACTGTAATCAAACAGTAACTAGTCGTTGTATGAGTTGAGAGCTGTGTTTGTCACATACTGTAATTGAACAGTAACTAGTCGTTGTATGAGTTGAGAGCTGTGTTTGTTACATACTGTAATTGAACAGTAACTAGTCTAGTATGAGTTGAGAGCTGTGTTTGTCACATACTGTAATTGAACAGTAACTAGTCGTTGTATGAGTTGAGAGCTGTGTTTGTTACATACTGTAATGAACAGTAACTAGTCGTCGTATGAGTTGAGAGCTGTGTTTGTCACATACTGTAATTGAACAGTAACTAGTCGTTGTATGAGTTGAGAGCTGTGTTTGTCACATACTGTAATTGAACAGTAACTAGTCGTTGTATGAGTTGAGAGCTGTGTTTGTCACATACTGTAATTGAACAGTAACTAGTCGTTGTATGAGTTGAGAGCTGTGTTTGTGTTTCCAGGCTTTCGACGAGGCCATCGCGGAGCTCGACACCTTGAACGAGGACTCGTACAAAGACAGCACGCTGATCATGCAGCTACTAAGGGACAACCTCACTGTGAGTATTTATACATCTACATCCACATCACATGGATTCAGGTTCACATATCACTATATTCCACTAACAGAATCCAGCTCGAGCCTGTCTGGATCCGACCGGAACCTGATCGTTCTCTCTGTGTTTGAGCCCTGAGCTGTGGCGTTTTAATGACAGAAAAAACACATTACAGATATGTTTACACGTAGCCTATACAGCCTCCTCCCTACAGTACATCGCTCTCCTTTTCCTTGTTTTCTCATTGCACACGTAACAGAAAGTATGCGCTAGGGCTGGGTGATACAGCAAAAAATGACTATCACAATTTTCTTAGTGGCAGATTACGATTTCTAGTTTATCATGATTCTTGTAGGCCGTTTTTTTTCCTATTGTCTTTGAGGTAATTACAATTCACTATAGATACAGTCGGCATCAAAGGCCACGCCCACTAACGGACCTCCGAGAGTGAATCAGAACAACAGTTTTATCAGTCACTGCTCAAAAACGACAACAGCAAACATGGACTTTAGGAGATATATTGTGTCAAATACAGACATGAAGACATGAGGATAAATAAAGTGATTCAACCTTCCAAGTATGTAAATATAACTAGCAATGCTAACGGTAGCTGCGAGCTAAATGCTAACGTGATGCTAGCGCCGCCTGCGTCTTTTAGCAGCTTTTTAAACTTTCTGTTTACTTTTCTGACATAACGAAACAGTAACCTTAATTTAAACCCGGTTGTAGCTCGACTTGAATTGTTATGCTAAAAATACATTAATTCGCCAGAAAACGTCTTAAAAGAGGTAAACAGTTTAGCTTCCCATACTTTATTATGGTGAGGCAGGAGCCGTCAGCAACCAACAGTTGCTGACGGCTGAAATATGATTGGTTAAAACAATATATTATGAAACACACGCCTGAAAGCTGCGAAATGATGGGAAATGCTACGAAGAAGCTGATAAATAATGATTGAATAATGATTAAGCATGCATGCACTAAATATGTTAATATCAGTTTGTTATTAGATACTTTTAGGTCAGCAGAGAAGGCTTTGCAGGCCCTGAATGTCCGCCACTGCCACAAAACATTTTTCACATTACAAAACTCGCAATTATACTTTTCCCTGACAAATGGCCGCGTACCCCCTGGGGTCCACGTACGCCTGGTTGAGAAACACTGCCCTAGGGGACTCCTGGTACAGGTCTGCAGCCCTAAATGCTACAGTGAAGAGTTAGCTTTTTGAAGAAGTAAATTATTTTATTCACATTTTAAAGCAAAGGGAAAACATGAATCATAATGAAATAGTGATCTGTCTCCAAAAAAAATTGTGATTTAAATGTTTTGTTATAATGCTCAGCTCTAGATCCGATCTCTGGAGGGAGGATTTCTTTTTTTTTTGAGTCTCCTTGCAAACATCCTGTTTTGTTAATGCCTGTATTAACAAAACTGTATCTTCTTCTAACACACATATTTGTCTTTCTTTGCAGCTGTGGACATCAGAAAACCAGCCAGATGAGGCCGAAGCCGGCGAAGGAGAGAACTAGACCATTTCCCTTCCTCCTCTTCCTCCACTCTTTCACCTCCTCTTCCCTTCTTCTTCTTTCCTCCTGCTCTTCCTACTTCCTGCCTCCTGCGTCCTACTTCCTGTCTCCTCTTCGTACACTTCTCTTCTCGGCCATAAGCCCCGCCCCCTCCTTCCCCTCCTTTCACACATTTCCCACAATGCCTTCCTTCTGTATAACCTCGGGCATCCATAGCACCATTTTTAAAAAACCCGCCTCAATGTTGATTCACAAAAAAAAAAAAAGAAGTCCAAACCAAAACGAGTAATTTAATCCCGACATTCCTATTTGAGTCTAACTGTTTTCCTCTCTTCTCGGCTTTTTGACCCTCTTTCCCCACCATACTTCCTTGTTCCTTTATAGCTAGCGTTGATATTAGCTCCTGTTTTTACTTTAATTTTTTTTTTTTTTTTTGGTTCTTAGTGTAACAATTTTATTCCACGTTCAAATTATTATTAAACTATCCGGTTATTTTCAACAAAAAAAAACTGTGAATTTTATTTCCTCCATTTTGACTCCAAGAAAAGGCACAATTTTAATATTTTAACGCACATAAAGTTTCGAACATGCTGAGGTTGATACAGAAGGGAATTCGAGGCATATTGTGACACGGGCCAATCAAACGACAGATTTCAAATGAAGAATAAGCAAAAAAATACTGCAATTAAACTGTCTTTCTTGTCATTTCAATTGAAATTATGCAAAAACGCAAACAATTTTGGCTCATTTTTGCACTAAAAACTGTACTGACTTGAACAGTTAGCTCGAGAATGCTAATAGCTTGTGAATGCTAACGGTGTGATAATGCTAATAGCTTGATAAAGATAAAGACAACGATTGAATTATGCAAAGTAAACAACTTGTAGCATCTTTATTGGAAAAGAGTGTAAAAATTTTTGGAAAATATAATAAAAACTTTCAAAAGTTGTAAGCTACGAAATTATGCTATGCTAACAAGCTATGATGTTGAAATGATCACAGTTGAAGACAAGTGTAGCTAAACTAAACGGTTAATTTCAAATCAAAGGGGGAAAAAACAGAAAGCTGTGATGCTAAATTGCTAGTGATGCTAATATTGCTAGCATCCAGAGCTAACTGCTAACTGCGATTAGCCGTGTCACAACTGCCTTTGCCATTGACCATTTGACATTCCACTTTAGTTTTAGAGAACTCATGTCTTTCTACGTTTTCTTTCTACAATTTGCTGGGGACGTAATAATAATTCATGCACTATACGATTTTACAACGAGAAAAAAAAAAAAAAAACACACAAAAAAAAAAATCTCCTAAATTTTTTCTTCAAACAAAGGCTTTTTTCCCCACGCCGTAGTGAATGTGGCACCTATATGTATATCAGCAATCATTTTGTTTTTACTGACCAGTATTCTGCTTAAAATAACTTAAAAAAAAAAGAACACAAAACGATGAAAAAAAAATTAAAAAAAAAAAAAGCTTCATGTGATGGTTTTCTTGCTTAGCGCGCACGTGGTTGTGAACATTTAGACTTTAGCTGACCGACACCCATAGAAAACGAATGAAAAAAAGTTGTTTTGACAAAAAAAAATAACAAACAAAAAAAAAAAACTGCCCCCCGTCCCCCCCGATGCCCCGACACTGTCCTCCTCCTGGATATTGAAGTAGGTCTGTGTGAAAATGGCTCTAGCTCCACTCCATGTTCCAAAACAGGACAAATGTAAGAGACGATTTAAGTGAAATAAAGGTTTTATCAGTTCTGAATCGCCTCGGCTTGTTACTGCCAGTGTGTACGTTCATGGTAGGGCGGCGCAAACTCTGGATACAATTGACCTTTCGCCGAGCCCCGCCCCAAACGGCTATTGTCCAATCAAACATCGTAGCAATCGTTGCTATGTAAATAAGGCCCTCAAATCTTGAGCTCCAAGCAAGATGGTGAAGCGATGCGCCTACGGTTTATGTAAACCGAACAGATACCCCAAAATATTGACCAAGGAGTTGTGTTCTTTCTATTTCTAAACTGAAAACAACTGGAGCAGTGCTACAATGATTAAACGGTTTAACAGCTAAATATATCGAACAAATGTCTGCTCAAAGGTAAAACTAATGTTTAACTATAGCTTGGACTTACTGTTGTTAGATCTAGAGGAAAAACACAAACTAGACCAAGTTCTACCACGACGAGGATATAACTGCAGAAGTTACGCTCTAAGCTGCTAAGTTTAGCGAGCCTCTTAGCTTTAGCCAACACGGGTAGGTTTAGCTCGTAACATACCTCGTAAATGAACAATATTCTTGCAATAGAGAAAAATAGACCTTAACATATGAAAGTGAACTTACCCGGCAGTGGAAGAGCAGGACAAGGCTGTGCTTGTTGATTTGAGGTACGAAAATCATGGGTTTCTCTGATTTAGCTTGAGACCAGTAGCATTAGCCTCCATAGGAGTTATGTCCCTCCGTTGGTATTTTAATGTTTTGAATAAATCCCTCGCTGCAGAGTGAACCCTTTTGCCTCGATCTAGAAACGTGAACAGGCGTACTTCTTTCTGTATTGAAGTCTATGGCACGCTGTCATATTTGACGGGCGTAGCAACAGTAACTAAGGGGGGGCTCGGCGAAAGGTCAATTCTGACAGTATTCCGGTTTTACAAAAAAAGTACGACAGATAATCTCCGGACTAAAAGGGCCTGAACATCTGTCATGCTTCTGTATCAGTGCATAAAGTGAATATAACAAGTGCACGTCTGTTCAAACTCACACACGTCACAATCAGCTTCAGGCTTTAAGAACCCCCAAACGACAGAGTCACGTGAGGCTCATTCTGCTTTCTGATTGGATAATCCTCTTGAGAACCAAAACAACAAACGGAACATCCACAAATAGACATTATTCAAACAAGGGTGAGGTACACTTTGTTGTTCCTGTTGGAAGATGTGCTCTGTGATCATCAGTTCAGCTGATTTCTGACACCTCTTTATGAACACACTTTGATAAATATTCTCCTGATTTTTTTAAAGACATCCATCACAACTATTGTTCAGGTCTGATTTTCTACGTTTTTATTTTAGACTGACTATGAAAACCCAAATGGAAATGAAGTGAAAAGTAGTGTAAAAGTTAGACCTAAAACCAGTGAGCTGGGCAGTGCAAAGCTCAGGGAAACATCTCCACGTCCTCTTGCTTGGACCAACACACATCTCACAAAAACTGTGTCAATCGTTTGTGCCGTTTTGTGCTGCAGCAACAAGTTTACTGGTAGTTTGAGCTACTTTAGTTTTTGAGCTAATGATTCTTTACAGGTCAAACTAGTGTCACCAGCTCCTCAGAAAGCTTCAAAACAGACCAAAAGAAAAAGATTGTGCTTTATTTGTGCTGTTTTTTTTTTTTTAAGTTTTTGAATATGACCAGTTTTATCTTGATTTCATCAGCTGGCCACACAATTAATTGCTGCGAATAAGTTCTGCGTACTTTTTTTAAATGTGCTCATTTTATTTATTTAGAAAGGGACAGTGCACATTAATGAACATACATACATATGTAAATATGCCAGATTTTAGCCATTGGTTAATTTCCATCTGTAGTCCCTTAACAGGTTGCTGGTGCCATTTAAGGGTATTTCACACCAACACAACCCCCAGTCGCTGTCGGTAGGAGGAGTCTGTTCACGTCTCTATGGGGCCACCGATGTGAAAGAACATTCAGACAAACACGATCCAAACAGCCACAGTCTCCAAACAAATGCAGAGTGAGCATGTGTGTGATGTAATGACGAAACATAAGTTGCACGCGAGTAGTAGTTGTCAAACTTTGACAGCAAACAGATGTTTCTAGTCTTACCTCACGGATTAAGCTCAACTCGTATTTCCCTCCACAGTCCAGCCTTCGTACAGCGGTCCCGTAACTCCCCCGTGTTTTCCTCGATCCAAATAGTACCATTCTCCTTCGTAGTTACGTCCCGTTTGACCCCGTGTAAATAACAACAATCCATGCTCGGCTAAATACTGTTTTTCCGTAAGCGTTATTTTCGGTTTTCCGCACTATATTCCTGCGCACTGATTCACTGGTTCTCCTGTGCCACGGGCCAATCAAACAGCTGCATTTGCGGCAACTGGCGACACCGACTTTACTTGGCCAAGGTCCTGAAACACAAGTGAGCCGCCTGTCGGCAAAAGTTGCCAAACTGGTTCAGACGGGCGACCCTCGGCCTGGTGTGAAAGACCCTTTAAGCCACACACAGACAAAGCAACAGAACATACAAAACACGTTAAAAACTGATTACACAGAGAACAGGAGATTCAAAAACAAACATAAATTCAGGAGGGTCAAACAAATCACAATTTACAACACAATGAATTAATAAAGTGCTATTGTCTATATATATATATATGAGGAGCTGGTGACCCTAACTTGATCTATAAAAGCATCAGTAATGTCTGAAAAACTACAGCAGCACAAGGGAAACTTGCGCTGACACAAAACAGCACAAACATTGACATAGGTTTTGTATAGATGTGCGATTGATGAGGTCAACTTCGCAAAGGTCAGAACTTCTGTAGCTGGAGGATTTTACTTGTAGAGTATGTCTTGGTTGGAGAATCACAGTGAAAACCCCCAGACATGAGGAGAAACATGCAGAGCCCAAGCCACACAAATTCACAGAAAATACAGACTTTTAGCATATTTTCATTCTTTAAAGTCTTTACTAATCATCAAATACTGTTTAAAAGATGTTGTTGGTTGCTTGTTTTGGGCTTTTTTTTTCAAAGGCTTGGTCGCTTGTTGTGCTCTGAAAACCTGGCGACCCTGTTGTGAGGGGAAGAGCTAGACACTGCTGCCACAATTTACAAGTTTTTCATTTAAAATCAGCATCTTCTGTTAAGTTTCAGAGCTGGGGCACATCTTTACTCACAGAAGAGAAGAATAACCAAAACATTTGCACACCAGATAATGTTTTTTGTGACATTTAAGAGCTAGAAAATGGCTGAGTACCATTTCTTTAAAAAGTTTCTAAAGTAAATGTGATTAAGCCAGTCCCAACTCCTAATCTGTTTCTATACATTTTTGAAAAGGTGACTAGATTGCAAATATTGTTAAAAACAAACACACATTTCTTCCAAGGTATTTATTTGCGTTAAAAACAGTGAACAAACACCAGGCCAATAGAAACATGAGGTTTGGATGTGTGGACAAAACGACACATGCAACAAGCAGCAGCAGCAGTCTGTACAGGAAGGTCAGAGGTGGAAACTCTCCGAAATAAAAGTCTGAGGCCGTCAAATAAAAGCATTAAGGGTTTCATTTATCTGAACTCGACACATGAACACAAACTTATAGGGTTAACTTTCACCAATAGCTTCAAATCAAATGTCAGTTTTTAATATGTCATTTTGTTCTTTGTTTTCATAAATCTTAACACTTAAATTATTTAAAGTTATGTCAAAGCAAAATGGTCCCATGTTTGATTTTCTGCCAGTTTGCATCTTCTCCTTGTGTCCAAGTACTAACGTTTTCACACTACAAACGGTTGAACTCTTACACAATGATGCAGCTTCATTATAGATTTACTATTGACCTTTAGCATGTGTGGTCCGGCTCTTCACCATGATGAAGGACAAGAGCTCTGTCTGTGAGCGTTATGGAAACTTTGCCAAAGTCGGCCCATGTCTGAGTGAATTTGGTTCCATTTTGTGCGACTGGCTGTACTAACAGGCAAGGTTGTAATGTAGCTTTCATAAACCTTCTGATGGAGACACCAGTGTGTGGCAGCAACAGTGTTGGGTGTAACCTAGTTACTGTAATTGGATAACATTGAGTGGGTCAAATGCAGAGGACAGATTTACTTACAGGGACAATAAAGTATACCTTAACTAGTTACTTACAGTGAAAATACTTGCAAGTATATTACAATTATTAACAAAACACTTAGTTACTTTTGAGTAAAAATAAATGTGAAAAACTGGAATCCCTCTAAGTTTTCAGGGATTTGCAGTGAAAATGTTATACAAGATAAGTCGATGCTAGTTAAGTGTAAAAAGTTACTGTAAACCTGACTCTTATGCTTTTAAATCTGCTCCAGTGTAAGACAAATACTTTTGACCACATAATGGTATAAATCTTGAGTTAAGTCAGGCAAACTTTTCCATTTGAACAAATCTACAAACAGCAGGAGGAAGAAGGTACTGACCAGCTAACATTCACTGGCTTTTTGCTGCCAAAAGATGTTCTACTTCTACAGACAACTGTACTGAATATCTGGACAAACTACGGCCCTAGTTATAACCTGGCCCTGGCATGGTTTTGAGGTTAAGTGCTACTCTTTAAATTGATTTAATTTGATTAACTTAGCTATGGAGCATTCGTCTTTGCTTGATGTCCTAATATTTATCAAAAATAAATCGTCAAAAGGGCCTAGAGGGAACAATATTGGTATTTGCCCACTCTAGCACCAGAAAAGCCATTGCTTTCTTTACAAAAAATCCGTGAGAATTTGTCAGTTTTGCGCTCCTTGTAAAGCCACGTTCACACACTTTTGCCTCCATCATGGCCTTTGCCTCCACCCATACGACCGTGTGGTGTAGGTGCAAATGGTCAATATGTATTTTCAGTACAAGTCTTAGTTTCTTCTCAGACACTGACACAACATCTGGACTGAAAACACAAGCGCAGCAGCAGCTCTGTGCCACATGGTGAAAGTTAACCCTCCAAACTCCAGCCTCATAAATACGCTTGTCATAAATACTTCAAAATGAAAACATATTCCGGACGTGAACCGGGAGAGCCTCTCTGATTGGACGGTTCCTTCCTCCTCACTTCTTCTTCTGCACTTCCTGGAGCAGTTTGAGCGCCGCTCCGTTTTTGGGTTCGATCTTCAGCAGACTGTTGAGGTCGTCCGTACAGGATTTGAGATTCTGCCGCAAAAACAAAATCGTTTACTGAGCTTGTAAGTACATTTTCTTCTATTAAGTAAGTCAGCAGGGTCAAGTCATGGCAAGTCACACTTTTTTTAAGCCAAACTAGAATGGCCACTCAACTAAAGATGTCAAGATTTTTAGGTTGATCAATAGTTGTGAGCAAAATTACATGCATTTCATTGCAATGTTCTGAAGTGAATCCCACGTCTGCTAAAGTCTTAAGATAATGACCAAGGCAGAAGTCCTGCTTACAACAAAAAAAATAATATAATAATAAGTATATATAGTCTTGGATGAACCTGAAGTTTGATTAACTTTACACAGAAACACAAGGACAAGAGCACATAAACAATAGTTTATGTTTTAGCTCATGTTTATAATATTTAGAATTAGGATGCATCGATCCAGCTTTTTCTGTTCCGATATCGATCCCGATATTTGGCTGTAACTATCTGCCGATAACCGATATCCACCGATACCAGTGAAAGGACTGAAATTGCTTATTTTTCTTATAAAAACTTAATACATTTGGTCCTATTGTGTAATGTAACTGTTGTTTATAGTACAAGTCACAACTTAACAACTTAATCTGAATAAAATACCCAATATTATGAAATGTTCTGGATCAACACCAGCCTGTAAAATAGTCTAATTATGTCCAATTTAAGACACAACTATGATATTGGCTGAACCGATACCCGATCCAGCAAAATGTCCTGGATCGGCACCTATATCCGATCCAGGTATCGGATCGGTGCATCCCTATTTAGAACGCCAATCAGTGTTCTCTCATCATTAATTTACACAGTGGTATTTGGATTGTTTCTTGCATGTTTGAGTAATCTTGTATTGTCCTGCTGCTGATGCTCTATGCTCAGAAAATCTACTAAATACTTGTTCATATTTAGATTGTGAGTAAAACATGTAAGGTTCAAAATTGTCATAAAGACAATTTATAGTCATTTTTACATCTGTGGCCTACTTATTAAAGTTAACCTTTATAATAAAGAGGCGGGGCTTCAGTTCTGCAGGTTTGATCAGGAAGTAAATGAACCTATTTCTATTTCTAAGCCGTTTTAACAATTTTTGTGTTTTGCCATGAACAAAATATAATTTTTTGATGTACTCATGCTATAGCTTCTTCCTAAATATACGGGAAAATTACAATAGATCTTCTGTAACCTCTTAGTAATAGATTTTTTCTAAACCCTTTGAGAGTTTACAATGGGAGTCTGTACACACTGAGTGACTGGGTTCTGTTTCCTAATAGAAGTGGCAGAGGCTATGAATTTAGTTTGGGTTAATCGGGCTTATGCACTAACATCTTCAGGTACTTACTGTAGTTCTCGGTGGGCCTGCGCTCTCCTGTACAGACCTGTAGTTCTGAGTGTACTGACCTATAGTTCTCGATGGGCCTGCGCTCTCCTGTACAGACCTGTAGTTCTGGGTGTACAGACCTGTAGTTTCGTGGCCTGCGCTCTCCTGTACAGACCTGTAGTTCTGGGGTACTGACCTGTAGTTCTCGGTGGGCCTGCGCTCTCCTGTACAGACCTGTAGTTCTGGTGGTACTGACCTGTAGTTCTGTGGGCTGCGTCCTGACAGACCTGTAGTTCTGGGTGTACTGACCTGTAGTTCTCGGTGGGCCTGCGCTCTCCTGTACAGGGCCTTGATGTTGCTGGAGTCCATCTTTAAGGCCTGGTCACAGTCTTTCACTGCGTCTCTGTGCTGCTTCACTGACAGGTAACACAAGGCTCTGAGGAACACCACACACATCAACTTCAGTGTTTTATGAGGTTCAGAGAAGAAATGCTAGCGCAACCAAAAACATGTCCCATCGACCGATTCATTGACTAAAAAAAGTGACTAAAGGGGACGCAGCTAAAGAGTAAAGTTAAGAAAAGACCATGTACCTAAACTGTGGTCACACTAGATCACATTGTGTTGTATGTGTATGACCGCCATCTGTTGGCTTAACAAATGTACTGCAGCCTTAGCCTTTTACAAAAGAAACATACAGTGCCTTGCAAAAGTATTCACACCCCTTGAACTTTCTACATTTTCTCTTATTATGACCACAAAAATCAAACATATTTCACTGAAATTTGTGTGAAAGACCAACACTAAGTTGCACACAATGTGAAGTGGAAGGACAGTCATACATGATCTATTTTTTTTTTTACAAATAAAACCTGAAAAGTAGGCGTGCAAAATTATCCAACCCCTCTGAGTCAATATTTTCTGGAACCGCCTTTTGCTGCAATTACAGCTGCAAGTCTCTTTGGGTATGTTTCTACCAGCTTTTCCACATCTTGAGACTGAATTTTTGCCCATTCTTCTTTGCATAAAAGCTCCAGTCAGTCAGATTAGATGGAGTGTGTTTGTGACAGCAGTTTTCAGATCTTGCCACAGATTCTCGATTGGATTTAGGTCTGGGCTTTGTCTGGGCCATTCTAAGACATGAATATGTTTTGTTTTAAACCATTCCAATGTAGCCTTGGCTTTATGTTTGGGGTCGTTGTCCTGTTGAAAGATGAACCTCCGCCCAGTCTCAAGTGTTTTCAGACTCCAATAGGTTTTCTTCCAATATTGCCCTGTATTTGGCTCCATCCATCTTTCCATCAACTCTGACCATATTCCCTGTCCCTGCTAAAGAAAAGCATGTCCCAAATCATGGTGTATTTAGAGTCATGAGCAGTGTTAGGTTTCTGCCACACATAGCGTTTTGCATTTTGGCCAAATTACGCCTACTTTTCAAGTTTTAATTTCTAAAAAAAAAAATAGATCATGTATGACTGTCCTTCCACTTCACAATTGTGTGCAACTTAGTGTTGGTCTTTCACACAAAGTTTCAGTGACATATGTTTGATTTTTGTGGTCATAATAAGAGAAAATGTAGAAAAGTTCAAGGGGGTTGAATACTTTTGCAAGGCACTGTAGGTCTACATTGTAATGAGTTTACACAACTAAGTGCACGTTTTTTTTAGGATTATGGCCCTATATTCTTCATACCTTTCTTTTTGCTTGTATGAGCTTGAGAACATTTTATATATTGTGCTTGAAACATTTGTAAATGAAACGTTTGAATTACAGAAGCACATAAATTCATTTGAACATTTGGATCTTCACTCGGTGTAGGTTGGTGTGAGTCGGTGTGAGTCGGTGTAGGTGCTGTGGGTCAGTGTGAGTCAGTGTCAGTGCTGCTGTGAGTTGTCAGTGCTGTGTATACGTGAGCTCCACCTGTTGGTGTAGGTGGTGACTTCGCTGGGGTTCAGGTGGATGCTCTGGCTGTACTTGTCGATGGCCTTTTTGTGCTCTCCTTTCTTCACCAGAGCGTTTCCCTCCTCCTTCAGAGTCTGAGCCTTCTTTTTGTCCTTCTCACTGGGACCTGCGCACAAACAGTTACAGTATGGAGCATTCAAAAAGATTCAGGAGATCTATGTTTCTGAGTGACATGGTTGGTGGTGTTGTTGGTGTATAGATGAGTGACGTACCTGAATGGTTGGTGGTGTTGTTGGTGTATAGATGAGTGACGTACCTGAATGGTTGGTGGTGTTGTTGGTGTATAGATGAGTGACGTACCTGAATGGTTGGTGGTGTTGTTGGTGTATGGATGAGTGACGTACCTGAATGGTTGGTTTTGTTGTTGATGTATAGATGAGTGACGTACCTGAATGGATGGTGGTGGTGTTGATTTATGAAGGAGTGACGTACCTGAATGGTTGGTGCTGTTGTTGGTTTATGGATGAGTGACATACCTGATTGGTTGGTGGTGGTGTTGGTGTATAGATGAGTGGCGTACCTGAATGGTTGTTGGTTTATGGATGAGTGACATACCTGATTGGTTGGTGGTGGTGTTGGTGTATAGATGAGTGGCGTACCTGAATGGTTGTTGGTTTATGGATGAGTGACGTACCTGAATGGTTGACGGTGTTGTTGGTTTATGAGGAGTGGCGTACCTGAATGGTTGGTGGTGTTGTTGGTTTATGGATGAGTGACGTACCTGAATGGTTGGTGGTGTTGTTGCTGTATGGATGAGTGACGTACCTGAATGGTTGGTGGTGTTGTTGGTGTATGAAGGAGTGACGTACCTGAATGGTTGGTGGTGTTGTTGGTGTATAGATGAGTGACGTACCTGAATGGTTGGTTGTGTTGTTGGTGTATAGATGAGTGACGTACCTGAATGGTTGGTGGCGTTGTTGGTGTTAAGATGAGTGACGTACCTGAATGGTTGGTGGCGTTGTTGGTGTTAAGATGAGTGACGTACCTGAATGGTTGGTGATGTTGTTGGTGTATAGATGAGTGACGTACCTGAATGGTTGGTGGTGTTGTTGGTGTATGAAAGAGTGACGTACCTGAATGGTTGGTGATGTTGTTGGTGTATAGATGAGTGACGTACCTGAATGGTTGGTGGTGTTGTTGGTGTATAGATGAGTGACGTACCTGAATGGTTGGTGGTGTTGTTGGCTTGTGGAGAGGGTTGTGGAGAGGCCGGCTGCTGGTTCAGTCTCTCCCTCACAGACAGAGGCACGGTGGGGATTGGAGGCAGTTTCTCTCTCCATGAAGGCCCGTCTGCTTCTGTCAGAGCTTTGGTCATCCTGAGGAACACAACGAAACAGTCTGTAAGTACCTTTTTAAGACCACAAAACATACAAATTAAGACATATTCTTGAGTATTTCAAAATGCTGCTTCTTTTCCAGAGGCTTCTTAAGATTTTATGTATATTTTGGTACAGTTAAAAAAAAATCTAATGAAAAAATGCAATTCATTCAACAACTGAGCATCCCATCAACCAAACAAAAGAAGAAACACATTAGTTGTGTTATATTATTAAAATATTGTTTGAGAATTTTCTGACAAAGCTGCAGCAGATCAAAAAACAAATCAGGAATTCTGACAGAAATTGGTTCACAAAAAAGTCTTAAGACTTGTGCAAACATTTTGAAGACCTCCAACGGTAAATACAGCACTTCTATTAGACTTTTTAAGACTGTTTAAAGTATCATAATGTCTGCATCTGTACTTCCACAAAATTGTCTCACAATGTATTGGATGTATTCTAATAATTGAAGTCTAATTCCAGTGTAAAGATCAGAACTCCAGACCTGTTGGTTCCATCGTGTGCCGCTGTGATGTTACAGTCCACCTGCAGGGCTGTCTTGTAGTCCACGTAGGCCAGTCTGTACCGCTCCAGACCCTCGTAGGCCGCAGCCCGCCGCAGCAGAGACTTCACGTTAAAAGGGTACAGCTCCAGAGACCTACCGGGCACAGCGTTACCATCACTGAGTTATAATCTTTACAAGCAGTGTGGGCTCTGTTGCTGTAGAAAACTGAGACAGCCATCTTGGGACTGGAACAGCTGCAACTGTCTGTCTGAGCATTTAGACTTCATAAACAATAATAAAAATGTGTGTTTTTACTTTGAGTGAGCTTGCATGACCACAAATTGCACTGTTGTTGTTTTTTTTATCTTTTTTTTATTTTTTTTATTTTTTTTAAGGAATGCCCCTTAAGATGTGACAAATCTCGTTTTCAAGGGGGTTGTTTGGCCTGGAGGAACCTCCTCCTGTATGCTTCCATAGAAAAGATGCTCCTAAAGCTGTATTTTTTCACATTATTGCATAGAACTTTCTTTATTCTCATCAAGAATGTCCCAAAGTAAACTTGTATTTTTGTTGTGTCTTATCTGTGTATCTGCCTAGGGACTACAGATGGAAATTAGCATCTATGCTATAATCTGGCATATTTACACTGTAACTGTTACAGATGTTCATTAATATGCACTGTCCCTATCAAATAAATAAATAAATAAAGTATGCTTTTTACAGAAAAACTGAATTTAAAACATTCACAGTTGAGTCTTAATGGAGGTTTTTGATGTCAGAAAAGTAAACTGATTGTTCTGTAGATGTAAAAATACGAAAGAGAATAATAACATTGCTGAGGCATTTAGCCCGCATTTGTATGGTATGTTGAGAACCAATGCTGTACAATATATATACTACTATATACTATTACTGTATAATATTTGAAAAAAGATCATTTGTTAGTAAAAAGTCTTACGTGGTGCAGTCTTTGACACACTCGGAGCAGTTTCCGGTTTTCAGATAGCTGGCTGCACGGTTTGAATACAAGATGCCCAAATCTTCTGGCTTTTTCTGACCTGAAAACAACAAAGACAGATGAATAGCACACAAGTCTTCTGGGCTTGGTCAGAGCTCCGGTCTGCTGTGAGAGACTTCCTCCATCACCTCTGCTCTGCCAATGTGAGAAATGAACAGCAGCAACATCACAGGAAAAAGTCATGCATTATGGCTGTAAACTTTAGACTATGTTTAAAGCAAAAGGCAATAAGCTTAAATACAAATCAACTTTGCCTCAAAAACATGTGTTTTCTGTTTTTCTGTAACACCAGGCAGGCTGTTTAATCTAAAATCCCACATTATGAGACAGTCAGTGTGAAACCAATAACATGCTGGTGAGGGAACACTTTGTGGTGGTGGTCGGAGGTTGAGGACCAGGTGTTCAGGCGTATTGCTTCTGCTGAGCTGCTCCAGGGCTGCTAGCCATCATCGAGTGAGGGGAAGTTACTGTGTGAAGCACTCCTAGAGGAGAACCTTTTTTTGTATGTTTCCATAGACCAAGCAAACTTTTTTTTATATATAGCATAAAACATTCAAACATTTAACAGCCTATTTCTGTTAAATTGCGTATTTGATTTTCACCTCAAGAAAGTTACACAGTGCACCTTTAAAGACAACAGCAACTTTGCTGTCTAAAGACAATAATATTACTTTTTTATTGTAACTCATTCAAATGAATGAGTGAAGTATCAGGCTGTGTGTAGATCCTCATCCATGGATACTAGTGTGCAATCATTTGCTTTAATTTATAAGTTAATCATTCATTTTGCTATCACCTTTACTCAGACCTTTTGTACTATTACTTTCACTTACTACTAAAGCTGCTTTAACCATTACAGAAGTCCACTCAGTTTCTCTTTTAGAATCATGAGTAGGACAAAAACTCCCTAAGATTTTTCCAGACAACTGTTCATGTGTTTCCTCAAAAGGAAAACTTACCAGATTTCTCCAGCTCTCTGATGGCCTGGCTGTAGAAGTTAGTGGCCTCTCCGTACTGTCCCGTTTTAAAGCACTCGTTTCCAGACTGCTTCAGAGCTGACCAGGACTGGGACTTACTTTTAGGAGCCATTTTTAAAACTACAAACAAAGAGAGAAGACAAATGAACAACTCATACAGTATAAGGTTTAGACATATTCCTTGAAATAAGGGTGCAGAGAAAAAAAAGAATAGGACATCAAATTATCAGTTTTTACAAAAGTACAAAATCTGAAATCTTGAATTGAAGATCAGTTGTTAGCTTGACTATATTTTCATTACTTGAAATTATAGTCTAACAGCTAAAAATATCTTTGTCAGTTGTAACTTTAGATCGTCAATCACATAAAATAAAAAAAAAATCAGTTAAGAAAGCTTGATAATGTTTATTATTCATAAAGTCAGGTGAAATCTTTTCTACAGTCATAAAAAACATTCAATTTAACACTAACGTCGATAACAGTTAAATATTGTGTTTTTACAATATTTAACTTAAAATTAGCACATTTAAAATGTAAATGATAATTACAGCATATTCTATGATGTTTGTCCTCGTAGGTGTTGCCGTAGTCAAACACGTTTATGCACTTGCGAAGAAGCTTCTGGACATGCGCACATCAACTTTTGATTATATTTTGGCACTGACTCCAATTGAGGAATGACGAGGCTTATGCCGCGTTCATGTGGTCCTCGGGTGCTCGTGTTTCCGAGATGAGAGGTAGGGGTTCTGACCTAGTTTGCATTTATGTGCTTTTTACTTCGGAAAATTGGGATGTTGTTGTTAACCATAATAAATAAATGACGCAGCACTTTTAACAGAAGTTAGCAGGCGTAACGGTGAGATCTGACGCTAGCCTGTCCAAAAACTAACGTTAAAGGTTGTTAGTATTTTTTTTCTGGCTGATTTTCATCAGTCTCCATGTGTCAATGACGTCAGGTGCTGAGCTCAGGCAGCTCCGTTTGTCCCGAGTTTCCGAGCAGTTGTTCCGAGATGCTTGAGCGTTCATGTGCATTTTTCAACTCGGAACAACTTTTTCCCCGAGTTCCTGAGGACCACATGAACGCTGCATTACTAAACAAACAAACTGAACAAGGATTGGTCAGCAGGCAGGTAAAATCTATGGTTACCAAGAACCAGTGTTGCCAGCCGTACAATAATTACCATATTTGTACGATAATTTCAACCACTGTAGGGTTAGTATGCTAACTGTAAGTCACTCAAAATTCTATATAAATGTACGATAATGTTGAAGGGCCAGATATTTTCTTTGTCTTGACTAACTTGCGTTCACCTAAAAGACCAAAAAACTGATCCAGGATCAGTAAACACTTAACACAGCATGCACTTAAGTTATTCTGTAATATTATTGGTCAACAATACCAGTAGTTCCTCAGGGCTGCACGTCTGACCCCATAACCGTGTTGCATGAGCGAGAAAGAGTGAATCCATGCTTTATGTTAATTACTTACTTTGGTATCACTTTATATTAATTATACCTTATTTAGCCTTACTAAAGCCTTATTAAAGCATGAACAAAGAGTTAACAATTAATGGACAAATCATCAATTAATGAATGGAAGTGTTTATTCAGGCTTAGTAACTGCTCAATAAAGGAGCTAAGATTAGGATTTTGGGTTGAGGGGTGGGGCTTGTAGTAATTAAGTCGTTACTAAGCCTTCATAGCCTATTTTGTTCATTAACTTCTCATTTGTTCATTAAAAATTAATCCATTATTCATGCTTTATTAAGTGTATTAAGGCTAATCAACATGTAGTTAATATAAAGTGTTACCCTTACTTTTACTTACGTATGATTGAGTTCTATTGATATAAATTTAAACATATTGATTTGGGTTGTGAAGAGGAGAAAGCTCAAGGCATTGCACTAAAATAGAAGTAATGTTGTATTATTTCACCCTCTGAACATATTCAAAAATATATTTCAGGAACGATTTAGCAGTGTCGAAAGACATGTTTAGCTCATACATTTCACATCTTTTTCCCTAAATATCAAGGTGTATTGCTCAGTTATAATTTAACACAAGACAGAGGATTCTTAGTAACCACATTATCCGTTTCCAAAGACCCACAATAACAGCTGTTTTGTGGGGCAGGTCTCGTGTTACACAACACAACACATAAAGAAGCTCCAAATAATTACACAAATGAATATTAACATTTTACTAAAATAATGTTTCATATACATTATACTTTATTTAAGCAATTTAGGAGAATGTTAGTGCCTCAACATTTGTCAAATTAGCTTTGAAATTATTAAATCATATATATATACTTTTGTTTTTAACCACCTAATTAACAAACATGACGCTGTTTCGCAAGGCAATGTAAATAACAGAGGTCAGATAGAAAGTATTACAATAACACAAAATAATGTCAACGAGGAGTGTTTTATTACTGTCTTGAAGCTTGTTTGCTAACTTGTGCTAAACGGAAGTAGCGAGTAGCCGGGTGTTGTGCTACACTTTGCAACCCCGACAATATTTCGTTTTTTAGTACTTTTGAGGCAGAAACGAAACCGAAACAGGTTAACAACATCATATGAAAAGGATAACGAAATAAATGTTACGTAATTGGAATCAAAATGTAGCGACAATTCTGTGGAATGCGTAAAAAAGATACTTTTTACTCATGACAAAACTAGCGAAGGATGCAAACACTAGCGCAACACCAGCTAACTCATGCTCCGAGATGCTAATGCTAAATCCCATGCTTCTTACCGGCGTCTGGGGTAAAACCTCCGCGGGGAAAGTCGTCCTGTTTTCGGTTATCAGCTGTTGGATGTACCCGTGAACCCTGGAGCCAGTGCTATGTTGTAATCACTGACATAACTTTGTTGTTTTTTCAGTCTAAAGATAAGCTCCGTGCTGCGCCGAGGGGCTGTGCTGCAGTGTGCCCGGGGAAGGAGTCCTCTCTGGCGGGGGTGGGAGTGTCGAAGTTACCGGGTGCCTCTGGTAACTTCTCCGCGGTCCAAAAATGGGAAAGAGGGGAAGGGACTAGGATCGCTTTCGTTTCAGCCTCGTGATGGGTTTACCGGCTGATTCTGTCTGGAGAAAAGCGCCCTCTTGTGTTGTGATTCTAGTACAGACGCATCAAGTACAATAAAGTACAATGTATCACACAGATAATAGGCCTAATTATAATAGGTCCATATTTGTGCTTAGTGTGATGATAAAAAAGTAGGCTATTTCATGCTAATGGTTTTATTTTGGCCTAATGTTTTTGCTACAGTCAGGATACAGACAGTTTATTTTCACTTTTATAGAATGGAAAGTGAAAAGTACTGTAGTTATTCTGCATATTCATCCAAGACATTCCACGAGACAACCCCTTCTCATATTATTTCACAGTCATATCAAAATAATCTAGGCTAGAATGTTTTTCTTCTCACACAAAAATGTAAAAAGAACAAAATGATAATGTATCTGGACTCAGTATAGAGTAGCAATTCAATAAAAGAATGGAAAGTTCAATGTCAATTATTTCATGCTTGTATTGTAGACACACTTTGGAGGCCCAAACTTTGGGAAGTTACAAAAATATCTTCAATAAAATGTAGTTGAGTTCTATGGAGCTAGATTAGGGTCATAATGTTTGAAAGTGAAAAACAAATACTCAAAGCTGAATGCCTAAATCATATCATTGAACTTTGAAAAATAAAAAAATGAATTTAATATTTTTGTTCTTGAATCATTTTTTCAAGTTTAAAATCCATTTTTACAGTTTCAGTTGTTATTTTTTTAGGTTTCAATTTTTTTTTTTCACATTCAGATTTGTTTTTCAACTTTGACTAACATTTTTCAGTTTCAGATCTTTTTTCAGTTTCAAATTTTTGAGCCTATTTTGTCCCGCCCGCTTGAATTAAGACAGTTAAAATAAAACCATCGACTGAAATCTACAGGCTAAATGCAGCTAAACAGGAAGTGCATGTCCTAGAAAGTAGGCGGGACAAAATAGGGTCAATACTTGCGCTAGGTTAAGGTCATAATGTTTGAAACTGAAAACAAAAACTTGAAACTGAAAATCCAATTCATTAATTGAACTTTGAAAAATAATAAAATGAATTCAATATATTTTTTTTCTTGAATTATTTTTTCAGGGTCAAAATCCATTTTTTAAGTTTCAGAATTTTTTTCTCACATTCAGATTTTTTTTTTTTTTCAACTTCGGATAATTTGTCAATTTCAGATTTTCTTTTTCAGTTTCAAATCTTTGAGCCAGTTCTTACGTGGGGCGTGACCAGAGCTGAGGGAGCGTTCAGGTGTTCAGGGAGCGTAGGGGAAAAGAGCATTACATAAACAGCATTCTTATACATGTAGCCTACTGAGGGGGGAAAACAAACAATGACAATTTGACTTATTATTTTCTTTAAGAGACAATAATTATTATTAGAAAATATCATACACCAGTCTGGTAATGTATGATTTTACTGTCAACAATAAGTCTTTAGGCTAACATAAATCAAAAACAATCATTTAACGTTTTCCGATATCAATATTCCGTCTAAACATGGCACATACTCGTTGATTTGGGGTTTCCGAATTTTGCAAACTCCAGGAAATGTACCGAGGCTTGGTCTCTCTCTCTTCCCCGGGAAAAGAGTGCTGTGACTGGGGAGGAGCAGTGCCATCTTCCGCTCCGAGCTCCGGGGAATGAGCCTGAAGAAAAGTTTGAACGATAAAGAATTGCAGCTCTCTGATTGGCTGGGCTTGGGTGGTCCAATTCAGTTTCACTTTGTTGTTTGTAAAAAGACGTTTCTAAACTATATTTGCAACCAATATGATACACGTTGATATTAGTTTTGTGTGGAAGGATTTCTGAGAAAATGGAAGTAGACAGATTTAAAGCTAAATTGTGTTTGCTTGTGAAAATCAACTACCCTAATTAATTGCTTTCTTATTTGCTTATTTATTAATCTATCTCTAATTTAGCTGCAGCAAAGGTTCACATATTCTCACAGTGTTCCTCAGTATACACAATATATACCTTTTACCCATGCTTTTTGTTTGAATATTTTTCTTGGACTAAAACACAATATAAAATCATTAGAAGAAAAACATAGAGTTGGAAGAAAAAGGCCCAATGCACTTCTTAAAAAGCCTTTATTTTACTGAGCTAATTAATTGTTAAATATTATAGATTAATGAGTAAATGAGCAAAACATTTTAAGTAAACAGGACTCGTTTATTTATTTTTTTTTACAAACCTGATCATCTGGGTTTACAGTGCAAAAGCTTTGGTACATTTCACAGTGATTGCTTTTTACTTCATTACATCACAAAATAAGAAGAAATCCAATGTTACCCAGCCCTGTTTCTTCAGAAAGCTCACCTTCACTGTGATTGGTTAAAACCAGCTGTCACTCAAGCTGAGCAGGAAAAAGACAAACAGGAAGAAAATAGTGTGGGAAAATAGTCTGAAATGGAACATCCACAAGCTCAAATCAGTATTTATTCATCAAATTGTCCACACAAAACAACACTAGGAATTGCATAAAAGCAGAACCGGCTCAGTGTTCACGAGCTTCCACATGAATCAGTGAATCAGCCTGAAACTGACCAGACTGTGGCGCTGTGACACTAACACGGAAAGTCACAAAAGTAGAAGGAAATATATATGGCAGAGAATGAGCTGAGATTTCTTCTAAACCCACAGAAGAGAAAGTGGATTTATGCTTTACATGTCTTTACCTGTCCAGCCAGATGGTTTATCTCACACGATAGTTGTGAATTTACAAACTCGAGATAAACCATTTGGCCTTCCAGCCGCCTGATTGGTTTGGTAGTTCGAAACAGCGGTGTGTCGGCCCACTCATGTCAGCAGCGTGGTTATAAGACCCAATCACATTGTAGCACGGCGGGCTCAGACAGGCTGTTGAATGTGCGTGGTTTACATACACATTTAAATGTGTGTGGTATAGAGGGATTTTGGGTCGACGTCACTCTCCGCCCTACTGCGCTTGCGTCCTGCAGAAAGCGCGCCTCCCCATTTGTTACATTGGGAAACTGTTCGAATTAAACAACGAAACGGGACGACAGCTAGCTGCTTTCATCAGGTATGAACCGGTCTGATAGACGTCTGTCCTAAAGCTTGAGTCAGCGTTTTTCTCGCCGTTTTTCTCACTTACCTTAAAGTAACTTCTAAGGGTCGTAGGATCAAAGTTCATCCATAAATGTTAGCTTAGCAGCATGCCTTTGTTTTCTCAAAGTGATAAACTCTTGACGTTAGCTGACAACGGAGCTTTTTAGACTTGTTCCACTGTTGTGTGTATGTGCGGAGGCTCTTTCTACAGGCGGGGTGCGCGCGCATCGCCGTGTTGATAAACAAAAAATCCCTCTATACATACACATTTAAATGTGCGTGGTTTACATACACATTTAAATGTGCGTGGTACACATACGCATTTAAATGTGGTGGTACACATTAAATGTGTACACATACCATTTAAATGTGGTGGTACACATACCATTTAAATGTGGTGGTACACATTTATGTGGTATACACATTTAAATGTGGGTGTACACATACCATTTAAATGTGCGTGGTACACATACACATTTAAATGTGGTGGTATACATACACATTTTAAATGTGCTGGTATACCGGGACATTACACATTTAAATGTGCGTGGTATCACCATACACATTTAAATGTGGCGTGGGTATACATACACATTTAAATGTGCGTGGTATACATACACATTTAAATGTGCGTGGTACACATACACATTTAAATGTGCTGGTAACATACACATTTAATGTGCGTGTAACATACACATTTAAATGTGCTGGTACATACACATTTAAATGTGCGTGGTAACATACACATTAAATGTGGTGGTATACATACACATAAAATGTGGTGGTAAACATAATACATACACATTGCAGTGGGATATATGTGGCATAGACAACACTGCAGAAGTGATGTCATAAAAAAAGTTGCTTTGGAACCTAGTTTTCAGAAGTGGACAATGTGTGGTTTTTAGGTCAAACTTGGCTTCACGTGGACAGGGTCTTGTAACATTTATTACAGTTTTTTCATTCTTTTGTCTACAGTACTGGATTAGGAACAGTTCCATTAGTGAAGCAGGTTAGACAGATTAACAGTGAGATGTAAAGTTAGTAACTGTAGATGCTGTCTTTGACTGGCACAGACAGGTTGTTCTTGATGTCTCTGAACATGGAACAGTCGAAGTCGGCCACCAGAGTCTGGACTCCAGTTTTGTACGGGTAAAAGCCCACTTGGACTCTCACTCTGTTGTGGGCTCGAGGTCCGGTAAACTGAAAACACACAGATCGGTGTCAACTACAATAATGTATGAGTACACACACAATCACACTCATTCATTTTCAACTGCTTTTCACTGTTAGACTTAGGGCCTTTGGCAGGAGAAACACCCTCTACAGTTATGAAACACATCTGCACCACCTCAGGTTCAGCGTTTTTACTGTCTTTGTGAGACAAAAGTGCCAGCTGCAATACAAAAGCACATATCTTATTCTGATACTGCAAAAGTAATCGAATTCAGATATTTATCTAAATGACAGATATGGTATGTTCATTATCGAGTATTTTGTTCTTTTAAGCCCAAACGTGCTAATGAAGGAAGACATTTTTTCTCACCTCATTGTTTTAACAACCAGGACTAAAACCAATCCAAACCAGGATTATCAAGACTAAAACTGGTCTAAACCAGGCCTATTAGGACCAAAGCTGGACAAAAAACAGAGTATCGGGATAGAACCAGGACTAAAACTGGACTAAACCAGGACTAACAGGACTAAACCAGGAGATTATACACACATAAACACTTGTTTTAGTTGAAGCTCTAATGCGGGTGTACAGACCTGATGTGAGCTGTGTCTTAGATCATACACACATATACAGTAGGGCTTTGCCATTAGTACCTGCTTGGCCCTACTCTACTCTACTCTGCTCTACTCGGCGTGACTTAGCCCTGGTGTAGAGCTTTCCATTTGGGGCTGATCGCTCCGTCCAGGTACTTTTTTAGTACCTGCTTTACCCCAGGGCCAAGCGAGCCGAGCAGATACTAAACCTGACGTCAGACGCAGGTCGCATGTTGCGTCACAAAAAAGCCACGTTTGTTGTCGTTAGAGTAGACCATGCCGTACGCTAACGTGAGTCGCTGCTAAGCTAGCTGCCGATAGCATCGAACTGCTTCTTCATTTCGTACTCTCTGTAGTAAAAAAACAGCACAATGACATAAAAAAACTGAGTCCCTTGTCCCTATCCGCTAAATACATAACATTATAGTTCTATGAGTATGTGCGTAGCCTTCTACAGGAGTTGTGCGTAAGCACATGCAGGTCTGCTGCTGCGGGGTCCTGTTCCACGCAGTAAACAGTGATGACATCTGATGCATAAGTTTTGAAGCAGGAGATTATGATGCAGCTTCTTGAGGAGAGAGTGAAGGAGGAGGAAGATGGGACAGCTGACTTTGTGATTGTACATTGAGACTAGAGTGGGACTGACATGACAGACGTGTGGGGCGGACGTGAAGAAGGAGTGAGTCTGTGAACGTGTTCACATGAAAAGCTTCACTCTACTGGCCAATGCGGTGGTGGATATTTGTTTTATTTTGCGCTTATGAATCGCTGGAGAGCTAACGGTCTGATTATAAAAGTTACATCTTCGTAATTAAAGCCGATCAGCATTGAACGCTTCGTTGTTTCTTTGAGCTTGCATCTGGGCGCGCACACCTACTACACACAGAAACAAGAACATGTCCCCATTTGGGGAGTGACATTAGCAACCGTACCGCCCAGCTTGGCCTCTCTTGTAATGGAAATGCTCTCACCCTGAGCGGGGCTGAGCCGGGTAGAAGCGTGTAGAGACAAGTCAAGTAGAGTAGGGCCAAGCAGGTTCTGGAAAAGCCCTAATAAACACTTGTTTTAGTTGAAGCTCTAATGCGAGTGTACAGACCTGAAGTTCTGCTCTTCCTTCCACAAGCCGCTCCCTGACAGGCTGAGAGTACACTCCTTCAGAGTCTCATTCACAGGGTTTAAGAAGGACACCTCCACGATGGCCTCGCGCCCCCCCCTACGAGCCTGGTTCAGCAGCTGCACACACACACACAACACAGCATGTACTTACACCACGTACCAGCACACCACTCCCGACACTTTTCTCTTCTCCACATCTACACACAGCAAAAAGTGAGGGACATGCAGTACCTTTATGTCTAAAGGCGGGTCCTGCAGCACCAGGTCGCTCTGGGCCAGGTAAGGATGATCCGGTGTGGAAGGTCTGACACCACAGTGGACACCTGCATCACGTCACTGTCCAACATGGGCTGCCAGTACTCTGAGAAGGACACCTCGACTGGGACGCTCAGGTCTGCAGGGAGCACACACACACACACACACATACAGGACACCTTTATGCAGGGCTGGAGGTGCATATTCAAATCCAGACTGGTGATAATTGTTCTGAGCACATTTTTCATGATACATAGCCAGGGTATTTATCTGGAGACTTTTTACTTTTACTTCTTACATTTTTCAAGACGTATCTGTACTTTCATCAGGTGAGTCACTTTATAAGCACACAAACATTTGTTATTTATTAAATCACAGGTCAAACTTGCTGCTGCCGTGTATCCAAGCTTTGTGAACAAATTAGCAACTGAAAATCGGCCAAAAACTGTATAATTTCTAACAAAACTGACAAGCTTATCACATTTCGAGTTTGGTTAAAATGTCTTTAAAACCTGGATTTTTTGAATTTGTGCTGGTTCAGATGGTTTTATTTGATGCACTTGCTTCAATGTGTTTTCTGCCTTCAACAAATTTCTTCTTTCAAGTCAAATCTTTTGCTAATTAAGTAAAACATTTTCCTCACATCTTTGATTCAAGCTCAAATCTCTTGAAACAAGTGAAATAAGGTGATACATTTCTAGTAACGTTGTAGTTTTAACGGAGACTAGAGAATACCTTTTCGCAGTGTGATCTTTCGCAGTGTGACTGTACTTTTTCCTTTTTTCACTTAAGTAAAATTTACATCAAGCTAAATATCTTGCTAACTGTTAAAAATTTCCTGGAAAAAAAAATATGTTGCCAAATGTTAACAATTGTATCTCATTCTGGCTAAAATGAGTAAATTTATGATAGATATTCTTGAATTCTAGTAGTTTTAACCCAAGACTAATAACACTTAGCAGTGTAATGAGTAAAACATGTTGGGAGCCTGATTAAAGCAGGTTGCTAACCTGGCCAGCCAGATGGTTTATCTCGCGATATTTGTGAATTCACAAACACAAGATAAACCACAAGATCTGACCTTCCTGCCGCTCGATTGGTTTGGGATCGAACCAGCGGTGTTTCGGAGGTGTTTAGACGGCTGTTAGCGCCCCGGTGCTAACCCTACCCTACATTCAAGCGAAACAAAGATGGCCGCTCTCGTGGATGTCCTGTTTCTGCTGCTTTTCATGCGGTTTTAGCAAAAATACGGAGTAATTTCTTTTTGAAAGAAGAGCCGTATGTGTTACGCGTAGTTGTAAGGTAGACCCACACCCAGTCAGCTCGAAGTATTTCACTAAACGCCCCGCCTTTTCTGAACGCTTTCAGCGAGTCAAGTCCCAGATGGATATAGTGAGAACTCAGGAGTTCAACACATATCCATCTGGTGTGAGTCAGGTTAGCAGTTTGCCTGGGTCTGCTCTAATGCAGTGTTCCCAAAGTGGGGGTCGGGACCCCTGGGGGATCGCAAAGCAAAATCTGGGGGTCGTGGGATGACTTCAACATGTCATTATGACTTGGTATTTAATCAGATTTTTAAACTGACATCAATATGTTTGAGAGAATTTGAATCATAAAGCAATAACCCTACTCAAATAAAAAACCCACTTTCACAGCTTTGTAATTGAAACTGTTACAAATGTCTGTATTATTTTGCTTGGGGGTTGCGAGTTGGTTATTTTGGGGGTCCTGGTCTGAAAAGTTTGGGAAACCCTGCCTTAATGCCTAGAACAAGACCAGAGTGACGCACGTGTGTTGGAAAAAAAAGGAATAAACTGATTTACATGTCGACGTTGTTACTGTATGGAGCGCTATAGTAAACATAAGCTGTTTTTCATAGATAACAACATTTTACAAACAAACCACCAGAGGGCGCCATGTTCAAACTTTTGGACCTGCTGAAGTCTATTCCAAATATCTACCGCCTAAAGTAAACTGTTTGTATCTAAAAAACAAATATAAAAGCCATCTGAAATTATACCTGTTTCTTACATTTCGAGTAGCATACATGCTGCTGTATTGACTCTTTAACTTGCAAGTGAAACTAATTAAGTCACATTTATTGCTAAAGCAAACAAAAATATTATAAATAAAAACGTAATCTTCATAAGGTTGTTCTGGCGTATAGGTGGGTATATACTTTTCTGTCTATGTATCTGTATCTGTACAGACGTGAACCCCAAAATCCAAAATCACAAAAAGGTGTTTGACTTTTCTTAACATACTGAGGTCCTTGAGGTTCCTTACCTTTCCCCGGCAGCAGAGTCTCCTCCTTCAGCTCAGACTTGATGACAGACAGGGAGTGTTGTTGTAGCTCATGGCGGTCACTCGGATGTTGATGGACAGTTTTCTGGGCTCCAGGGCTTTACTCTGAAGCACCAGATTCACCTTCACATCTTTGCCGTTCACTGGCTTTGACACCTGGAATACAGACATATACTGTAAAATCAACTAAAACAAAACATTTTATTCATAAACATGTAGTGCAAAATAACATGCACATAAAAGGATTAAAGGCGGAAATTGAATTAAACCATCTCTTTTAGGGATGCACGATCCGATACCTGGATCGAAATCGGCCGATCAGGGCATTTGCTGGATCGGGTATGGCTCATGATATCGGTTCAGCCGATACATAGTTTTGGACATAATGAGACTATTTTACAGGGTGTGTTGATCCATAACGTTTCATAATACTGGCATTTTATTCAGATTAAGTTGTTAATTGTGACTTGCACTATAAACATCAGTTAAATAACACAATATGGCCAAATGTATTAAGTTTTAATAAGAAAAGAAGCAATTTCAGTCCTTTCACTGTACGGTGATATCGAGTATCGCAGATAGTTAAAGCCAAATATCGGATCGATATCGGAACTGAAAAGGCTGGATCGTGCATCCCTAATCTCTTTGAAACAATACAATTCAAATAGTGGCACACTTATCACTCTGGTGTGAGCCAGGTTAACATTTCACTATGTTACATAAAAGCAAAAAAAAAAAAGTCAGGTTTAAAGAAGTCTTATTTGCATGAATGCTCACATGGCACCAGTTTGCTGAACTTTTATAAACAGGTTATCATGCCAAAAGCAACAGATTCATGAACCCAGTCCAAGTATTTTCATGAACATTCCTGACATGGGTGTGTGGCATGAACCAGTCACAGGTGACCCGAGGTGAAGGTCATTTACACTCAAAGCTCTTCATCTATTATGTCTGTGCAAACTGTTTACACAAGTTAGAAATATAAACATTTATTGCTGTTTTTTTGTTACTGGAAACTGACTGCCAGCTCGAGAGATTAAGTCATCGTGTGAGGAAACACATCAAGTCCCAGGTCAAAGAGAGACAAGTCCAAGTCAAAGAGAGACAAGTCCAAGTCAAAGAGAGACAAGTCCAAGTCAAGAGAGACAAGTCCAAGTCAAAGAGAGACAAGTCCAAGTCAAGTCCTGAATCAAAGAGAGACAAGTCAAGTCAAGTCTCAAGACAAAGAGAGACAAGTCCAAGTCAAGTCCAGGTCAGAGACAAGTCAAGTCAAGTCCCAAGTCAAGAGAGACAAGTCTGAGTCAGTCCAAGTCAAAGAGAGGAGTCAAGTCCCAGTCAAAGAGAGACAAGTCCAAGTCAAGTCCCAGGTCAAAGAGAGACAAGTCCAAGTCAAGAGAGACAAAGTCAAGTCCCAGGTCAAGAGACAAGTCCAAGTCAAGTCCCAAGTCAAAGAGAGACATGTCCAAGTCAAAGAGAGACAAGTCCAAGTCAAGTCCCAAGTCAAAGAGACAAGTCCAAGTCAAAGAGAGCAAGTCCCAAGTCAAAGAGAGACAAGTCCAAGTCAAGTCCCAGGTCAAAGAGACAAGTCCAAGTCAAGTCCCAAGTCAAAGAGAGACAAGTCCAAGTCAAAGAGAGACAGTCCAAGTCAAAGAGAGACAAGTCCAAGTCAAGTCCCAGGTCAAAGAGACAAGTCCAAGTCAAGTCCCAAGTCAAAGAGAGACAAGTCCAAGTCAAAGAGCAAGTCCCAAGTCAAAGAGAGACAAGTCCAAGTCAAAGAGAGACAAGTCCAAGTCAAAGAGAGACAAGTCCGAAGCAAGTCCCAAGTCAAAGAGAGACAAGTCCCAAGTCAAAGAGAGACAAGTCCAAGTCAAGTCCCAAGTCAAGAGAGACAAGTCCAAGTCAAAGAGAGACAAGTCCCAAGTCAAAGAGAAACAAGTCGAGTCAAGTCCCAAGTCAAAGAGAGACAAGTCCAAGTCAAAGAGAGACAAGTCCCAACCAAAGAGAGACAAGTCCAAGTCAAGTCCTAGTCCTCTAATTTTAGTTTCAAGTCTACTCGAGTTTATATCTCAAATAAATGTGATTATTCTAGAAATCTTGTATTTCCAGAAAATCCCATTTACTTAAATAAAGTACAGACACAAAAAAGAAGTGAGGAGGGGCGTTGCAGTTAAGATCACACTATTTATTTTTGAAGGGAAGCTTCAAGTCGTCTCAAATCACAGAACTCCAAGCCCAAGCTGATTCTAAAGTCTCTAACCTTCAAGTCCAAGTTGAGTCTCATCACGTCAAGTCCCAAGCTCATTCCAAAAAGCCTTACCTCTTCAAACTTCAGTTTAACCTGTGGAGGCGCTGGCAGACTTTTGGTCTCTACTTTATTGGCTTCGGTGATGTTAGATGTCCCGTTGTCCACAGTGTCTTCACAGTGTCTGTTCACGCTGCAACTGACTGTGTCTCCGTTGACAACAGGAGAAGGGTCGTCTTGTACAGGTGTTGGAACGCTGTCCTCGTTCTCCTCCTCCTCGCTTTTCGTGTAATCTCTGGTGATGGCGTAATTGAAGGCTTGTCTCTCCTCCTTAGATCCTGAGAATAAAGTGTAATGTGATTGGAAAGCAGAACAGGACATTTGCAAAGTGTTCGATTCTTTGTGGCAAATGAAACTGACTCGTAACCCGGAATCTACACCAGGAGCTGCAGCAGCACGTAACGTACTCAGCGGCATACGCACGTAGTTTCAGAGGCTTCGATCTACACTAGAAACGTCAGAACTCCAACAATGCGAGCCTGAGCATCACATGAATAAACCAAAAATCTGCTCACATAAATTGAATTGGTCTGGTGAGGAAGAGCTTAAAACTGTGAATCAGAGGTGTGATGTTTTTTCAAAGAGCATCAACAAACTGATGTCAAATATGCAAATGCAGCAGCAAAGTTTTTTGCCTACTTTGACGTTGTACTAAGAACCTTAATTTTCCTTCTATTTTTCACCCCGTCCTGCAGTTAATAGTGAAGGATTTAGGCGCACAAACAGGCACGCACAGCAGCGAGAAGAGCAGCTGGAGGAGAGAAGTCGCAGGAGGAAAACAGACACAGGTAGGACTAAAACAGCTCATATAAGGCCAATGTGAACAGAGGGAACAGCGTTGTCTTCACAAACACAATTGTTACGAGTTAAGCTGTAAAATGATGGTGTGGTTTATAACAGTCTGACTCATATTCACGGAGAAAAGAGCTCATAAGGACGTGATTTAAAGTTGTGTTTGAAGTTGGAAAGTTTGCAGTGTTCACGTACGTTCACAGAGTTTCTGGACACGGTACATGTTTTAGTGTTTGTGATCTTTGTAGTTGACAGATTTTGAAGGAACATCGGAACTTTATTTTATCTCTGCGCGGCTTTTTCCTGCTAAAAAGCCAAGTAGACGCGCTGTTGCCGCTGATAAATTAGAACTCCGACCTATTTTGAGCGAGGCGTTGCATATTGACGTGCGATGTGCATCTCACTCTGCTGATGTAAACTGTTAGAACCAAATCAGACTTGATTCATTAAGCCGGGAATACACTGTGCGATTTTGCACTATTTTAACACGTTCGAAATTTTCTCCAAACTCACACTGTGCGATTCATCGCATACGAGAAAGCC
Organism: Mugilogobius chulae; assembly: GCA_038363315.1. Taxonomy (NCBI): domain Eukaryota; kingdom Metazoa; phylum Chordata; class Actinopteri; order Gobiiformes; family Gobiidae; genus Mugilogobius; species Mugilogobius chulae. The sequence continues at coordinate 8,713,969 of CM076402.1, read as the reverse complement.
TGAGAGCTCACGACAGAGGTGCGCACACTGTACATAGCGATAGTCACACACGTTCAGCCTGCTAAGACTGTACGAGAGATCTGAGCCAGAGAAGTTTCTGCGCAGCCGCGCTGGACATGTTGGTGCTGCTTTCACAGGTGCCCTGACCAGCGACACGTGTCTCTCAATACCAAGAAAACATTGAAATTATTATTTAGCGTGCGATATATCTTTTTTCTCGCGTCAGCACGCAGTTTCGTGCAGCAGCAACAAGATGGATTTATACAAGTTTATTTTCTCTGAATCAAAGATAACGGACAAGTGAGGTGGAGAAGAGTTACTTTGGGGATTTCCAAGAGCTGGATGAGAGCATATGAAGCATGTCTTTGTTTTTGGACTGCATGTGACAGTTGTTCCTTTCGCCTAAACATCGGACCTCGCTGACCGGATGGACTTTCAATTTCAGCTCTGTGTTTTGGACTACATAAACCCTTTTGGAAACGGAACTGCGCACAGGAAGACGGTGTTTTACTTCAGTCTTTGAACAAGAAAGGTAGAGCTGTTGTGGGTAAATCTGAGCAGCTCCACAAATGTTGGAAAATGCGCTGACTGCCGTATGTGCAGCTCCATGTGTGTGGTCGGATCTGACACGCGTGTTGTTGGAGTTGTGCTGATGTTATGATTAAAAGGATCAGCTATAGTTTTTATTCCTTATGATGTGGCTGTGTTGAAGTTAACGTTGATTGTGCTCAGTGGAGTGAGTTGTTTGGAAGCTGTCAGGTGTAATAAGCTTCATGTTTACGCTTTGCGCTACTTCCACTGTTTGTACTAAACACTGTACACGCGCACCGCAGGCGTAGTTCAGAGTTGCTTGTTCTCCCCGTACACCTCTGTCATACACGCTTTCTTCAGGTGAAACGGGTAAGTTCAGGCATAAAGTTACTAAAATTAGTAAGATTAAATCTGGGGCTTGGGGCAGGTTAAGATTAGAATCAGGATTTCATGAATAGTCATAAATAAGAACACGTCTTAACAACCACCATTGAAATGAATGGGGGCTGTGACGCGAACTATAATTACACAGGACGACCGTGAACTCGTGCTAATCACACCTAATTTCCACTGTTTGTACTAAACACTGTACACGCTCACCGCAGGCGTAGTTCAGAGTTACTTGTTCTCCCCGTACACCTCTGTCATACACGCTGTTATTACCAGCTTCAGCAGCACTTGGACCCTGCGAGCTGCGACTGACGACGAGAATTTCAAACATGTTTGATATTCCTGCGATGCTACGATCAGCTGTCGTGTGTTCGTCGTGAGCAGGTTATTGCAGCTCGTAGCCCCACAGACACTGCACGAACTACTCCTACGTCGGAGCCGAGATTTGCCGCGATCTTGAAATTGTCGTGCGACAACAAATCGTGGCAAAATTGGCTCAAAAATCGCACAGTGTCTTCCCGGCTTTATCAGCGACTCCTGAGCGTATGATGCCCAAAGTGCATAGTGCATAAACATGGCGCTGTTTTAGGATGTAACTGACCAGAGTGTGGCGCTGTGAGACTGACACAGAAAGTCACAAAACCAGAGGAAGACTTGACACTGAGCATGAGCAGAAAAGTTACTGAATGTAAACAGAAACTTAAACTTCACAAACATTCTGAATGAACAACGTGGATCTAAAACCTTCAGAGGAGACACAGAAAGTGGATTTATGCTTCAGATTCTTTAGATGATTTTGACAAAGCTTCAAAACAGATTTAACAGAGATTGTAGTGGATTTATTTAATGTTTCCCTTTCATCTGTGGTTTATGGTGAACATCATATAAAGGTCAGAACATTCATGTCATCATCGAAAAAAAGTTGCACATACAGCGTGACTGTGGAGACGCTAAACCAGAGCCCTGCATTACAAAGCTAGATTTGGGGTTTAGTGAGGTAAGTTCTGGGTTAAACCTGGTCTGGTCCTACGAAACTGGATCACTTCCTATCAGGACAGATCTCATGGCAACATGAGACAAACTCATAACCTGCTCCGGACCAGGATAAGTTTCCGAATACATAAAAAGAGGGGGCGAGTGAAGAAACGTGAAAGTCACAGCGTGTTCTTTATATAATTGTATTTATTAAGGGTCTTTTCACACCAACACAACCCCCAGTTGCTGTCGGTAGGAGGAGCGACGCACCGTCTGTTCTGGTCTCTTTGGGGCATCGATGTAAAAATCCTTCACACAAACACGATCCAAGCAGTCGGCGAACAAATGCAGAGTGAGCATGCGCGTGATGTAACGCTTGATGAAAAAGAAAACACATAAGTTGCACGCGAGTAGTTGTCAAACTCTGTGGCGATAGATTTCTATCTTACCTCACGGATTAGGCTCAACTTCTATTTCCTGCAACAATCCAGCCTTCGTACTGCAGCTGATACTCCTCCATCTTTGTTTCCTCGGACCAATAGTAGCCTTTCTTCTCCGTACTTACGTCCCATTTGAACCCGGCAAACAACAACAATCCATGCTCGACTAAATGTTTTTCCATAAGTGTCATTTTCGGTTTTCCGCACTATTTTCTTGCACACTGATTCACTGGCCACGGGCCAAACAGCCACTAACTAGCGACCGCTGGCGATGTCGACTCTACAGGCAAGTCTTCAAAACCTCGCCTTGGCGACGTGCTCCTTGCTCCTCTGACGCCCGACAGAGCCATTCACACCAAACACACATGAGCCGCCTGTTGGCAGAAGTCGTCAAACCGGTTCAGACGAGCGACCCTCGGCTTGGTGTGAAAGACCCTTCAGAGGAGGAGGAGATTTCTATGTAACAGTGACTAGACTGAAGAATCATCACAGATTAAGGTGAAAAATCACCTTAATCTGTGATGATAATAAACTCTTTCATTATCAGAAATATTGAACGACTGCACTTTGTGCACATTTGACTGTGGGTTTGTACATCACTTTGACTCAGACAAAAGACACTTGTCTAAAGACACAGCTCATTAAAACTAAGCGATCAATCTATTAGGCCTAAATGTTTGGTGATGTTGCACATTTGTGCTTTAGTCTGTTGTATCCATGCAGGACATTTAAATGAACTTTGTAGTATAACTTCTGTGTCTGTGATTGGTCTTAAGCACAGACTTCACTTGAAGCGCGTTTCCTTCACTTTTTAATTTTGAAGTATTTAACTTTTTAACAACTTTTTAACTTTTTGACTCACGTTTGAAGTCCACAGCTCAGTTGCTCTGATTGGTCAGTAACCCCGCCTCTGAACTAGGACACGGCTTCATTGAGAAAATCCAGGGTTAACAGTTTGATCCAGCAAAGACTCACGTCTGGGTTTGTCAACCCGGGAAAGAGAAACTTATCCAGGTTAAGTACAGGCCTCTGGTTTCAGAATGATTCATTTTCAGTATCCTGAAACTCCTGCTTTGTGTGGGCGATGTGTGGTTTAGGTCAAATATTAGTTCTGAAAGGTCTGAGCTTGGACAAGTGTGGACAAGACATCAGAGGAGACAAATGTGCATTACCTTCTGTGGCTTGTAGTAGCTGGTGATGTTCCAGCGTTTGTCAGAGCCCAAAGACTTGGTGGAGATGTTCTGACCCACTCTCTTTGAGTCGGAGTAAATCTGTACCTTTGAGCCGTCTTTTCTTACCTAACATGTAAAGTCAACCGTGTCAGACGAAAGAGCAGAGAGGGAAAACAGCACATCTGTCTGTTACATTCTTACCAGCCAGTCGATGCAGTCAGCGTTCACCTCCGCGTACACAAAAGGCACGTTGTATTTCAGATCCGTGTTTCCGTTGCGGATGGCTTTGACTGGAGCAGGACCACAGCAGAATATTCCTGATGGTGCAAAGATATGGAGTTAGTTAACTTTATATAGAAATCATACAAGAATGTACAAAAGTCTATATACATACAGTGTATTTACAATTCACAAATAAATGAACCAGAGGCATCATAACCCTAACCCAAAAATAAAAAAAATGGAAAAGAAGAAAGCTTTCTTTTCCATTTTTTTTTATTTTTAGAAAAAAGGGAACTTCCGGACGAATCGGTACGAACAAGGACGTGACAAGAACAACTGTTCAGTGGCCGGAGGTTAGCTGATTTCAAGCTAGCTAACTCGCGACAATGCGCCACTGAGCGTAGCCATTGACGTAAAGCGGCAGCCATCTTTCATCACCGGGGCTTGTGTGTATTGCGTGGCTCATTGGCGTAAATGTGTAAAGCATCGGTAAAGCTTTCTGAAAAGGCAGAGGTGACTTTTATTCTCAGAAAGTGAAGCTAGGTAAAATCGTTCTTTACCATTACTCCTCTCTGAGGCGTCGGGTCCAGGACCTGCCATCCATCAAACCCAGGAGCTAAGTCAGGTCTCCTCATCCAGCCCTCCACCCACACATGGAAGTTCCTGTCACACACAAGTTTCATATGTAGGATGCTAGACAAAAGTGGCAAACGTGTATTGAACAAATCAAAAGTCAAAACATGATTCTTCAGTAGGTTTTCACACAGTTAATAGATACCACTAATGTAATTGACGATGTAAAAATCAGAAAATTAATTAATTAAAAATGTTGCAAAAATTTTTTTTTTTTAAGGACCCCTGTCATTCAAGACGGTGTAATCCCTCATTCGTCCAGGAGTGATCTGTAGTAGAAAGTCTTCAAAGTTTCATCTGGACAGTGTTTCTAGAGATCAAGACGTTTGGGCTCTCATCCGAAAGTCATTTCACTCTGATGATTGAAAAGATGACTTTCTGATGAGAGTCCAAACGTCTTGATCTTCGGAAACACTGTCCAGATGACAACGTTGAAGACTCTCCACAATGGTGTAACAGTACAAGCACAAAACTAAAGCTATAGCTAAACTTGGATAAAAAAAGGAAGGAAGTCTTTGGCTGTTACATCAAAACAAATTCTAAGTGAAAATCCAGTAATCCAGTACTTTGAGACCCACTGATCCAGAGAGTGTCAGCTGGAACAAGCCTTGTTACAAGTTATTGCTGCTGAGTTTACAAACCTTTTAGTATTTTATTGTAGATAAAATGTGTGTATAAAACTGTTAACAACTAGTGAACTTCAACAAGAGATTTCTGATCTTATGCATCATTTAAGACTCTAATGACACCAAACGTCACTTTTACATGTTACTAGTGAGAACAGCAGACAAATGACATAAATAAAAGTTATAACTTCACTTCTCTGTGGAGGAGCGTCTGTCGCATCGGCAACTGATGGAGTTTGTAGCGTTTCCAGCTACGAATATTAGTTTGAGAGAAATATAATCTCACATCCCAATGTTGTCTAATAAAGCTTCATTAGACACAAATCAGTCTGTTTTGCTGAAATCACTTGTTTTAGCTTGTTTTGACCACAAAAGTGCCATTGTGTTCAGTTGTTGTGCGTCGTCACATCTACAGGAGGAATATGGCGTCGCTGTGTTTGTGTTGTAGCAACTGAGCAGAGCTGCTGATTGCGCGTCTAAATGATATGTTTATGAATAAAACTAACAGTAACCGTTTAAAAACTAACATTAAAGGTTGTTAGAATTTATTTTCTGGCTCATTTTCATTGGTGTCCACACACAGCAGTGACAGGAGCTGAGCTCAGGCAGCTCCGTTTGTCCCAAGTTTCTGAGCAGTTTTTTAAGATAAAATGAAAGACGATCTTAATGTTGTTCTCACCACACACTGTCCCCGGAGGGGATGTCCCGGACTCCATAGTCCGGGTGGTACACGTCGATGATCAGGTTCATATCGCTGTCATGAGCAGACTGGTAGTTAGTCACCACACGACACGGGATTCCCAGGAAACGCATAACTGAAACGGACAAAACAAGACTCAATGTTCAGTTACACACACTTCTCACAGTGCTGTGGATAGGCTAGTTCCTTTTTGCCTAATACCTGTGCAGAGATGTGCTAAAGCTAATTAATATTTAAAAATCACAAACCAGAGAGCGTATTTCAACCAGATAATCAATCAGTCAGCAAGTTCAGAGCTTCACATACGAGGTAAATACTGTGTCTGAACGTCCACACTTGATCACTATTAGTCCTGCCCAGTTTAGTGCACTCATACTGCTGTTTGAATGATAAAAAACAAGCTAGACATGTTGTTTCTAGTTAAAAACCTGATGCTGTCCGCTTTGTTTTTGATTCTTGCAGTAAATTGTGGTCTATATTGACCATTCTAGTGACCATCGATGCCCCAACACAGTATCATAAGAAAGTGTATTATACCACGACACAAAAACAGTGTAGGACGAACACAATTTCCCTCTATTTTGTTTGTTACGTTGTATATTTTGCACGATATGAAAAAGCATAAAGTCATGTGGGGACATTTTCTTTTAAGGTTTAACAAGTAGGTTTAGGCTTCAAGTGACTACAATGTGTAAGCTTAGGGCTTTGGGTAAGTAAAGATTGAGATAAGGATTTTGTTGATAGTCATAAATCTTGTCACATGGCTTATTTAGTTTTGTATTAGCATAATGTAAAAAAACAAACAAATCGATGTTTTTTGCAGCGACAGTACCTGTATGATCAGCTGTTAGCAGCAGCGTGAGGAAAACTCATAGAACGACCACTCAAAGCAGCGATATAAAGCAAAAGCAATACTAACTGATCACACTTGTTGTTTCACCTCGATTACCACAAGTTTTCATCACGCTGCTGCTAACAGTAGAGTAGAAGTGGCATCATAAACAACATTATTTTTTAAATATACAAAAAAAAAAAAACAGTAAATATGCCCAGCACAAAACAACACAAAAACAAAAAACAAATGATTCATGTAAGTTTTTGCTGTTTTTAACTAAAATTTTACATTTTGGCGGTTGAGTGATATCATCGGCCGAAAATAAAATTGCTCATATTTTTAAAACAATAACTACGGCGTTCCATAGTACTCCCAAAAAATAAATATTTATCTCGTAATTACGAGATAAGATCTCGTAATTACAAGATAGTTTAAATGGCTTTTCTGCTTCATATAGGCTAAGCTAATGACTGTATCCACAATATGAGTAGTCTTTTCTGTGCTAGCTTGATGCTTCTAAATAGTTTGTTAAAAAACGTCAAATTAGATCTACAAGAGCAGGTGCCAGAAGCGACTGTATGATCCCATCCAGAAAAAGCACTTTTGGACAGAACGTCTTCTCTTTTCGAGCTTCTCAAACTTGGAACACAATCCCAGTAACAATACATGAGCTGCCCACTCTCAGCTCATTTTCAGAACAACTTAAGTCATGGCTGTTAGACAATCAAACTTGTCCACATAATCACTAATTTAAATGGATTTTGGTGGTAATGTCTTTTGTTTGCATAAGACATTATTGTACATGTATTGTATATAGATCTGTAAATGTAGTTTCTTGTGAATGTATAATGTTTAGCTTATTAAGTGTATTCTGTGATTATAGGCTGTGATCAGGCAGATGTGGTGTATGAGTGGACTATACCGAGAATGTATGTACTGTTTGGGAGAGATCTGGTGACTGGAGAGTAGTGGTGTATGTATGAATTTTAAGTAATGAAAGAGGGTTTGTATTTTGTAATTTGTATTTTTGTACCTATTGTTTTTATAAGCTGTGATGTGGCTGGGTTTTCTTTCTCCAGCAAGGGACAAAGGATGAAAATTAGCACTGGCTATAATCCTGCATATTTACAGGTGTGGGATTTGTTTCCCATGCCTCTGTTCTTGATATGCATTGTCCCTTCATTAAATAATAAACAAACAAACAAACAAACAAATAGCTAAGATGTACTTGTGGATTTCGTTAGGTTAAATTAAATGCCTGAGGTCTTCACTGCAATGTTTAAGGTCTACAAAAAGTATGAAACTAGCTGTTACCGCAAGGCCTGTGGACTCACGCTACAGTTAGCAGACTATTATAAAGACGGCCAGTGTGTGGAGCTGTTCACCAGAGAGAAGCTAGTGGTAATCTGCAGTTTTTTTTTAATAAAACACAATCTTCTTCAGTTAATCTCACACATCCTTAGAAACGTGTGGCAGTTTTTCTGTGGCTCCAGCGTCTGGTTTTCAATTTATTTGGCCAAAAAGGAGAGAAGTGCTGCACATTTGCTACACTTCCGCATGGATCACCTAGAGTGGGTGGGTACTTTGCGCAACAGCAAAAATGCCTGTATGTTGCAAGTCAAATGATGGCGAAGTGACCGCAGGCATTTAATTTAACATAACGAAATCCACAAGTACATCTTAGCTATTTAGAAACATCAAGCTAGCACAGAAAAGACTACTCATATTGTGGATAAAGTCATTAGCTTAGCCTATACGAAGCGTGTGGTTATCGATAATATAATAGATCCATGGTGGGTATACAGAATGTGGGAAAAGCCATTTAAATTATTTCGTAATTACGAGAAAACTATCTCGTAATTACGAGACAAATATTCATTTTTTTGTGAGTACAATGGAGCGCCGTACAATAACAGCACAAACCAAACTTCTTTATGGCACAAACTAGCCAGGGCCGCTGCTAGTCATTTTGGTGCCATATGCAAGATTTCAAAAAGGTGTAGGTGTGCGTTTAATGGGGGGCCACTATAGCCTTCTGCTTCTTTGTGTAGAATAAACTGGAAGAAAGTAGTACTGCATCCTAAATAAATATGCAAATAAAATGTGAATGATATTTTCACAGATTTTGCGTGCATTTAGATCCCCTTGACTGATTTGTTCAGCCCAAATATTTTTGTCACAAGCCTGATAACATATCTGACTTTAGCTGTTGTTTTTATGATCAGTCAGGATGTGTGTTAACAGTGATTGTGATATAATGGTCTCGTCTAACACAGCTTTTCTTGGTTTAAAGCTGAAAAAGACACTCGTCCTCATTGTTTTAATCAACTTCCTGTTTTTATCCTAAAGACATTATTTCATTGTAGTGGCTCAGATTCCTTCACCAAAAAGTAGAACAGAAGAAAACAACACTGACATCATCAAACACTGACATCTACCCTGCAGGTTCTTACCAGAGCACATGACACTAGCAAACACCCAGCACTGTCCAAACTTGACCGGGTGACAATTAGTCTGGAGCCAGCGCTTGAGGATGGGCAGAGAACCGTTCCAGTGAGACGGAGACACCCCGCCGAAAAAGTTCCCAGTCCAGTTTCCTTCCAGTACGCCACGATCGTCCTCACTGTTGATCTGGCACAAGAGAAACAGTCATAAAGGTCTGGACCAGGATTTCTGTAACATATTTACAAACAAAAGGCGTGAAAAAATCCTCGTCATAAGTTTTTGACCTTTTGTGGTATATCTACGTTTTCTTCGTATAGGTTAAGGACTAGACCTAACCCAAAACCAAGCCCAGGCTAAGCTAGAGCTAAGCCACTAATTAAAGCCAAACTATGAATAAACTAACTTATGTGGGGCTAAACAAGGGCTACACCAGAACAAATAAAAAACAGAACTAAACCAAAGCCAAACCTGTGATAAATTATAGCTAAACTAGGGCTAAACAAACTCACGTTCAAACTAAAGTAGAGCTAAAGCACAGCTAATAAATGTCTAAGCTAGAGCTAAACCTGTGTAGGTACAATATTTACCCCGTCTGCAAAATATAGGCTACTTTGGCAGATTCCACCAACTTTAACCACCAATACAAAGATTTGTTTTATAATGAATTTTATGAAAAAATTTTTTTAACTTAATAGTGTGCCGTTTTGTTCAGAGACTAGGGTTAGAGCTTTGGGTTAGAATAGAAATGCTGATATTGTAACATAGCCTACATTAAAATGGATTGATAAATAATAGTTCTCAGACTTGAACAGGTGTAGAAATTTGTCTTCATGAGTGTCTGGTTGCAGGCACGTAGCGACCACCTCCCTTCACCACAGATCAGAATCACCACCTCTGAACGTCTGGTCTGTATGGAGAGCTTTCTCCAGCCTGCAGCGAGAGGTGAGCAGGACGAAGGGCTGCAGCCAGGCGCTTTTCTCTGTTTTTGGTGCTGCTGCAGTATAAGAAGTCACCACTAGATGTCGCTGTGTACAAGTATTTGGCTTTGCTGATTGATGAGAGCACACGTTGACAGTTTTTTTTATTAAAGTTACCCAGGATTGACTAAATGGGTGTCGTAATTTTGTTTAAATGCATGCTACTACAATGATGTTTTGACATTTTGCATGACACCTTACTTGTGTTACCAAGCTAGCGACCAATATTTTTTAAATTCTACTAATACTGATCATAAATAACAAGTGAAATGTCAAGTGTATTGAAAACAAATGCAAACATAGTTATCAATATTAAAATGCAACCCGGGAAGATTATATTGTACCTACAACAGGGATAAACTAGGGCTAAACTCAGCCAATATTAGGCTAAGCTAGGGTTAAACCAAACTCGAGCTTAGCTAGAGCCAAAACATGGCTAAACTCAGGCGAAAACAAACTCAAGCTCAAGCTAAGTTAGTGCTAAAACAGAGGTAAGCTAAATCCAAACCGAAGCAAAACCCAGAGCTAACCCAGGGCTAAACTGCCAATAAACTAAGCTTAAACTAAACCAGGGCTTAACTAGAGTCAAAAAACGCTAAACTAGGGCAAAGCCAAGCTCAAGCTAAGCTAAAGCTTAGCTACAAAGGTAAGTTAAACCAAACCAAAGCAAAATTCAGACTAAGCTAGATTCAAACCATAGCTAAACTATGCCTAAAGCTGGGCTTACACTGTGCGAATTTTGAAACGATTTTGCCACGAATTTTTGTCGCACGACAGATTCAAGATCGTAGCAAAATTCGGCTCCTCCGTACGAGTAATTCGTGCAGTGTCTGTGGGGCTACGAGCTGCGATAACCTGCTCACGATGAACGCACGACAGCTGATCGTAGCATCGCAGCAACATCAAACATGTTTGATATTTGTCGTGTGTCGCAGGGTCCAGGCGCTGCTGAAGCAGGGAAAACAGCGTGTATGCTAGCACAGAGGTGTACAAAGATAACAGCACACCTGAACAAACCTCCGTGAATGAGGGGCCAACTTCACGGAGGTTCTGAACAAATCCCCACGCACACAAAGACATAAGTGCAACACACTTTAAACAAGCAGGGCTAACGGTTTTGTTATGTTTTTGGTGTATTCAGAATAAGAAGATAGCAATGCGCTTCTACCGTGTCAGACCATTTAGCGCACAGCCTAAATATGAAGCTTACACGGCAGCATCCAAACAACTCAGCCCACTGTGCACAATCAACATCAGCAACTATTGACAACACAGCCACTTTCACAAAGAATATAGCGTATCGATGTACATGAAACCACAATGATAACACCATGCCATGCGCTGCCACCAGCACAACTCTCAACAACACGCGCCAGATTTTCTCCACATAGCCTACATCAAGCAACACGGGCACATACAGCAGTCAGACGCTCGTAAATCAGATTTACCCATGACAGCTCTTACCTTTCTTATTCAAAGACTGAAGTAAAACACCGTCTTCATGTGCGCTGTCCTTTGTTTCGTTTCCAAAAAAGTTTATTTAGTCCAAAACACTGCTGAAACTGAAAGTCCATCAGGCCAGCGAGGTCCGAGGTTTAGTGTACCAAACCACAAAGATACACTTTGGCTTCACGCTCTCATCCAGCTCAAAATATTAAAACAACTCGTCGCATCTTCTTTTGACGCCGGTACAACTTTGTTGCTGCAGGACAAACCTGTGGCTGAGTGACGTACGCTAGGCCTACATGACGTGATCAAGGGGAAGAAAAGCTCTGAATGAGAGCGGCTGGTGATGGCTGTATCCCAGCGCGGCTGCGCTCACACTTCCCTGGCTCGGATCTCTCGCACAGTCTGAGCAGGTGGAACGTATGCGTTTATCGCTCCGCACAGTGTGCGCACCTCCGTCGTGAGGTTGCGCTCTTCTCGTATACGATTCTATCGCACAGTGTGAGTTTGGAGATAATTTCGTACGTATTAAAATCGTGCAAAATCGCACAGTGTATGCCCAGCTTAAGCTAGAGCTAAAGCTAGAGCTATGCCTAATACCTATGCCTAATACCTATGCCTAATACCTATGCTATGCCTAATACCTATGCCTAAGCTAGAGCTAAAAAAGCGCTAACTGCAGAGTAAACTAATGTGAAACCAATGTAAGCGAGGGTCTGAGCTGTGTAAAGCGCGCATGCGCAGGTAGCTGTTTACTTTTAAATTTTGAGACTCTCCAGTGTTGTGAAGAGAGAGCGGTTGCTATGCTGAGTTCCACGCAATAAACGGGGAAGTATTTTCATTCTCCAAAGTTATCCTGCCTGGTGTTTTGTCCTGACCACTCGCCCGTTACATTGGTGGCAGCGGTGTTGGCTGGATCCGTCTTCGTTTTTGGACTCAGGACTTGTGGTTCGGCAGTGATTTACGGACAATGTTCGGTGGTTCGCGTGGATATGGCGGCACTATGGACGAGGATGAGTACAAATACAAACCGTCGTGGCCGGAGGAGGTCTGCAATGTCAAAGTGGATCTCCCCCCGCCGTTTTGTGGCGATGGACGTAAACTTTTTGCTACCTGGATAAAGCAGTTCGAGGCGGCTGTTCGCGCCCAGATTCAGGGGGCTACAGGACGGAGCTATGGAGCGACCTTGGCCACCGTTTTACCCACCCGGCTGGATGGTGCCGCGTTCCTGTTGTGGGACAGCCTTCCTTCGTCTGTCCAGTGCGATTTTGAGCTTGTAAAGGAGAAACTTAATGAAGCCTTTGGACAGAAGCAGTTCTTATTGTACTTCCAAACGTGTGTTTCTGCTCGTCCACGCTTGGCTAACGAGAGTTTGGAGCTGTACGCCGCCGACATTTCCAGACTTGTTGCCGAGGCTTTCCCCGAATATGACGCAGCGGCACAAAATGGTGAAAAGTTTCGGCGCTTTCTGGCTGGCCTGGATCCGGGTCTGCGCGCCAAATGCCACGAACAGGGCGCAACTGACTTGGAGGAAGCCCTGGTTGTAGCGGGACGGTGTGAGAGAGCAAGACTGGCGCTGGGCGTGGAGACACAGACCGGCCCCTACTCACAGCCTGCGCCCGCGACTATGGCCTCTCTCTCCTCGGCTGAGGAGTCCGGACTGGGTGCTGAAAGCACGGCGGGAAAGCTGCTCAGCGCTGTGGAGCGTCTTTCTGCACGGATGGATAAGCTACAGATGGATGTGGTGAATCTGAGAGAACAACGTGACGACTACGGACCTCGCGGAAACCAGCGTTTTCCTTGTACATGCGATTGTGGAGGCGTTGGTTGTAGAGCTACTAGAGACCACCGCGGAGGATATGGTGGCGGTGGTCGGTCGCCGCAAAATGGACGGAGGAGCAGCGGAGAGTGGCGTTCCCAAACTGGTCCAGATCGAGCCGCTGTGTCTGATTCTCCCTCTCCACGTCGAGGTGGTCGTGGTTCCCAGAGGGGGCGCTTCTTCGAGGGACAAGAGCAGAGACGCGGCGTGAGATTTTTTTCACCAGTTCGACGGTCACCCTCTCCTTCCCCACTTGGACAGAACCAGGGAAACTTCCAGTAACTGGTGGTGAGGCCCGACCATCAGTTCTGCCCTCTCAGGGTCACGCTGGACACTCCTCGGCTGAGGTGGACGCCTCTGTTACGGACTGCTGCGCTGTGGGTGAGTCCAAATGCACTTCATACATCAGGGGATCGATCGAGGGCGTCGATGTCGCTATATTGATTGACTCTGGTTCTAACGTGTCTTTGATTAACGAAGAGTTTAAGATGTCGGTACCTGCTCTGCGCAAACGCGTGCTAAGCAGTGACTACGTTCTTGCTCATACTGTCAATGGACAATTGCTGGACACTCTTGGTTCAATGACTGTTTCTATGTGTTTAGGTGGAAAGTATGTGGAACAGAAAGTACATGTTGTCAGGGGTGCTAATCAAAAAGTGTTACTGGGATTTGATTTTCTGACTGAGTTTCATGCTGTACTTGATGTTAGTCACAGCTTGCTCCGTCTTAGAGATGTAGACATTCCGTTATTACATGCTAATGATCTTATTCCAAGATGCTGTAACATAACTATGTCTGCTGATGTCACTATTCCACCCTACAGTGAGATGGTTGTCCCTGTGCATGTAGTGGCTCCCCGACCCACCAAGTCGCATATCGATTCATATGTTGGTTATTTAGAGCCTGAGAATCGTGATCACACAGAGCTGGTAGTGGCACGTACAGTGGCGCCGGTTAAAGATGGGCTCACTGTCGCGCGACTGCTAAACCCCACAGACCACGAGTTGAAGATGCACTCTGGCTCGCATTTAGGTGTTCTTTACCATGTCGACGAGAGTGATATTTTTGAGCCTACTGATTGTATTGACTCAGACCAACTTATGACTTTGCCTGACCTAGCGGACTGCTCTCTTACTGATGACCAAAGACAGCAGCTCAGTGCTTTATTAGAGAAACACCGCGGTGTGTTTAGGACAGGGGTGGTTTTACTAAGGCTTCAGGCATGATAAAACATCACATTAACACGGGTGACACTCCCCCTGTTAGAAGACGAGCTTACCGGACTTCCCCAGACAAGCGAAGGGAAATGGACAGGCAGGTACAGCAGCTCTTAGCAGATGGCATAATTGAAGAGAGTTGCAGCCCATGGTCCTCCCCTGTGGTGCTCGTTAGAAAAAAAGATAACTCATGGAGGTTTTGTGTGGATTACAGGGGTTTAAATGCAATAACAATCAAAGACTCCCACCCATTGCCTAGAGTGGATGACACATTGGATGCCTTGGCCGGAGCTACATGGTTTAGCACGTTAGATTTTTCAGATGGGTACTGGCAGGTTGAGGTGGCTGAGGAAGACCGTGAGAAAACAGCTTTTAGTACTGGCCATGGTTTGTATCAGTTTCGATCTATGCCCATGGGCCTCACAAATGCTCCAGCAACTTTTCAAAGGTTCATGGAGCTAGTGCTGAAAGGTCTTCCTTGGCAGATTTGCATGGTGTATCTGGATGACATCTTAATTTACAGCAGGTCCTTCAGTGAGCACATTGAGGCGCTGGAGGAGGTTTTTACTAGGATTGGTGCTGCCGGGTTGCGTTTGAAGGCTAAGAAGTGTCAGTTAGCTCGTGACCATGTGGTGTTCTTGGGACACGTTCTCTCGGCTGAGGGATTGCAGCCAGATCCTAGGAATACGTGTAAGGTGAGAGATTGGCCTGTGCCTACTTCTGCCACAGAGGTTCGTGCTTTCCTGGGGCTCTGTTCATATTACAGGAGATTTGTGAAAGATTTTGCCCGACATGCCTCACCTCTTGTAAGCCTCACTGGGAAGAATGTGCCATTTAGTTGGTCAGCTGAATGTCAGGGGGCATTCGAGTTTTTAAGACATGCTCTTTGTGCTGAGCCTGTGATGTGCCACCCTGATTTTACACAACCTTTTGTGTTGTACACCGATGCTTCTCAAGTTGCTATTGGGTCCGTGCTCACGCAGTCAGTTGATGGACTTGAAAAAGTTGTCGCTTATGCCAGCCATGCTCTCTCAGCGACAGAGCGTAAGTGGTCGACGTATGACAGGGAACTGTGGGCCATTGTGTGGTCAGTTAGAAACTTCAGACATTATCTGGGCCTACAGCCTTTTACCATAGTTACTGATCACAAACCACTGCTTGGGCTGAGACGACTTCCCATTGATAATGACAGGACAGGCAGGCGTAGCCGTTGGGCCCTGGAGTTGGACCCATATGACTGGGTGATTGTTCATAAGAGTGGGGTGAAACACACAAATGCAGATTCTTTATCTCGCTGTCCTGTGGCTCCTGTCATTACAGCATGCTCTGGGGCACAGACTGTAGACGTGGTGGATTCCACCTCTGTGTGTAGCATTGACACGCCACTAGGGACCCCCCAGGAGGCAGTGAGCGTTAGTGCAGCTGATTCTCAGGAGCCCAGCGTGCTTCCTGACGTGGTTAGGGTTCAGTCTCTCTTTCATGATGGTTCGGACGTTAGACAGCTTCAGCAGGAAGACCCAAACATCAGATGGGTTCTTGAGTGGCTCAAGGATGGCCGCAGACCCACTTCAGGGAAGATTAAGGGTGCTAGTAAGGGTCTCCGGATTTTGTGGCAGGAGTTCCCCCGTATGACTCTAGTTGATGGGATTGTGTGTAGGAATATTGCACTTTCAGATGTTGAACAGACGCAGCAGATAGTCGTGCCGTCTGTACTGGTGCCTGAGGTTTTGCGTCTGCTGCATGGTGGTCCCTTGTCTGGTCACTTGGCGGTTGAACGGACCATGGCCCGTGCACGCAGTGTGTGTTACTGGCCTTGTATGTACAGTGATATTCGCAGTTGGTGCGAGCAGTGTTATGCTTGCCAAAGACGCAAATCTCCAGTGCCCCACCACAGGGCTCCAATGAGGACCTCCCTAGCACAACGCCCTTTTCAGCGTGTGGCTGCGGACATACTGGAGTTGCCCATTACTTCCAAAGGCAACCGGTACGTGTTGGTAGCAGAAGACTACTTCACGAAGTTTGTGAACTTGTATGCTATTGCTGATCAGAGGGCTACCACAGTGGCTGAGTGTCTCTTTAATGATTATGTCATGGAACATGGTGTCATGGAGACGCTTCACACAGACATGGGGAGGCAGTTTGAGTCTGAAGTGGTTAGGCAGTTGTGTGCTATGCTGGGTGTGAAGAAAACACACACCACGCCCTACAATCCAAAATCTGATGGGATGGTGGAGAGACTGAATAGGACCCTCATTGATCAGTTGGCCAAAACCCTCCTCTCGTGTCAGGGAGAGTGGGACTCCTTCTTGTCTCAGGTTGCATTTGCATACAACACTAGTGTTCACTCCAGTACAGGATTTACTCCCTATTTTCTCACTCATGGTAGAGAGGCCCGCGTTCCTGTGGATGTGCTGTTAGGTCCTGTTGCACAGAGTAGTCAGGGATATGATTCTATTGATGATTTTGTTCTCTCCCTTCGCAGACGTTTGGACACAGCCTTTCGCCAAACTAGAGACAACAGTGTGACTGCGAGTGACAAACAGAGGACTTTCTATGATGCCAAAAAGAGACACTGCCCATATGAAGTAGGGGACTTAGTGTGGTTACATGACCCTACCGAGAGCCGCCGCAAACTAGCACCTCATTGGAAAGGACCTTATGTCATACATCAGAGACTGGATAGAGACGACATGGTTGGGGTCACATATGTGATTGGCAGCCCTTTTGGAGATGAGGCCCCCCTCCAAACTATTCATTATGACAGACTACGCCCTTACTCTTTACCAACTCTATATCCGTGGGCCGGTCCAAACAGAGCCGCACCTCCAGAGGTGCAAACTGCTGAGCCCCAGCATCCGTCCTCGTCACCAGGGGTTTCTGCTGCATCCTCCCCATCACTGGTAGAGGAGCAACATGTAAATGTGGAGGTTGGTCCAGAGCTCCCCATCTTAGGTTCCCCTGTGCGGGTGTCTCGTACTGGGCGTCATACCAGAGCGCCAGAACGTTTCTCTGATTATGTTATGTATTAAGGTTCTTAATGTGCCTGTTGGAGGCTTGCGTTTTTGCCTGTTATTAATGTTTTATATATATTTTTTTGTGTGTTTACTGAAATGAAATGAGGACATTTCATGTGTTAGGGGGGAGTACTGTAAGCGAGGGTCTGAGCTGTGTAAAGCGCGCATGCGCAGGTAGCTGTTTACTTTTAAATTTTGAGACTCTCCAGTGTTGTGAAGAGAGAGCGGTTGCTATGCTGAGTTCCACGCAATAAACGGGGAAGTATTTTCATTCTCCAAAGTTATCCTGCCTGGTGTTTTGTCCTGACCACTCGCCCGTTACACCAAGGCTAAACCAGAGCCAAACTCGGGTTGCTAGATCCAACTAGAGCTAAACCAAACTTAAGCTAAGCTGTAGCTAGCTTAGGGCTAAATCTAGGCCAAACCTAAATTAAAGTAGAGCTGTAACAGAGGTAAACCAAATCCAAAGCAAAACAGACAAAGCCTGAGCTAAACTAGGGCTAAACTCAAGCTAAACTAGCGCTAAGTCAAGGCTTAACTAACAAGCTAAACTACTGCTAAACAAATGTCAAACTCAAGCAATACTAGACCTAAACCAGAGGCAAATCAATGTCAAACTAAAACTAAACTAGAACTAAGCTAATTTCCAGCTAAACCAGGGCTAAAATATTTCTAAAGATTGTTCTATTATGCTAGCTTTAGTTGCTCAGTTTATGAACGTATCTTGTTACCATGGCGCTGACGATTCTGCTGACGTAGATGGGGTTACAGCGAGCAGAAACATCGTCCGCTGGGTCTTTGAGGTGTTTGTGGCTCAGGTCCAACATCGTCAGGCAAATGGGAATCATGTTTTCTTCAAACTACAACACAAAACAAACTTAGGTACATTACAGAATGACCACTGGTAGCTAGACAAATAAAGTCAGCAGCTTACAGTGTTGACACTACGGCTTTCTACATGGTATTTCAGTGAGGTGCAGGGCGGCTAAAATGAATATTGTTTAAATGCAGTTTATTTTTGTAATGCAAAAGGTTAATGGGTCTACTAAACTCAGAAATCACATAAAATACAATGTTATTACAAGTACCTCCTGTCAGCCACTACCTTAAATTCTAGAATTCTGAACAGAGCTTATTTCAGAATTTTAGGCATTATTATTAGATGATCAAAGTAAAGATTCAACAGCTTAAATCAAACTTCTCACTCAAATAGCCCATGGAATGAGTTTTAAAGGAGAGTTATTAAGATTAATGTTTTAAAAGGTGCGCTATAAAAGGTCTACAATCATTGTTGCAGCGTGGTGACGAGGACCAGACCAAGTTTAAAGTCTTATTTATAAAAGAATGCGTAAAAATCGACAGATTTTTGATAGACACTACTACCTCCTCACTGTAATAAAGCATGTTTTGAAAGTATCTTAGCACACATATATTGTGAAATAATAATGAATTCTCTAATTCTCCTAATTTAGTACCCGGTAGTGTCTATCGAAAATCTGTTGGTTTTTACGCATTCTTTTATAAATAAGACTTTTAACTTGGTCTGGTCCTCGTCACCACGCTGCAACAATGAATGTAGACCTTTTATAGTGCACCTTTTAAAAGATTCATCTTAATAACTCTCCTTCAAAACTCATTCCATGGGCTATTTGAGTGAGAAGTTTTGAATCTTTACTTTGATCATCTAATAATAATGCCTAAAATTCTGAAATAAGCTCTGTTCAGAATTCTAGAATTTAAGGTAGTGGCTGACAGGAGGTACTTGTAATAACATTGTATTTTATGTGATTTCTGAGTTTAGTAGACCCATTAACCTTTTGCATTACAAAAATAAACTGCATTTAAACAATATTCGTTTTAGCCACATGTAGAAAGCCGTAGTGTCAACAGGGGCGTCGGACTGGGGGGGTAAAGGGTACTACTTTCCCCAGGGCCCAGGACAGATAAAGGCCCTCCAAGATCCAATAATTTTATAATTTTTTTTTTCTGTTACATTTTTT
Source organism: Mugilogobius chulae (assembly GCA_038363315.1). Lineage (NCBI taxonomy): Eukaryota > Metazoa > Chordata > Actinopteri > Gobiiformes > Gobiidae > Mugilogobius > Mugilogobius chulae. Next base: position 8,694,527 of record CM076402.1, on the reverse strand, counting down.
TTTCTTAATTTAATCTATTTTCTGTCATAATAAAATGTATAATGGTCAAGTTCTTTTCCGTTAAATATAATTATAAATAGCACCAGAGGGACCTTTCACCCCTTTAAAAAGATGCACATGGTTTGATCCACCTTAGATGAGCGCCTCTTACGCCCGGGATCAAACACCAGACCAGACGGAACAGGCTCCACTGAAGGAAGCGTCCACTTCATAAAAATTTTGTCTTTCCACCAAGAAATGAAAATCAGGCCATCAAAAAGAGGCCTAACTACTTTTAAAATTGCTAATAGACTAATATTTTTTCCTTCGGGTGCTCTCGCTCGCTCTCTCGCTCTCTCTCTCTCTCTCTCTCTCATAGGGGCAATGATGACTGCACGTGTCAAGCTGCAGAATGACGCGTATTTCACTAAAATCCGACTAAAACTCACAGAGAAACGAGTCTGTAAAAACTTCAAATGAGATCAAATCAATAGTAAGCCGTATAAAGTAAGGCTTAGCCCTCAGAAGCTTCAAGTACCCTCAGTACGCAAATAATAGAAAACAACTTCACCATGAAGACAGACAAGAGGCCGAGCTTCCTATCAGAAAAGTTACATTGTGCACCTTTAGGGGCAGTTTATACGACAACGAGTTTTCACGAATCCGTGACGTTTCCATGCCAAATTGGCTTCTCTTTTACACGACAACGAGCTACGTGTTCATTGAATCGGCGTTCCACTGGATACGATTCAAGAGGTAGTTTCACCGAGGACGTTCAGTGGATACACCGCAATGTAAACAGGAAAACACAGTTGTCAATGAAGATGGTTACGTCACTGACGTGCAGTAGCCGCTACTTTATCACAGTAGAAGAAGACTGCCCAGGCAGTCACCAAAATGTCTCTTAAACCAAAGCACTTTTCATTCTCATAAAGTAAAGCCAATGCGTCCAGCTTTCTTACCTGCTATTGCAGAGGAGGAGACACAAAACTAATCCAAGGCCTCTCCGGGTGTTGATTCAATGAGTCCATTCAAATTTGTGTGTTCAAAAAAAATAAAAATAAAGTTTGCGAGCCGTCTTCCCCGTGTTTGTGTCCAGCTCTCGGCGATCTGTGTCTTCCTCGCGCACTGGTCCTCGAACCTCCGTGTTTGTTTCAAGCAAGCAATCTCCCTTTTTGCTCACGCGCTGGTCCTTGTTGCTTCGTTTGTCATTTTATTTATATGAAGAACTTGTAAACCTGTCAATGCTCGTGTTATCATAGGCTGCGTGGGTTCACTATAAGGTCATCTGGAGTCCTAGCACAATACCGCCACCTCCTGGCCCGGCATAAGAACTACAGCATTTTCGGTCTATTTGTGTTTCCATGTAAAGGAAGATTAACTCACCACGACACCATATAAACTGTGAGCACAATACGTTACGACTGACGGTTTTCTTGGGAACGTTGTCTTGTAAACTAGGCCTTAGTCTTCCCTGGCATTGCTATTCTTGTAAATGTACCATAAACTGACTGGATGGTGCTTTGTAGAATCAAGTAAAGTAAAAGATTTCCATCCTATTCTGTAAAGGTTTTCTGAAGCTTCTTTTAATAAAAAGTCATGAAAAATCCAGGTTGTTACCTGTGCAAAGTCCCAAATCATATTTTGTTACCTGTGCAAAGTCCCAGTTCATGGTTGTTACCTGTGCAAAGTCCCAGTTCATGGTTGTTACCTGTGCAAAGTCCCAGTTCATGGTTGTTACCTGTGCAAAGTCCCAGTTCATGGTTGTTACCTGTGCAAAGTCCCAGTTCATGGTTGTTACCTGTGCAAAGTCCCAGTTCATGGTTGTTACCTGTGCAAAGTCCCAGTTCATGGTTGTTACCTGTGCAAAGTCCCAGTTCATGGTTGTTACCTGTGCAAAGTCCCGGTTCATGGATGTTACCTGTGCAAAGTCCCGGTTCATGGATGTTACCTGTGCAAAGTCCTGGTTCATGGATGTTATCTGTGCAAAGTCCCAGTTCATGGTTGTTACCTGTTCAAAGTCCCAGTTCATGGTTGTTACCTGTGCAAAGTCCTAGTTCGTGGATGTTACCTGTGCAAAGTCCCAGTTCATGGAGTTGATGTAGTTTCCACTGCCTGTGAAAATGACTCCATGTTGGTTCATCACATACTCTTGTCGCTCATTTTCGTCTGCCATGTAAACCCAGTCATCTACACATAGGAAACAGTCCAGTTAGGTTTGAGTGTTTTGTGTAGGCCTGAACAATATAGACACAAATGAAAATCTCAATCTTTTTTTCCAGTCCACATTTGACGTTTTTTACGATGTACTGCAATACACACTAAAAGGGGTAGAAACCTGCTCTCTCAGGTGCCAGAGCGGCCAGGCCCTGCACACTTTGACAGAAAACCTTGCAAAGACGTAAAGGTCTGAAGTTAAACCACCAAGCTTCACTTTTCGAGAACCCAGAAATGACGCTGAAATCAGATGTTTGTTGCCCAGGTTTTAAGGATCTGAAAAATTCCTGATTGTTCAAAACTGAAACAAAAGCCAAAGAAATTAATCCATCAGCTATATCTCCCATCTTGAATGTTTTGAAATGGTTAAGAAAAAAATGTTTTGAAATTGTCGAGGGGTGGGTGGGGCTGGCTGTTTGTGATTGGCTCCGTCTTTAAAAGGACCTTCTGCATTCAAACACAATGTAGGAGAGGCTAGCTACTCAGGCAACTATTCCAACATCATTTACAATACAAGACATTTTAAAATTATTGAATGAAAAATTCTCCTTATGATTTTCACTGATTTGTTCAACTTTTTGCAGCCTAAATATACACATTTAACTTGGATTTTATGAGATTCCTTTTGGAATTTGATTGAGCCCATACATGTGGATTTGACTTCAGGTAAAGTAAAGTTTTCTCTTGTTACATGCCTGGTACAATACAGATGTTTTGTCATGACTAAATTCCAGATGTTTGTGCAGCACAAATGGATTATGCTTCACAAACATTTCTAATAAAGATGAGTCCTTATGCATTTGCTTCATTTGCTCTGTCACTTCTCTTCAGCTCTGTGAGCTGCTCTGTTCTGGGTATTTTCCTATCAGATCAGCATTTGCATTTGGTCAAACTGCAGGACAATAATCCTAATCCAAAATGGACAACAGCAGTGTCCGTTTGTGTGTGATCGTCGCAGTGTGGCTGTGCAGTTCTGTGAGAGTGTGTTGGATGTCGTGACTTCACTGCTAATGACACAGCATGAGTTATGTCTAAGGTTGGTCAAGTTTTACTCATTGCACCTCCCTGTCTGTGATGGAGAGGTGCAGTAACAGACTGAAGGTGTGTATAGTGTGTGTCCCAGAGCACAGACTGACAGGGCATGTGCTCAATTGCAAGAACAAAAGAAAAAGAATTGTGAGTAAGCTCAGAACCATACCAGTGGTCAGGTGTGTGTCCAGCCTGGTGTTTTAGCCAAATGTTAAAATGTTTATTGAATCTTTTGGATGTGTGTCATGGAGCGACGGGTGCACTGTAGCCGCCTGGCTTTGCCTTTGGTTGTCCTCTTGTTTAGCTGAACGGACCGTGTGAATAGTATGGGTCAAACTGTGAACACTGGACTGAACTAGGGATGAAATGAACTGTAAACTTTAATTAAATGTTTGTTTGAATTTAAGTCCACTATCCAATGCATTTAACTTGTAAATTGTACAAATATATGCTATACTTTGATGTAATTTTGATTCATGCCTCTGATGATTGACAACAAATCTACTGTATGTGCCTTACATCAAGTTAAATGGTTCTGGGCCAACTCCCAGGTTGCATTGCTGGTTTTCTGTAGCCTACTGTTAGATGTATTTACTTATTTATTTAGTTAGTTAGTTTGGTTTAGTGGAAAACAGCTAAACTAAAAGTAAGAGAGAGAAAAACTCTTCATGTCACATACAGTGTGTATGTAAAAATGACCATGTAGGTTCTTCATATCATATATATGAAATGTTTTTTGTCACATCAAGTTTTTTTTATTATTAACTATTCACAACATTTGGTTTTATAAAATAAAATAAAAAAGTGTTGTGATTGTAGTTGTGAATACAGCACTGATTCTAAGCTTGATGTGCCACGACCCAAAAACAGCGTTTTTTATGATGGAAAAAGTGTAAAAATGACACAAGTTTTGGTTGAAGCCATGGGGACATTTTCTTCAGGTGAAATGGGTAAGTTTAGGTCTGGGGCTTGGGGCAGGTTAAGATTAGGATCAGGATTTCATTAATATTCATAAAGAAGAACAAATCTTAACAACCACCATAGAAATGAACGGGGAATGCGACACGTGGCAGATTTACACAAAACAGTCGTGAACTCGTGCTAATCACACGCAGTTTACATGTCCTGTAATGTCATGGTAAATGTACGCTCCATCTCCAACACACCTGCTCCTTAACTAGACGATCAACGTGTTCTCATAGAATTCTTGTAAATAGCACGCCATGACAAATTGCTTGTCACGACGACGCCCTCTGCCTGTTTTGGCGTGCAATTACACGCCCGTTTTTTCTGGCGTACTATGAACACGCACAGGAGTTTTCTTTGGGGTTAACGGCTAAGTTTACGTCTGAAGTTACAAAAATGGGTAAGTTTAGGATTAGGATTGTGTAAGTCTTCATGAATAGTACACGTCTTAACAATCACCATAGAAATGAACTGGGACAGAAACGCGTGAAATACACACGCAAAAACATAGAATGGCATTCGTGTGACACACTGTTTACAATAGCGGGGTATTGACACGCTTATCTGTGAGAACAGGCTGAGACGATTGAACATGGCCAACACAGTGTAACAGCATTACCTCTCTCCTGTAACCTTTATAAACTTGATTTATTCTTGCCTTTCATTGTTCACTTTTATAACCGCTGTGCACATGAAATAAAACACTCTGACATTGAATGGCTAATTTGTTTGTGTTTGTTTTTTACTAACCAGTGCACCAGGGGTTGTAGAGCAGCACCATGTTCCCCAGCTCACTGTGCTCTCCGCTGCTCTCTGTCAGCTTCAGAGTGTACTTCCCCACCGGAGCGTCTGCTGGTGGAGTAATGCTCAACACCACCGTCCCCATCTCTGGGTAGGACAGTTTGTGCTCCATCACCGCTGTCCAGACGGCTAAGGCTTTAGGCGAACGCTCCACCGAGTCTGGGACCCCAAACACGCTCTTTGTCCCTCTGTTTTCCTCTGGAAGCTCACCTGAAAGGGAAAAGAAAAGCATTCTAGAAAAGTTTTACAAGGTAAAACATTTAAAACAAGCTACGAGCGGCTTGAAATAATCAGAAAACAGTTCAAGTTCATCAATTATCTACAAGGTGGCAAGAATCAAAACAAGTGTGTGCAATCTCAAATCTAGTGTTTTATTTTGTTTTGTTTTAGTCCTGGTCTAGTCCTATTGAACGTTCATAGTTATGAAGCTGGAAGACTGCTCGCCACCTGACAAGCTCACCTGTTCCCTATCCCTCATCAGCTCCACACCTCCTTCTCCAGCTGCAGCTCTGCTCCCAATCAGCCCTTGACTACAACATACAAAGACGGTTCATTCTTTTTCGTTCATGGATCAGCCGTGCTGTGTCCCAGCACGGCTGATGGACTCTGGGTCTACACTTGAACTCTAACTGCTCTGGAGGCATGTCAGTCCTGTCATATGTACAGCCTGTCTGTAGGAGTGGATCTCTTCACTGTGGTGTGGTTCTCAAGGAGAACTGTGGTTCTCGAGTTCCACAGTTCATAGTTAGTACAAACTTGTCTTTGCGTTGACTTGTCTCTGCGTTAGTACAAACCTGTCTCTGCGTTAGTACAGACCTGTCTCTGCGTTAGTACAGACCTGTCTCTGCGTTAGTACAGACCTGTCTCTGCGTTAGTACAGACCTGTCTCTGCGTTAGTACAAACCTGTCTCTGCGTTAGTACAGACCTGTCTCTGCGTTAGTACAAACCTGTCTCTGCGTTAGTACAAACCTGTCTCTGCGTTAGTACAAACCTGTCTCTGCGTTAGTACAGACCTGTCTCTGCGTTAGTACAAACCTGTCTCTGCGTTAGTACAGACCTGTCTCTGCGTTAGTACAGACCTGTCTCTGCGGTAAAGATGAGCTTGTCCACCAGGCTGTTGAACGGATGAGTGAACTGGATCTGGAGGCTGAAGCTCTGTCCTCTCCTGGTGATGAGCTGGTGCTTGGACAAGGCGTCCGTGTGGTGCAGAGGATTGTTCTGCGCCGGTCTCCAGTCCACCCCCATGACTGCAACCACAAAACAGCATTTCATCTGACTTTTGTTTTTGTGTGTAAATCATCAAACTGCGTGACTAAGGTTGGACTATCGATGCCTTTAAGGACCTGGACCCCTCCTTCTTCCACACCTCCCTCTCCAGGTTTAGCCTGACCCGTCACTGCCTTGATACAGTCTTTGCGTTGGTACTGGCCAGTCCCTAGACCAGGACTATTCAGACCCAGGAGCCATATTGGCCTTCCAAAGATCTCATCTAGCCCTCAGCCATCCTTTCTTGCTTTGGCCTGGCTTCCTTTTGGTTCAGATTTGGCTGGTACAGGTCTAGACCTTGCTTGATTCTGGTTTGCAAATGAAAAGCAGGCTATAACTGTTGTTTTTAACATTAACATAACTAAGACAGATTTTGTACAATAGCTGGGATGGACATTTGGAGCTGTCAGGGTCTGCAGGCTGACTCTGCACCAGCACTAGGATTGATGTGTAAAGCCTGCAGCTCTCAGGGGCCGCAACTGGTTGCCTGGGATCCAGAATGACATTTCTCTGTATTTTTACACAGAGAAAGTCAGTCTGGTCGCCCTCCCCTCCAAGGGCGTTTCCTTTGAAATCCAGATTGTACCGTGCAATGAAAATAGTTTATTTCAGTCACGTGGTTTTTGCTAACAACAACCCTGCTGTGTGCAGCGCGCATGGATCTAGGCAGCGCGGCGGAAGGATAAACAACATGGCGCACCGGAAAACCGAGAGTTTGTTTCATTCACCGGTTAATGCCGTTTTAAGGTACCAAAAAGACATCGCGTCAATAGTCATGTTCAAGATGATCAAGGCAGTGCAGTCGGCTCGAGCCGGTAAGGGGACCGCCCTTACCAGCAGATGACAGCGCGAGAGAAATCCCAACAGCTTACGGCACTGGAAGCCTTTATGCTCTTCTCTGATTGGTTCCCTCCGCTGTCTGTTAGGTGAGCTTTGTTCCGCCCTAGAAATCCAGTTGACTCGGGGGCGACCAGACTCATCCGCTGGTGCAGCCGTGAGGCTGGTTTCTCCAGGCAACGCAACTGGTCCTATTGATTTTAATTATACATTGTAATTTATGAAATTAAATAAAGATTTTTATATTCATTTATTAATGAATATAAAAATTAACTTATTTGTTTGTATTTTAATGGCTTGTGTATTGTTGTTAATTATTTAATGGTGTATACTGATTATTGCATTTTTTTGCGCCCTGATTCTTCCATACAGCTGACCAGACCTGGACAAACTGGCCTCGGGACAAACGCGTCCTTGCTTTTCTGTCTTAATATTATCCCAATAAATCAGGGATATTCAAAAGGCGGCCCGGGTACCAAATGCGGCCCTCTAAGCCGTATGTTTCAGCCCACCATGTACCTTTTTGTTGCATAATTTGACCCAGATTTTGTGATGAATTTTAATCAAAAAAACAATTAAAATGCAATTATAGTTGCATTTTAATGGGTTAAGAATAGGGCTGCAACAAACGATTATTTTGATAATCGATTAATCTGTCGATTATTGGATCGATTAATCGATTAATCGGATAAAAATGACAAAATAATAAATATAAGGTGTTTTGCATTTTATTAAATGTATTTATGCAAAAGACAACTTGTGTGCACTTAATGAACTCACTGGGCTTTTCTTGAATAAAAAGAAAATACAAAAACAAAGTAGAATAACCAGATTTTGCTATTTAGCTACTTCTTTTAATGTGGTTATTATATGTCTGGGCAATGTGGCCAAAAAATAAAATCTCAATTTTTTGGACCTTTGGACTGCTGCTTTTTATTGAGCTCATAATATTTTAAAGCATAGATGCTTTAAAAGAATGGCTCATTCTTTATAGATCTATAAAGAATGAGCCAATGAGATTAACTTGTTTTAAGTCATATTAAGTGTTTGCTGCTGCATCTAATTCATACTGTTATTAGCATTTGCATCTATTAGGCCCTGTTAAGATCATCATTATGATTGTTTTGTTTCATATCTAAACGTTTTAAGTTTGCGAGTGTTCACCTCTCACTCCTGTCACTCAAACTACATCGTCATGGTTACTTACACACGGAGGGGAAAGGGGCGGGGCCTGCTGGCTGCTGCTTTTTGGTGAGAGGAGAGAAGGAGAGAGACGCTGTAGACGGCTTTTAACTTTATCAGAGAAAACTCGAGTAACAGCAAAGACAAATCAAAAAGACGCTAGATTTTGCGCGGGATGTTTTCTAGAAAGTTACCGCGAGTCTAAAGCGCTGAAAGCGGCCGAATCACCCGCGGAGAAATAACAAACTCGTAACTTTATGAGATTAAGCTATACACCACCGCCGACAGGTTACTCGTGGCTGTTATTATGTGAATAAAAGGTCCACTAAACAGGCGCAAGGTTTCTGTTCGTCTGTTCTTTGTGAGAGTCGAGGGAGAGCTCTACAAAGCCGCTGATGTCCACTCAAAGCCGCTGGATCACAGCGGACTGATAGTAAAAGTTTTTAGCCAACTAACCGATGACCAAATTCATTGACAACTATTTCAATAATCGATTTTAATCGATTAAATCGATTAGTTGTTGCAGCCCTAGTTAAGACTAGGGCTGCAACTTAGTCTAGTCCCACTGCTTATTGTTGATCATTACAATGTGGTTGTTCTGTTTTTATTTCAGTGAAGATAGTTATATTTTTACTAAATGGTACCATTGCGAGTAGTTTGTGGATAATGGATGTAGTAGTCCGGCCCTCAAACCATAGCGTGCCAACAAATGGCCCTGCGGTAAAAATAATTGAACAGCCCTGCAATGAAAAGCCTATATGATTTACCAAAATGTTCTTCCAATAATGATCATTTGCTCTGGCTGCCAGAGGCGGTTCTGGCCTGTATGACTCCCTGGGCGAACAAGCTCGTCTGGCGCCCCCCAAACCCCCCTAGAACCCGCCCGATCGCCCACGAGGCAGTTGGAATGCCGCTTGCGGTTTTAATTATTTGTACAATTACTGTATATCCACATCTGTCAAAAAGTGGTAACAATCTGTTAGCAATATGTGATTTTTAATAATCAAATTGAACTCAGCAGCATTACATAGGCCTAGTAGTGTCTGGGCCTTCTTCTTGATATTAAAATGGAGAATTAGTGTGCTAGCCAGGCAGGCTAAATAGTAATTATGACAGTTGGGCAAAACATTATGCATCTTATACATACCTTTATCCTTTTCAGATGTATGGGGATAAATAAAATGTTTTTTTCAGACCGTTTTGGGAGCTGGGAAATCGTTCCTGTTTTGTATTTGGTTTAATCCATGGACCATGACGGGACGGCACACAGAACTGTTTGTGAAGGGACACGACCGCCAGTAGAGGGTGCTGTTTCTCCTGGTATAGCTTAACCAGTTAACTGTACAGTAGCTTGCATGCGTCCTGCGGCGCTAATGAAGGACTTTTGTATTTATTTATTTTTCTCGACTGCCCACTCGCCCACCCAAAACCGCCACTGTAGGCTGCCAACAATTGGGTTGTCTGGGTTTGATTGTGGCCCTGCAGTAAACAGTAATACAGTCTAATGTATAATATGTGACTCTGACTGTGAACAACTGCAGTATGTGGACAGAATAAAGGAGGTCTTTGGTATGACATAAATATGATCAGATAAAGTGAGTCCACTGAGTTGTACCAGAGATAATGCACATGATAACACAGTGTTGCAATCAAATAATCAAATACTTTATTTCTCAACACATCGACTGCTAAAATAACTCTACAGGTGCAACTCTTTGAGCCAAATAACCGCAGGCATTTTCAATCTACTACGTTGACGTGAAAACTATGACACGTATGTAGGCCTAATTAACTGGTGATAGTTCTCTGTTAACTTATCAGAGCTTTCATCTCACATTCCTTGAGAGCGCAGTTGTTTATTTGATTACTGGTGTGTGTGGAGATGTGCCAGCTCACACAAACACCTGCAGCTTACGTGTTTTGGCTAATTTCCATTGAATCACTTGTAATGCCACTGTCACATGAGGACAGAGAGGACTATGACAGGTTTAGTCATTTCATCCAGTTCCGATTGTCATCAGAGGTCAGATCCAACAAGTCAGATCCAACACAGTCTCGCAGAAATGTGTCATTTTAATAGTGTATCATGAGTTTACATCTGGGGCTTGAAATTAGTTAAGAATTTTAATGATATTCATAAATAATATGGGACGAGACAAAATTTTCACAAGACAAGATTGGGTTTGCGAGATCAAGACAAGATATAGAGGTTTGACAACATTCCGGTCTCAGATTGACACAGGCCGCTACATCCGGTGGCGTGGTTGCCATAGTGACAAAGTTGTTTACTCTAAAGGCAATGGACATCACATGAGGTTTTTTGTACAAGTCCTGAAGCAATCCTTTTTTGTCATCTGTTGTAGACGCAGCGACGACTGTAACAGCAAGGGGCCCAGACACACAGCAAGCGACAAAAATGACGTGCGTGAACAAGCGAAACTACAGCCGTGCGTCCACGCATGGGTGGCCACACACGCCAGATGCAGCAGAATATGTGTGCGTGCCTGTGGTGCGTCATCGCGAGCCACTCACCCTGTGTTTTTCTGGGAAAGTCTTCAAGTTTGTCTGTGTGTGTTTCTGCTCTTGTATCAGGTCTAAAGTGAAAATAATCACATGAACAGGTTTATATTTCCCTCTGGACCGGCTGATCACGGCAAACGCGAGGTTTTCAAAAGTAAATATGAAAACTCAAGCAGGGCTTCGTCACACCAGTCCAGGTCTGTCCCAGGACGTGTGGTGCTGATGCAAGTACACACATACAACTGTAGAAGCCTGATTTCTTTGTATTCTCTGTATTCAACGCTTCTACGCACCTACGCCAGCGTCAAGCGACAAAAAAAATAGGTTGGATTTTTTCGTCCTGATTCTCGGTCCACATGCTCGCTACGCGCGACAAGCAGTGGCCGGTTTTATTGACTTTGCATGTTTACTAAACGATACGTGGCTATTTTAACGGTGGGCGGTAGCGCGAAAATCGCTTGCAGTGTGTCCCAGGGGTAACAGCAAGAAAAGTGCCGCTTCTGAACCAGGTTTTCATAGAAAAAGTTGTAAAAGTGAGCGAACTAAGCGAGCTCCGCGCACATACGGAGGTTTTCTCGCTCGCTTTTACAACTTTCCCTTATAAAAACCTGGTTCGAAGCCGTTACTACGTCTACAACAGATGACAAAAGTGAACTTTTTTCTGAGAGGATTGCTTCAGGACGTGTACAAAAAACCTCGTGTGATGTCCATCGCCTTTGGAGTAAACAACTTTGTCACTATGGCAACCACTCCACCAGATGTAGCGGCCTATGTCTATCTGAGACCGGAAAGACGTTAGTGCATAACCCCTAATTAACTTGTATTCATTGTTTCAATTTAGAATTTTAACAAAGCAAATTACAAAATAAAGTTCTTTATATTTGACTTAAATTCATCATAACTATAACAGTATTCTTATGACTTTAACTGAAGTGTGTCTCAGGCTCCACCCCTTTCTCTTCCCTCTGCTGCTGCTGTGTCTGTTCTACTTTTTACCAGGTTTATATTATAAATTATGCTGAATTGTGAAAAACATTGCGATGTCTGCGACCCACGTACTGTAGACTATATTTGACTGTTTTTCGTTGCGCACATTTTTTACCTTGTTGTTTAGGACAAATTATCTCCGTCAATATTTGTCCTATCAGTACGAACCAAACACTGAGACAAAGATTAGACTGTTTTCTGTCTGATTCTGTGCTCTACAAGTCTATATGTAGAGAAGACTTTTTAATACAGCGCTCAAAGATGCACAACTGAACCCTTTATCAACAGTCCCAATATCATGTGACCGTTCTTTGCGCACAGAATCTCGTTCCATCCCTAATAATAACACATCTTTACGGGTCATGAGACATAGGATGCATTACAAAAAAGATTGAACTCTGCATAAAAAGTTTCTTAAGATATCATGAAAGCATCTGCAGAAATCCATGTGTCCGTTTGACATTCAACAATCTCACTGTGACTAATGTTTAAGCTCTGCATCTTAAGCACAAAGTTCCACTTCTCCACACTTGATCAAACTCTGCGTGTTATTTCCATTTCTCCTGCGTAAAAGCCAGTCCTTCATTCCTCCAGGAAAGTTTCTCTGAAGCGAGCCGATGCAAGCGCGTCACCAAACCAAGGAACTGCATGTGCTTTCCGCTAAGTTTATGAATCTGAATAAACAGTGTTTGTCTGTCGAGCGATCCTGGTCAAAAAACGAATCCTTTGAAATCAGACCGATAAAACATCCCGCTGTTTTTGTCGAATGAAGCGTTATTTGTGCGCCCCGTAGCTAACGTGAGGTCCGTGAAACTGCAGCCTCCTGTTTACAGACTTATAGGTCACGTATTTGCGCAGGCGACAGCACCTCGCGCTCTGCAGGCGTCAGTCTAGCGGCCTCCTTGACAGAATAGCGGCGCGCATGAATGGGATTGAAAGCAGCGTTTATCCCTCGCTGCTTCCTCAGTTTGAGAGAGCGAGAGAGCGTGAGTCCGGTCGGGATGCAGGTCACTAAATTAGTAGACTTTATATAAAAGTGCACCTCCATTTTCAATCCGTCAAAATGACAAAAGGTCTTGAAAATTTTCCGTCAAAGCAAATTACAATCAGTAACTGACAGAAAATTGTCGGTTAATGTAACCTCTGGCGGACACTGTGCATCAATATTCATTTCGACTTTTGCTAGGTGCTCTAAACGTTATTGGACGTGTGCAGTCGAGTTTGTCAGAGGCCGAAGCTCAGGCCTGACTGTTCGGACCAATCAGAGAGAGAGTTAACCAGCAAACAGCGGTAGCCGAAGCTAACGTTTAAAAAGTATTGTTCACATTAAATATGATCAAAGTTTAGAGTAATTGGTTTAAAACACTGCCCCAAACCATGTTAACCTTAAATGCCTGATGTGTGTCCCACAAATAAAGCTGAGTCATACATCACACATGAAGCCAAGTGTTCATACCATATCTTTTAGGGTGTGACATTTCCAAGGAAGTTCTTAAAAAACTCTGCGTGGGCAACTTGATTAATTAAGATTCCATGAACAGAGAATGTCGTTCAGGCTGATGCAGGTGTTTGTCTGTTCAACCAGTCTCAACTTGACATGCCAGTCTTTACAAAAACATGTTCTGTCCAAATATTGCTTTTTACACAAATCAAACATTTTTTTTTTTTTTTATCAGCCTGATTTTGGACTTGTTCATTCTCATACAAACTGAATGACTGCTCAGCTGGAGATGTTGAAAGTGCTGTTCAATGGAAAGAGGCAAAAGTGGGCGGGATTAAGGTGGATTAAGGTGAACAGCGCTGACCTGAGTCTACCTGCTCATGCCAAGTGTAAGCTTTATTTATACATATACATTTATATATATTATCTGGATACATTTAGTGAAGGTGATGTGTCTGAGGCAGTAAAACTTTTCATTCATTACAAACTCATCATTCACAGATCATATTTATACATGTTCATTCATTGTGGGATGTCTCCTAGCTCCTTACTGGCTGGAATTGGCAGTTTATACGATGAGTTTTCATGAATCTGTGACCTGTCACGTTTCTATGTGAGATTGACTTCTCTTTTACACGACAACGAGCTACGTGTTCATTGAATCGCGTTCCTCTGGATACGATTCAAGAGGTAGTTTCAGGGGTTGGTTCAGTGGATGCACCGCAGTGTAAACAGGAAAAAACAGTTGTCAATGAAGACGGTCACGTCACTGACAGTAGCCGCTACTTAAGACCGTATAGAAAAAGTCACCAAAAATCAGCAGAAGAAGCACATTCGTCACCATAGAAAAAAAAAAAATTCTCCCGAATATTTCACTCTGAAAAAACAACAAACTGTTGAATCTGTTTTGTCGTTTGTCTTCCAAAGGAACCAGTTTTTCATATAAATATATACTCAAGGAAAAAAGAAACGCAACATTTTAATTAAAAAAAATTCCTTAAGTACATTTGGAAAAACAGGCTAGCACCTTGGTATAAAGAGTGAGTACAGGGTCGTTTATTCACACATGTTTGAATCTCAGAGTTGACTTTTACCGTGGTTAACTGTGCTCAGTCTTCTCTATAAAAGCACAGAATGAAAAAAACACTTCTTCACGATGCAGAGAGGGATGGAGCTATGGACGGTAGGGGTGTGAATCTTTGAGTGTCAGGCGATTCGATTCGATTCCGATTCTTGGTCACGATTCGATTCAAAACGATTCTCGATTTTCGATTCAAACATTCTCGTTTTCGATTCTAACGATTATCAATTTATTTTAAAGTCATTTTTTTTTGTTCTTAGGTTTGTTTTTTTTTCTTCATTAAATTTGTTGGGCTATTTTATCATATCTTGCATTATTCACTTATGTTTTGTCAAATCTTTTTCAATGCTTTAATTCATTTTTCGTAAATGTAATAATGGTCATGCCTTTATGCAGACAAGTTGTGGCTGTAGTTGCGCGTTATGCTCTCCACGTAACAAAAAGCAGGGAAATCATGAGCACATGGTGTAGTTGTATATCTGATGTTGTCCTTTCTCCTTTGCTCACGTAGTCTCTGCTCTGTGTGTGTGTCTGTGTCTGTGCGCTCGCACCGGTGTTGCCGAAAATGCCTCCTGCCGAAAAATGCATCCCCTCCTCACACGACACTTACACCTTGCAATGGAATTGCGAATATTAAACTTCACAGAACGACTTTATATCTTATGTGGTACATAATTTTGTTAATATATTTAACATTTATTGAGAGTGTTTTATTTTAGTTTGATTGCTTGTTGTGTCGTAACTGTATATATACTTACATTTGTGATATTATGACAGCAAACAGAGACAGTAATATTACAATCTTTTTATTTTTAGTTAGTACCTGTTTCTAGTTTTCAAGAGTGTATGTGTTCGAGCATGCGTTCCGTGAGGGGGGATGCATTTTCGGCAGGCAGCATTTTTCGGCATACACCGGCCCCTCCTTCCCTCGCTCCCGCGCGGAGAGAGAGAAGGAGAGAGAAAGAGGCGCTCCAACACAAAGTTTTGTTGAATTGTGCACAAAGAGTTATTAGAGATATTATATGTTTAAACTAGACAGACATTTAGCAGTTTCTGACGATCTAAATCATGTCATGTAGGAGCTATTTTAGCGCAACAGACCGCAGATGCAGAATAAACACTGACGTAATTTAAAATCGATTTTGGAGAATTTGGAATCGATCCAGAATCGTTAGAGGTAGAATCGCGATCCTTTTAAGAATCGATTTTTTTCAACACCCCTAATGGACGGTGTTGTCTTGTGTCTCCAGGGTGTTTGGAGTCACCGCTCTACCATCAGTCGTCTTGTTCCTCTTACGACCGCCCTCGTACTGGTGGCCCCCGTTGTAACGACCGCTGCACAAGACCAACCGCCCCCCGCACATCTCCGTGACAGGTTCAGCCTCCACCAGGTCCACAGCCGAGACCACTGGGACACACCACAGGCCAGTGTCTCCAGAACCATCCATAATCGCCTCCACGCTGAAGGTATTCCACCATATGGGCCATATGTTGGATCAGTACTTAGAGCTCGGGTCGAATGGTGCACTCACATTGTCGTTGGACTTTGCAGAGGTGGTCCCCAAGTCGTGTTCAGTGACGAAAAAAGGTTCCAGTGCTTCAGAGCAGATGGTCGAGATCGGGTGTACAGGACACTATAGGAGAAACTCAGCAGCAGCTGAGGGCGGTACTGGTGGCAGAATGGGCGGCAATTCCACAGGATCAACTCAGACACTACTGCCGATCCATGAGTCGACGAATAACCGCTGTCCAACGGGCGTCATGTGAACTATTGACAGTCTGATGAAACTCTGTCACTTTTGGTTTGGGGGTTGCTCTATTGTTTGGTTGTGTTATTGGACTGAAAATGTGTAAACGCCACAAGAGTTGTCCTGAGGATTAGAAATGGATGTAGGGTTCATATGAAACAGGCGGATCTCAAAAATAACATTATTCTGCCCCCCCAAAAAACCCTGAAAAAGTGTTGCGTTTCTTTTGTCCTTGACTGTAGAAATGAGGCCCTCCTCCTGGACAAATAACAGTCTATTTTGTGGCCATAAAGTAAAGAAGCATTTTTTAGTGCAGTAAAAAATAAATCAAGTTGACAAAAACATGCTTTTTTTTTTTTTTACGGAAGCTCAGTACTGCCAATCTTTACTTTATTTTTTTTTTCAACTGTATCACGAAATTTCATGATAACTATCAGGTAATAATGTGATACTATCAAGTAATAACATGATATAAAAAAAAAAAAAACTTAACAGGTAAAAACGTAATAGTATTACATGATAGTTATCATGAAATTTCGTGATACAGCTGGGAAAAAAATAAAGTAGAGATTGGCAGTACTGAGCTTCCGTATTTTTTCAAGTCTATTTTTTTTTTTTTTTTTTGACTAAAAGTTACACAGTGCACCTTTAAAGCAGTTTGTGTTTGCACTGCGCTCTAGGGACAAATGTTTTCTGTCCTGTCCAGCGGCTGATTTACAACAACTACAAGAAGCAACACTCTATCAGATATCTATCACTGGAAAAACGACGAACATGCATAAGATAAAAAACAAAACAAAACATACTTTAAGCTTATATATATAACATATATTGACCAACTTTCATCTGTTCAGCTCCAGCAGCGTTTAAGTTTGAGATCCACCTAAAGGACACGGACGTTTAGATTTGACAGTTCACACATTAAGCCAAGTCATCGTAACATCATATCTTTTTTTTTTTAAACAAATATTTAGGGTGTGACATTTCCAAGGAAGTTTGAAACTGACAGTCACTGCGTGGGCAACTTGAATAATTAAGATTCCATCAACAGAGAATGTCGTTCAGGCTGATGCAGGTTGCATTCTCATGCAAACTGAATGAATGCTCAGCTGGAGATGTTGAAAGTGCTGTTCAGTGGAAAGAGGCAAAAGTGGGGGGACTAAGGTGGATTAAGGTGAACAGCGGTGACCTGAGTCGACCCGCTCATGCCAAGTGTAAGTATTTTATTTCACAAAGTCACAAAGTGCTTCACAGTGGGACATTAAAAAAAAAAAAAAACATTGTGTCTCTAGAGCTCTGTCTCCATAGGCTCGGGTCAGGGCGGTACGGTACGGTCCTATACTGTTTCCACTGCGCAGAGCGTCCTGTTCCGCCCCGTTTGCTGGGTCCATAGCAAGCCGCTTTCGGCCCTGCCTTTAGCAAGGACCCTGGAGCAGACCTCGAAGCTGTCCCCCCTTTAGGCTCGATGATTGGACAAGAGAAAACATAGACTAAGGCCAAAGCCAGACAGAAAAGAGCAGACAGAAACATGAAATAAAGTTCCTCACCTAACGCTGACTTGATCCTGTGACAAACCACTGTATTTCCACTATAACTAACTATATTTGTTGCTCCAATAGACTTAGCAAAGCAAAGCTAGCGCGTTAGCATCAGCTGTTTCCTGTTTGTTGAGGCCAAACACTGTAAAAAATTGTAAATTCTGTGCGTAATGTGTCCGACATAATCCAGCCTCAAAACATTGAACAAAACGCGTTTAATAAGCATCATAGAGTCGCACAGACTTTGCAAAAAAAGTTAAATCTCGCCTCTTTTTGTGAATCGCTCAGATTGACGCCAGGAAGAAAAAGTATAATTCAGGTACATTTTCATTTTTATTTATTTAAGAAAGTATGTGTAATCTGTGAGTAGCAGTAGCAGTAGCAGACCCTCGGGAGCCTGGACCTGCAGTGGAAACGCTCACCATCAATAACATAAGCGCCCAAACCACTCCAAAGTGAACCGGTCTGGAGACCCAGGCCAATGGAAACGTGGCTTACATTTGTGCTACTTCAACAGATAAAGGAAGGTCCGGAACTTTCTTTTAAGACATTTTTAAGTTTGACTTTGTAATTGTATACCCTGTTCTGTTTGACGTTTACCTCTCTGTGTCCCACAGGCCGTAACGCTCACTGGATGAAGCCATGTGATTGGCTGATTGGCTTTCTGCGAGGTTTGGCCAGAGGGCTGCACGGCGAATCACAATTTGGAACAGGACTAGAACAAAACGGGACTATAATCTTAGATATCAGTGGCATTTTAGCTGATACAATTGATTTTAAAAGTACTGCAGGCTACTGAATACCAGAATAGATCATATGGTTAACCTAGAAATGTGACCCCAGTCCAAGGCCTACTTTACCATAATGGTTAAGGTACACTTTATTGTCCCCGTAGGGAAATTTGTCCTCTGCATTTGACCCATCCTTCAAAGCCTCTGGGGCATCTCCTCAGGAGCAGTGATCGCCACAGTGCAGCGCTTGGGGACCCATCTCCAGATCTTCTTACTAGGCTTGGTCAAGACTAGCGTAGATGGAGGTTATACCCTAACATGCATGTTATTGGTTGGTGGGGAAACCGGAGTGCCCGGAGGAAACCCACCCAGACACGGGGAGAAACATGCAAACTCCACACAGAAAGGCCCGGCCCGTGCGGGAATCGAACCCGCGACCTTCTTGCTGTGAGGCAAGAGCGCTAACCACTCAGCCACCACGGTGTCTTTATTGTTTTGCCACGACTGTTCACTTTAAATCAGATATGGAGTGTTTCCCAGGCTTCTTACAATGTGGTAGTTTATGGCCTGCTATAGTCCAAACGTGAGGAGACAAACGCCTGGATAATCAGCTCTAGTTCTGCTCTGACGCCACACGTCTAAGCTTAGAGATGTTACGCTGTTGAAAAAAGCTGTTTTTTACTTGTTTTGAATTATGTTCATAGAAATCACACCAAGAGTTCTTTGGTAGAGTGCTGCAAGTCACCCAAGTGCTTTCTGATAATAGGAATGACACCGTCTGGAGCAGTAAGAACAGTTCTGAAAAGGAAACACTTTTCATAGTTACATTACATAAGAGATTCCATTAGAGGACAACATATTTTGTAATGACAAACCGTGACAAGAACCACTCCTGCAGATGAAATGAGATTACTTCATCTGTGTTGCAGAGGTAAAGCTGAGTTCAGCAGGCTTTCCACAGAAAACACTCATCATTCCTCTGTTATTGCCCAGTCAGATCTGTGATTCAGTGCAGCTCCACTCGCCGAACAAAACATGAGCTTGTGTGAATAAACGACCCTGTAATGCACTCTTTATTCATTTGAAGATATCCAAAAATTAAATATCAAGTATATTGTTTATAGAAAAATGCTACAAAAAAGCAAATTATAAATGAATATTCAAATTTAAATGTCATAGTTTTGTAGTTTTGTGATTGATTTCACATTTGTCTGAATGGTTGCATTCAGGTGGCATCAGGAAGCCAATTATATTTAATCGAGACTAGGATCAAGCAACTAAAATTCATTGTAGTACAATAAAAAAAAATGCGCCTAGTATCACTCAATTGAAAATGTTTGTAAATGTTATTAGGATGAAAAGACACATTTTAACATATTTCTTTTGGATTAAGAAAATATCGTCTGAATATCGTCATCGAGATATGACAAAAAAAATATTGAGAAATTCATTCTTGTCAATATCGCACAGCCCTAAATGGACTCGTTCCTAAGGAATTTTTGAAAATTAAAACGTTGCGTTTCTTTTTTCCTTGAGTGTAATTCACATTTTAACAAATTCAATATTCCATTTTTGCTCATCTTGACAATAACACCTACAGTATTATCTGAAATTGGCACAAGTCCATTTAAACCCAGCACAGACACACACAGACACACACAGACACACATGACAGTTTGTTTGAGTGTTTCATACTCACTGGAGGAGATTCCAGGTTGCGGAGTCATCTTCTTCTTCTCGTCTTGGTGCTGACGGTAGAGCGTGTGCATGTGTCTGTGTCTGCTCGGATGATTTAAGCCTGAGAACTGTGCCAGGCCCTGCCCAAACATTGTCCAATTGTCCAATCAAAAACACCAAAACTCACTGCCACACAACAAATAGTATGAGCTGGATTACCATTAGTTCATGTGTTGCTACTGTAGTTTATTATTCAAAATACTGTATGTCAGTTCTACTAAAAATGATCCCCATGAAGTCAAGAACTGAAATTAACGAAAGTTATGTATGTAACTACGGTTCTATGAATCTCTGAAGACTGCCAGAGAGGCGGTGCTGAAAGCACTGAATGATCATTCTTGACGCATGCGCAGGTCGAGAATCTAATGACAACAAAGTCCCCTGTGACCTCTGAGTGACCCACGTGAGTCTCTATAGTCATGTGACACTGAGAGCTCAGTCCCTTTTCTTCTCACAAGCAGACGCAGATTCCGAGGGACTGATCTCTCTGGCGGTCTTCAGGGATTCATAGAACCGTAGTTACATATGTAACTTTCGTTCTATTTCATCCCTTCCGACCGCCAGAGAGGCGGGACTGAAAGCACTGATGACGTGTATCAACAAGGTCCTGAGTTATCCTAGACAACAACACAAAACAGCACAGATAAGCCTACCTTACGATGAGGAAGTTTGCTGTCTCAGAATCCCTGCGAGTGGATTGGAGACTGCCACATTGACCCTGTAGAATCTGGTGAATGTGGACGGCGAAGTCCAGGAAGCCGCTTCACAGATTGCCTCCAAGGGCACACCACTCATGGCTGCCCAGGAGGTAGACAGGCTCCTGGTTGAGTGGCACCTCACACCAGCAGGGTTCTGACGACCCTGAGAGACATAACATTGTTTAATGGCCTCAACCACCCAATGGGCCAGACGTTGCTTAGGAAGAGTTTGACCCCTTTTCAGGCCAGAATGACAGACAGAGGCGATCTGTAAGGCGAACAGACGCTGTTGCCTGTATGTAAACCTCTAAAGCTCGTACAGGGCAAAGAGTAGGCGTTTTCCCACATGAAAGTACCAAGAACTAGCCCCAACATTCATTCAGTCCCTGTTTAGTCAGAGGAACTACCCTGTCCCCATGTTTGTGTTCACACAGCAACAGTTCCTGAAAGTGGGTAACTGGCTTTAACATTAAAATGTGTTCTGTCTGGAACATTTAAAAAAATATTTTAGTGATGTTAGGGAAACAAAAGTTGTCTCACAAAAAATTATGATTTACAAAACCTAGAAACACGAAAATTAACAATAAAATATAATCACCGGTATTCACTGTGCAATCTAGTAAAAGTTAGGCTACTATTTGCAAATCAAATAAATATATTTTGGGAGTTACTGCTTTTAAATCATGTTTTTTTATGGATGAGAAAAGTTTATCTAAATGTGAGAACCTATAAAACATGTTTCCAACAAAGTTAGCATTGTAAATGCGCTTGTGTTACCAAAATGTTTCTGGTCTGACTGGAAAGTACCTACCCCAGAGTAGGAGCTAATAAAGTCCCTAGATTGTGGCCCTAGTCCATAGTTCCTGCTCTGTGTGAACGCTCCCAAAATGGGGACTGGAACTTAAAAAAGTACAAGGAACTGAAAAAGGTTCCTACCGTGGGAAAAGGCCTAGTGTCACCAGGGGCCTTGTGACCAAATTGTGCAAGTTGGAGTGGCTGTGCTACCCGAAGAGGAAACACCTTGGGGAGAAAAGAGGCATCAGGCCAAAGTGTGACCCTGCCATCAGCTTCTACTGGCCAGGCCCCTGACAACAGAGCCGCAGCTCCCACCGCTACCTGATCATAGCCAGGAAATCACTAAATGAGACCTAAATCCACCTGATCTAGAGTCAAATGAGGCCGCAGTGCGTCTAATACCAGCAGATCCAAGATGAATCGTAGGTTAGGTGGTAAAGCCTCCGCCCCCTTAAAAAAAAAGTGAAACTGATTTATCACTCCCCACTGAGGCACCATTAACACCAACATGCCAGCACGATATTGCAGCAACATATACTTTGAGGGTCGATGGAGATCACCCTTGGTTCAAGAGTCCCAGCAGGAACTGAACTGGGTCTAGACCTTGTTTTTGGCACCAGATTTTAAAAAGCTTCCATCTGTTCGAGTACAACCAGCTTGTGGAAGGCGCCCTCGCATTGGAGATGGTGTGTCCTATCTCACCACTATATTCAGAAAAGGCTGTGCCGGACCCTGTAGTGGCCACACCCAAAGCTGAAGGCGACCGGGATCGGGGTGTAAAAGCCTCCCCCCTGAACTGGGACAGGAGATCTCTCCGGTGAGGCAGGGGTTTCGGAGAGCTGCAGCAGAGACTCCGAAGCAGAGGAAACCAAATCCTGGCAGGCCAAAATGGAGCCACCAACAGAAGGCTGTGGCCCTCCCGATGAACCTTCAAGAGGGTCGGGAAGATCAGATGGAGCAGTGGGAATGCGTAGAGTAGAGTCCTGGGCCAGTCGTGCGCCAGCGCATCCTGGCCCAGAGACACGTACTGTCCGTCAGAGAAAACCATAGAGGACAATGAGTCGTCTCGCTGGACGCAAAGAGATTGACCTCTGCCCTGCCAAACATCTCCCAAATCTTGTCCACCACTTCTGAGTGGAGCCTCCACTCGCCGGTCAGTGGATGCTGGCGTGACAGAAAATCTGCCATCACATTCTGTGTGCCCGGAATGTGGCTCAAGCTGAGGAAGCGGGGAGCGGCCCACACCAAGAGCTGTTGTGTCAGTTCCAACAGTCTCAACGACTTTGTGCCCCCCATGTGGTTGATATGATGAACCACTGTGGTGCTGTCGGAGCGTATCATGAAGTGTCTCCCTGTGAGGACAGGGTGGAAATGCTCCAGAGCCAACCGCACTGCCGTCAATTCTATTGATGTGTTCCTCTCTTGACACCCAGGGACCATGATCCTTGTATCATGCGCCTCTGCCACGTCGCACCCCACCCTGTGGGAGATGCGTTCGTGTGCACCAGTTCTCGTCGAGATGGAAGGGACCCCAGTGGAACGCCCCTCTCCACCCAAGACCTGTCTCTCCAGCATGACAGGGACTCGAGGCACTGGAGGGACACAGGGACCCGCCGATGCCTGTGGGCAAAGTGTGCTGGGTTCAGACGTAAGCTGTTCAACCAGATTTGCATGGGGCGAAGGGACAGCAACCCCAGCGGCACCGCAGTGGAGGCAGCCGTCAGCTTCCCCAATAGGCGAAGGTAGTGCATGAAGGGCAGCACCTGACCTTCCCGAATACGGAGAAGCATTTCCATAATGCTGTCGACCTCTGTCGATGATGGCAGTCATGATAATCGAGTCCAGGTGACGCGAGAACACAGTCGTCTGGGAAGGAGCCAGGTTGCTCTTGTCCAGATTAATTCTCAGACCCAACTGCTTGACGTGGTCGAGAACAGTTTGGGTGTCCCGGACAGCTTGATTGTACGTGGGTGACAGATCAGCCAGTCGTCCAGGTACAGCAATATTTTCAGGCCGCTGGCTTGCAAGGGAGCCAGGGTGCCAGCAACACACCTTGTGAAAACCTGAGTGAGAGGGACAGTCCGAAAGGAAGGACACAAAACTGGAAATGATGGCCTCAGAAGGCGAATCGCAGAAACTGTTGGTGGTGTGACGCAATCGGCACATGAAAATAGGCATCTCTCAGATCGATTGAAGTGAACCAATCCCCCGGAGATATTGCCTGCAACATCTCCGTGGTCCTCAACATGTGAAAAGAGTTTTTTACAAACACATTGAGACCTCGCAAGTCCAAAACTGGACGCAGGTCGCCCGTCTTTTTTGGTACCAGGAAATAACGCTAATAAAAGACCCCTGGATCCTGCAGGGGGTCTACCGGCACTATTGCTCTCTTGTCCAGCAAAGTAGCGATTTCGCGAGTAAGTGCCTGGGCCTTGGCCTCGTCGTGAATAATGGTCCACCTGACGAGGCCTGGTACAGGAGGCCGACGGTGGTAACTGAAGTTGGTAGCCCAGGAAAGGGTGTACAACACCCACACATCTGATGTGTGTGCAGCCCAATATTCCAGTTGTCCCGGGGTAAAGTATCCCACTGTCGGCGATCTCTCCTCACCCTCGCGACCCCTGATCCCTGGGGCCTTGGAGGGGCGCTGAGTAGGTTGAGCAAAACGAGCAGGCCCTGACGTTGAAGGACAGGTTGTTTTCCTCCGATCGTACTGCGGTGATGGTCTCACTCTCCGATCGTACTTTGATGCAACACGTGAGCGGGACAGCCCCGTTGGCACTGGGGCTATTGTTGCACCCTGAGGGGCAGGAGGACCACTACGTTGAGGCGCTCGTCTGTGGAGACCAACCAATTGGCTCCTTGTTTGAGTAGCCTGTGCCGAGCGCTCCAGCGCCTCCAGTGCAGCGGATCCAAAAAGGTCTCCCGGAATAATCGGGACACTTCTTAATGTCCTCTTACGGGGTCTGTGAGAGGTGACTGTGCTAACCACACCTGTCGACGAGCTTGGGTCAACGTCGACAACATACGCCCAAGCTCCCTTGACATAAGAGCAAACGTATGTAAGGAGGCGTCGAGTAGCCCTTTGGTTGGTGCATCCACAGTCGTCTCGAGTGCGAAGGAAAGCCCAAGCAGAAAATGGAATTCATCCGTTAGGCAACACTGGGAATTTTGGCACCTGGGATTAGCCCTAAGACCCACTTCCAGAGAAACAATTAATGAGGTCACAGCTGATTCAATAGGTGGCATGTGACCCAACCCAAACCGAGGGGCGTCTTGCATGGACGCCAAGGCACGGCCATCAGACGTCAGACGTGACAGCGCTTTCGTGTCTGACCAGCAAGAGTGCAACTCTTTGATGTACTCCATGGAGGGGGGCACAGCCTCGCCACGCAGATCGCATGTGGCATAATTCTGCAGTTGGGGCAAATATTGTCTGTGAGTCCCAACTTGAGATGCTCCACCCCAAGACATGATGGGCACAAATCATGGCAATCATCCTGCTGCATAGAAGCCATGCAGACTCTACAGCATAAAACACTCCAGCATGTCAAACAGAGCTTACAAAAACGCCAACAAAAAACCAATGAGTCAGAAAGAAAAATAAATCACACCAAATCAGGTCGAGCTGCAGTCGCCACTAGTGATTCAAACTGTCCAGTACACCGAGGGAGAGAATGGTTGAGCTGAAAACGCCACTCCAGACTCCCCTCACTTTTTTTTTTTCAAATTTTTTATTTTTTAATTATTATTATTATTATTTTTTTTTTACCATATATTTATTTACACATAGGATATAAAATATGTAAAGTACAGTATATTATTGTAATTAGAGTCAAACCAATTGTAGGTAACAAAAAGAATCAAGGTGAGCAGGAGATGCTACCAATGATTCAAAACAGCTTAAATTCAGCCCACGTTCCAAACTAGACTGGACAGAAAAACAAAAAACGCTGAGGCAGGTAAACGCCTGCTCAGGATAAACAAGAAGGAACGCTAAACCAAGTTAGCTATCAAACAGCAGAGCACGCTTGTGATAGTAACAGCTACTGAGCTTAAAGCAGACCGAAATCAACTGCTCAATAATAGTAGCTTAAATCAAAAAGGAATACCAGAAAAACCGTGACGATTGTACAGGTGAAAACTTATACTCACCTGGCGTCGCTAGCCGATAAGACGCTGACTGTAGTACAGCCCCTGAAGGGCGAGCACACTCGCAGCTTCGACACAGTCGGCACCGTGAGGTGGAACAAAACAACAAACACAATCCGAAATCGTTCCAAGACTTCAACTCGACTCCTGTGCACGAGAAGAAGAAGAGACTGAGCTCTCAGTGTCACATGACTATATAGGCTCACGTGGGTCACTGAGAGATCACAGGTGACTTTGTTGTCTTTAGATTCTCGACCTGCGCATGCGCCAAGAATGATCATTCAGTGCTTTCAGCAGCGCCTCTCTGGTGGTCAGAAGAGATGAAATAGAACCTAAATCTTTGTGTTGATATAACAATATAACAGAGAGAGTGAACAGAGAGAGAGAAAGAATGAAAGAGAGAGAAAGAAGAGAAAGAGAGAGAAAGAGAGGACACAGAGAAAATAGAGAGAGGAGATGGCAGAGAGAGAGAGAGAGAAAGAGAAAACAAAGAGAGGAGAGAGAAAACAAACAAAGGAAGAGAAGATGGCAAGAGAGAGAGAGAAGACCTAAAGATTTAAGAGGTCAGCTACAAATTAAAAAATAGTGAGTTGTGGATGGTGGAGAAGGAAACGACATTAGAACATCACGGACTCAAGTCAGCGTTCTAGGACCTTTAATGGTGAAACAGGAAAACACACTCTTGGAAATACTTACAGAATTATTTATGCTCATGTATTATAACACTGTTTGAGCTGCAGATGTAGCAGTAACAGTGGAGTGAGAGTTGAGAAAAGTCTGAAAACATGTACAAAAAGACTTCAGAATGCTCTTTTAGAGTCAGTAACTTTTTCAGTGTAATGCATTGCTCCTTAAAGATTTCTGTAATTTTACATTAAGTCACTGAATAATTAAACAAATGTAGTTTTGCACTTTATAAATGTTTATTAGGTAAGTAAGTTTTTCACTATCAGACTGTGTATATGGGTCAAAATGTAATTATTTACTGTTTCCAGTCTTTTTTTGGACCTTTTAGTGCAAACGTTCATTTTGCAGTTATGTGTGCAAAAAACGCAGCTGTACTGTCATGATGGTCAAACAGTGCATTTTCACTTCACGCTGACGTCACATCGAGCTGACGAGACAGACGAGCCGCCCAGGTGGATAAATAAACTGATACCGCTACGATGGAGAAGCAGTCGCCCGCTGCACGTAGCCACCAGCAGACTTTTGGCTCAGCTTGAGTCAGTGGTGCGAGGTGCAACGATGCGCAGGTTCGTATGGAGAGAAATTAGTTCCAAAAAGATTTATTGATTCAAAAATAAAGATTTATTCACAATGCCAAGATTATTATTCACAAAAAAGATAATTCACAAGTCAGATTATATCAAAAAAAGATTATCACAAACCAAAATTAAAAATAAAATATACAATACCAATTAATAAAATAAAGATGTATTCAAGTTCACAATACTGATTCTCGTGTCACATTTTTTCACACACATGCTATTTTGAATAAATGTTGTTTGTAATTTCTTAAAAAAAAAAAAATCATATAATGAATAAATCATAGTTTTGCATGTGAAAGTTTGATTCTACATTTGTGGATCTCCCCACGAGCGACCCATTTTTGAGACTGTTGTTCCGCCTTGGATTAATTCACGCGCGCAAAAGAATCCTCGCTCATGGAAGCACGATTCCCGTGGCGGGGAACATCAGACCCTTTTACATAACAAAGGGCCCGATGTTTCCCCAAAACACCGGGGGAACACCGGGCCGATCCCGATACAAACACAAGCGCAACACCAGCTAACTCATGCTCCGAGATGCTAATGCTAAATCCCATGCTTCTTACCGGCGTCTGGGGTAAAAATCTGCGGGGAAAGTCGTCCTGTTTCCGGTTATCAGCTATTGGATGTACCCGTGAACCCTGGAGCCAGTGCTATGTTGTAATCACCGACATAACTTGGTTTTTCAGTCTGAAGATAAGCTCCGTGCTGCGCCGAGGGGCTGAGAGGAAGGAAGTAGCCCGATTTAAAACTAAATTATGTTTGCTTATGAAAATCAACTACCCTAATTATTTGCTTTTTTTTTGCTTGTTTATCTATCTCCAATTTAGGGGACCAAGGCACTATTCATACAAGAAATGTTTAAAAAGTCTTTATTTCATTGTTAACATATGATAGACTAAAACGTGTGTGTAGCGGCTCACAGACAGCCTTCTTCAGGGTGTGATATAATGCTAGAACAGCAAACGTTGAGGTTACATGTTTTTATTAGGTGAGAGAAACAGGACTCAGGACAGTACACAGGACTCTCTTTTTTACAAACCTGATCATCTGGGTTTACAGTGCATAGCTTTGGTACTTTTTACAATAAATGCTTTTTTACTTCATTACATCAAAAAAAAAAAAGAAAGAAAGAAGAAATCTAGTGACATCTACTCCTGTTTCTTCAGAAAGCTCACCTTCTCTGTGAGAAGCTGTCACTCCAGCTGAGCAGGAAAAACACAGACAAACAGGAAGAAAATAGTGTGGGAAAAAAAAGTCCTAAACGAACAGCCACAAGATCAAATCAGTATTCATTCATCAAATAAGGCCTTGTCCACACTAAACAACACTAAGGAATTTGCGAGCTTCCACATGAATCAGTGAAACGACCTGAAACTGACCAGACTGTGGCGCTGTGACACTGACACGGAAAGTCACAAAAGTAGAAGAAAACTTTACACTGGCAGAGAATGAGCTGAGATTTCTTCTAAACCCACAGAAGAGCCAAAGACATGTCTTTGGAATTATCCTGTCAGTTTATCTCGCAATATTTGTGAATTCATAAACTCGAGATAAACCATCTGGTCTTCCACCAGCTCGATTGATTTGAGAGTCCGAACCAGCGGACTCTCAAATCAATCGACATGACCTCACTGACATGAGAGACATGTGAGTGAGAGACATGTGAGTGAGAGACATGTGAGTGAGAGACATGTGAGTGAGAGACATGTCAGTGAGAGACATGTGAGTGAGAGACATGTGAGTGAGAGACATGTGAGTGAGAGACATGTGAGTGAGAGACATGTCAGTGAGAGACATGTCAGTGAGAGACATGAGTGAGAGACATGTGAGTGAGAGACATGTCAGTGAGAGACATGTCAGTGAGAGACATGTCAGTGAGAGACATGTGAGTGAGAGACATGTCAGTGAGAGACATGTGAGTGAGAGACATGTAGTGAGAGACATGTGAGTGAGAGACATGTCAGTGAGAGACATGTGAGTGAGAGACATGTGAGTGAGAGACATGTGAGTGAGAGACATGTCAGTGAGAGACATGTGAGTGAGAGACATGTGAGTGAGAGACATGTGAGTGAGAGACATGTCAGTGAGAGACGTGAGTGAGAGACATGTGAGTGAGAGACATGTGAGTGAGAGACATGTGAGTGAGAGACATGTGAGTGAGAGACATGTGAGTGAGAGACATGTGAGTGAGAGACATGTCAGTGAGAGACATGTGAGTGAGAGACATGTGAGTGAGAGACATGTGAGTGAGAGACATGTGAGTGAGGGGCTTCAGACTGCAGGTGCCGGGTTTACAGATATCTCAAACTGCAGGTTGTGAGACTGCTGCCTCCAGCTCTGCCCTCTGCTGCCTTTAGCGCTGTCTGTGAACTGCTGCAGCCTCATAGTGGCCTGCACACAGACTTCTCAAACTTCTGCCTAAAACTTTAGTGCAGACTCTTCGCGGACCTATGCGTGTTGTGTTGTTTTAGAAGTAAGCCAAAATCTTTTTGGATCCACGGTACGCGCACCGCCGCCATAATTAACGCTATGGGATTTACAAACGTATTGTTTGGTCAGCTGTTTTGTTCATAACTAAGCAAATATAAGGCAGGTTTTTATCAAATAAAAACTGTCTAAAAGCTTAGGCTGTGTAGAACATCTTTACGGATTCCAAACTGTTCCTACAGACTTTTATTCTGCGCTATCTGCTGTAATGACAGGACTGGTTCATTCCTGCACACGAGTGGATCCTGCTATGCATAGATCCTGTTTGTTACCTATGGCCAACAAGACTGCTGCTGTCTTTTAAAGCACACCCGGTATCTTAACTCAACTCATGGACAACAACCAAGACAGGAGCGAAGAGGTGACATGCGAGAGCGTATAAGTAGAGAGAGAGAGCGAGAGGGAGAGAGAGAGAGAGAGAGAGAGAGAGAGAGAAAGGGAGAGAGAGCGAGAGAAAGGGAGAGAGAGAGAGAGAGAGAGAAAGGGAGAGAGAGGAAGAGAGAGAGAGAAAGGGAGAGAGAGAGCGCAGTGAAGTAGCAGCTCTGCTTCTCTCTGCGCCCCCAAGCGGAGGAATGACCACTGTTTGCCGCACATAGACAGTTGCAGTCTTTAGTTGCACAGAACTCCGGCGGCCGGCCACAGGCTGGCAGCAACTGACCGGGAATCTCCCATGTGTCCCTATGGCCACTCCGCCCTTGAGTGATGTCATCATAAAAAACTTGGAACCTAGTTTCAGAAAAACACTTACTGCGAGTAGACAATGTGTGGTAGGTCAAATATTTTTGCTGTAACCCCTGAGCTTGGCTTCACATTTATTACAGTTTATTCATTCTTTTGTTTAAAGTACTGGATCAGGAACAGTTCCACTAGTGAAGCAGGTTAGACAGATGAGTTGAAGATAACGTTAGTATCTGTAGATGATGTAAATGTTATCTTTGACTGGCACAGACAGGTTGTTCTTGATGTCTCTGAACATGGAACAGTCGAAGTCGGCCACCAGAGTCTGGACTCCAGTTTTGTACGGGTAAAAGCCCACTTGGACTCTCACTCTGTTGCTGGGCTCCATGTCCGGTAAACTGGAAACACACACACAGATCAGGGTCAACTACAATAATGTATGTATGAGATTATACACACACATGTACACTTGTTTTAGTTGAAGCCCTAATGCGGGTGTACAGACCTGATGTGCTGCTCTTCTTTCAACAAGCCGCTCCCTGACAGGCTGAGAGTACACTCCTTCAGAGTCTCATTCACAGGGTTTAAGAAGGACACCTCCACGATGGCCTCGCGCCCCATACGAGCCTGGTTCAGCAGCTGCACACCACACAACACAGCATGTACTTACACCACGTACCAGCACACCACTCCGACACTTTTCTCTTCTCCACATCTACACACAGTAAAAAGTCGTGTGAGGGACATGCAGTACCTTTATGTCTAAAGGCGGGTCCTGCAGCACCAGGTCGCTCTGGGCCAGATAAGGATGATCCGGTGTGGAAGGATCTGACACCACAGTGGACACCTGCATCACGTCACTGTCCAACATGGGCTGCCAGTACTCTGAGAAGGACACCTCGACTGGGACGCTCAGGTCTGCAGGGAGCACACATACACGACATTTAATTTCATCCACTGTAAAGCCTTGTCATCTCACACACACTTACAACCAACTAGCTCTGCAAAAATGCATTTCGAGATTGGTTAAAATGTCTCAAAACCTGGTTTTTAGCATTTTTTCTGCTCAGATGGTTTTCCTTAAGCACTTTGATAATATAATATGACTTGTTTCGATGTGTTTTCTGCCTTGTTTCAATACATTTCTTCTCATTTCAAGTCAAATTACTACTATTGCTAATGAAGTAAGTAACACATTTTTACGCGCGTCATTGGCAAATTTGATTCAAGCTCAAATCTCTTGAAACAAGTGAAATAAGCTGATACATTTCTAGTAACCTAGTAGTTTTAACCGAGACTAAATAATAACTATTCACAGTGTGATTGTATTTTTCTTATTTTACTTATAATACACAAGTAACTGTACTTTTATTTTAGCGCACTGTAGTACTTCATCTCTGTTTATCTATTATTGTGTTTATATTTTAAGAACACAAGAGCAAAAACATGCTCTATGTATAACCATCTTTGTATAGTCAATTATAATTCTAGATTTGCTAAAAAGTCTAGATTTTAATCTTTATTTTTTTCGGGCTAAGAAGGTTTTACTTGATGACCAAGATTGTTTTGTTGCTGTTGTGTTTTGTGTTGATTCATTAAATGTACAAATTTGAATCAAGCTAAATATCTTGCTAACTGTTAAAAATGTCTTGAAACAAGAGCAATATGTTGCCAAATGTTAGCAATTTTGAGTACATTTATGATGAATATTCTGAATTCTAGTAGTTTTAACCCAAGACTAATAACATTTTGCAGTTGAGTAAACATGTTGGGGGCCTGATTAAAGCAGGTTGAAGGCCGATCTGGCCCCCGGGCGCAGTTTGCCCAGGTCTGTCTTAATGCATAGTACAAGACCAGAGTGACCTATGTGTGTTGAAAAAAAAGAATACATTAATTTACCGATCAATGTTGAGTGGTTGTTGTGAACATGATTGTCTTGCATGTATAACAGTAAAATAATAGTTTTCTGATGGTTTACAAACAAACCACCAGAGGGGCCATGTTCAAACTTTTTGACCTGCTGATGTCTATACCAACAGATCTAACCACCTAAAGTAAACTTTTGTATATATATATATTAAAAAATAAATAAAAAATATATAAAAATAAAATAATATATATATATATATATATATATATATAAAAGCCACAAAATTACAGGAATTATACCTGATTTCTTAAAAGTTTCTTGGGTGAGGCATACAATGCTGCTTACATTTGACTGTTTACCTATACCAAAGTAAAACTACTTAAGTCACAATTATTGCTAAACAAACCAAAGTAATCATAACTAAATAAAACATAATGTTCAAAATATTGTTCTGGCGTATCGTGGATTGAGTTGCGGCTGGTTAGTGTCCCAGTCCCCTGTGTGTATGTGTGCATTTAGGGATGTCAAGATTATTAGTTAATCGATAATCGTGATTATACAAGCCACAATACAATAGTAAGAACAAATAATAATAATAGGCAATAGTTTAGAGGCAAAATTAGTGTTTTAGTTCATATTATAGAAACGGGCTGGGCAAAGTTCTGTTTTAGCATTGGCCAAGTTTATAAAAGGCTGATATTTGGCTCAGATGTTATATATGATGTAATATTCCAGGTAATTTTCTTTATTTATTTGTATTAACATGAAAAGTAAATGTGTGATTTTGTGAGACTTATATCAATTGCAAAGGCGAAATTTAATAATGGATATTGGTTTTGGCAAAAAAAAAAAAAATAAAATAAGACCATCTCTAAAAATGGCCATTTTAAAAGCTAGGTTTTGTCTTTGCCTCTTTTTAATACAACATTGAATATTTTATTGTTTACAAAGCATTTAAAGTTTGTATTCATTTATTTGTTACATTTATGTTTTTACATTCACTAGATCTGACTTCATAAAACTGATCACAAACTTGGAGAAAAGTGACATGTTAGACAAAAATGAAGAATGAAAGATGTCACTCTTGTTTGATCATGACAACAGTAACCATGCATAATTGTTAAATCGTGATATTTTGTCTCACAATAACTGTAACGCTTAAATTTGGTATTGTGACATGGTGGAATCCTGAACCCCAATATCACTGAATCGTCAACATGAGCCTCTAAAGCTGCTACCAGCCCAGTCTCCAGAGA
Organism: Mugilogobius chulae; assembly: GCA_038363315.1. Taxonomy (NCBI): domain Eukaryota; kingdom Metazoa; phylum Chordata; class Actinopteri; order Gobiiformes; family Gobiidae; genus Mugilogobius; species Mugilogobius chulae. The sequence continues at coordinate 8,661,259 of CM076402.1, read as the reverse complement.
AAACTTAGATATACAACGAAATATATTCACACTTTTTTTTTTACATACAAATAACCACAAATTTTGGTTGAAGCCTCGTGGCGACATTTTCTTTGCGTTTAGGCCTCACTTGTTTATAGTAAGTCAATGAGAATGTATCAGTAGTGGTTTGTAGTCCGGAAATGACCATTCTTTAGTTTGTTTACCTGTCTCGGGTCTTTAAACTGTACTTTTCTGTAAACAGGTCCTTGAGGTTCCTTACCTTTGCCCGGCAGCAGAGTCTCCTCCTTCAGCTCAAACTTGATGACAGACAGAGGAGTGTTGTTGTAGCTCATGGCGGTCACTCGGATGTTGATGGACAGTTTTCTGGGCACTAGGGCTTCACTCTGAAGCACCAGATTCACCTTCACATCTTTGCCGTTCACTGGCTTTGACACCTGGAATACAGACATATACTGTAAATATAATAGTGCAAAATAATATCATGCATATGAAAAAAATTGAACCAAACCGGTAGCACTTTAAAAGACCACCACGTTACCTACCAGTTAATTACCGTGTCACTTACCAGTTTCTAACAGTGACACTTACTCACAGTGGTACTTACACTGGTACCTAGAGAGGTACTTTGAGGGGTACTTGTACCAGCAGTTACTGGTACTTACAGTGGTACCTGTTAATACACCCCACCTCCCTCTCCAGGATTGACCTGTCCTGGTCCTGCTAGACGAGTCGTTTCCCTCTGCTTATGGACTCTGGCTCCACAAACATAAACTCTATAACTTTAGTCTTAGTTACATCTGTCCGTCCATGGGAGTGGATCCCTTCTTCACTGTGGTTCTCCTCCAGGTTTCTCTTTTTCCCTTAGGTTTTTTTTAGTTTTTTCTGCCGAGAAGGACAGAAGGAGGGTCTAAGGACAGAAGGAGGGTCTAAGGACAGAAGGAGAGTCTAAGGACAGAAGGAGAGTCTAAGGACAGAAGGAGAGTCTAAGGACAGAAGGAGAGTCTAAGGACAGAAGGAGAGTCTAAGGACAGAAGGAGGGTCTAAGGACAGAAGGAGAGTCTAAGGACAGAAGGAGAGTCTAAGGACAGAAGGAGAGTCTAAGGACAGAAGGAGGGTATAAGGACAGAAGGAGGGTCTAAGGACAGAAGGAGAGGTCTAAGGACAGAAGGAGAGTCTAAGGACAGAAGGAGGGTATAAGGACAGAAGGAGGGTCTAAGGACAGAAGGAGAGTCTAAGGACAGAAGGAGGTATAAGGACAGAAGGAGGTCTAAGGACAGAAGGAGAGTCTAAGGACAGAAGGAGAGTCTAAGGACAGAAGGAGAGTCTAAGGACAGAAGGAGAGTCTAAGGACAGAAGGAGAGTCTAAGGACAGAAGGAGGGACTAAGGACAGAAGGAGAGTCTGAGGACAGAAGGAGAGTCTAAGGACAGAAGGAGAGTCTAAGCACAGAAGGAGGGACTAAGGACAGAAGGAGAGTCTGAGGACAGAAGGAGGGTCTGAGGACAGAAGGAGGGTCTAAGGACAGAAGGAGGGTCTAAGGACAGAAGGAGAGTCTAAGGACAGAAGGAGAGTCTAAGGACAGAAGGAGAGTCTAAGGACAGAAGGAGAGTCTAAGGACAGATGGAGGGTCTAAGGACAGAAGGAGGGTCTAAGGACAGAAGGAGGACTAAGACAGAGGAGTCTAAGGACAGGGGATGTTCTGGACAATCATTCATTGCTCTACTAATAATCTGCTTTGACATGCTTGATCAGTCACTGCTTCTGAATGTTTATTGTTTCATTGAATGTGTATTGTTTTATTTTTATTTCCTACTATTCATGTTTGCTAAATTAATAATCTTGGGAAGTCCTCAGAGACGACTGTTGTTGTGATTTCGGGCTATACAAAAATAAATTGATTTGATTTGACTTAACAGTACTTTTAGTGGTACTTATATTGGTACAAATTCCTACACGTAGCAGTACATATTGCAGCACTTACCACCCTTAATACTTTGTGGCACACATTTGTTTCAGTGGTGGTATTATTGGTACTAAATGAAAAAGTAACATTGTAAGTACCAGTAACTATCAGTGGTATGTACCAGTAACTATCAGTGTTATGTACCAGTAACTGCTGGTACAAGTACCCCTCAAAGTACCACTCTAGGTACCAGTGTAAGTACCACTGTAAGTACCACCGTAAGTACTACTGAGTGTCACTGTTTGAAACTAGTAAGTGACATGGTAATTAACTGGTAGGTAACGTGGTGGTCTTTTAAAGTGCTACCAGTAAACCATGTCTTTGGAACAGTACAATTCAAGTAGTGACACACATATCAGTCTGGTGTGAGCCAGGTTAACATGTCACTACATTACACCAATATCAACAAAAACAGTCAGGTTTAAACAAGTCTTATTTGCATGAATGCCATATGGCACCAGTTTGCTGAACTTATAAACAGGTTATCATGCAAAAGCAACAGATCATGAACCCAGTCCAAGTATTGTAATGAACATTCTTGACATGGGTGTGTGGCATGAACAAGTCACAGTTGACCTGAGGTGAAGGCCATTTACACTCAAAGCTCTTAATCTATTATGTCGGGAAAGTGTTTACACAAGTAAAAAAAATTAAAATTAATTGCTGTCTTTTGTTACTGGAAAGCGTCAGCTTAACCAGTTCGAGGGATTCATTCTTCATCTGAGAAAAAGATCAGTCATTCTTCAAAAATAAAATAATATACTATCCGTTAGTGCTGAACACTTGGTGGTGGTCGGAGGCTGAGGCGCTAGGTATTTGGGCTGCTTACTATCGTCGAGTAGGGAGAGGGGTTCATCTCACTGTGAAGTGCTTTGTGAATCTGTCTGTGAAAAGTGCTATTCAAATAAACCTTACGTACTTACCCATTTATGTATCTTCAGACCTAAACTTAACCGTTAAACCCCCATGTGGCTTCAACCAAAACACCTGTCTATAAGACACCAACCCCTGCCGTACTCTGAGTGAGAGTTCAGTGCGAAGCGGGATTCATGGGACTCTCGCAAGACTTTTGGGCTGATTCCACATCCTGCATATCCACTGCGCAGCGCAGCGCCACGACCTACGCAGCAATTGCACAGTCTTTGAAATGAATGAGGTCTGTTCCACATCTCGCATATGCGCTGCGCAGGTCTGCACCTCAGCTCCGTCATTCCAACGCCACCCGACAAAATTGTAGATCAACAGTAAAATCTTCTGCGCCCTGGTCCGACTAGATCAAGTTCCACAGATCAGAGCGAACCAAACAGGAATCACAACGTGAACTACATCTGGAATTTCAAAGTAAAAACACTTTGCACTGACTTTATTTTGATTACAGTACTTGTATTTAATCTTAGTTGTGCTGCAGTTAACTCAGTCGGCTGTAAACTTTAACTTTATGTCACCGAAACATTGACGAGAGAATACTTTTTATCAGACTCATTCACATAAAGCCTTTGCCCTCGTGGGGGAGTGCTGCACAATAAAGAGGTATTTTGGCTTTAATTGAAAACTTTTATTTCATAAACTTGTACTCTCTGGCATGCTCTTCTCGTGCTTCTCGAGGTTCCGCAGGCTGGTGAAGACATCCATCCAGTACGAGAGGATGTGGAATTCCTGCGTTAGAAAGCGTTTAAAACCGATGCGCCCTTGTACGTGGAAATAATCCGTAGAGAGTCTATTTTTGTCAGAGGTCATAATGTGGACTCAGGCTTTTCTCAGACTATTGACCCCAGGTAAGTGGAAGATGAATTAATGAACCAAGAGAGACAAGTCCAAGTCAAGTCCCAAGTCAAAGAAAGACAAGTCCAAGTCAAGTCCCAAGTTTCTGACCTCCAAGTCCATGTTGTCCCAAATCTTATCACGCCGAGTCCACACTTCAAAACAAAACAACAACAACAAAAAAACCCTACCTCTTCAAACTTCAGGGTGACTTGTGGAAGCGCTGTCTCGATGATGCTGGATGTCCCGTTGACCACAGTGTCACTTCCTCCTGTTGTTTCTGGAACCGCAGACCCGTTCGCGCTGCCTCCGACTGCGTCTCCGTTGACAACAAGGGAAGCGCGGTCCTGTTGATGTGTTGGATCGCCGTCATCGCCTTGTCCCGTGGCGCTGTGCTCGTTCTCCTCCTCAGACTCTTTGCTCTCTTCGTCATTTTTGGTGTAATCTCTGGTGATGGCGTATTTGAAGACTTGTCTCTCCTCCTCGGTTCCTGTCAATAAAGTTATGTGAAGCAGAACAGGACATTTTGGAAAGTTGGTGAGTAAAGTTGTCGAGTCTTTGTCAATTATATTATATTTAGGGATGTCAAATTAGTGCATTAATTGAGATTAATTAACTACAGACATATTAATCGAGTAAATTTTTTTAATTGCAATAATCTATTTTGAAATCTTTAACTGGTCATGAGCAGCAACGAGACAAAAATAAAGAAGCAGGTGAGAGTTATTGGACTGATGAACGGGGATTTTATGTTCAAAAACTTCCTAAAGTCTTCATTTTTGCAATATATTAACATTTCCTTTCTGCAACAATAATGTAATTAATTAAATTGGATACAAACAAAACAAAACACTTGAGTGTTTTTCTCAGCAATCTTTAGGTGAGATTAAAAATAGATTAATTAATTACATATCATAATTAATTAATCTCTATTTTTTTTATTGCTTGACAGCACTAATTATAATTAATCAATCTCTAATCAATCAATATAATCTCATTTTACACCACTAGGTGGCATTCACTTGCAATCAAATGGCATGTGGCCAACTTATGTCAATAAAACCATACAATAAAGATCTAGACCAGTAAAATGCATGCAGGCTTTATATTTATAATAACATGTCTATCTATTAATATTTAGGACAATAAAACCAGCCTGAGAGCCACAGTACACCTGACCTCTCCCCCCTCCGACGTCGCACGGCGTGTGGGAGCCGAGATGTGGCCTCGAGACTAGTGCACATCGAATTGACCGTAAATGTCTAGGCATCGTGTAAAGCGTAAGCCCGATTGCCGCAGCATTTGGTGTGCATCATTGTGAGTCGTGAATCACTAGCTGCGTAAAGTGATCGTTGTAGACGCTAATTTGGCCCTTTTGTTTGTTAGCTTCTCCACGGCTCCAGAGGCTGGCATGGGGGCTGTACTTATTGGATTCCGTTTGACATGTGGTAGCCTCAGGCAGCATGTCAAAACTTGAGACAACTTGGTACGTGAGATGCCACTGAGATGCGCTTTGAAGTGATTTACGTTTACTGTACATGTATTGATGACTATGACTACTACTGCTGGTGTTGAACCTCCCCTATCCACTACCCTGAACTAGTCCTGGCTTCTCCTCCTCCGTCAGCACTAACTGGCGACAGCGCGATGTAAATGATGCAGGAAGGCTACACGTGGACTTGGACAGGCCTACGTACCGACAGGTGTGTGGTTAAGCCGCCCTCGGTGAGAGAGTATGTGGTTCCTCGTGTAGTGCCACTTTGGGCGCTGTGGTGCAGATGCTGAAGTCATCGAAGGACACATTTTCAGGGATTATTTCAGTTGTGGGTAATTGAAGGGGGAGAGAAATGGCAATGCAGCTTCTCTTATGTCATTGTTTTACCAACGAATTACCCCCAATTATATAAAACAATAGATGTATTTTATTTTTTTTCTATGTCTCTGTCCTTCAGTTAATCGAACCTGCTTGCCTATGCTGTTGCGTGGGAGAAATTCTACCTTCCCTTCCCTCTAATTGGAGGTCAAGTCAGACCTAAAGTTCAAAATATAATAATAGCTAAACACCTCACTCGGTTACAAGGACATTTAAATGAACTCTGTAGTGTAACTTCTGTGTCTGTGATTGGTCACTTGAGCGCAGACTTCACTTACATTTTGATACCCGTATATTCAGCTTCATGATTGACGTTTCCTCACATTTGAAGAGTGCAGCTGGGTTGTTCTGATTGGTCAGTTTGTGTTAATACCGCCCCCTGCTCTGTGACACGGCTTCTTTGAGAAAACCCAGAGTTAACAGATCCAGTTGTGCTACTAAGAGAAACTTATCCAGGATCAGTTCAGCAACAATCATAGTACAGGCCTCTGGTTTCAGAAAGATTCGTTTTCAGTTTCCTGAAACTCTTGCTTCGTGTGGACGATATGTGGTTTTGTTCTGAAACACCTGCGCTTGGACATTAGACAAGACAAATGTGCCTTACCTTCTGTGGGCTTGTAGTTGCTGGTGATGTTCCAGCGTTTGTCCGAGCCCAAAGACTTGGTGGAGATGTTCTGACCCACTCTCTTTGAGTCGGAGTAATCTGTATCTTTGAGCCGTCTTTTTTTACCTAACATGTAAAATCACACCAGGTCAGACAAAAGCATGAGAAGAAAAACAGCACATCTGTCTGTTACATTCTTACCAGCCAGTCGATGCAGTCGGCGTTCACCTCTGCGTACACAAAAGGCACGTTGTATTTCAGATCCGTGTTTCCGTTGCGGATGGCTTTGACTGGAGCAGGACCACACCAGAATATTCCTGACGGTTGAAAGATACTTTATACAGAAACCACACAAGAATATACATATGTGACACTTGCATACACATAGATCTAGTCAACGTAAAAAAAATGTCTTCTGAGGAAATGTACTGTTGAGAGAATACAATGGAGGCCAATAGTTATCACCCAGTGTTTCCTGGTTCAACATTCACAGGCTCCCATGTTAATCTCCATAGGGGTTTCGAATAAAAAAATTAAAATACAATGATCACATGGTCAGTAATAATAAACTGTCGCGGTTAAGGATTTCTTTCCTTCGGTCTATATTGGTGTCTCAGCAATGTGGTATGCTGTATATGCGGTATAACATGGGAAGCTCCTACGGTCAATAATCACGTGATATTTATGTTTTATTTTCAAGTATGTGTTTCTGAGTGTTTTCAATTGTGCTATATACATACAGTGTATTTAAAATTCATAAATAAATGCACCAGAGGTGTCAGACACAAGGCTGTTTGTCACATGCAGCAGCACTTTGTATGTTTCGCACTCTTTCACGTTTACATGGACCTAAAAGGATGATTACGGTATAAAGATTGGATCTTTTTTTCCGTTTTGGCTGCGGACTCGTTTGACTGCATTTTTACTTTGAGATTGTGCTTTGCCTGGACCAAAGGAGAAACGATTACAGTCAAGCTCAGATCAAATAGTTTTTGCTTCAACCTTAAAGTGAGGCTAAACACGCAGTCAGAGATTTACTCTGTCCACAACTGCACTTCAAACAGACTTGCAAAGGTGAGAAATGCCTGGAGACCTTTTAAGAGACGCCCAGTGGTGTGAACAGACTTTGATTGACAGCACCAAATATGGACAGTGAGCTTGTGAGTGTTGTGTGGGAGCGATCCTCCTGATGTGTGGAGAAGTTCACAGCTCTGAGGCTGTGCACAGGTCTAGTTTCTTACTTGCACGTCAAGATTCTTTTATATTAACTTTGCAGACAAGTATGAAGCCTTTGCTTTAGTCTGCATAAGCACATGAGCTTATGATGTGAACAAATGAGTATTTTCTAAACTTGAAAATGAGAAAAATGAAACATCTGAACAAGGATCGAACCTGCACACTATTGCATCTCGCACCACATGTTTATCAAGCTGAGCTGATGATGTCACTTCGCAGCGAGCGACTGCTTTCCAGCTCACCCCTAATAGATCCATGAGCTTGCCTTAGCAGTGGTGTCTGAGGGAAGAGCTTTTATATCCCACCTGGGCGGCTCGTTTGTCACGTCAACTTGATGTGACGTGGGCATGAACAGACAACTGCAAAATGAGACAGTTTGCACAAAAATGTCCAAAAAGGCCTGGAAACAGTAAATATTTCCATTTGCACTGTTTGACAGTGAAAAAAAGTTGATTCTGCGTTTAGTTTGTCTTTAATAACTGCAGACTGTGGGTTAATGTAGATTTACAACATGCAGCCTCTTCGTACCAGTGATTGTTTTTCCAATGGATAACAGTTACATTATGCTACAGCTCTTTTACCGGTAAGATTGAATGAAACACATTACTTTGTGGAAAATGCACAGTTGCAACTCGTGCTCACCTGCCATGTTAAACGACTACTGTATGTGCTGTGTATTTGGTGGCTCATTGACGTAAATATGTAAAGCATCGGTAAAGCTTTCTAAAAAAGGCAGAGGTGACTTTTATTCTCAGAAAGTGAAGCTAGGTAAAATCACGATTGATCTATACCATCACTCTTCTCCTGAGGCGTCGGGTCCAGGACCTGCCATCCGTCGAACCCAGGAGGTAAGTCAGGTCTCCTCATCCAGCCCTCCACCCACACATGGAAGTTCCTGTCACACACAAGTTTCATATGTAGGATGCTAGACAAAAGTAGTAAACATGTATTGAACAAATCAAAAGTCAAAGCATGATTCTTCAGTAGGTTTTCACACAGTTAATAACTAAATAGATACCACTACTGTAATTGTAGAAGATGTAAAAAAATAAAATAAAATACAAATGTTGCCAAGAATTACATTTTTTTTTCCCCCAAAGCATGGCTATTGACCAAAAGTGGGATATTCTGAATCCACTATCCATCTTATTTCGCCCGCCCACTTTTTCTACCGTTACACACAGAACTCGGAAACACACTTCCGGTCAGCTCCTCCCCCATTCATTTAATTGACGTAACCTGCTGAGAAAACTTGCGGCAAAACAATATTTCAGGTAGGTTATTTTTTCCACATACGCTCTGGATCACTTAAAAAACAACCGCTAAAGTGTTTAAATAATCGTTTGCCGGTCGGATCGCTGCGATAGACCGCGGTTAGCCTGTAAGTACATTAGCCACAAACAAACATCAGATGTATTGATCACACACAGACATATACACATGCTGTACCTTGTTTTAAAGCTTAGGACCCGTAGAATTCAGTTGCTGGGTTTGTTTTAACTGTCAGTGTATCTACATGAGATTAATCTACGAGATAGCACAGCTACAGCGTTAGCTACCTTCTTCTTGTTTATCCCCTTTATGGAGTATCTGAAACACTATTTATTACACCAGCACTATTTGTGTGACTTACCACCAATGTATTTGACGTGTATTGCCGACAGCTGAAGACAAAAAAAGGCACAAATTGTGTGAAAGAGTGTAGCTAAAAGGGATAAACAAGAAGGTAGCTAACGCTGTAGCTGTGAGGGAGGAGCTGACCGGAAGTGCGTTTCCGAGTTCTGTGTGTAAAAGTGGGCGGACGAAATAAGCTGGATAGCAGGGGTTCTCAAACTTTTTCCTCAAGGACCCCTGTCATTCTCCACAATGATGTCACAGTACAGTTACAAAATTAAAACTACGTGCAGCCAAATTTGGATAAAAGTTGTCTTTCTTGTTTATAAAATGCTATACAAATAAAGTTGGATTGGATGAATAAGAGACAAAATGGTAGACCATCTTAATGTTGTTCTCACCACACACTGTCCCTGCAGGGGATGTCCCGGACCCCATAGTCCGGGTGGTACACGTCGATGATCAGGTTCATATTGCTGTCATGAGCAGACTGGTAGTTAGTCACCACACGACACGGAATTCCCAGGAAACGCATCACTGAAACAGACAAAACAACAAGTTCTCATGCTCAGCTTTGATATGAACACACTTTTCACAGTGTTGTGGCTAGGCTAGCTCCTTTTTGCCTAATACCTGTGCAGAGATGCGCTAAAGCTAATTAATATTTAAAAATCACAAAACCAGAGAGTGTATTTCAACCAGATAATCAATCAGTCAGCGAGCTCAGAGCTTCACACACGAGGTAAATACTTCACCAAGGAAAGACTATTGCTGTGTCTGAACGTCCACTCTCGATCACTATTAGTCCTGCCCTGGTCGGTGCTCTCATTTTTCTGTTTGAATGAAAAAAAAGATAGACATGTTTCTAGTGATGTTGTCCGCTTTGTTTTTGATTCTTGTAGTAAATTGTGGTCTATATTGACCATTCTAGTGACCATCGATGCTCCAACACAGTATCATAAGAAAGTGTATTATACCACGACACAAAAAATAGTGTAGAATGAACACAATTTCACTCTTTTTTGCGTGTTTGTTACGTCATATATTTTGCATGACATGAAAAAGCAAAAAGTCATGTGGGGACTTGTTTTAGTTTAACAGGTAAGTTTAGGCTTCAAGTGACTAATAAGGGTTTAGGGCTGGGGCTTGGGGCAGGTTAAGATTAGGATAAAGATTGTGTGGCTATTCATATATAATAACACATCTTTACAACTACAATAGAAATGAACTGGGACTGTGTGTGATGTGTCATCATTAAAACAACTGAAATCGTGCTATGTCATGGTGTATATATGCTTTCTTGTGAGATCGGGTTGGCTGCTCAGTACTTTTCCAGATGCATGATGGGAAGTTTTGTGTGCACTACTTTCTGCAACACAGTTTCCGGAGCAAACATAGGTGTACAACGAAATGTCAGAAATGCACAAGACTCTAATTTTTTGGGGCTTTTCGTCACATATTGACGTAAGATAAAGGTGTGAAAACGTGCTTATCTTACGTTTTTGACATTTCGTTGTATATGTACGTTTTCTCCAGAGACTGGGCTGACATTGTGACTCGCTGGACATTCGGACACTACTACAAAATGGCCTGACCACTGAATGGGGCACTATAGAGTAGGTAGGGCGCACATTCAGCCACAGATTATGTGTTTCTAAAGTGTGTATTTTTGGCGCAATGCTAAATGCTAACAAGGCAATTAACCTAAATATAAAGTAGACACTTTGATACATTGAATGCCAGGCTGATTTATTATTTGCAAAAAGCTAGTTCAGTTTGTAAACTTTTTTTTAACATCAACAATTATAGGTTAGCAAGAAATTAAGACACAAATGGCTAATTTTATAAGCACATGGCTTTTCCCTGGTGAAGTATTTACCTCACATGTGAAGGTCTGAACAAGCTGCAAATAATTATTTCATTGATTATCTCCCTAAATCAACGTGTATCTGTGGCTATTTCCAGAGTAAAGCCTGTAAACCAAGTGAATCACAGGGATCGTGGAGTAATTACTGACACCCCGAGGTAAAACTAATAGGGTTGTATCAGAAAAGGGCTAAAAACAAAGAAGATGGAGAGAAAGACAAAAATGTGACAGCGACGAACAAAGCAAAAAATAACACTTTTAAGGCTTTTAAATGTATCTAAGTAAATAATATTTTTTCCCCACCGGTACACTGCAGTTTCTTACCAGAGCACATGACACCAGCAAACACCCAGCACTGTCCAAACTTGACCGGGCAACAATTATTCGTGAGCCAGCGCTGGAGGATGGGTTGAGAACCGTTCCAGTGAGACGGAGCCACCCCGCCGAAAAAGTTCCCATTCCAGTTTCCTGCCAGTACGCCACGATCGTCCTCACTGTTGATCTGGCACAAGAGAAACAGTCATAAAGGTCTAAACCAGAAGCAGATTTAAATTAGGCCTACGCAAGAGCTAAACCAAAGCTAACCAGCGTTCAGATTTCAGCCCACTCACCGGTCTCCAATTCAACTAACAACTCAGTCTAAAAAAAAACTCTACAAATTTAGTTGAAGCCACGTGGTGACATTTTCTTTGGGTTTTAAAACATAGCTAAACTTGGGCTAAGCCAAACTCAAGCTTAAAGGGACTGTACTTGATTGTTGCATTCTTAAAATGTTAACAGAAATAATTCATTCTAAGCTTCCTACTTAAGTCTACATGATTTGCTCACTTAGCTAATGCATTCTGAGCTTCAGAATTGTTCATCATGATGAGTATTAATGTTTTTTCACAGCTGTTATCGGCGAGGTGAGTCACTATGCTAACAACAGTTAGCCACAATGCTAAAAACAGAAAAAGTTGGCGACAAACGGCATTTTATTAGACATAGACAGGACATGAAGGACTATTTTCCACCTGAATAGATACATTAACCCTAGAACACTATCGCTATAAAAAGTTACACCATCACTTTTGCCGGGTAATTTTCACCCGATATAATATACCCAAAAAAAAGGACTTGTCATAAAAAATAGATCAAAATATGACAACATTTGATAAATTAGAAGGGTTTTCTTTTATTTTCAACTGTTATATCTGAAACGAAATGGAAAATAAAAATATAGGAAGGTCCTCTAAACATGCTCGAAAATTACTGAAAATTTTGGATTTTGAGAATAAAAAATTCCTAAAAAAAAAAAATACTGATACAGGAAACTTTATCTTTGGTCCACCCATTCCTGAGACATATGAGACTTCCCTGGTGAAGCCACAGACTCCTGGGCACGCAAACAGCCACAGGACAGAGGAACAAAAATGTGGTATTTTTTCATTGTGTGAAAATGACTTATCTGATTAAAATATTGTTTTCATCATAAGAATTCACTTTGAAATCACCACTTTGTGATATATATTCATAATTCATAAAGGTAGCTAATTACATAATGTAACTTTTGGCAAAAATAAAAAAAAAGGAAACGTACATTACCCTCTATTACTATTGCCGGGTGAAAATCACCCGAAAGCAAACCTGTGTTACTCACAAGCTGAGATGTCAGAGACACTAATCCTGCGAAAGGATGACAGCTGGAGTTGACGAGGGACAGTAAATGTGGTGAAAACATGGTAAACCTGCATGTTGTCACCCTTGACATGTGACAGGAAAGCTTGTTTTTAAACACTAACACTATCGCCGGGTGAAATCCACCCAAAACGTACATTACCCTCTTTCACTATCGCCGGAAAATCACCCGAAAGCAAGTCTGTAGGAAAAAGTGGGCTTTGGAGGAGGGAAACACCCACACCTTCATAGAAGTCAAAAACAATGGTGAAGCTACTCAGGGACTTATGACGCTCAGAAAAATGCAACATATTGAAAATCATGTAAATACATTTGCTCGGGTGAAATTCACCCGGCGATAGTGTTCTAGGGTTAACAAGATATCAGTGCTAGGGGGAAATTGTTTTTAAAGGTGCATTGCGCAACTTTTTTGCCAAAAATAAACTTGAATAAATGCATATTTTTGTCATTTAGATAACTATGTTACACTAAATAATTAATAAAAATCTGCATTTTTATTTTGAGCGGCCTTGCATGGCCACAAAATAGTCTATTATTTGGCTTTGAGGAGGGCCCAAACACGTCTGTTTACACAGAAAAGCAATTCCTTTAGCTGATTTTTTTCATATTAAGGCATAAAATGTATTTGTCCCCATTCAGAAAGTCCCAAAGGATAGCTTAAACTTTCTAATTCTACTGAATTGTGTTGATGACTTTTTAGCTCCAGAAAGTTACACAGTGCACCTTTAAGTTATCTTGTTGTAAAAAAAATCGAATATAGTCCCTTTAAGCTAAGATAGAGCTAAAATAGAGGTAAGCTAAATCCAAACCAAAGCAAAACCCAGAGCTAAACCAGCTAGAAATAAACTAAGCTTAAATTAAGGTTAAACTAAGGCTAAACCAGGGCTAGAGCCAAAAAACTCTAAACTAGGGCTGACTTAGGCTAAAAGCAAAACCAACCTCAAGCTAAGCTAAAGCTAAAACAAAGGTAAGCTAAATCCAACCAAACCAAAGCAAAACTCAGACCAAGCTAGATTTAAACCGTAGCTAAACTATGTCTAAGCTAGAGCTAAAGTAGGGCTAACTGCAGAGTAAACCAGGGCTAAACCAGAGCTAAACCAAACTTGGGCTGAGCTGTAGCTACAGTAGCTTAGAGCTAAATCTAAGCCAAACCTAAACTTAAGTAGAGCTATAACAGAGGTAAACCAAATCCAAAGCAAAACAGACCAAGCTTGAGCTAAACAAGGGCTAAACTCAAGCTAAACTAGCGCTAAACACAGGCTTAGCTACTACTAAACTACTGCTAAACAAATGTCAAACTCAAGCATTACTAGACCTAAATTACACCTAAACCAGAGCTAAATCAATGTCAAACTAAAACTAAACTAGAACAAAGCTAAAGTAGGGTGAAAATATTGCTAATCTTCAGGTAAACTAGGACTAACTCGAGCTAAATAATTTATCTAACTGGTTCTATTATGCTAGCTTTAGTTGCTCAGTTTATGAACGTATCTTGTTACCATGGCGCTGACGATTCTGCTGACGTAGATGGGGTTACAGCGAGCAGAAACATCGTCCGCTGGGTCTTTGAGGTGTTTGTGGCTCAGGTCCAACATCGTCAGGCAAATGGGAATCATGTTTTCTTCAAACTACAACACAAAACAAATATACATCACTGAAAGACCACTGGTAGAGAGACAAAAAAAAAGTCAAGGGGCAGCTAAAATTAGTTAGTTTAAATTGAGTTTATTTTTGTAATACAAAAGTTAAATGGGTCCAGTCACCCCAGAAATTCCCACTTTTTAAATTTGTAAAATATATATATTTTTTATATTTTATGGCAAAGTCCAATGTTACTAATAGGGAAAAGTGCCTCCTGCCCCAACCTGCCCTTTAACTGCCAAGAATTCTAGAATGTGAAACCAAGCAATTAAATGAGTCTTTTAAGCCCAACTGATGACTTTTTGTTTATAAAATTATTTCATATTCATAATTTGTAAAATACAAAACCAACAATCCAAAAACCAATACATGTTTTGACTTAAGTAAAAGAGAAATAAAATTCTGAAACAGCAGGTTTATTGTTCTTACGAGTGCTGTTGAGTGTTCTTAGGATTTGTTCTTACAGACGAACATTTTCAGTTAAGAACAAATTTTGTAAATGCCAAAAATGTTCATATGAAGCCCTTAAGAACAAATTTGTTTTTAAGAAGGAAGTAAGTAAGTAATCTTTATTTGTATAGCGCCTTTCACAGACACAGAGTCCCAAAGCGCTTCACAGTGAGATGAACCTCTCCTCCCCACTCAGTGACAGTAAACTGCCCTGTGGCAGCTCACCAGAGGCGATTCACCTAACACCTGGCACCTCAACCTCCGACCACCACAAAGTGTTCGCTAACCTGCATGTTATTGGTTGGTGGAGAAACAGGAGTGCCTGGAGGAATGTGTCATGAATGAGGCCCAATGTTACTAAAAGTATCTCTTGCCAGCCACTACCTTCTACCTTCTTATTTCAGATTATTAGGCATTATGAAAGGTCTGCAATCAATTTTTTGCCATATAATTGATAATTGAGAATGTTGCAGAGTATGGAGGACCAGGCCAAGTTAAAAGTCAGGGGTCTCATTTATATAAAAGAATGTGTGAAAATCTATTTCCCGTAGTCACTACTACCTTCTCACTGAAAAAAAGCATGTTTTGGAGGTATTTTAGAGCATATTTATTGTGAAATAATTCTAGATATATAGTGAATTCTCTAAGTCTCCTAATTTAGTACCCAAAATGGTTTAAAATGAGATCAAATCGAGGCTTAAGCAATAGTAAGCCATATAAGTCCTTAAGGCTTAGCCCCAAAGAGGCATCAAAAAGGAATGAAAAATCCAGGTTGTTACCTGTGCAAAGTTCCAGTTCATGGATGTTACCTGTGCAAAGTCCCAGTTCATGGTTGTTACCTGTGCAAAGTCCCAGTTCATTGAGGTGATGTAGTTTCCACTGCCTTTGAAAATGACTCCATGTTGGTTCATCACATACTCCTGACGCTCAGTTTCGTCTGCCATGTAAACCCAGTCATCTACACGAGGGAAACAGTCAAGTTAGGTTCCAGTAAAAATGAAAATCTCAATCTTTTATTCGAGTACACATTTGAAGTTATTCACGGTGTACAGTTTACACACTAAAAGGGGTAGAAACCTGCTCTCTCAGGTGCCAGAGCGGCCAGGCCCTGCACACTTTGACAGACAACTTTGCAAAGATGTGAGGGTCTGAAATTAGACCACAAAGTTTTCAGTTTTCGAGAGCGGGTTTTGCAGTGCTGAATCAACCAATCACAGAAACCCAGAAATGACGCTGAAATACCGACACGCTAAAACAGATGCTTAGATTTTAAGGATCTGAAACATTCCTGATTGTTCAAAACTGAAACAAAAGTTGGGGAAATTCATCTATCAGTTATGTCTCCCATCTTGAATGTTCTGAAATGGTTAAGAAAAAAAGTTAGCTGGCTGTTTATGATTGACTCGGTCATTGGTTCCAGGCCCTTCTGCATTCAAACTGAATGTAGGAGAGGCTAGCTGCTCAGGCAACTTTATTTATTTATGTATGTGTTTATGTATGTGTTTATGTATGTGTTTATGTATTTATGTATGTATTTATTTATTTATTTAAAGGGACAATGCATATTAATGAACATACAATGTAAATATGCCAGATTTAGCCAAATGGCTACTTTCCATCTGTAGTCCCTGGCAGATCAGAGTAAAAAAGACAAAGAACACATTAAACAATACACAACACATTAAAAGAGAAAGCAGTGTCAGTGTCTACAGACCTGGTTGTTCCTGAGCCAATGTTTAAGATTGGTTTTAAATGAATTAATTGTAAGACTGTCTCTGATTGCTGCTGGGATGGTATTCCAGAACTCCGAGTCTTTGACTGAAGCACCTGTCGACTGAAGTCTGTCCGCCTCAGAGGCACTGTACACTCTCCTCGTGTGGAAGCTCCAGTTCTCCTCTCAGTGGCTTCAGATCTAAATTTGATGAACTCGTTTAGAGAATTCACAGATATGTGTATCTAATCGATACTATCTGTACATCATGAGGTCTAAAATACGGTGTCTCTATTTGACACAGTGAAAAATAGATTTTTTTGTGTCTCAAAAACAGGTGTTTTGGTTGAAGCCACGTAGAGACATTTTTTTGGGTTTAACAGCTAATTTTTGATATGTTTGTTTATTTATTTATGTATTTATTTATTTATTTATTCACAGGTGTCCCATTAGCTGCAGCGACCTGCTGCTATTCTTCCTGGGGACCTATTTAAAACTCCTTCTCATTTCAGCGTCCCTTTGAAGGGCCTTCCAAGTTTTTCTTGAAAAATTCCTTTTTGTTCAATATCATATAAAAACAAACTATGAAGCACCTGGAAATTTTAACGATAAAAAATCTCATCATGTCCCTTTTATTGACAGTCAAATCATCCTCTGGGATGAATCAGATCCAATTTCAACTGTAAACTGAAAAATAAAAACATTTCCACAAAATAAAAAAATATATATATAAAATAATAGGACTTTTCTATTGGCTCCACCTAACTTTAGATTCCCAAAACTCATGTTGACCTCAATTAGCTTCAGCTTTTGCAGAGGAATTGTCAAAACCCAAAATATGCCAAATCTAGTCATTCAGCTCTCAGCTGTCAACACCAGCTCCTTAACTACCACAAAAAAAAAAAAAAAAAAAAAAAAAATAGATTCTGTTTTTCTTTTGTTTGGAGAACGTTCTCACTTCTGATCAGAGCCTGTGAATCATCAGAAGTTAAATCTACAGGGTTACAGTTTTAAAAAGACTCCAAAGGTGAAAGAAACAATTTTAGCTTGAATTTTTAACGATTTTAGTCAGATGTGTGAGGGGAAAAAGACCGTAATGAGAAGAAGTTAGAGTTGATGTAAGTACATACAGTATTCAGAATAATCCAAGACATTTTAAAGCTTTTTGAATGAATAGTTCTCCTTATCACTGATATGATTTTCACTTGTTTATAGTTGTTCAACTTTTTTGCTGCCTAAATATACACATTTAAATTGGATTTAATGAGATTCTTTTTGGAATTTGATTGAGCCCATACATGTGGATTTGACTTTATAAAGTAAAGTTTTCTCTTGTTACATGCCTGGTACAATACAGATGTTTAGTCATGACATATTCCAGATGTTTGTGCAGCACAAATGGAGTGTGTCTCACAAACATTTCTAATAAAGATGAGCCCTTATGCATTTGCTTCATTTGCTCTGTCACGTCTCTTCAGCTTTGTGAGCTGCTCTGTTCTGGGTATTTTCCTATCAGATCAGCATTTGCATTTGGTCAAACTGCAGGACAATAATCCTAATCCAAAATGGACAGCAGCAGTGTCGTTTGTGTGTGATCGTCGCAGTGTGGCTGTGCAGTTCTGTGAGAGTGTGTTGGATGTCGTGACATCTCTACTAATGACACAGCAGGAGTTCTATCTACAGTTGCACCTCCCTGTCTGTGCTGGAGAGGTGCAGTAACAGACTGAAGGTGTGTGTGTCCCAGGGCACAGACTGACAGAGCATGTGTCATTACACAAGTGCATATCATTGTCACAAGTCACAATATGTTTCAACGCAAGAACAAAAGAATAAGAATTGTGAGTGACTAGCTTATAGCTTAGAACATAGCAGTGGTCGGGTGTGCGTCCTGCCTGGCGTCTCTACCAAAGCCTCTGCTGCGCACATCCAGCTGCTACTGTCAGGTGTGTAGCACAGCCTAGCCCTTTATATTTAATGTTTATTTAATCTTTTAGATGTGTCATGGAGCTCAGTATGGGTCAAACTGTGAACACTGGATTGAATTAGAGATGAAATGAACTATAAACTCTAACAGAATGTTTGTTTGAATTCAAGTCCACTGTCCAAGGTATTTAACTTATAAATTGTACAAAAAAATGTCATACTTGTGTTGATGTCATTTTCATTCATGCCTCTGAATAATGACAACAATCCTTCGGGCCTTAAATGAATTGGTCCTGAGTCATCTCCCGGGTTGCATTGCTGGTATTCTGTTATGTTAAATGTATTTATTTTGTTAGGTTTAGTAGAAAACAGCTAAGCTAAAAGTAAGAGAGAGAAAAACCCTTCATGTCACAGACAGTTTGTATTAGGGCTGTAGTCGACCAAAGAAAATCTTGGTCAACTAAAGGTATGTCTCATCGACCAGTTAATCGACTAAAAGTGGGGCGTGGCTAAAGCTAAAAAGTATGTTTTATTCTATTTATCTGACCCAAACGAAAATACAAAAAATCCAATGGAGTTCATGCAAAAACAACAATTTATACACAACATGAATAGGAAACATGGTATGAAACGGCAGAGCAGACCTATGATTCTGTCCCAAATTCTCAGCTAAATAACTACTTTGCCCCTGTTCGAGAATTAGTCAACTAATATAAAGTTTGGTCGACTAAGATGCCATCGACCGATTAATCGACTAAAAGACTTCAACAGTAGTTTGTATGTATGTAAAAATATGACTTTTTTAGTAGCACCATTACTGTAGGTCAAGGCTATTCAAACGGCAGCCCTGGGACCAATAATAAAAAACTGTCCATGGACCGGACCACTTGACTTGATAGTGTGGTTCTCTGTGCAGTGCACTGTTAGCTGTTATTCAGTAGCTTACTATTCAAGCTTCATTTGACCCAAAAATTAGTTTTGCCATTTAAATGGTGATAGACCTTTCTAGTGATGTTTAGTTCTGACGCCTAGTCTTGTTCAAGATGAGATGAACCGGTAATCTAAATGTCGACTAAGTCTAGTCTTGGTTTGCAAACTGAACTGTGGTTGTTGATTACACAAAATTAGACTTTCTCCTGTTTTTATATTTATTTCAGTCAAAATAGTTGATTTTTAGTAAATGGTATTGAGTTGTTTATGAATAGTGGATGTAAAACACATTTGTAGAGCACTTTTGTAGTCCAGCCCTTAGACTAAAGCTCTCCGACAAATATGGCCCACTGGTGAATATAATTGAATAGTCTGGCTATTCAGCTTAAATAAAATAAAAATGTTACATCTTTAGAAGCAAATTTTTCTTTTATACAATCAATTTGTCACATAATTATAATTTTTTGTTATATATTTTTTTTACATTCACAAAGTTTGATTTTGTAAAATAAAAAAAAAGTTGTAATCATGAATAATCGCTAAATTATGATATTTGATGTGGCATTAATCGCAACACACAAACACGATTCACTATAAATAATCAAATGTCATGTCTGACTATCTGGCACAACATCAAACCAATATTTTTGAGATTTCACATACTGACATTGAATGGCTAATTAGTTTGTGTTTGTTTTTACTAACCAGTGCACCAGGGGTTGTAGAGCAGCACCATGTTCCCCAGCTCACTGTGCTCTCCGCTGCTCTCTGTCAGCTTCAGAGTGTACTTCCCCACCGGAGCGTCTGCTGGTGGAGTAATGCTCAACGCCACCGTCCCCATCTCTGGGTAGGACAGTTTGTGCTCCATCACCGCTGTCCAGACGGCTAAGGCTTTAGGCGAACGCTCCACCGAGTCTGGGACCCCAAACACGCTCTTTGTCCCTCTGTTTTCCTCTGGAAGCTCACCTGAAAGGGAAAAGAAAAGCATTTTGGAAAAGTCTTAAGGTAAAAAATATTCTAAACAAGCTAAGATCGGCTTGAAGTAATCAGAAAACAGTTCAAATTCAGCAATTACAAGTTTGCAAGAATCCAAACAAGTGTGTGCGTAATCTCTCTAGTGTTTTGTCTGAAGACACTGTTCACATCAGTTAAGTCCTGGTTTAGTCCAGTTTTAGTCCTGCTTTAGTTCAGCCTTAGTCCTTAGTCCAACTATTTTTTGGTTTAGTCCTGGTCTAGTTCTATTAAAAGTTAATAGTTATGAAGCTGGCGTAACTTCAGCCTGGAATACTGTCTGCTCGCCCACCTAACGAGCTCACCTGTTCCCTATCCCTCATCAGCTCCACACCTCCTTCTCGGGACAGGTGTAGAGCTGTTGTAGTCAAGGCAGCCCTTGACTACAACATAAAAGGCCACATGCAGACGATTCATTCTCACTCGTTCATCGATTAGCCGCGCTGCGTCCCACTTCTTCCTTGTCTCCTCCTGTAATGGCTGTTGTCATCCTGCCAAATGAGTTGTTTTTCCTCTGCCGATGGACTCTGGCTCCACATTTAAACTCTTTCTGCTGTGGAGGCATGTCAGTCCAGTCACATCTACAGCCTGTCCGTCTATAGGAGTGGATCTGTCCTTCACTGTGGTTTCCTCGAGGTTTCTCATTTTCCTACTGGATTTGGAGTTTTTCCTTGAAGGTGATGTCATCCTCATCGCTCACTTTTTGGATCGCCTTCATCGTCCTTGGTCTCTACTTGGATCATAATCTTTGTCTCTCGTTTAGACATAGATCTAATCGACCTAATGTGGCCGTGCTAACCTTCGCCATGTCTTCTACTGGGGTCTGACCACCAACGTTATGCACTCAATATAGAATCTTCTAACACACTTTTGTTTGTCTGAATCTCTACAGGGTGAATTAGTTTCATGAAAAAAAGTTGATTAAATAAGTTTATTCCCATTTTGACTCAAATCTAATCTTTTGAATGATTTGTCCTAAAACATGTTTTATTTTTCTCTTGGTGAGTTGACCTTAAAATACAATTTACTGTGCTAGAAATAGGAGAAAAAACAAGATGTGTTTATTCAGACCTGTCTCTGTGTTGGTACTGATTTGTCTCTGTGTTAGAACAGACCTGTCTCTGCGTTGACCTGTTTCTGCCATTGGTACAAACCTGTCTCTGTGTTAGTACAGACCTGTCTCCACGTTGGTACCGACCTGTCTCTGCGTTAGTACAGACCTGTCTCTGCGTTAGTACAGACCTGTCTCTGCGTTAGTACAAACCTGTCTCTGCGTTGGTACAGACCTGTCTCTGCGTTAGTACAGACCTGTCTCTGCGTTGGTACAAACCTGTCTCTGCGTTGGTACAACCTGTCTCTGCGTTAGTACAGACCTGTCTCTGCGTTAGTACAGACCTGTCTCTGCGTTGGTACAAACCTGTCTCTGCGTTGGTACAAACCTGTCTCTGCGTTAGTACAGACCTGTCTCTGCGTTAGTACAGACCTGTCTCTGCGTTGGTACAAACCTGTCTCTGCGTTAGTACAGACCTGTCTCTGCGTTAGTACAGACCTGTCTCTGCGTTAGTACAGACCTGTCTCTGCGGTAAAGATGAGCTTGTCCACCAGGCTGTTGAACGGATGAGTGAACTGGATCTGGAGGCTGAAGCTCTGTCCTCTCCTGGCGATGAGCTGGTGCTTGGACAGGGCGCCCGTGTGGTGCAGAGGATTGTTCTGCGCCGGTCTCCAGTCCACCCCCATGACTGCAACCACAAAACAGCATTTCATCTGACTTTTGGTTTTGTGTGTAAGGTTAAGGTTAAGGTATACTTTATTGTCCCTTTAGGGGAATTTGTCCTCTGCATTTGACCCATCCTTCAATGCCTCTGGAGCATCTCCTCAGGAGCAGTGATCGCCGCAGTGCAGCGCTCGGGGACCCATCTCCAGATGTACTTGCTAGGCTTGGTCAAGACTACCGTAGCTGGAGGATATTACCCTAATGCATGTTATCATCAAACTGCGTGACTAACGCTGGATGTACACAGACTGGGAGGCGGGTGCGGGTCGGGACACGTGCGGGTTTCTTCCAAAGTGCCTGTTACACCAGATGCTGTCAACTGCGGTCCGGTTTCGTCCAAAGCCACGCGGAGTCACGTAGATTCCCACGAGAACGCTCGTATAATGAATTGAAAGCCGCACCAGACCGCTGCGGTGTCCGGGAAAAATAGACTTCATGCGGATTCTTTCCGCTGACCCGCGCGGCTCCCGCACGCCTCGGAGGTCCGTGTACATGGGCGCATTGGTTTAAGCACTTTCTAAGTTCTGCGGGACCCGCGCGAGTCCCGACCCGCACTGAACTCGCAGTCTGTGTACATCCAGCGTAAGGTTGGACTATCGATGCCGTCTAACATTGAGGACCTGGACCCCTCCCTCCTCCACACCTCCCTCTCCAGGTTTAGCCTGACCCGTCACTGCCTTGATGCAGTCTTTGCGTTGGTACTGGCTAGTCCCTAGACCAGGACTATTCAGACCCAGGAGCCATATTGGCCCTCCAAAGATCTCATCTAGCCCTCAAGCATCCTTTCTAATTGTGCAAATTTGATATATTTTCTTTTGTTTGCATGGTTAATTCTGGGTTGCTCCCTTAGATTTGACTGTTCTGTTCTAGTGCTGTTCTCTTTTAGACTTGTTTTGGCCCTGTCTTCCTTTTGGTTCAGATTTGGCTGGTACAGGTCTAGTCCTTGTTTGATTTTGGTTTTCCCAACAAACGCATGCTATAACTGTTGTTTTTAACATTACCATTACTAAGACACATTTTGTACAATAGCTGGGATGGACTTTTGGAGCTGTCAGGGTCCGCGGGCATTATGAATGAAAAGGCACTCGCACACTGTGTACTTCCAGCGCCAGTGAAATGTATTAAACCAATGCGACGTTTCAGCCTGTGGCCTTCATCAAACAATTTTGTGTTGATGTTATCACAATAAATGGTCAAAGTAGTAGATTAAAAAGCCTACGATTTATTCTTTGACACTGCAACAAAGGTCTTTAAAAAATACGAAAATTTAGCTTATTTAGAGGTAACAAAAAAAATAACAAATTCTTATTTGAAGTGAAATAATCTGCCAGTGCATTTGACTAACCCAGTTGTTTTGATCAGAAAATGCTAGTTTCAAGGTCTTCTGACAAAATTTTTAAGCAATTTTTTTAGCCTCACTTTAATGAGCAAACAGCAGTATAGCCGAAACTAAAGCTTTAAAAGCTGTTTTATACAACTAAAACCTTGAAAAACCAGAGAAAAAATGTATAATGTAAATATCAGTTGATTAGAAGTAAACACTTAAAACCATATTTCTGAAATTCTAATTTAAAAATAACATGTTTTATGCCATAGTAGGAAAAAAATACATCCAAAGGAACCAGTTTTTCATACAAAGATAGAAATGAGACCCTTCTTCAGGACAAATAACAGTCTATTTGTGGCCATAAAGTAAAGAAGCATTTTTTTAGTGCAGTAAAAAAAAAAAAATCAAGTTGACAAATACATGCTTTTATTCAAGTCTATTTTGTGTCTAAAAGTTACACCGTGCGCCTTTTTGCACTGTTTGTACTGCGCTTTAGGGACAAAATGTTTTCTGTCCTGTCCAGGGATTTTCACACTACAGTGACAATGGACTGCGGCTGATTTACAACAACTACAAGAAGCAACACTCTATCAGATATAAGAATAGATAATACATTGGATAAAACCACTGGAAAAATGGGTAGCACTTTAAAAGACCTCCACGGTACCTACCAGTTAAGTACCGTGTCAGTTACTAGTAACTAACAGTGACACTTACTAGTACTTACTCTGGTACTTACTGTGGTACTTACACTGGTACCTACAGTGGTACTTTGAGTGGTACTTGTACCAGCAGTTGCTAGTACATACCACTGGTAGTTACTGGTACTTACTGTGGTACTTACACTGGTACCTACAGTGGTACTTTGAGTGGTACTTGTACCAGCAGTTACTAGTACATACCACTGGTAGTTACTGGTACTTACTGTGGTACTTACACTGGTACCTACAGTGGTACTTTGAGTGGTACTTGTACCAGCAGTTACTGGTACATACCACTGGTAGTAACTGGTACTTACTGTGGTACTTACACTGGTACCTACAGTGGTACTTTTACCACCACTATTGGCATGCTGGTATGGTCGTAGCCATACCAGCATGCCAAAGCCTGATCCAGTCAGATCTCAGAAGCTAAGCAGGGTTGGGCCTCGGCAGTACTCGGGTGGGAGACCACAGAAGAACCTCAGGTGCCACAGTGGGGCAACTTCAGTGGTACTTACTACAGTAGTTGACAGTCAACTACTGTAGTAAGTACCACTGAAGTACCAGCATGTGTCACTTTAGAACAGGTCCCGTTGTTACTAGTACTTAACTGTCAACTACTGTAGTAAGTACCACTGAAGTACCAGTATGTGTCACTTTAGAACAGGTCCCGTTGTTACTAGTACTTAACTGTCAACTACTGTAGTAAGTACAACTGAAGTACCAGTATGTGTCACTTTAGAACAGGTCCCATTGTTACTAGTAGTTGACGGTCAACTACTGTAGTAAGTACCACTCAAGTACCAGTATGTGTCACTTTAGAACAGGTCCCGTTGTTACTAGTAGTTGACTGTCAACTACTGTAATAAGTACCATTGTAGTACCACTATTTACCATTATGTATCATGGTATTTATCAATAAATGTTGGAATTAAGCTAAGATTGTTGTAAATTGTTTTCTGTTGTTTTGTTTACTGAAACAAATAATTACTTTGGTATTTGTCAATACCCAATATTGTTGTGACATAAATAAAGACAGTGGTGCTTTTTTAACATTTGCATTTTATTGTTATTCATAATTTATATATAATTTATCTACTTTTTTAATTTAGTACCAATAATACCACCACTGAAACATATGTGTGTGCCACAAATTATTTAAAGTGGTATGTGTACTAATAGTTACCACTGTAAGTACCAGTCACTGATGACACAAGTACCACCTTAAGTACCAGTGTAAGTACTACAGTAAGTACCACAGTAAGTACCAGTAACTATCAGTGTTATGTACCAGTAACTGCTGGTACAAGTACCACTATAGGTACCAGTGTAAGTACCAGTGTAAGTACCGCAGTAAGTACCACAGTAACTACCAGTGGTATGTACCAGTAACTGCTGGTACAAGTACCACTTAAAGTACCACTGTAGGTACCAGTGTATGTACCACAGTAAGTACCAGTAACTACCAGTGGTATGTACCAGTAACTGCTGGTACAAGTACCACTCAAAGTACCACTGTAGGTACCAGTGTAAGTACCAGTGTATGTACCACAGTAAGTACCACAGTAACTACCAGTGGTATGTACCAGTAACTGCTGTTGCAAGTACCACTGTAGGTACCAGTGTAAGTACCAGTGTAAATACCACAGTAAGTACCAGTGGTATGTACCAGTAACTGCTGGTACAAGTACCACTCAAAGTACCACTCTAGGTACCAGTGTAAGTACCACAGTAAGTACCAGAGTAAGTACTAGTAAGTGTCACTGTTAGTTACTAGTAACTGACATGGTACTTAACTGGTAGGTACCGTGGAGGTCTTTTAAAGTGCTACCGAAAAATGACAAACATGCAGAAGATAAAAAAAAAACATACTTTAAGCCTAATTTGAATCGATTTGCCGATATAACAAGCATGGTTTGGTCTGGTTTTAAGAGAAGAGGCCTTTTCTTTTGCAAGCTTGAAAATGCTTATTGTTTTTCATCATATATCAAGTTTTTTACCTCAAGTTTTGCAGAGGAGGACCAAAAAAAAAAAAAATAATGTGGACATACGTTGCATCTGTTATAGGCTTGATATTTGTGATTAAAGTCATTTACAGTATATAGAGTTTAACATATATATACGTCTGATCCACATAAAGGACACAGACGTTTAGATATGACAAACGATAAGATCTTGTTTAATTGTGTAAATTGTCTTGTTGATGCTTTTTGACGGCACATGAGAAAAGATTCTGTCTCTAAAACTTTTATTTTTTTCATCGTTTTCAACTTTACTGCTGTAAAACTACACCAAATATTTACCACAAGGAAAAAGAGAAAAATGCAGTAGATACAGTCGGCAACGAGTCATATTTGGGGGCGTGGCCTGCTGAAAGCGTCTCCTGTCTTATAGATGACTTGCAACATACGTCACTTCCTGTGCCGCCAAATGGGTGCCGCCCCGTTTCGGTGAAAACAAAGCCTCGCGTACATTAAAATAATGGGAGATTATCGATTGTAAACTTCAGATACACGTCTAAAAACTACATGTAGTGTTTTGTATCATGTAGTAAAAGACAAACAGAAGGCAAAGGATCAGCAGTTTGACTTTAGACACTTCACAGACAGAACGGTAACGTTTAAACTGACCCAATGGACCCAATGCTAATCATAAGTGCCTGTATCAGACGTGTGTATTTTCGTATTAAAACACCCGTGGATTCTCACGTTTTATGAGAAATGAGCTGACAATCAAAATATAAATAAATAATATATATTAATCCACAAAATGATTCGTCTTTTTTGTGCTATGCTAGCTTGATATCAAGAAACATACTTTTAACTGTAGCTAAGATTGTGCTTGTTTGTTTTATTCATGTCCCTAATTTATTGTGTTGGATTTAAATTAAATTAAATGTCTGATGTCTTGTCTCTTTACTGCAATGTGGAGATCTGTGGTCAACACATCAGGAAAAAACTAGTGTACATACCCCTGGGCTCAAGCTACAGTTAGCAAGTTACTTACAATAATGGGCATTATTATAATCCAATATCAAACACACAGAGCCTGATCAAATATTTACATCATTTATTTGTTATAAAATTACTAAACTAATTCGAATAAATGAGTTAACTTACTTCTAAAGAGGGCCAGTGTGTGGAGCCGTTTAGCCGAGGCAGAGAAGCTAGCTCTAATCAGCAGACGTATCTTAATAAAACACTTTCTTTTTCGACTGTTAGCTTTAGTCTCACACATCCTTACAAACGTACGGCTGTTTTTCTATGGCTCCAGTGGCTAGTTTTGAATTTATTTGGCCAAAAAGAAGAGAAAAGCTGAACATTGTATCTACCGTCATTGACTTGAATGGAATGTTTTCACCGAAAGTGGGCGGGTACTTTTGTGGAGCAGCAAAAATGCCGTATGTTGCAAGTCATCTGTCATGTATAAGTATGGGAAGCTAAACTGTTTACCTCTATCAAGACGTTTTCTGGCGAATTAAGTATATTTTTAGCACAACTAATTCAAGTCGAGATACAACCGGGTTTAAATGAAGGTTGCTGATGTGGCGTTATGTCAGAAAAGTAAAGAGAGTTTAAAAAGACACTAAATAACGCTAAAAGACGCTAGGCGGCGCTAGCATCACGTTAGCATTTAGCTCGCAGCTACCATTAGCATTGCTAGATATATTTACATAGTTGGAAGGTTGAATCACTTTATTTATCTCCATGTCTTCGTGTCTGTGTCTGACACAATATATCTCCTAAAGTCCACATTTTCTGTTGTAGTTGTTGAGCAGTGAGTGGTAAAGTTGAGACACACTGTAAATTTGAATGTTCAGAATTTTAGACACATAGACCTTTTATGACTCTTAATGCTGCGCGTATGTTTTTACATGCAATGATTTTTTTTTTCACATATAGAGTATTGTATAACTTCTTGGTCACTTGCTGCAGGTATAACACTTAAACCTATAGAATCTCTTTT
Source organism: Mugilogobius chulae (assembly GCA_038363315.1). Taxonomy (NCBI): domain Eukaryota; kingdom Metazoa; phylum Chordata; class Actinopteri; order Gobiiformes; family Gobiidae; genus Mugilogobius; species Mugilogobius chulae. The sequence goes on along the minus strand of CM076402.1, from coordinate 8,633,249 downwards.
TAAAAAGGCTGTAAAAAATTTTGATAAAAACAAGGAATTAATTTCACCACTGTATTGTTTTAGATAAGCATAGTTTACGTAGTTTTGATAATTTTATCAGTTTTAAAAATTCATGTTTTATATTCAAATTTCTCCATGGACTTGCTCCTCCTCCACTAAAGGACTTGCCTGTGAGTGGGATGGGTACTAGGGCCACGGCTCGAGGAGACTGTCAGGTACCACACAGACACAGGAGACTGTCAGGTACCACACAGACACAGGAGACTGTCAGGTACCACACAGACACAGCACTACATTTGGACAAACTGTGCTCTCTGTCAAAGGAATCCATCATTGGAATAGCCTGCCTCTGTCAACAAAAGAATGTCCATCCCTGTCCACATTTAAACTGCACCTTAAACTGCGGCTGAAAGAAAATCAAGTTTGTGAGCACTTTTAATTCGATTATCATGCTCTCAATTCAATTCAAGATTTATTGTCATTGTCAGAAAAACAACGAAATTTGTTTAGAGCATACACACACACACTAGTTAAAGTGCAAAGACCCCATTGAACCCAATAAATAACCCCTATGTAAACAAGTAACCACTATGTAAACATTGGCACAATAATAACACATCACAGCTTTAACAGCACAGAGACAGAGAACAGGTGAGCAGAGAGCAGGGCATACAGTCAGATGTGTAGTTTGATGTTTTAATGCAGCAATGCAAAGTCCAGTTCATAGTTATTGCAGAGATGGATGTGGTTATTGTCCATGGGAGGGGAGCGGAGAGGAAAGGGGGACACTGTTCAGCAGCCTCACAGCCTGGGGATAAAGGCTGTTGGTCAGTCTGGTTGTTCTAGCCTGAATGGATCTGTATCTCCTCCCTGAGGGCAGGAGGCAAAAAAGATGGTGAGCTGGATGATGCCGATCCTGCAAGATGTTGCACGCTCTCTGTTTTGTCTTTTGCATTGTAATGATTTTAGGTGACCTGCCTAGGGACAACAGATGGAAATTGGCATCTTTGCTATAATCTGACATATTTACATGTGTATTTTACATGTGTTTATTATTAAGTACTGTCCCTATCAAATAAATAAATAAAATAAGTTGTTGTTCTGATTCACTCTCCATGATAACTTTCCCCCTGGAGGTCGGTTAGTGGGCGTGGCCTTTGATGTCGACTGTAACTATGGAGCTCAACAGTGTTTGATGACCCCGGTTCCGTAAGCATTTTGCCAAATGTTAAAGTGCCATAGGCCTTTCGAAAAATTCCAATATTAAGAGTTTAAAGACATATCAAATGTCGTAATAACTTTGTAGTTTATAAAGTTGAAAAAAAAACGGGTTTTAAACAAAAATGTAGACTTGGGCTCCTGACTCACCACATAACTGCTTAGCCCCGAGGACGTTTCCAAACTTTTAATATCATTTTTTATCTAATCCCCTATGGCAATTTAACATGGGGTCCGAAATTTCGGAACCAGGAAGTGGGCGGTCACAGTTGAGCTCCATAGTCGAATCATTGAATACATGAACATACTTACAAATGGAGACATAAATACAATATATGTTCACATTAAATTTGAACAGAGAGTTTAAAATGATTGGTTTAGAATTCTGCCCCAAACCATGTTAACCTTAAATGTCTGATGTGTGTCACACAAATAAAGCACATCACACATGAAGCCAAGTGTTCATAACATCAGATCATTTTTTTAACAAATAGGCCTATTTAAGGTGTGACATTTCCAAGGAAGTTTTAAACTGACAGCAACTGCGTGGGCAACTTGATTTATTACGATTCCATTAACAGAGAATTTTGTTTGTTTCATTTGTCTTTTTGCCATTCTCAAATACTGCTTTTTACACAAATCAAACTATTTTTTATTGATGCAATATTTCAACCTGATTTTGGACTTGTTCATTCTTATACAAACTGAATGAATGCTCAGCTGGAGATGTTGAAAGTGCTGTTCGATGGACTGAAAAGTGGATGGGATTAAGGTGGATTAAGATGAACAGTGCTGACCTTAGTCTACCTCGGTCATGCCAGTGTAAGTGAGTAAGCTTTGTTTATACAGCTCTTTTCACAGACACAAAGTGCTTCACATTGGGACTTAACAAAAACAATTTAAAAACATATATGGGTATGAGTTATATGGGTCGTCTGGTTTGTGCGGGTCCAGAGCCTTGCTGCAGAATTTTGAACATACTACAACCAGTCCAGCTCTATCTTATTGAGGCAGGTAATGAATGTCCAAACGTGAGGAGACAAATGCATGGATAATCATCTAGTTCTGCTTTTGGCACCACACATCTAAGTTTAGAGATGCTACACAGCTGAAAAAAAGCTGTTTTTTTCTGAAAAGCTACAGAACTTTTACTTCTGCTGACACAGAAGATTTTCCAGAGAAATATTTTGAGGAGATTAAACAACACCGACTGAAACAGTTTCATCTGATCCACTTGGACCTGTGTAATATGTTCTCTCACTTCGGTTTCCACCTCCAGCTGCACCTGCTCCTCCAGCTAAGGCTCTGACCGAACCAAACCTCCAACTGCACCTGCTCCTCCAGCTAAGGCCCTGACTGAGCCAAACCTCCAACTGCACCTGCTCCACCAGCTAAGACCCTGACCGAGCCAAACCTCCACCTGCTCCTCCAGCTAAGGCCCTAACCGAGCCAAACCTCCAACTGCTCCTGCTCCTCCAGCCAAGACCCTGACTGAGCCAAACCTCCAACTGCACCTGCTCCACCAGCTAAGGCCCTGACCGAGCCAAACCTCCACCTGCTCCTCCAGCTAAGGCCCTAACCGAGCCAAACCTCCAACTGCTCCTGCTCCTCCAGCTAAGGCCCTGACTGAAACAAACCTTCACTGCTACCTCCAGCTAAGACCCTAACCGAGCCAAACCTCCACCTGCACCTGTCTTCCAGCTAAGACCCTAACCGAGCCAAACCTCTAACTGCACCTGCTCCTCCAGCTAAGACCCCGACTGAGCCAAAACTCCTGTTCAGTTGTTCGTATGCTTAAAAAATAGTGTAAATCAGTGTTTCAAAACAATTTATGACAGAGCAAAAAACACAACAAAAACGCAAATTTTAGCTTAATCTTTCTTGTTAAAAACTTCACACAGTGCACTTTATTTTCACAATTACATTTCATAAGAGATTCTATTAGAGGACAATGTCTTGATAACATATTTTGCAATGACAAACCGTGACAAGAACCACTCCTGCAGATGAAATGAGATTACTTCATCTGTGTTGCTGAGGTTAAACTGGGTTCAGCAGGCTTTCCACAGAAAACACTCATCATTCCTCTGTCATTACCAGGCAGATCTGTGATTCAGTGCAGCTCCACTCGCTCTACATCAGATAAAAGTTCTATTTGTTCTTAATCAACAGCGTTTTGTTCACATCTGATCAAAATGAACTCCCAAGCTTGTGGAAATGCTTCAGATAAAACAAGTTGTAATCTTATTTAAGAGTTTATCAGGCTAGTTTATACTGTAAACCTGCAAATATAAAACTAATCTCCAAATTTAACAGTTTTGGTTTGATCATGTGTCTTGTTTGTTTCCTATTGTGTTTGGAGTGGCTCATTCTCTGCTGATCACTCACAACATTCTGAGCTGCAGTTATAGCCAAGGGTTCTGCACTAAAATCTTCTGCTCAGACTGACCTAAGACGTTACATCCAGTGGTGTGGTTGCCATAGTGACACAGTTGTTACCCCTGGTTAACATCTGTGTTTGTTTGATAATTTGTTAGTTGTTTACAGAAAGTCAAACTCTTATAAAGGAACTAACAGTATGTTTGAAGACAAGGTACTGTATGTGAGAGGAAGTGTTTGTTTGCATCAGGCGTGTGAGCTGGAGGCTGCTAATGCGATGGACGTTAGACACAAGTGTCTGACTGCAGACCTTCATGAGGAGATGTTGCTCGTATTAAGTAGCTGCGCCTCGATACAGTAGGTGGCTTTATGCATTTCAACATTATTTATGACCTGACAATAATGTTGAAGAAATCAAAGAGGAGCCGTGTGTTAACAAACCAAAGATGCATTATACTATAATGTAACACACTCAAGACACCGGAGGGACAGAAGTGAGTTGGTCTTTTTTACACTGATCGGACCTGCTGATGGAGCATTTAGCAGTGAACATCCGGGCCCAGGGGCCTCTGGGTGGAGGGAAGTCACATGAGGGGTTCCTCATGGAGGTCTGCAGCCAAATGCCTCTCACATTTGACACAGAGGTTTTGGTCTGGTTCTGAAGCAATCCCCTAGGTAAATAAACATCTTTGTGTCATATGTTGTTGCAGACGTAGCTGCAGCTGTAACAACAGGAAAAGTGCAGCTTCTGAGACGAGTTTCCAGAGATAAAAGATGTATAGGATGACAAAAGAGGACAGTTATGATCGCTTCAGACTAGTCCAAAAAACTGTGCGTCTGCAGCCTCCAGCGCACACCTGATGCAAACATGGACACTTCCTCTTATGTCACTATGGAAACTAGGCCAGCAGATCTCTCAGGTCAGTGTGAGAGCAGAAGACTTTAATTCACTGCAGAATGTTTCACAGGCACTAATATTAACATGAGAAAAAAACAACAACACTTGAATCTTTCATGATGAGCTTTTCAGTACAAACAAGTTCAAACATAAGCTCGACCCAAAATAGAACTTAAAAAAAAAAAAAAAAAAAAAAAAGATGCTCATTAACGGTTGTTGTTTTGGGCCTGTAAAAGCCTGCTGAGGTCACATGACGTAAGCTCGGTTACATGAATGTTACACACAGTCAAGACACAGCAAGAAACAGCTCCCAGTGCCAAATACACACCAGCACCAGCTCTAGTACTACTACTGTGTGAGAGTCAAATACACACCAGCTCTAGTACTACTACTGTGTGAGAGTCAAATACACACCAGCTCTAGTACTACTACTGTGTGAGAGACAAATACACACCAGCTCTAGTACTACTACTGTGTGAGAGTCAAATACACACCAGCTCTAGTACTACTACTGTGTGAGAGACAAATACACACCAGCTCTAGTACTACTACTGTGTGAGAGTCAAATACACACCAGCTCTAGTACTACTACTGTGTGAGAGTCAAATACACACCAGCTCTAGTACTACTACTGTGTGAGAGTCAAATACACACCAGCTCTAGTACTACTACTGTGTGAGAGTCAAATACACACCAGCTCTAGTACTACTACTGTGTGAGAGTCAAATACACACCAGCTCTAGTACTACTACTGTGTGAGAGACAAATACACACCAGCTCTAGTACTACTACTGTGTGAGAGTCAAATACACACCAGCTCTAGTACTACTACTGTGTGAGAGACAAATACACACCAGCTCTAGTACTACTACTGTGTGAGAGTCAAATACACACCAGCTCTAGTACTACTACTGTGTGAGAGTCAAATACACACCAGCTCTAGTACTACTACTGTGTGAGAGACAAATACACACCAGCTCTAGTACTACTACTGTGTGAGAGACAAATACACACCAGCTCTAGTACTACTACTGTGTGAGAGTCAAATACACACCAGCTCTAGTACTACTACTGTGTGAGAGTCAAATACACACCAGCTCTAGTACTACTACTGTGTGAGAGACAAATACACACCAGCTCTAGTACTACTACTGTGTGAGAGACAAATCCACACCAGCTCTAGTACTACTACTGTGTGAGAGACAAATACACACCAGCTCTAGTACTACTACTGTGTGAGAGACAAATACCAACCCAGTCTCCAGAAGAAAAGATAGACATACAATGAAGTGTCAAAAATGTACAAAAAGCACATATGAGGACATTTTCTTTGGGTTTAACAAATAAATCTTAACCCATCCCAAGCCCCAGCCCTAAACTTTTACTAACTTGAAGCCTAAACTTACTCTTTGGCCTAAACCAAAATTTCTGGTTATTATGTTTTGATTTTTCGTAACATATTGAAAAAACTTTCTTCTGAATACTGTGTTGCAAATACATGAGAAAGAAAGTTTTTGATAGAAAAATGTGTGTGAGCTTTTGTGTATTGTTGTACAGCAGCATGGTGGCTAAATTACACTCAAGGAAAATAGAAATGCAACATTTAATTTTCAAAAGTTCCTTAGAAAACGGCTCGTGTGATTTGAGTCCACAGTAAGCTGAAGACAGGTGAACAGATTTCTTGGTTTGGCTTGACTGATTGTGAGAACCATAAAGAGTGCATTACAGGGTCGTTTATGTTTGAAACTCAGAGTTGACTTTTACCGCTGGTTAACTGTGCTCAAGTCTTCTCTATAGACCCTTGCATGTTAGTAAACATTGCGTCAAATTCTGGTGGGCGGAGCTTAGCCGGAGGCAAAAGACGACGTTACCTCCATCTAAACCAGTGTAAACTAACTCGTTTTTGGAGGATTTTTAAACACAAAAGTGTAGGTACGGTCTGGATATGTATCGTAACTTACTCTGTGGGACCTGACACAGACTTTGGTGAATTACTTCTGACGGATGGAAGCATTTAGTCTGAGCTTGTGTGGTTCGTCTTGGATCATCTACTCTTTCGGAGGCTTAAGAGGTGATTTTTACATTTGTTTCAGGTCCGTTTTACTTTGCTAAACCTAGTAGTGGCTAAAATGCTTCTTTTAACAGTTCATTCGTGTCTTGAAATTAATGCTAAATATGCTAATGTGTGCACCTGCCGTTAGTGCTTCAGAGACACAACATTTATTAGTAACTATTTTAAGATCAATTTAGTCCAACAAAATTAGTTGCATGTAGCTTTGAAAATCTGTTAGCTCTCCTTAAAGGCTTTGCTAAAGTAGAAAATAAGGGTCTTGTGTGTAAAAATTGAATGATTGACAACAGTACAGTTTTAGCTAGATTTCTCAATAAAACAGATCAGTTTGAACATCAAGCTTCACTTGCACGTCTGGGTAAGATCAGGCTAACATTAGACACAAAAGTCCTAGTCACAGTTCACAACGAAACGACATTTTAACCACGAAAAAAAACACGAACTTTTAATGCGTCGGCTATGAGTTTTCGTCTTTTTTGTCACCCGCATGAAAAGTGTCTATAAAAGGCACCAGAATGAGCCAAAAACACACTTCTTCAGATGCCACGATTGTCCAACCAGAGAGGGATGGACGCTAAGTGGACGGTGTTGTCTTGTGTCTCCAGGGTGTTTGGAGTCACCGCTCTACCATTAGTCGTCTTGTGGAGCGATACCAGGCCTAGTCCATAGTCCATGCATTAAACATATATCTTTCTTCTGATAAGACATAGAAGCTTTAAGCTCATGGTTGATAACAGCAGAACATCCGCCTTAGCCTGAGTTGATATATCACATACTCTTTCTTGTGATACTGTGCTGCCTGATTTGCTCCAGATGAAATGTGATGACTTCATCTGTGTTGCTGCAGAGGTAAAGCTGAGTTCAGCAGGCTTTCCACAGAAAACACTCATCCTTCCTCTGTCATTACCAGTCAGATCTGTGATTCAGTGCAGCTCCACTCCCAGATAAAGTTCCATTTGTTCTTAATCAACAGCGTTTTGTTTACATCTGATCATAATGAAGCTCCTGGAAATGCTTCAGATCAAACAAGTTGTAATCTTATTTAGAGTTATTCAGACTAGATTATATTATATTACAGCCTAGTTTTCTCCCAGTTTAATAGGACTTTTGGAGCGAAATGAAAATGTTGATTTTCTTGGATCACGATGCTGACTTCATCATAACTCTTGGTGTATTTGTTTTCGTAATGTCTTTTGAGTGAATCAAATCTTCTGTTTTTCACTTACAAACAGGGACGGCTCGTCACTATGGCGATAGGCGCGACACACCCCCAACAAAAAGGGAAAAAATGAGCGAGGTTTGTCGCTAAACTATATCAAAACCAATTAAACGAATAAACGCCTTTAAACATCCCTGTCCGATCAGAAGAGCTTATCTTCAGCTGCCGGTACATACAGTATCCCGCCTCTGTTTCAAATCACACCTTCTTTCTACTGAATTGAATGTAGAGCGTATTTTCTACGTTTTTCCCTACAATGCAAACTAATGGGACCTCATGTTCATCACGTACGTTTGCGTGAGGCACGTTCATGCTGTCCGCCAAACAGTCAAGAAACAATGCGACGAGTGCTAGTGATCCAACTCAAACAAGCTACGACTCCTAAGACCAGATTTAAACATCAGACAAGTTACAACAGAAGTGGGAGAATGTATAATCATGTATCTTTGCCAGGTTGGTGTGTATTTTCAGTTCTTGTTTTTCAACTATGCCCTTCATGTCCATGTTAACTGTGGCTCTCAGGTTGGTTTGTTTTAAAAATAACAAAAAATGTGTTAATATTATTTGAAGCAAGCTTATGTATATTAATGGTCTGGACATTAGTTGGCCAAATGTTAATGCATGTTAAGGTTGTATGAAGGATTTTTGAAATCCAACAACTGTTTGCTGTTTTTCAAATGATGCACATGTGTTTCCCATGTGTTGCAACTGGGCCAATGAGTTACTCAGGAACACTGAGGGTTTGCTTGACAGGTTAGCGGCCAATAGATACCTCGTTATCTATTGGTCAATGTTTTACTGGCCTCATCATGTCACAGTTTATATATTTTTATAATTCTTTTTTTGTTACCATAAGTACAAGGCTGTTACAACCTATGCAACTGTTTTGACCAAGACTGACAACAAACAATTTTTGAAAATCCTCCATACAACCTTTAATGACACCTAGTGGTGTAAACTACTAGGTGTCAGAGTGGTTAGAGCTCTTCCCAATAAGGAGGTCGTGGGTCAACTCTCAGGTCGGACCACATCAACATCTCACAATCTTTCTGGGTGGAGTTTGCATGTTCTCCCCGTGTCACCGTGGGTTTTCTCAGGGCACTTCCGTTTCCTCCCACCTCCAAAAACATGCATGTTGAGATTAATTGGGCACATTAATTCACAGTCCCTCCCTTGGTGACTGTGATGAATTGGCCACTGGCTGTTTCCAAAGTCACTGGGATAGGCTCCAGTCAGCCGTGACCCCTAACGGTAACAGACAGTGTAATTGTGGGCATGTATTGACCGGAGCAACCCCAAAGAAATGAGTCAGAAGCCGCACCTGCTTACAACATTCTGAGCTGCAGTTATAGCCAAGGGAATGATTGACCCAAACCCTTCTGTAGACTACAGGAACTTTACCTCGATTTTAAGCTCGATTTGCCCTTTATGAGTTCTGCAGCCCTGATATGAGCTTAAAGCAAGTCTGGATGATTTAAAACAGAAAAACTTCGAGATCTACTTATGACATCACAGATCGGTGACTTTCAGAACAGAGTTTTTTGAGACTCAGTGTAAAAAAGAATGGTATGTCACAGACACAACTCCAGCTGAGTTTGTAATGAAGAAGCAATGTTAGAACAGGATTAAAAAACTACCTGAAGTCAACTTGGCACAAAAGTGATCGTCCTAACGAACTTGAGTGTCCCACATGTCTGCACAGGACTAGCAGACGGACGCAGGCTGATGTCAGAGCACATTTGTGTGAAAGCTGTGTGTTGTTGGGCGTGTGCGGCTCACGGATTCACTCATGCGTTCCAGGAATTAAGAAATGATTCAATACACGTCACTCACATTTTACAAATACCAAACCCACGTGATTCATACCAGAGAAAGGCAAGGGTTTACTACTACGCCTCACACTGACGCAACTGAGTCTGACACCGGCTGTAACAGAGTATGACACCTGCTGCTGTAACAGAGTCTGACACCTGCTGCTGTAACAGAGTCTGACACCTGCTGTAACAGAGTCTGACACCTGCTGTAACAGAGTCTGACACCTGCTGCTGTAACAGAGTCTGACACCGGCTGTAACAGAGTCTGACACCTGCTGCTGTAACAGAGTCTGACACCTGCTGCTGTAACAGAGTCTGACACCTGCTGTAACAGAGTCTGACACCTGCTGTAACAGAGTCTGACACCTACTGCTGTAACAGAGTCTGACACCTACTGCTGTAACAGAGTCTGACACCGGCTGTAACAGAGTCTGACACCTGCTGTAACAGAGTCTGACACCTGCTGCTGTAACAGAGTCTGACACCTGCTGTAACAGAGTCTGACACCTGCTGCTGTAACAGAGTCTGACACCTGCTGTAACAGAGTCTGACACCTGCTGCTGTAACAGAGTCTGACACCTGCTGTAACAGAGTCTGACACCTGCTGCTGTAACAGAGTCTGACACCGGCTGTCAGAGTCTGACACCTGCTGCTGTAACAGAGTCTGACACCTGCTGCTGTAACAGAGTCTGACACCTGCTGTAACAGAGTCTGACACCTGCTGTAACAGAGTCTGACACCTACTGCTGTAACAGAGTCTGACACCTACTGCTGTAACAGAGTCTGACACCGGCTGTAACAGAGTCTGACACCTGCTGCTGTAACAGAGTCTGACACCTGCTGTAACAGAGTCTGACACCTGCTGTAACAGAGTCTGACACCAGCTGTAACAGAGTCTGACACCTGCTGTAACAGAGTCTGACACCTACTGCTGTAACAGAGTCTGACACCTACTGCTGTAACAGAGTCTGACACCGGCTGTAACAGAGTCTGACACCTGCTGTAACAGAGTCTGACACCTGCTGCTGTAACAGAGTCTGACACCTGCTGCTGTAACAGAGTCTGACACCTGCTGCTGTAACAGAGTCTGACACCTGCTGTAACAGAGTCTGACACCTGCTGTAACAGAGTCTGACACCTGCTGTAACAGAGTCTGACACCTGCTGCTGTAACAGAGCCTGACACCTGCTGCTGTAACAGAGTCTGACACCTGCTGCTGTAACAGAGTCTGACACCTGCTGCTGTAACAGAGTCTGACACCTGCTGCTGTAACAGAGTCTGACACCTGCTGTAACAGAGTCTGACACCTGCTGTAACAGAGTCTGACACCTGCTGTAACAGAGTCTGACACCTGCTGCTTGTAACAGAGTCTGACACCTGCTGTAACAGAGTCTGACACCTACTGCTGTAACAGAGTCTGACACCTACTGCTGTAACAGAGTCTGACACCGGCTGTAACAGAGTCTGACACCTGCTGTAACAGAGTCTGACACCTGCTGCTGTAACAGAGTCTGACACCTGCTGTAACAGAGTCTGACACCTGCTGGGTAGCACTTTAAAAGACCACCACGTTACCTTCCAGTTAATTACCATGTCACTTACTAGTTTCTAACAGTGACACTTAGTAGTACTTACGATGATACTTACAGTGGTACTTACACTAGTACCTAGAGTGGTACTTTGAGGGGTACTTGTACCAGCAGTTACTGGTACGTAACACTGATAGTTACTGGTACTTACAGTGGTACTTATGGTGCTATGTACAGTGGTAAGGTGGTGGTTACTGGTACTTACAATGTTACTTTTTTCATTTAGTACCAATAATACCACCACTGAAACAAATGTGTGCCACAAAGTATTAAGGGTGGTAAGTGCTGCAATATGTACTGCTACGTGTAGGAATTTGTACCAATATAAGTACCACTAAAAGTACTGGTAAGTGTACTAAAAGGTACCACTGTTAGTACCAGTAACTGCTGGTACAAGTACCCCTCTAAATACCACTCTAGGTACCACTGTAGGTACCACCATAAGTACCATCGTAAGTACTACTAAGTGTCACTGTTAGAAACTAGTAAGTGACACGGCAATTAACTGGTAGGTGACGTGGTGGTCTTTTAAAGTGCTATCACATAAATATATTCTATCATTGATATTTGCTATATTAACAAGCATGGGGAGTCCTCAGAGACAACTGTTTTTGGGCTGTTCAAAAATGAATACATTGATTTGAAACAGAGACAAGTTAAAGAGAGACGAGCTACAATGCAACCTACAAGTCTAATTCTTCTGCTCTAGCTTTCAAACATTTCAAATGACTGAATACAGCTTTTACTTTTGTAATTTCATTTTTTTTTTTATGAATGATCAAGTCACCAGTCTTATTGATTCCTAAATAATAAAAACTGTCCTATGTTCTGAAAAGCTAAATTGTTTTTTGTTGTTGTTTGTGTCTAAGCAGATTGTTTGGATGTTTCCTACAGAATTGAGTCAGAGCTGAAACCATTCTTATGTTTTAGTACTAGATTTTAACAAACATTCATTTGTATTTGACATAATTTGTAGTTGAAGTGTATTTTCAGATAAAGAACATCTGCTTCTGAAGCTTCTGCAACAGCCCGAGACTCACACAAAGCTCTGCAGGGAAAAGAATGATTAATGTTCTACTTTTGTCTTTTCCTTATTCTGATTTTAGGATCTTTTGTTTTGAATGTTTGGTTTTGATGTTATTGTTTTATTAAATGTTTGACTTGGAAAAAAAAATGTCTGACTTTTGTGTGAGAAAAAGTATCAGGAAAATATAAATCATAAGAGTCCATATTTTGTCTTAAATGAACATAAACCTGGAGTCATGTGATGGAACAGAAGCTGTGCATGAACAGGGTGGACTTGTAACGGTAAAAAAAAACAACAGACAGCCGGCTGGTCATTTTCTGTAGAATGTGGTGTTTTTACGGAAAGAATTTTCACAGTTTACAACAGTAGCTCATCTGTGACTTTCAAACCTCTCCTCCCATCACCATCCTCCTCCTCTTCTCCTCATCTCCAGCCTTTTTTTTTTTAACACCAATCATTTTTAACAGTTTGTACTACCATTTATTCACCTATTTATCATTTAAGATTGATATTTTTGCAGTAATCTCCTTTTATATGCATATTTCCCTGTTTAATAAAGCTCTTTGAATAACTTATTAATACACAGAGAGAGAGAGAGAGAGAGAGAGAGAGAGAGAGGAAAGTGCAGGTGCTGAGTTAAGCCAAAAGTAGTGATGCACCGATCCAGCTTTTTCAGTTCCGATACCGATCCGATACTTTATAATTAAGCATCTGCCGATACCCGATATCAACCGATACTTGTGTAAGGACTGAAATAGCAAAACATAAGACTTTTGATCATATAGTGTTATTTATACTGTAAGACACAACTGAACAACTTAAGAAGAGAAGAAAAAGAGAAAGAAAGAAAGAGAGAGAGCGCAAGGAGAGAGAGAAAGAGAGAGAGAGAGAAAGAGAGAGAGAAGAGAAGAAAGAGAGAGAAAGAGAAGAGAGAGAAAGAGAGAGAGAGAGAAGAGAAGAAAGAGAGAGAAAAGAGAAGAAAGAGAGAGAAGAGAAGAAAGAGAGATGAAGAGGGAAAGAGAGAGCGCGAGGAGAGAAAGAGAAAGAAAGAAAGAAGAAAAGACAGAGTAGTAGAGAGAAGAGAGAATTAGAGAAGAAAGAGAAGAGAGAGAGAAGAGAGAGAAAGAAAAAGAGAAGAAAGAAAGAGAGAGAGCGAAAGAATAAAATGTCAAACATTATGAGACATTCTGGATCAACATCAGCCTATAAATCAGACTCATTATGTCCAATTAAACACAACTAGGATATCGGCTGAACCGATATCATGGAGCCGATACTCGATCCAGCAAAATTTCCTGGATCGGCACCGATATTCGATCCCAGTATCGGATCGGTGCATCTCCAGCCAAAGCATCCTGATCCAGCCTCAGCACCTTTTGAATTCTGACCTGGAGGAAGGCTGCAGTCATGAATCAATAAAGTTTTCTTAATCTGAATCTAAACCTGCCTTTTCTATCCATCGTCTTTTATTGAATTCACATTTTAACACACTCAATATTCCGTTTTTGCAAATCTTGAAAACAACACCCATCTTAAAGCTCTGGCACAAGTCCATTCAAACCCAGCACAGTTAAAGTGTTTCAGATACTCACTGGAGGAAATTCCAGGTTGCGGAGTCATCTTCTTCTTCTCGTCTTGGTGCTGACGGTAGAGCGTGTGCATGTGTCTGTGTCTGCTCCGATGATTTAAGCTGGAGCTCTGTGCCAGGCCCTGCCCCAAAACACCCAAAACTCACCACGTTAACTCCTTCACTGCCACACAACTATATCATATTACGAGCTGGATTACCAAGAGTCGCTGTGTTAGATAGTTTAATATTCAAATGACTCTCTGTCAATTCTGCTCAAAATGATCCCCATGAAGTCAAGAAGTGAAATTCACCTGAATCTATGTGTTGGTATAACACGGCAATGTGAGTCCAAGATTTTCAACTGAGAGAGAGAGAGAGACAGAGAGAGAGAGAGAGAACAGAGAGGGAGAGAACAGAGACAGAAAGAGAGAGAGCAGAGAGGGAGAGAGAACAGAGAGAGAAGAGAGAGAGAGAGAAAGAAGAGAGAGAGACAGAAAGAGAGAGAGCAGAGGAGGAGAGAGAGAAGAGAGAGAGAGAAGAAAAAGAGAGAACAGAAAAAGAGAGAGAGAACGAGAGAGAGAACAGAGAGAGAACAGAGAGAGAGAACAGAGAGAGAGAGAGAGAACAGAGAGAGAGAGAGAACAGAGAGAGAAAGACAGAGAGAGAGAGAACAGAGAGAGAGAGAACAAAGAGAGAAAGACAGAAAAAGAGAGAACAGAGAGAGAACAGAGAGAGAAAGAGCGAGAGAACAGAGAGAGAGAGAAAGACAGAAAGAGAGAGAGAACAGAGAGAGAGAGAGAGAAAGACAGAAAGAGAGAGAGAACAGAGAGAGAGAGAGAGAAAGACAGAAAGAGACAGAGAACAGAGAGAGAAAGACAGAGAGAGAGAGAACAGAGAGAGAGAGAGAACAGAGAGAGAAAGACAGAAAAGAGAGAACAGAGAGAGAAAGACAGAAAGAGAGAGAGCAGAGAGGGAGAGAGAGAACAGAGAGAGAAAGAGCGAGAGAACAGAAAGAGAGAGAGAAAGAAAGACAGAAAGAGAGAGAACAGAGAGAGAAAGAGAGCAGAGAGGGAGAGAGAGAACAGAGAGAGAACAGAGAGAAAAAAGAAAGAGAAGAGAGAACAGAGAGAGAGATAGAGAGGGAGAACAAAAACAGAGCGAGACAGGGAGAGAGAGAAAGAGGGAGAACAGAGAGAGAAAGAACAAAGAGAGAGAGACGGGGAGAGAGAGAACAAGGGAGAACAGAGAGAGAAAAGGGAGAGGGAGAGAAAGAACAGAGAGAGAGAGGGAGAGAGAGCGAGAGAAAGAGGAGAGAGGGAGATGTGCATGAGAACATGAGAGATGGCGGAGGGGAGGGAGTAATACTAGAGGAGAGAGAGAATAAGGGTAGGGGAGAGAAAGAGAAAAGAGCAAGAGAGAAGGGAAAGAGAGAATAACAGACAACTTACATTAGAGTTTAATTGACAAAACTGGAAGAATGATTTTTTTTTTTTTTTACAGTGAGGAGCCTATGAGAGGATGATTGACAGGCGTTAGACCCGCCCCGCACATGTGGTAGGTTTTCCATGACTTTTCCATGACTGTACGAACTCTGCTAGTCCTTGTTTGATCCTTGTTTTGGCAACTCTGTGGATGACTGCAGGAGGAAAGGACTTTATAACATCATGGACTCAAGTCAGCGTTCTAGAAGCTTTAATGGTGAAACAGGAAAACACACTCTTCTTTCTTTTACGATGTTCATCTGGTTTTCAATAGTATTAGCACTAATCGATTTCTTCTATTCAGACAACTTTTTAGTGTGTTGTATTTACCTTTTTTTTTGACAGCTGCGAGCCATCTTCAGAAGCGTCACAGAACGCTCCTTCATCTCGATTGATGGTGTCTGGGCCTCGTATATAGGAGAAACCAGTTGTTCATTTGGCATCAGAGAAAAGGAACATCAGAAGGAATGTGAGAGGGAAACTACAGGAAGGTTCACAGGAGCAGAACAAGAAACCTCAAATCAGCATTATCAGATCATTGCAAGAGAAACAATCACATCATGGACTAGGACGGAGCACGGGTCATAGGAGCTGAAAACAACAAGTTCAAACGTGGATCAAGGAGGCCAGATCAGGAAGCGAGGCCCAGACACCATCAATCGAGGTGAAGGAGCGTTCCTCCTTTCACCTACCTGGGACTCCATTCTCCAGAGACCACCGGGCGGCAGGAGGCGTGGTCAGTCCGAGCGACCGGGTTAACCACGCCTCCAAGAAGTTCAATTCAATTCAATTATTTTTGTATAGCCCAAAATCACGACGATCCGTCATCTCGAAGGACTTCACAGGATGCGGGGAGGGACCAGGTCCTGACAACCGGTGGGGCCTCGCCACTGGAACGTCCTAGAACACACTCCCAAAGGAGAGTGGGACAGGAACGACAAGATTAAAAATAGTCACTAGATAAAGGAAGATACAGAAAAAGTTAAGATAAAATGTAGTAGGAAGGCTAAAGCAAGAACACAGAATAAAAGGAGGAAAACATGATAAAACAAGGTAATAATACAATTTTACTCAATGTGTAAGAATTGTAAAATAGAAATAAAATGAGTAATAGTTAAAATAGATAAAACAGTTTTCTTTCCTTGCTTCTCCTCCCCTCAGCCCCGACCCCCGGCCACGCCCCATCCCGCCCCCCCAGACCATCCGCCCCCCAAGCCACCAGAAACCCCCAGTGTACGACGGCCCACAGGTCCCAGGTCCCAGCCAGACCCAGCAGGAGCCAAAATAAAATCGCCAAACAGATGATAATTCCAGTAACAGCTAATAAACGACACGTCAGACCGGTCCATTAGCAGAGGGAAATGAGTCGTTTCCCTCTGCTAATGGACTCTGGCTCTACAGCGTTTTATATCTACAGTTAGATCTGTGTTGCCTAGTTACATCTACAGCCTGTCCGTCCATGGGAGTGGATCTCTTCTTCACTGTGGTTCTCCTCCAGGTTTAGAGTTTTCCCTTAGTTTTTTTTTTTTTTCCTGCCGAGAAGGAGGGTCTAAGGACAGAAGGAGGGACTAAGGACAGAAGGAGGGACTAAGGACAGAAGAGGGTCTAAGAACAGGAGGGTCTAAGGACAGAAGGAGGGTCTAAGGACAGAAGGAGAGTCTAAGGACAGAAGGAGGGTTTAAGGACAGAAGGAGGGTCTAAGGACAGAAGGAGAGTCTAAGGACAGAAGGAGGGTCTAAGGACAGAAGGAGGATCTAAGGACAGAAGGAGAGTCTAAGGACAGAAGGAGGGTCTAAGGACAGAAGGAGGGTCTAAGGACAGAAGGAGGGTCTAAGGACAGAAGGAGGGTCTAAGGACAGAAGGAGGGTCTAAGGACAGGATGCTCTGGACATCATTATTGCTCTACTTATAACTTATAATTGGGCACGGTGGCTGAGCGGTTAGCGCTCTGCTCACAGCAAGAGGTCGCGGTTCGATTCCCGCACGGCCGGGCCTTTCTGTGTGGAGTTTGCATGTTCCTCCCGTGTCTGGGTGGGTTTCTCCGGGCACTCCGGTTTCCCCACCAACCAATAACATGCATGTTAGGGTAATATCCTCCAGCTACGGTAGTCCTGACCAAGCCTAGCAACACACTGGGATGAGTCCCCGAGCGCTGCACTGCGGCGATCACTGCTCCTGAGGAGATGCTCCAGAGGCATTGAAGGATGGGTCAAATGCAGAGGACAAATTTCCCTACGGGGACAATAAAGTGTACCTTAACCTTAACCTTAACCTTAATCTGCTTTGACATTCTTGATCAATCACTGCTTCTGAATGTTATTGTTCATTGAATGTGTATTGTTTTATTTTTATTTCCTACTATTCATGTTTGCTAAATGAATAATCTTGGGAAGTCCTCAGAGACGACTGTTGTTGTGATTTTGGGCTATACAAAAATAAATTGATTTGATTTGATTCTGAAGATGGCTCGCAGCTAGCAGCCAAAACATGTCAAAAAGATTAAAAAGAACTCACTAAAAGTTGTTTGAATAGAAACAAATCTTCTCTTCTAACTGAGTGTGCTTTTAGGCGCAGATGTGTGGAAGAGTGTTTCTGCAGGCGTATCCGTCTAACAGCACTGGGCTCTTACTGCTGCACTCTGAAGCTAAAGTGACATGTTTCTGGTGCAGAGTTAAGCGTCTGAAGCCTGCAGACTGTGTCACCATTTCAATTGTCTGTGAGAAAAAAAATACCACACAGTTTAGCAATTAAACAGCTTCTCTGACAAAGTGCTCACAAGTGTTTCTGTGACTTATCAGCAGATGGCAGCAAACTCCCACTAATGTTTAACTCACTTCACCACAGACAATCTTCAGTCATTCACTTTGAAATAAACACGAGTTTTGGTTGAAGCCACGTGGAGTTCTTTCTTTAGGTTTAACGGGTAAGTTTAGGCTTCAACTGATTAAAATGGGTAAGTTTAGGAAATTGAATCTATCTCGATGCACTCTATAGGCGAGTGAATAGTTAGAAGAGAGCCAAAGGAATTGCACTGGCTCACGTATGTCATCTGCGACTCTCTTAGTCCAGCAAAGATGAAGAAAGGTCAGGTCAAAGGTTGGTAAGTATTAGATTTGTTAGGTCAACGGATGATAGGGGGATATTTGATGGATTGTTGTTTAAAGTTTAAAGATATAGTGAATGCAAAGGATTAGGATGTCTTTTTTTGGATGTTGGATTCATTGTTTTTTTATGTTCTGTTTAGTTTAGGGTTAGGAGACGATAAGGACACATCTTCAGTAGTGGACCTTGGAATCATCAGGTGTTTCGGCCATTATCACTAGACACCTTCATCCAAGGGCGGCCCCAGCAAGGTTGATCAAGTCTCGTGGTGTGTCCTCTATTTTAGAGTTAATTGAAAGTCAACATGGATTCGAATTTGAAGTTGTCAAGGAGTTTAAGTGTTAGGGTTATTTTAATGTGATTGGGTAATGTGTGGTTAAGGGTAAGGGTTAAGGATAGGTTTATGGGTGTAGCAGGGTTATGGTAGCGATAGGTGAGTTTAAGGTTATGATTAGGCTAGGTTTAGGGGAAGAATATTATTGTAAATATGTGATGTGATATAAGGGTAAGGTTAGGGCAATGTTAGGTGAGGTTAAGTTTAGGGCTAATGCCAGGTTTAGGGATAGAGTATTATGTTATTGCTACTATGTGATGTAAGGTTAAGTTTAGGGCAAGGCTAGGTGAAGTTAAGTTTAGGTTAAAGGTTAGGTTTATGGGTTATGTGTTGTAAGGTTAAGTTTAGGGGTTATGTGGTGTAAGGTTAAGTTAGGGGTTATGTGGTGTAAGGTTAAGTTTAGGGGTTATGTGGTGTAAGGTTAAGTTTAGGGGTTATGTGGTGTAAGGTTAAGTTTAGGGGTTATGTGGTGTAAGGTTAAGTTTAGGGGTTATGTGGTGTAAGGTTAAGTTTAGGGGTTATGTGGTGTAAGGTTAAGTTTAGGGGTTATGTGGTGTAAGGTTAAGTTTAGGGGTTATGTGGTGTAAGGTTAAGTTTAGGGGTTATGTGGTGTAAGGTTAAGTTTAGGGGTTATGTGGTGTAAGGTTAAGTTTAGGGGTTATGTGGTGTAAGGTTAAGTTTAGGGGTTATGTGGTGTAAGGTTAAGTTTAGGGTTATGTGGTGGTAACTTTAGGGGTTATGTGGTGTAAGGTTAAGTTTAGGGGTTATGTGGTGTAAGGTTAAGTTTAGGGGTTATGTGGTGTAAGGCTAAAGCTAGTCTAAGGTTAAGTTATAAGTTAAGGTTAATATGCAATGTGAGGTTAAGATTAAGCTAAGCGTGGTTAAGGTTAAAGTTAAAATAAGTTTAGGGCTAGGGTGAGGGGTTAGGGTTAGGGTAAAGATTAGAATGAGGGTTTTGTGAAAAAAAAAAAAAGCAACACACAACCACACTAGAAATGAACTGGAGCAACAACACGAGTCATAATTTCACAAAAAAGGCCTGAAATCGTGCTAATCATACACTATGGAAATGTCCTGTTACGTCAGGGGTATACAGTATGTACGCTTTCTTGTGATTAGGACTTTAGTTGGAAATATTAACAAAAACATTTATATACTACTGTATGTATTGTAACACTAACACGCTTTTGAGCTGCTGATGAAGCAGTAACAGTCGAGTGAGAGTTGAGAAAAGTCTGAATACATGTATAAAAAGACTAAAGTAAGTTATTCTTTCACAGTAATGCATTCAAAGGGATTTTTACATGACATTGAATAATTCAAATTTAGTTTGGGCTAAAAATGTACTGCAAAAAATTAATTTGAGGACAAAAAAAGTTAAAGTCTGCTTGAATTCTAGAATCTAATTTCAAACAATTTTTGAACAAAATTTAACTTGATTTATTGTTAAGATACTTATTCATATATCGATTGACTTAAATTTTAACGATTATTAGAAATTCTTTGCCTCCTTTTTTTAGACCCATCGCAATTACATTTCTCTGACTCGCTGATTATTTTCTTTGTTTCTTTCGAACTGATTTCAAGACATTGATTCTTATTTCAGCCAATTTTTGCCAAAGAAAATGTTCTTACCATTGTTTTTTTTTTTTTTCTTATTTCAACCTTATTCTTAAACCAGTTAAAATTCTTATCCAGTTAACCTCATGGAACCAGCTTTTTTTCACTAAAACACCTAGATTTTCTTGGTAAATATAAACAAATGTAAAGCTTGCAGCGACCGAGGTTTAGGGACTTAAAATAGGTTTAAAAACAAAATTGATAGGTATTTTTTGTTAATCAGGAGAGCATTTAAACAGGCACAAAGTCATCTTAGAGTGTCTGATTTGACTGTAACTAAGAGGGCTAACTAACCCTTTCTTCTAAATATACAGAAGTTAGTATATTTTATTGAGAAAACCGACAAAATTGAAAATATAGGAAAAAGGCGGGAGGTACCATACATGTCCCCTTGGTGCCTTACATTAAGCAGCTCAAATCTAGACTGAAATTCTGAGTCATTTTAAGCAAGTCTAGATATACAGTTTTTGCAGTGAACAGTTTTGTGTCCCAAGAAGTCCTTTGTCTGAGTTTGTTGAGCCAGACCACACCACCACTGTTCTCCGGACCAGACCGCTGTCAGTTACATGCAGTCTGATTAAAACTATTTTAAATCAGACTGCCTGAAATCACCGATTGAAGAGCTGTGAACAGTTTTTTGAAAAACCAGTTGGTGCACATGGTTCCGAGTGCAGTCTGACTTCAGAAGACGTCATGTAAACAGACATCGGTTTACCGCTGGACAATGTAACTGAGCATGCTCACAAACTCTTCCCACTGCACATCCCAGCAATAAAGTGAACATTTTAGACCAATAAATGAACACGTGTAACTGTTTCTTTAAAACAGTCCTACACGTCCCAAAAAGACCAGTGTGTCATTTCACAGACAATATTACAAACAGGTAATAATGATAAACAATATTAAAGGAACGTAAGATTTTGATTTCAGATTTCATTAACATGACTTGTACATGTCCAGAGAGACAAGGTTAAATCTGAAACTTTTTCTCAAGTGCCTCCTGCTAAACCAATACCAGAGGTCATGTTTTATTGGTATGTGAATATTACTTTGTGTATTTCTTGATTCTTTTGTAAGTTTCTGTTTCATAGGCTGAAGTTCCTTGTTCTCGTGACACCAGTACAAGTGAGTTGTATTGACGTAGTGTTGGTCAGTAGGACTGCAGAGATAATCTCTGTGTGCGTCAGAACACAGACTTTAACCTGTTCAGGCCCTGCTGCTGCTGTTTACTCCAGTTAACCTATAGAACAGATGGACTTGACCTGTAACCCTGTGATGTCATGGTCATAGTCGTTTTGAAGTAGTAGAAGCAGAGAGGCCATGACGGTTCACAGTGGCATTAGTGGTTTAGTGTTTGTAGATGATTGGAGAAGAACTGTTAGTAGTGAACATCAGTAGAGATTCATAGGCCCAGAGAAATAAGTCTTATATGTGCCTCCAAAATGTAAATGAACATGAAAAGTGGTCAATTCTTGTCAAGAAGGAACTGAATTTCAGAACTAAAGTAGTAGTAGCAGTAGCAGAAGTTCAGGTGAGTTTCACTTGGCATGTAGGCTACAGATAATAGGTTGTGTTCATTCAAGAATTTGTGATTTTTTTACTTTCAGAGTAGGTCAAATCTATGAATGAAAAGTCTCTCTCACACTGAGTAGTTGCAACACCAGTGATCGGTGGCCTTCATAGGGCAAATGTCTTTCTGAGCATGAGAAGCCATCTTACATAGGCCACAGGCTGAAACGTTGCATTGACTGAATATATTTCACTGGTGTTGCTAGTACACAGTGTGCGAGAGACTTTTCATTCATAAAGTTTTGCTAGCTTTGCGCGAGCCTTCTCTTAAGGGTATTTCACACCAACACAACCCCCAGTCTCTGTCGATAGGGAGGAGCAACGCAGGGTCTGTTCACGTCTCTATGGGGCGCACCGATGTGAAAGAACATTCAGACAAACACGATCCAAACAGCCAACAGTCTCCAAACAAATGCAGAGTGAGCATGTGTGTGATGTAACGCTTGACGAAAATGACGAAACATAGTTGCACGTGAGTAGTAGTTGTCAAACTTTGACGGCAAACAGATGTTTCTAGTCTTACCTCATGGATTAAGATCAACTCGTATTTCCCTCCACAGTCCAGCCTTTGTACTGCGGTCGCAGAACTCCCCCGTGTTTTCCTCGATCCAAATAGTGCCATTGTCCTTCGTAGTTACGTCCCGTTTGACCCCGTGTAAATAACAACAATCCATGCTCGGCTAAATACTTTTTTTCCGTAAGCGTCTTTTTCGGTTTTCCGCACTATATTCCTGCTCACTGATTCACTGGTTCTCCTGTGACCACGGGCCAATCAAACAGCTGCATTTGCGGCAACTGGCGACACCGACTTAACTTGCGAGTCTTCAAAAACCCGCCTCCACGACTTGCTCCGCTCCTCTGACCCCCGACAAACCCATTTACACCAAACACACCTGAGCCGCCTGTCGGCAAAAGTTGCCAAACTGGTTCAGACGGCGACCTCAGCCTGGTGTGAAAGACCCTTTACGCACTTGTCCTACGAAAGGACGTGTACGTTTCTTTCGCTTTGGATAGTTCAAATCAGTTGACAGAAAAGTTTTTGATTTGGTTGTAGAGAACTTATTCTCAAATAAGGTCAAAACTAAAGTTCTACACATGTAAAAAAAAAAAAAACATATATATTACTTCCATATTTGCACTTTTAGGAACATAACATAACCAGTGAAACGAGATGCAGTGAAATAGAAGACAGTGAAGCAGGAGATGGAAAGAGAGCCATAGTGACCAGGACTTTTATAACAAGCCAAACCATCCAGACCCCAGGATTCCAGTGCAACATCTACACTCTGGGTCTCTACAAAACAGACCATGGTCCAAATCCGGACACAAGCAGTTTCACATCGCTTCAGCATATCGATCGTACCGCTTTGCTCTGCCGCTGTTCATGGCAGATCAGGGGAGCGCCGTTCATCTGGAAACACTGCTCTGTCAGAGAACAACACTGCACGTTTTGTGTTATGAAGTCAACTCAGAATATGTCATGCATTGCACTGCATTCATTTATCGTGAATGAGTTTAAACCTGTGACTGTGAGGTAAGCACAGGCATGGGGGTGGAGCAAAGTTAGCTCTGTTGTTGTACCCTGTACGAGTCTGTGTTTAACATTAACCGAAGCAGGTGTCATTTGCAAGGTCTCTGTCCCTGGTCTAGACCTGGACTAATCCTGTTGTGACAAACACCTGGCTTAGTCCTGGACCAGTCCTTTTATGATAAGGCCCTGGTTTAGACTCAAATTTCAAGCAAAATGGTTTATAGACTTTCCATGGCTACATTATGAGCCCTCAGTAAATTTTTGTTGTCGTTGTTTTTATTGCAGAGAGCATTGTCCCCTTGCCAAAAATATTGCCCTAGCCTTTGGGAACACCGGCTTTAAAGACTAGAAAAAAGTCATACAAAAGTTTGCTAGCCATCAACAGAATCAGACACACTGTTGTAGTCACAAAACACAAGTTCAGACACAGATATCCACAGCAAAAGAAAAGCAACTGAAAGTGTCTCTGTCTAATCAAAATCATACAATCTATTCGCTTTCTGGGCACCAGGGTTTAGCTTTGAGAGCTCATGAATCTGATCGAGGCAACTTAATTCAGCTTCAAGGATGATCCTGAGTTGAGACAATAGCTTTTTAACACTTAGCATTATACCAGCCCAGAAATTCAAAACGACTGTTAAATATAATGACTAATATTATCATCAGATTCATTTCTACCACTTATCATTATAGATGGAGTTCAGGGTATTACAGGAGCTGAGCAAGAGTCCATTGTCTTCGTCGATAGAGATCTTAATTCTTATGAAGAATTCATAAGACTTTATGAAGTTTCATCAACCACAGGTAAAAACTTGGTTCTGGGGCTTCTGATGTTCTGCCATTGTCTTGTCTTCGAGGACAAACCTATGATGGACCTATGATGGAGCTGCAAGCACGAGTACAAGCTTATGAGGGAGAAACAACCTCTCGCATTAACCAATCACAGTCATGTGTTCGTTATCAGATGTTACGTATGAACTGCGACCAACACATGAAGGCTGATTTAGACTTCCTTGTTACATTAAAGGGACTATGCTCTATATTTTTTGCAACTAAATGACTTAAAAACAATTTTCCCCTAGCATTGATGTGTTGTTAAAGTATCTATTCAGGTGGAAATTAGTCCACAAAGTCCTGTCTATGTCTAATAAAATTCCGTTTGTGTCCAATTTTTTCTGTTTTTGTTTTCAGCATCGTGGCTAACTGTTGTTAGCATGGAGGCTCACCTCGTTGCTAAACAGCTGTTAAAAATCATTAAAACACTTCATGATGAACAATTCTGAAGCTCAGAATGCATTAGCTATGTGAGCAAATCATGTAGACTGAAGTAGGAAGCTTTAAATGATTTATTTCTGTTTGTCTACATTTTTAAGGATACAAAAATCAGGTACAGTCCCTTTAAGTCTTGACCCAGGCTGCCATTGGATCTTCTGTCTATTTTTTTTTTTTTTCTCCAGGGCTTCTGGGAGCCAATCAGAAAGCCTGTAACAACATTTGCGCCATGTTCATGGCGTTCTGATGCTCCTACACACAAAAGTCACTTAGCGTCAGAGCGCACAGCTGATCTGTGTGATTGGTTTAACTGACTTAACTCACCTGGAACCTGATTAGCTCTGAAGAGAAGCTCCAATGACAGCCTGGGTGAGGACTTGACCACGTGACTCCAGCATAAATCAGCCTGAAGTTGTTGTCTGCTTTGTACAGCGTATACATGGACGTTAGTGATCGTTGCTGTTTCTGTGATGCAAATTTACAAATTTAAAGGGACATTGTCAAATTGTGAGTTCATATTTGACATGAGGTCAAAGGAGGAGAACACATTCAGTCTGCTATCACAACCATCACACTGACCAACACACCGCTTTGTGTCACAAGTTTCAGACTAATTATGAGATTGAGTCAGGATATGACCACGTTTAATAATTGGAAGTAAGACATTGTTGCTGATGTCAAACTGATTACACTGCTGCTTTCCTCTCAGAGCCCGTCCTTTCCTCTTTCCTAAATACTTTCAAATGAATTTTCTGTGTTTAAAATGTGTATGTTTGTGGAGTTTAGGGGGTGAGCTTCACTTAAAACATTTGAAAACTTTGTCTTTTCTACCAAAATTGATCATTTAACTGCAGCACATTGTTGTGATTATCAGGCCACTGTGTACTATCTAGATGAATTTTTTCCTCATAGTTGGTCAAAAACAGCTCTCTGATTGAGGTGGACCAGCCAACCACAGCCAATTTCACTTGATTTGTAAAAAGATGTTCTTAAGTCATAACTTCAGTCAAAAATGAATGTATGAAGAGAGAGAGGAAATAGTTTTATAGATTTAAAACAGAGCCCTGATAAAAAGAGTATTCCTACTTTTTCTTGAATAAACTGAGAGAAATCTTTGTTGCATCATGGAAGTAGTTTATGGAGATGTTTGGGACGGATCATAAATGTGTGTTATCTTGACTTATTTTGCTCAAAGATACGGTGTTTCATCTGTGGCTCATAAATCCGACTATCAGCAGATAGGACAGTGCACAATAACATGTTTGTTAGCCCGCCGACAGCAGTAGAATCAATGAGCCTCTATAAATATAATCATTACATTTAACACCGTTTAGTGACTTTGATTTGTTCGAGATGAAAATGTATCCCTTTTTTTTTTTTTGCATTTAATCTTGGTAAGATGTGTTTTTAAATTTTAATTATTAGTTTTTGTTTTGTGTGTCTATGGGAAATTTGATTGACAAATTATATGCAATTTTGAGTTTGTGCAAAGTATTGTACCACATGCAGAAATGTGGTACGATATGGTTTTTACTAAATCCAGACCTCTTTCCCACCACCACAAAATCTCCTTTGTGTGCACATTTCAAAAGTCAAATTTGTTTGCATTAATTAAAAAAAAACCCGTCTTCCTCAGCTAATCATGGAGTCTGTGGAGTCCCTCAAGGGTCTATCCTCGGCCCCTTTTTGTTTTCTTTGTATTTATTTACTCTTGGGTTGTTCAAAAAATAATTGTCATGTCTGTGTTAGTGTCTAAATTATGTCAAAACATGAACGTCTTTTCATACTTTAATTACAAAAAAACTAAAGTTATGTTGTACACAAACATGTGCAGACCTAACATACAGCTCAAAACACATTTTACAGTTTACAGCTAGTGTTTATTTTCTTTAGAACTGAGAAAGCAGAAGAGTTTTATCACAGTAAAACTTTATCACAATTATTTTCTTCATATTGATAGATCTCAATTTTTGATTTAATTTTATGTAGTCTTTGCTTACTTTGTTGTTAATCATTTCATGAACATTAACTATACAGACATCTAACAGCCAATATTGTCTTCTTCCAATGTCTGATTTCTTCTCCAAACCTAAAAGGATTGTCTGGAGTTCTCGATTCAAAAAACACAAAAAAATAAGTGATGTTTTGACTTGACTTTGATCTCTTGGTCTTTAATTACTCCGCCCTACATTAAAGGCACAATGTATAACTATTTGACCAAAAATAGGCTTGAATAAAAACATGTTTTTATCATTTTGATTTCTTTATCGTGTTAAAACAATAATCAAATATGTTTTTATTTTGAGCAATTTGCCACAATGCTCCTAGGCTCTAGATGACTCCTATAAAAGGCCTGGAAGAAGAGTACACAAGTGCTGCTAGGTGGAGATGTACTCTCGCTGTGTCTGATTAGGTTAAATTGGCTCCATAGCTCCTATCTCCTTGAGCCCAAACTGGATGTGTGTCACTGCAAGCCATCAAAAGAATGGTCTGAATAGTGCAGTCAGGAGGTAGGAGCCTGTATGCTTCCTATCTTAGTTCCTGTGGCATAGAAATATACGCTCCGTCCGAATTCATCAAATTGTCCCCATAGCTCCAGCTCCTTAAGCCAAAACCGGATGCACGTGACCACACGCCATATTAAGAGCTGTTCGGATTGTCAGTTCAGTTAGGAAGGAGTTAGGAGAAGGAGCCTGTAAGCTTCCTATCGCTCCTTTAGCATAGGAACTATAGAAGCTTCCTATCATAGCTCCTTTAGCATAGGAACCATAGAAGCTTCCTATCATAGCTCCTTTAGCATAGGAACCATAGAAGCTTCCTATCATAGCTCCTTTAGCAGAGGAACCATAGAAGCTTCCTATCATAGCTCCTTTAGCAGAGGAACCATAGAAGCTTCCTATCATAGCTCCTTTAGCATAGGAACCATAGAAGCTTCCTATCATAGCTCCTTTAGCATAGGAACTATAGAAGCTTCCTATCATAGCTCCTTTAGCATAGGAACCATAGAAACTTCTTAGGCCTTTTCCTACTGTAGGAACTTTTTTCCAGTTCCTAGTACTTTTTTAGTTCTTGTCCCCATTCACACAGAGCAGGAACTATGGACTGGGGCCACATTTTAGGGACTTTTTTAGCTCCTGCTCTGGGGCAGGTACTTTCCAGTCTGACCAGGAACCTTTTGGTGACACAAACACATTTACAATGCTAACTTTGTTTTTAAACATGTTTTACACATTATCACATTTATATAAACCTTCCTTCTCCTTAAGAAAAATGATTTAAAGGCAGTAACTCCCAAAATGTATTTATTTAATTTGTAAATAATAGTCTATAATACTATTATTAGGAATTCCAGTGAATCATTTAGTTTTATTGTTATTTCCAGTGATGTTATTAAGTTTTGCACGTTATAGTTTAATGTGGAATCAAAAAAAGACAACTTTTGTTTTTCTAACACCACTTATTATTATTTAAATGTTCCAGACTTTACAGATGCTAATGCTAAAGCTAGTTAGACGCACTTTCACAAACTGCTGCTGTGTGAACACAATCATGGGGACAGGGTAGTTCCCTGACTAAACAGGGACTGGAGGAATGTGGGGACTAGTTCTTGGTACTTTCATGTGGGAAAATGCCTCTTATCATAGCTCTTTAGCAGAGGAACATAGAAGCTTCCTATCATAGCTCCTTTAGCAGAGGAACCATAGAAGCTTCCTATCATAGCTCCTTTAGCATAGGAACCATAGAAGCTTCCTATCATAGCTCCTTTAGCATAGGAACATAGAAGCTTCCTATCATAGCTCCTTTAGCAGAGGAACCATAGAAGCGTCCTATCATAGCTCCTTTAGCATAGGAACATAGAAGCTTCCTATCATAGTCCTTTAGCAGAGAACATAGAAGCTTCCTATATAGCTTTAGCATAGGAACTATAGAAGCTTCCTAACGGCGGTAAGGAACTATGAGGTATCCCACAATGCACTGCACAGATCATTCCGAAAATGAATGAACATTTATGACAATAGGCCTATGATCTGTGAATGAAGAGTTTGGAATGAATGAAAAGTTACAAACTGTATAAACTTTGATATTCAAGAGTTTTAGTTTCACATCGCCGAACTGTGTGTGTTTTGTAGTCCACTGGTGGATGTTGTAGTTTTTCATGAACAGCTGTAGAGTCCCCAATGTCCCAAAATATGGTAACTTTCTGTTTTTCCAAATTTTGTTGTCAGTACACGAAGTTACACACAGTAACTTCCTGGGCTAAAAAATCAAGCGCATAATCCCATTGACATAGAAATTTAAAAGTTTGGGACATTCTACACCAATACTCATCGCTTTATGAAAATGTGGAATATTAAACCCGCTCAGAGTTAAAGTGAAGCTAAACCCTAAAACGTCTTTTTTTGGTCAGTTAAATATGTATGTAGTGCTTCATTACCATTGTCAACAGTTCTGAGTCATTTTTGGCCATTTCAAATTAAAAAGTTTCAGGTCAAAACAGTCACAAACTGACTCGTTCTCACTGCAAAGGTCAGTGTCATTTCTAAACTCTGTGACATCAAAGTGTGTTGTCAACTTAAAGCTAAGCACTAATTCCACACACCTGTTGTCAATCTAATCACACTGCTGCTGCTCTCCACTCTGAGACCCTCCTTTTACCTTTCCCACTGCTTTTCAATTGGTGTGTTCAAGATGCAAAAGTCTGCGCCTGGATCGCAGACTCGAGGAGACAGTCTAATGAGTATTTCACACCAACACAACCCCCAGTCGCTGTCGGTAGGAGGAGCGACGCATTGTCTGTTCACGTCTCTATGGGGCGCACCGATGTGAAAGAACATTCAGACAAACACGATCCAAACAGCCAACAGTCACCAAACAAATGCAGAGTGAGCATGTGTGTGATGTAACGCTTGACGAAAATGACGAAACATAAGTTGCACGTAGTAGTAGTTGTCAAACTTTGACGTCGTATTTCCCTCCACAGTCCAGCCTTCGTACTGCGCTCGCCGTAACTCCCCCGTGTTTTCCTCGATTCAAATAGTACCATTGTCCTTCGTAGTTACGTCCCGTTTGACGCCGTGTAAATAACAACAATCCATGCTCGGCTAAATACTGTTTTTCCGTAATCGTTATTTTCGGTTTCCACACTATATTCCTGCGCACTGATTCACTGGTTCTCCTGTGGTCACGGGCCAATCAAACAGCTGCATTTGCGGCAACTGGCGACACCGACTTTACTTGCAAGTCTTCAAAAACCCGCCACCACGACGTGCTCCCGCTCCTCTGACACCTGACAACCCCATTCACACCAAACACACGTGAGCCGCCTATCGGCAAAAGTTGCCAAACTGGTTCAGACGGGCGACCCTCGGCTTGGTGTGAAAGACCCTTAAGACAAGGGGAGGAGATTCAACTTGGACACTTGTTGAGCCCGAGAACAGTCAGGGCTCACAGAGACACAGAGACAGCACAGATCTCACGTTTGTTTAAAAGTGTTGCACTGAATAAAACTACACACGACTTTGAAAATGCATTTCTGTTTCCCTCACGCATCACAGACTCACTCACACATCACCAGAGCAAAGAATAAATAGCTCATGATAAAGTTTACACACTTGAGTTCTGTCTGTGAGAAAATGACTTTCAGCTCATCAGGATCATAATGATTCTGTGTGTAATGTACAACATCCTGGTCTTTTCTGACTCATGTTAAACACGTGTGATGTGATAAGACAGATACGATCAAGACAGCGGAAGAAGAACTGCTGCGCGTCACGTTTGATCAGAGCGAATCAGTGGGCAGTCAGTGCACTACATTTCCCATCATGCATCTTGATTTTGTAGTCATGAGGCGGTGAAGTCGAGCTGTAATTGCTTTTTCTCACCTCGACGATCTGTCAAGGCGACTTGAGCCGGATTGATCTCTCCAGATTACCGGGGCCTACGTAGCCCTGACGTAGCCCCCGACCCCGGCTCGAGCTTCTTGAACACACCTATGTATTTGCTTTGCTGAGTTTGAATGGTGTTTGTGGGTGGAGTTTAGGAGTGAGCTTCACTTTAAAGGAATCATTAAGGATGCACAACTTGTAGGTTATTACCAGGTGTATTTTTGGTTTTGGGTTAGTCTGCCCTATAGGTTCTAGCCTGAGCGAACAAGGCTGTGAAGGGCGGGCTAATCCTATTATTTCTTTCTTTTTTTTTTTTTTTTGTCTTTGGTCTTGTTGAAAAAAAATCCTAACGACCAATTTAGCCTACATGGCGACCTGATTGTTTGATGTGCAGTGTAGCTGTGAGTACAGTCACACTGCACAAAACAATGTTTTTTATCTAACTAAAATATCGAGGTAAAACAAAAATGCTCTTGTTGAAGTCTATTTTATTTAGCTTAAAAGTTAGATGATGTAAAGTATTGCAACACGTCTTACTAATGATACGATACTCCAAATTGTGTCAAAACATAACCCAATATTAGCCCTGCTTTTGATCAGTGCATTTTATATATATACTGTATGTGATGATTAAAAGTGCTGAAGTGTCTTGCCGTCTGGCCCAGAAGCTTGGACCTCGCGTACATCTGATCCCGGAGAAACACCGGACTGTCAGGACGATACAGACTAAAGATTTGTACACAGTCAGATAACACACGTGAACACACAAATCACAACAAGAGTGGACTTTGTCACTACACATTTCCTTTCTGACTGATTAGAAATGTGTGTTCTCAATTCATTTTGTTGTCTGATTTAATGTAATGTTCGCACGAATGTTTGACCAGGCCATGTCATTAGAAGCTCACTCAAAACAGTTTGACCAGAAACCTTTGAGAAAACACCCTTTTTCTAAATCAAACCTCATGTCAGTGTTGTTTTCCTCTGTTGTAGTTTTTGGTGAAAGAATCTGAGCCGCTACAATGAAATAATGTCTTTAGGATAAAAACAGTTTAGTTTAGTTTAGTCTTTATTTGAAGGGACAATGTACAGAGACATAATGCTCATAAAACAAAGATGATCTGCACCAGATTATAGCTACACAGCTAGTTTCCATCTGCAGTCCCTGAGGAACAATACAACAATACAATGCAATATTCAGTCAAATAGATATAGTCAAAAGCCCTGTTTCCATAGGCTCGGTCGGGGCGGTACGGTACGGTCCTATGCTGTTTCCACTGTGCAAAGCGAGCCGTTCCGCCCCGTTTGCTGGGTCCATAGTGAGCCGCTCTCAGCCCTGCCTATACCCAGGATCCTGGAGCAGACCTCAGAGCGGTCCCCCCTTTAGGCTCGATGATTGGACAAGAGAAACACAGGCTCAGGCCAAAACCAGACGGAAAAGAGCAAATAGAAACATGAAATAATGTTCCTCACCTCACGCCGATTTGATCCCCTGTCAAACCGCCGCATTTCCACCGATGAAAACTTTATTTGTTGCTCCGATAGACTTAGCAAAGCAAAGCTAGAGCATTAGCATCAGCTGTTTCCGGTTTGCCGAGGCAAAACACTGTAAAAAATTGTACATCCTGTGCGTAATGTGTCCAACATAATCCAGCCTCAAAGCATTAAACAAAACGCGTTTAATAAGCATCATAGAGTCGCGGACTTTACAAAAAAGGTAAATAAATTATTTTTAAAAAGTGACGGTAAACCGGAAGTAGTTTTTTGTTTACACCAGCGTGACTTTCATTTAACAGCGCCACAGACTACAAATTATTACACGTCTTTTTGTGAATCGCTCAGATTGACACCAGGAAGAAAAAGTATAATTCAGGTATATTTTTTTTTATTTATTTGAGAAGGCATGTGTAATGTGTGAGTGACGTCAGCTGCTCGCGTAGCAGACCCTCGGGAGCCTGGACCTGCAGTGGAAACACTCACCTCATTAACATAAGGGACCCAAACCGCTCCAAAGTGAACCGTCTGGGGGACCCAGGCTAATAGAAACGTGGCTATAGTAATCACTCACTCCTAAAATACACATTCCATGTCTCACACATAACACACTTATCTTTTACATCATGTACTGTATATCACAATATAGAGCAGTCTGCTTCTGTAAAAAACTGTTAACACAACATTACATTCTTAAAAGTTACATATATAAACAGTACATTTCATATCTAAGATACACATAGGGCCAACGGGAACAAAGTCATGTGATTCAGTCTGACTAGTCCATAAGCTTTTTTTTGAGTTCCCTGGAAAATGAATCGTGGTTTGTTTGATTTTTTATGTCGGTTGGGAGATGGTTCCATTCTTTTATTGCATTATAGGAGAAAGCTTCTGTATGTTGTCAAAGCTTAGTAGTGTATATTTCTGGAGAATATGGCAGTGGTGGTGATTGCGTGTTTTTTTGTCAAGAACTTTTAGAGCCTGTTTGTGCAGTGATTCGAGTGGTTTTAGTGTGGATTTGCCTGCCTGAGACCAACATGTGATACAGTAATAAAATCGAGACATGATCATAGCGTTAAAGAAGGTGTGAGCTGCGTCCAAGGTTAGTGAGTTTCTGATGCTTCTGAATGTTTTAACGCTGTATTTAGATTTTGGCACATATGTTTTATATGTTTTTTTAAACGTGAGAATGGAGTCTAAAGTCATGCCCAGGTATTTGAAGTCTGTTACATTTTGTATGTTTTCTCCGTTTACAGTGATGATGGGGAAAGATGACCGTTTGCTTTTATTGACAAAATACATAGCTGCCGTTTTCTTTAACAGGAGGTTTACACGATTAAAACAATGATCATCTATAAACCAACAGACGCTGTGTTTCTGATGCAGATTCTACAGATTCAGACTCTTTCATGGAGCAGAGATTAGTTTGAAGAAATCCAGTAGTTTGACTTCCTTCAGTACATGAAAATGTGCTAATGCTACACTTTTGATGTAGTTATGTTGTGGTGCACCTGAAGACAAAACTGCCGACTAATAAGTAAAAGCTTACATTTTGTTTAGTTTTAGACCAGGGATGTCCCGATCAGGTTTTTTTTGCCTTCGAGTCCGAGTCTTTGATTTTGAAGATCTGCCGATACCGAGTCCCGATCCGATACTTTTATAATTCATTTAATATCAAAGTAAACAAACTCAGATGACTTTTATTTTGTGTTTTGTTTATCTTTTTAACATTTAGCACTAAATTTACTTCTGTGAGGTAGCTTGAACAATCAAATAATACTACATTCTTCACTTTGGACCTTAGTGCAACAGTAAATATTAAATTAAAAAAGTTTAACATGAAAAAACAGCATCAACTTAAAATATCCAGCAGCATAGGAAAACTAAAGTGCCACAGTGTTTTCAAGTAAGGAAAGTAATGTGTTTTTAGAAACTGCACTGCACTCTCCAGCTTTCATTTGACAGAAAATGTATGTTTTCCATGATGAAAACCAACATCTCTTTGCCTATTTCACGATGTATAAGAATCTTTCACCCCGTCCTGCAATTAATAGTGTTGGATTGAGGCAAACTCTCGCTCGCTCTCTCTCCTACACGCATTGACACCCAAACAGGCACGCGCAGCACCGAGGAGGACAGCCGAAGGAAATCAGACCCAGGTAGGACTAAAACGGCTCATTTAAAGCGATTGTGAACAGAGGAACATCGTTGTTTTCACAAACACGTTTGTTACAAGTTAAGCTGTAAAATGATGTGCGGTTTAAAACAGTTGACTCATATTCATGGAGAAAAGAGCCTCGTAAGGACGTGATTTGGTGTTTGAAGTCGGAAAGTTTGCATTCACGGTCGTTTACGGAGCTTCTGGGCCGATACATGTTGTTTAAGTGGTTGTAATATTTGTAGTTGACGTACTTTGAAAGAGCATTTAACTTTATTTTGCTCTGCGCAGCTTTTTCCTGTGTTTTTCCTGTTAAAAAGCCCGGTAGACGCGCTGTTGGCGCTGATAAATTAGAAGTCTGATTTGAGGACGCGTAGCGTATTAACTGTCGTCAGACGTCTCACTGCTGGTGTAAAATGTTAGAACCAAATCAGACTTGATTCCATTGTGACTTCTGTATGATGTGCTGCTGCAGTTACGAGCTGCTTTGGTGTAAAGTGGGGGTCAGATCTGTGCCACCGCGTAACTAGATCTGATTTTAAAGTAATGAGAATAAATATGAAGAATAAATATTTCCGAGTCCCGATCGGGAGGTAACGTCCGATTCCGATCGGAGTCCTGAAACCACGTGATCGGGGCCCGATTTCCGATCCGGATTCCTCCAAACTTTTTTACAGTAAGTTCCACCAAGGAAAAGATCGGACTTTCTAAAGACGAGCAGACACTGTGCCACTTTTGACCCATTTTGGGGAACAGTTTTGGAGATGGGCCCGAGTTTCAGCTCAGTCGTGTGTCGTGCCTTTGATAAAGAAGAAATAATAATGAATTGTTGTAATTTCATGTGCTACAATTGGCCCATTATGTGGGGCCACTTGACTTCCTTGTTTTTAAATGATAACAGCTTCAAAATGAATAGTTTCACTCAAGCCAAGAGCCAAGAACTGCAACTTTCATTTAGTTTTAAGCAGGTGTTTAACTAAGATTAAGTTGATCTTTTAAATGTGGTAAAAAGTGTTACAATTGTCCCCAGTCTCCTCTAGTGTTTTTTAGTGTTCAAATTCAAATACATGGGGTGTTCTTTGTCCATTTTCAAAGAGGTTTTTGCAGTCACCCCGGCCCTTTGATGATGCCCATGTGGCCCTTGGTGAAAATTAGTCTGACACTCCTGATCTAAATGAGACAAGCGTAACAAACATCCATTTGTACTTTCAAGACTCAAGATTCATTCTTTTCTTGTCACTAATGAAATGACACTGGAGCATCCTTCAATCAACTTGACAGATGAGCTGATCGTGAGTGTAAACATCTACACGTACATGTTCTTCTGCTCTGTCTGAACGTTAGCATGAGCTGCTCTCAGATGTTGCACAAGAGTTTTATCAGCTGTTGTCGAGCGAGTTGGTCCTGTCAGCAAAGTGCTATCAGTGTTTTTGTCCAATAAATACACGAAAAGATGTTTGAAGCAAAAGGATCACACACACCTGATGACGTCACAGAGTCAGAAAAGAACACGCTCCTAACGCTAACAGAACCCTGCACACATGCTCAAAGTGGAAGAGTTATTCACTGATTCTTTACTCCTGTTGTAATGATGAATGATTTTATGATTTAGCAGAGGCGCTTCGTCTAAACACCTGCGCCTCAACGTCCAACCACCAAACGTTTCCTAACCTGCATGTTATTGGTTGGTGGGGAAACTGGAGTGCCTGGAGGAAAACCACCCAGACACGGAGAGGAACGTGCAAACTCCACACAGAAAGGCTGCGCTGAGTTATTATAACAATAAACAGTTCTAAAGTTTGTTCTGTGCATTTGGAAAAAGACATTGCAGCATTCTGAGTAATGGCAGTGAAAGAGCAACTACATAATAGTCATTGCAACACCTACAACTTGTACCTGACTGGTTTCCATTAGCCTGGGTCCCTCAGTCCGGTTCACTCTGGAGCCGCTGACGTCACTCACACACAACACATGCTGGCTTCAATTATTCAGGTAAAGGTGCATTGTGTAACTTTCTGGCCAAAAACAAACTTGATTACATGCATATTTCATTTAGATGCCTTTATTACACTGTATCATTAATCAAATCTAGGTTTTGACTTTGAGTGTGCTTGCATGGTTACAAAATAGTGTATTATTTGAGCCTGATCTCACAAGAAAGCGTACATTTACCACGACATTACACAATATGTAAATGAGGTATGATTAGCACGAGTTCACAGCTGTTTTGTGTAATTATAGTACGCGTCACAGTCCCCATTCATTTCAATGGTGGTTGTTAAGACGTGTTCTTATTTATGAATATTAATGAAATCCTGATTCTAATCTTAACCTGCCCCAAACTCCAGACCTAATCTTAACAATTTTAGTAACTTTATGCCTGAACTTACCTGTTTCACCTGAAGAAACGTCCCCACGTGGCTTCAACCAAAACTCGTGTTTTTTGACGCTGTGAAATCTCGTGTCATTTTACTCTTTTTCATATCGTGCTAAATGCACGGCGTAACATAGCTAAGTACTAAAATAACTGTGAAGTCGTGGTCAAAATACGCTGTTTTTGTGTCATGGTAAAAGTACACCATCTAGTGAGACTGTGTTGATTATTTGGCTTGGAGAAGCCTAAACACGTATGTTTCCGCAAAATAGTGGTTCCTTTTGCTGATTTATTTATTTTCATTTTAGGTCATAGAATGTGTTCATCTCCATTCAGAAAGTCTCAAAGCAAAGTTGTAACTTTCTAATTCTGCTGAATTGTGTAGATGACTTTTCTAGTTCTACAGTGCACCTTTAAACAAGCGTGTGAAAATGGAGCTGAATTATACTTTCTTTTCCCCTGGCATCAATCTGAATAGTTCACAAGAGGACGTGAAATAATTCAGGCAGGTGGAAACAAGAAACTAACTCCGTTTGTCGGTTTATCTTTTTGCTTTTTGCTAAGCCTCTGAGCAGAATTTTAAACTTGTTTTATTCAATACTTTGAGGCTGGATTATGTTGGACACATTATACATTTACATATTTTACAGTGTTCTCCTTGACAAACAGGAAACAGCTGATGCTAATGCGCTAGCTTTGCTTTGTTAAGTCTATCAGAGCAACAATAACGTTTTATCAGTGGAAATGCAGCGGTTTGTCACAGGATCAAGTCTGTGAGGAACATTATTTCATGTTTCTGCTATTTTCTGTCTGGTTTTAACCCGAGCCTGTGTTTTCTCTTGTCCAATCATCGAGACTAAAAGGGGGGCTGCTAAGATCTGCTCCAGGGTTCAGGGTAAAAGCAGGGCCGAAAGAGGCTCATATTGGACCCAGCGAGCGGGGCTGAACAGGTCGCTTTGCGCAGTGGAGACAGCATAGAACCGTACCACACACACGAAACAGCAGCTCTCGGTCTCCTGTCAAATAGTGCTTTTCTTTTTTTCCTATTTTGCTTCATTCATTGATTCTGCAGAATTTTCTCTCATAAACAGCCATGTTTGGTCTGACCAGACTTTTGGGTCAGGCTTAAGTTTAAGAAGCAGAACTGCTCTGAACATGACAGACAACCACTCCAAACTACTGCTGTTCTTTTTACATCTCAAGTGTCCAAATACACAACAAGAGAGGTGAAGGCTCGTGTGTGTTGGATGCATCAGCGAGAAGAGAAGACGGAGAGAAAAGAGTGACGCTGTGAGAAGATCTGAATGTGTTTTCTACGCGTGGAGCGAGGAGAAAAGATAGGACAGGGTGCCTCAAGAATGAAAGAAAGAGAAAGAGAAAGTGTTTGTCCGTGGCAAGGAAGATACACAATTATACCTGGTTAGAGAAAAGCAACTTTTTGGCTTTACCAGCATGTCAAAGCCTGATCAGTCAGGTTTTAGAAGCAGTACTTGGATGGGAGACCTCAGGAGCAACAGCGGGACGACTGGAGGAGAAACTCATCGTTCACATTTAGCCTACAGTACAGAAGGAGTTTCTACATGTGCTCATATTCAGGCTAGTGCTTTTCATGTTCCTTTCCTTTGGGACATTGTGAGTGTGAGGACACAGAGGACATACACAGCGGTGGTGAAAGTTTATTAGCGTCTGCAGTTGCTCAATCAGTCATTCTGTCTGTGAAGCATAAAGCAGCTTATGTAACCTCACAGACCAGTCTTTGTCCTGAAGAGACGGACTCCACCTGGAGAACCGCACACTCAGCAAAACACAACACAAAAAAAATTACATTTAAAAGTAAAATTTTTGTCACATTTGACTGATGTAAGTGTGACCACATTTATCACATGTTACAAGTCTCCAAGTGAACCAGTGTCTGTAAGAGGTTGAAGAATATAAATGACAAATATATAAGGATTAGACAACCTGGAGTTGTGCATTAGACAGATCTACTGCACGACGTGGAGTCAAGATCACCACGACTCTGCAGAGCGTATTAGACCTGTCTAATGCACGACTCCGCAGAGCGTATTAGACCTGTCTAATGCACGACTCCGCAGAGCGTATTAGACCTGTCTAATGCACGACTCCGCAGAGCGTATTAGACCTGTCTAATGCACGCTCTGCGGAGTGTATTAGACCTGTCTAATGTACGACTCTGCGGAGCGTATTAGACCTGTCTAATGTACGACTCTGCGGAGCGTATTAGACCTGTCTAATGTACGACTCCGCGGAGCGTATTAGACCTGTCTAATTTACGACTCCGCGGAGCGTATTAGACCTGTCTAATGTACGACTCCGCGGAGTGTATAGACCTGTCTAATGTCGACTCCGCGGAGCGTATTAGACCTGTCTAATTACGACTCCGCGGAGCGTATTAGACCAGTCTAATTACGACTCCGTAGCGTATTAGACCAGTCTAATGCTACGACTCCGCGAGCGTATTAGACCTGTCTAATGTCGACTCTGCGGAGCGTATTAGACCTGTCTAATGCTACGACTCCGCGGAGCGTATTAGACCTGTCTAATGTCGACTCCGCGAGCGTATTAGACCTGTCTAATGCTCGACTCCTGCTAGGAGCGTAGTTTAGACCTGTCTAATGCTCGACTCCGCAGAGCGTATTAGACCTGTCTAATGCCGACTCGCGAGCGTATTAGACCTGTCTAATGCTCGACTCTGCAGGAGCGTATTAGACCTGTCTAATGCTACGACTCTGCAGAGCGTGTATTAGACCTGTCTAATGCTCGACTCTGTAGAGCGTATTAGACCTGTCTATGACGACTCTAGACTTAGATCCTTCTAATGCACGACTCTGTCAGAGCGTGATTTAGACCTGTCTAATGCTACGACTCTGCAGAGCGTGTTAGACCTGTCTAATGCTCGACTCCAGAGCGTATTAGACCTGTCTAATGCACGACTCTGCAGAGCGTATTAGACCTGTCTAATGTACCACTCTGAGTTACTTAATCTGCTTACACCAGGGTCACATGTCTACAAACTTTGTAATACATGTACAATTTGATCACTAAGCTTAAATATTGGTATTGTGTCCAGGCCTAACAACATTGCAATATTTACATTCAAACCATTAGCACTGCTGTTGTAGACTGTGGACCGCTGTTTGGAGATCACTGCTCTGTCTCTGTCGTACATGTTTTCTCTGTTACCTTCTCTGGTTACCCTCAGGACATGGGAGAGGATGGAGGAGGATGCAGTCTCTCTGTTTTCAAAGCTGCAGACAAATCTTCTGACCATTTTGTGCCTCTGTGTTAAAATCCCGCTCCACGTTCACAAAATGTGATGTCTGTCCTCTCATGTTGTTCAAAAACTCCAATACACGAGTTTATCAAAACAGAAAAAGTTCTGCCAGTTAAAAGCCTCCTTCTGTGGCTCTGTTTGTGGGACGACAAAAGTGGATTGTTGTTGTGTCGTTGGGCAAGACACTTCACTCACATTGCCTCAGTGTCTGTTACACTGGGTGAGTGGATGCTTGATCGTAAAGCGCTTTGAGTGCCTAGAAAGTTTTATGAAGACAGCAAGAAAAGCACTAAAGGTTTTAAATGATTTGATTGTGAAGGTTGTCCATATAAAACTATAACCAGGGCTGCATTTTCCTTTTTTTTTTTCAGGCCAAATATATGATACAGTAGATGTAACTTTTACAGAATTCCAGAGCTACTTGGTGCAAAACAGGCTTTCACAAATCTAAACTCAGTGAGTTCATCAGTTCAGTATCTGCTTCTCCTCCTCTCTGTCTCCATCACTCGCTCTCATCCCTCGCTCCACAGACACCTGTCCCTGTCCACACAGAGAACTGTACAGCTCTGAGTTTGGAATTAAATAGATTTCACATTTCTCTGGAAATGTGAAATCAAGTCAGAGGCACTAATGCGCTAAAAGTCAATGGTAAGCTAGCTGAGCATGTTTGAACTTAAAGAGCGTCTTCAGCGCAGACTCTGGTTCACATGGTTCACCATCACTTCAGTCTAAATCCTTCACTGTAGAACTGACAAGAGCACAGTTTTACACCTGTGAGACTAGTATTGTCTCTACCTGTCGTCAATCTCACGAATCACAGAGAGAAAAGTGAAGTAGAAACACACGGAGGAGCATAACATGAGGCTGCAGACGGAGGAGCAGCAGTCACACAGCTGCAGTCACACGAAGCGCTACAATGACTCCCGAAACAAAACTCACATGAGCAACAATCACACATCTGCCATTACATAATCACGTTTTATCATGTCGAGATATAACCACAAATGTAATGAATTTGACAACTCTAATGTTGTCAAAAGAAATCTATCATGAGACGACATCATCATCAGGGACGTCCAAAAGTCTTTCATTGAAAACAGACTGGTCTTTGTGCATAGAATTTAAAACTTTGACAAAAGTGACCTAAAAAACCTGTCTAAAAGAAATCATGTTCTCCATATTCTGACGTTTAGCAAATACAGATATTGACCTAAAACAGGAAAAGTTTATTTCATGTTTTGTCTGACATGTGTGTTTTGTAATCTTTTGGTTTCAACTGTATTTTTGTGACTCAAGCCTGAAAAATGTCCAAAGACTCACCTCTTTAAAGACATGAAAGTGCAGAGAATCAGGTGTTCTGTCTCTGCTGGTGTTAAACTGGGTGAAGACTGACTCTCGGCCCGGCCAATGAGAGGAGCGTGTCACTGCACTTGCATCATATGAGGTCAGAGGTCAGCGGCTGCACACACTCACACACAAGTTCACGTTTGGTTTTACTCTAAAATAAAACACTAATCCCATTATGTTCAACCAGAAGCACAATGTTTCCAAATATTCACACAGATTCTTTTTTACATTAAAGAGGTATAGGCCTACATTCCATTTTTTATCATAATTTTCGTTTATTGGATCTACTACAACATGTTCACGTTGTATAATGAGCATGTTTCCAGCCCTTTTATGTGTGTCTATTACTTCTCTATTTGACTTTGTGAAAAGCATTACATAGACACTATTTGTCCAGTGTCTATTGACCCTTTGCACTTACGTCACATGATCAGGGGCTGGGCCATGATGTGTGTGAACGCACAAAACTGACGCTCTCACAGATTTGATTATTTTTCTGTAATTCACAGTGGATGTTTCTTGTGCATGTTCAGTACATTTGTCCTTCCTCCTGCTCTGTTTGTCCATTTAATAAAATGTACAAGTTTACCTGACTTTAGTCCTCATGATTCTGTGGTGAACAGGTTTAGTCTCACACTGGAGCAGATGTAAAAGGTTTCAGTCACTTGGCTGTAGATCATGTGAGGCTGGTGTTAGACACACATGACGCAGGCTGTGGAAGAGATTCATAGCATTTTTTTTTTTTTTTTTTCAAATGTCATACATTTGTTTCTCATCACCATTGACTTACCTTGTTTAAAGTGTTCACTGTAAATCTGTAACAACTTAGAGAGATTCCAGTTCTTTGGATTTATTGCTGCCACCCACTGACGTCTTCTATCTTCATCAGAATGTAAAGGAAAAAGCTCCAGGCTTAGACTTACAACTTACAAACATTTAACATCGGAATCAATAAAGTAATGGCAGGTTTTCAGCAAACTGTCCATAAACTGCACACGGACAGAGCTTCTGCCTCCATCATGAAGTGGGCGTTCCATCGAAGAGCCTGACCACACAAAGGGTCTACAGACAGGTGTTTGGGTTGAAGCTGTAGAAACATTTTCTTTGGTTTAACGCTGGGTCAGACCTCTGGGCCAGAGGTTCACTACACGTCACCATTATTGACAGAATTAGGGCTCACGCAATACATCCTCAACCTTAAATCTGTTTGAACATTGCAAAAGAACTACTGTTACAGTGGGTTTATGTGGAAAGACTAAACACTAAAGACTTTACCAACATTACATATTGGCATTTAGATGTAAAAGGCAACACTTCATAGACTAGGCCTGGTCTAAACTAGTACAAACCTTAAATCATATCAATAACTACAAAACAAATGTATGCTCTCTTGTTTGAAAAATGGCTCAGGGGCTGGATTTATTTGGTTGTGGGGCCTGACCCGGCCCCATGGACCACATATTGAACACACCTGGTTTAACGGCTAAGTTTAGGTCTGAAGGTACAAATATGGGTATGTTTAGACCTTGGAGTTGGTTAAGATTAGGATTAGGTTTATACATCCACCACAGAAATGAACCGGGGCTGCCAGCCTAACATAGACACACCAAAAAGACACATTCTATTGTTTACATTTACATTTGTGTTCTTTAAAGGAACTGTATGTAATTTTTCAGATTTGAGATTTGATAAATATGAACTGTATGTGTCACAGATACAAGGTCAGCATGTTCAAATGTAATCATGACTTTTACTGAAAGTCACTGTAAATCTGACTTATTCTTCATTTAAAGTGAAACTAAAAGGAAAATCCACTTTTTTCACTCTAAGATTGTATGCTTGGGGTCAAAATTGAATTATCTACTGTTTCTAGGTTTTGTTTGGAACATTTTTGTGCTCATTTAGCAGTTATGCGTGCAAAAACCGCGACAATACTGCCATGATGGTAAAACAGTCAGTGCATTTTCAGTTCACGCTCACATCACATCGAGACAAGTGTTCTTATTTATGAATATTAATGAAACCCTGATTCTGCTCTTAACCTGCTCCAAGCTCCAGACCTAAACTTACCCGTTAAACCTAAAGAAAATGTCCCTGCGTGGCTTTAACCAAAACTTGTGTAAGATGTGTCTGAGGGGACATCAGGGGAAGTTCTCCGTACACGCACATTTGAGTAAGAAAAGCTCCCTTTTTGTCTGTGTATTTGTTGTTGTTTCCTGCTCATTGGGGAAATGAATCACCTTGGTGACTCGACTCTCATCGTTCACA
This sequence comes from Mugilogobius chulae, assembly GCA_038363315.1. Lineage (NCBI taxonomy): Eukaryota > Metazoa > Chordata > Actinopteri > Gobiiformes > Gobiidae > Mugilogobius > Mugilogobius chulae. Next base: position 8,589,734 of record CM076402.1, on the reverse strand, counting down.
GTGAGGAGTCGTTCGAAAGAATCGGATCGTTCACATCACTACTAGTCGTGCATCTCACATAGGGGCACTGTGTAAGCAAAAAATAAAAATAAAGTGATCCAAGTAATGTCCACTTTTGAACACCAGGGGGAGCATTTCCAGTGCAGTTTGCCTATCTACCATACTGACATCTAGCGTCAATATTCACATTCTGGCCCGTAATAAAACATTTCAAATATGTATAAATGTGTCACAATTGATGTGGATTGGTTAACAGTGCTCTCTTAAAGGGAACCCTGGATATAAAGACAAATGTGGCTAAAACACTAGTACTGGTCATGCTTATTAAAAAAAATAACAAACAAATGTATAACTGCTTACTATTTTTTATAAAATAGTCATTGTTTATGTTGTTTTCAAGCCACTGGGAGCCGCCATTTTGGTTGATGACATAAAATAGTGTTTCCATGGTTACTCCCACAGTAGAGACTGACACGGGACACAATTTTCACTCGCGTCCCGTCCCGCTCCCGTGAAAAAAATCCTGTACCGTCCCAATCCCGGTCAAAAGTACAAAAACAAATCCTGTCCCGTCCCGCTCCCGACAAATTCAATCCCACTCCCGTCCCACTCCCGTTCAGTATTTTTGAAGGTGAAACAATGATGGTTTATTTTTTACAAAATGTTTAATTTTTGAGGTGATTAATGCAAACAGACTTATTCAGGAGCCAAAGGCTTGAAAATTCATTAAAACAAAAACAGACCTGGTTTTAAACCCACATCATCTCCCTGAAATCCTTGTTATTAGCCTATTTGTTATTTGTAGATTCATTTTAGCCTGAACTCCAGTGTATAATTCTCTCATTCATAAGGGAAACATGCAGACTTGTGATTGGACAGAACCACAGGCAGTGCCTGATAGTAAACACCTTTAGCTCTTTTATCACAGAAACTACAGCCCCGCTGCTGTTTTCTGCTCAAAACATTGGTGACAGAGTTTATAGACGTTACGCTGCACGTTTTACTAAAACTATTTCTGCGAGTAAAAAAGTCATGGAGGGAGCGAACGGAGCGGTGCGATGACGAGCCTCGCGTGTCCGCGTCTTTTTATTACATTAAAAGCGGGTTGATTCTGAGCTTCAGACAAGTCTGTAGCAGATATCATAGATGTCCGCGGGTCACACTCTGCACTGAGCGCGTTTACAGACACAGAATAAGCACAGACACAGCCAGAGCGCCCTGAGTCCAGCCTGTGTCTGCTGCTGCTGCTGCGGCAGAGCAGAGAGGGCGGGGCGGAGCACAGACAAGGGGAAAGAGAGAACGGCTCATCTGAGAAGTGAAACGAACGTGTTTTGGCCAATTTTAAGTACTTGTGACAGGAAAATAACTTTGTAAAGTTGCATTCACCTCACATTAACAAGAAATTTCTGGTTGCAAGTTTTCAGATTTTTTAGAAGGGGCTAAACTAATTCCCGCTCCTGCCCACTCCCGACCATTTTTTTTCCTGTACCGTCCCGATCCCGTGATTAGTAGGGAATATTGATCCCGTCCCGTGGGATTCCCGCGGGATTCCCGTGACCCGCGGGAATCCCGTAAATTGTCAGTCTCTATCCCACAGTTTCATCTGTGAACAGTTCCACAAAAACACCACTGACAGTGTCCAGTTCTTGCCTCTTCCTCTTGATTATCTTCAGTTTTACTAGATTCCACATAATCGTTCTGTATTTGGCTCAAACTGACAAGGTTTAACCCAGGAATTCATGTTGCTTAGTTACCTGCTACTGCCTGTTACCATGACAACACTGTATTTTATGTCATAACCGCAGCAAAATGGCAGCCTCCATGTCATTTCTTCATAACACTATTTTAATAAAACTACAAATACTTCCAAGGTATTTGTCCAGTATTTATATAAGTGATGATAATATAAGTGTTTTAGGACAAACATGTGATTATATCCAGGGTTCGCTTTAAGTATTCATGTTGTGAAGAATAAATATTTAAACGTTTGTGGACTATAAGTGATCATTAAAATTCCTCTCAATCTTACACAGTGCCCCTTTAACATAGCGCATTTTATTCATGGATTTAAGTGTTGCTATAAATGTGCTACGATACAGCAAACTGCATCACGATACATTGTCCCAGCCCTAATGCTAAACCTGCAGAAATGTTCCGAGTCTGGGTGATTTTTTGGACTTATAACATGAATTCAAAGCTCTCACAGACACCACTCCAGCTGAGGTTTGGGTGAACAAACATGGTTAAAACAGAATTAAAAACTCAGAATATTGACTTTGCATAATGTCATGTCCTTTAACTATTGACAGTTGTGCCACACTTGCAGGTTTTCTCGGCTCACACAGGCCACAGTTGTGACACAAGAGTAGAATCAGTGAATGGAGTTGCATAACCCTGCCTCGGTCCGGTCACTCATTCACTTTCCTTTATCTCTGATGTCATAAATGTGAGGTAAAAGTGAGTGTACAGGAGCAGCTCTGCCAAACATGACGTCCAGATGTGTAGCTCCGCCCCCTGCAGCCCTCAGCCCGCCCCCTGCAGCATAAATACAACTCAGGCCGGTCCGGGACAAAGCACAAGCTCCACAGACGCTCCACTCCGAGGTAAGTGAGCATCTCTGACCTTTCACAACTCTGACTCTGGCTTTGGCAAAAAAATACTTTACATTTTACAGCAAAAGTGTAGTTTAGATAATTCGTTTTTGTCATTTAGAATTTAGTCTGCTTAAAAATATGCTTCAGATTGTGTTACAGATATTAAAACTGACCAAAATTATCAAATACATTTGTTTAATTCTGTCTAAAGTGGTTTTATTTTATTTTATTTTTTCATTGAAGGTTTAAAAAGATCAGCCGTTACCCGAAATGTGACACAAAGTTGTTTTTTAAAATTGGTGGAAAAAGATTATTTAATGCAAAAAACATGTTTACAGACGTGAGCAGAAACTAAACACGGTGCCTTTTGTGTGTGTGTGTGAGCGCCTCTCCATAGAGCTGAGCTAGCGTCGCCATGGAGACAGGCAGGTCTTTACTCCAACAGGAAAGTGATGTAGTAGTGCTCTAGTAAATCTTAGACTTAAAAATCATTGCAGTCACTTACTTTATGTGATACATATAAAAACACATTGAAGGCAAACTGTGGCTCGGGGGCTAAATGTGGCCCTTGGACCATTTTTGTTGTCCCTCAGACTTCCTGATAAAAGTATCAGAAATACTGTTTAATTTACTCTAAACACCATAAATGTTCCAAGCCTTATTAAAGGTGCACTGTGGAACTTTCTGCAAGTGAAAAGTCAACTACACAAGTCTGTAAAAGCTGACTTTGGGACAGTCTGGCTGAGGATAAATTGTTTTATGCAAAATTGTGAAAAAATACAACTAAGGGAACAACTTTTCCATGAAAACATAGAAGTGGAGGCCATTCTTCAGGCAAAAAAACAGTTCATGTTGAGGCTCACTCAACGTAAAAACACATTTTTCAACCATGTCTAAACAGTTTCAAACTAAACATATGTTCTTGTTCAAACAATGCAACATAAGTAACAGTATTAAAGTCATTTCTTCTCTAAAGTACATATTTATTTCTAATGCAATAGACTGTTTTTCTATTTTATCACTGAGCATAATTTGTTCATTACATTGAACTTTTCTTTGAGATGAAACAAAGTGACTAATAAAAATATCCTGTATATTAAAAATAAAAAGCACGTTTGGATTCTAAAAATGCATATTCTCACTCTGAGGTCACACTTGACTGGTTTAGTCCAGAAGTTACCCAACTGCATTTTCCTCCAAACGTCTTTGACAGTCTAAAAGTCTTTTGTGTCAAGGGAAGGCTTTTGTTTTGTGACTTCAAAGTCTTGTGTATTACGCAAATTTAGCAAAAGTCATCTTCAAATGTTCTTCAAAAACTAAATTATCTGCCTGTATTTCCTATTTGTCAAATCAAACACGCTCACAAACACACTTGAGTTCATCTTAATAACTGATTCATTGATTACACCACCTTGGGTGAATTATTGTATTTGAAAGCGGCACAGTTCTAAACGGACAAACCCTGTGTTTGAGCGGTGAATTACTGAGATGTTTGTCGCTCTTTTGTCACATTTTATGCGTCACTGTTTTACCTTTGACCTCTTTCTTTAAACTTGACTCTTCAGAAATTGAAAAAAAAAAAATTCCAAGTATTTATCTTTGGCTAAAATGTCACACTTAAAACGTTTTTAGAAGCAAATTGGCTCGTTTCTAAAGCTTACAGTGAGAGAACAAAACAACAGAAAAGTTTTAGTGTCTGATGTGTGTTCTCCTCTCCAGACTCACCACTCCTCGTCTCCTAGCTCCTACCTCCTGCCTCCTCAGCATGCCTCCTCAGCTCCAGTCCCAGACCCAGGCGGGCACGCGGGTGACGCAGGGCGACGTGGGCGCGCTCAGTCCGGCCGTCAGAGAGTTCGTGGAGGCCAACGTGTCCCTGTGCCAGCCCGACTGTGTGCACATCTGCGACGGCTCCGAGGAGGAGAACCAGGCTCTGCTGCTGCAGCTGGAAGAACAGGGACTGATCAAGAGACTGAACAAGTATCACAACTGGTGAGTACAGCATACAGACACTCAAACAAGAACAGGAGACTGACCAAGTGAACGCACAGCCCACAGACGTCTAAAACCAAAATCTATAGCATTATGATAGGGCAGTTTAACTTAAATTTAAAGCATCAAAGATTTATGTCAGTTAAACTTGTGAGTTGTCTGTTATTTTCTCTTCTCTCTCTTTTTCTCCTCTCTTTCTCTTTCTCTTGCTTTCTCTCCTCTCTTTTGTTCACTCTCTCTCTCTATCTCTCCCATCCCCTCTTTCTTTCCCCTCTCTCCCTTTTTCCCACTCTCCTTCTCTTCACCTCTCTCTCCTCTTTCTTCCTCCTCTCCATCCCTCTTTCTCTCTTCTTTCTCTTTTCTCCTCTCTTCTCTCTCTCTCCTTTCTTTTGCTCACTCTCTCACTCTCCTCTTTCTTCCCCCTCTCTCATCTCCTGTCTTTCTCCTCTCTCTCTTCCCCTCGCTCTCCTTTTTTCTCACCCTCTCTCTTTCCCCCATCTCACTCTCCATCTCTCCCCCCTCTCTCTGTCTTTCTCCTCTCCTCTTTCTTTCCCTCTCTCTTTTTCTACGTCACTCTCTTCTCCTCTCTCCCCTTTCTTTCTTTCTCCGATTTCTTCCTTCTCTCTCTCCCTCTCTCTCTCTTTTTCTCCTCTCTCCCTGCCCCCCTTCCTCTCTTCCCCCTTCTTCTTTCTCTCTCTCTTCCCCGTTACTTTACACCTCATCACCTTTTTTTGTCTAAGTGCAGCTCAAATCAGGTGTGAGAGGAGCGTTAGTCGTGTAAACAGAGCCTTAGTAGAGAGTCATGTATTGTTTGTTGTTCATTAACTTGTGTTTCTTCTGACTAATCGTGTGGGTTTTTGCCGTTTGCAGTTGGCTGGCGCGCACAGACCCTCGAGACGTGGCCCGTGTGGAGAGTAAAACGGTGATCGTGACTCGTGAGGAGCGGGACACGGTGCCCTCTCCTGTGGGCGGAGGACACAGTCAGCTGGGCCGCTGGATGTCCCCCGAGGAGTTCGACAAGGCTGTGACGCAGAGGTTCCCCGGATGTATGAAAGGTACCGCTGGACGTTTGGCATTTTCACTAAATACTTTTCACACTGTCGTCACAAAACAGCAACAGTGAATCCTTATTTAAGGTCACTTTCTTCACATTTGCAAAAATATATTATTTGTTCTAGTATTGTAATCAGAAAAAGGGTATGTGAAAGCAGTGCAAACTATTTTAAAAATTAAAAATAAATAGTTAAATTTTGATAATAATTCTTCTGTCTCTACTAGTGTTTAGGAACTAGCTTTACAGATAGTGAACAGAACCTCCAATAGACCCATTTACTGTTAGTAAACAAAGATGGCTGCGCGCGCGAACTGGAGCCCTGAGTGGTGCCAGTCTCAGGCTTTTCAAGCTACGCAGGTGCATTTTCATTAAAAATCGCAAAACTCTCTTTAAAAACTCAATTTAACGAACAGCAAGCGACTCCAGATTCATGTACAGTTATTTACTGAATGTTAGCATGACGTTAGTAAGTGTCCCGACATTCAGCGACCTGATATTTACTTATATTTGATGGAAAAACTCATGTGCAGAAGAGAAAAGCTTTGATCATACATATCCCTTGATGAGTTTAACGACGTAATTTGCAGAAAAGTACAGGAGGTGAGTTAACGTGACATTGCTTAAGATTTATGTCTAAGTTGTGTTAATTATTTATCAATTATCAGTGAAGAATTAGACCCACAGTAAACTGCCCCTGTGTGGCTTTATTTTGTTCTGATTTCTACAGAAATATTATTGTATAAAAGACTCCAAGGATATACTTACATGACTCTGAGGCGATGTATTTGTTTTGATAGTGATCCCTCATTTTTTCTATAGATTTTAGCGGCAAGCTAATTAGCCTGAAAAAATCACGAGTTATAAAATGTGTCACTGGTGCAAACCCAAGGAACACATTAGGAATGGTCAGAGCTTCGTTTGAAGTCATTGTTAAGTTTTCTAACCGTTTAATATCGTTAGTACAGCTTACTCGTTTTGTATAGAAACTTATGGGGAAACTCTGCGGAGGGCACCCGTGCGGCTCCGCCCCCAAAATGACGTAGGCTCTGAACGGGTCTATAGGAAGTTTACTGAAGATGAAGTATTTAGTAAAACTGTAACATACAAAAAATAAATGCATATTACAATTATGTTTACAGATTTATGCAACTTACATTGTGTAGATCAAAATTAAACACTGAAAAATAGCCTGAAACAACATAAAAATATACAGGAATGCCTAAAAATGAACCAAATCTCATGAAAACGTTAGCCGTTAGCTTAATGCTAACATACATAACAAATTCCATAGACATGCTAGCGCTAGTAGCGCTTTTTATTTTAGCGCGAAATTCACAAAAAGAACAACTTAAAGTTGCTAAAGCGACCACACAGAGAAAGATAACTCATCCTAACAGTTCAATGCTTACAGACAGACATTAGCATGGGCCAAGGGACAGTTTACAGGGCATGAACATCTGCCCAGGTGATTAAACTGTGGAAACGTCTAGAACAGTGGTTCTCAAAGTGGGGTCCGGGGACCCCTGGGGGTCCCTGGACCATCTGTAGGGGGTCCCCAAATCTCTTTGAAACATTGATCATATTTTTAATATAACAATTGTCTGTGATTTACCATCCTAAACCTAGAATTTTGGATAGAAACGATGGATAGCCTTGAATAGAAACAAATAAACCAGTAAAAATGACCAGAGGAAATTAACCATTTATTCAAATTTGATATATAGCTTAACTTTAATTCTGAATTTTAATGTGATACCAGAGCGAAAAGTGATAGGGGTCCTTGGAAGATTTTCGAGCCGATAAGGGGTCCCTGGACTGAAAAAGTTTGAGAACCCTGGTCTAGAACAGTATGGAGACTACGGTGGCTCTCAGCAGCCAAAACACATTAACTCAAAAAAGAAAATTAACATTGTCCAGTTGGGGGGAGCATAATAATAAAAACATAGGCTATATATACTTTTTAACTTTTATTGTTTGAGATTTGACAAGAGTGACTTCTTGAATTTGACAAAAAATATTTTAAAAATCGACTTTTAAAAGCTAAATATAATTATTTTGATAAATGCGTGTGCGAGTAATTTTAATCCAGCTGTAGGGTGCAACAGTTTCAAAAAACATGCTTTCACCTTCCCCCTTGATATGCCCACTGCTCTGTACGTACTGTCATCCTTTCACAATTTTTATAGAGAGAACTGCATTGTTTTGTAGAATTCAACAAAATTGTAAAAACATTTGACTTCACTTCAAAAGAGAATTCATTTAGCTACAGAGATGGTTAGAGTACATAAGCAGGTACGATGAATGATTCTAACCCTGTCTCCGCCTGTCCTCCCAGGCCGGACCATGTATGTGATCCCCTTCAGCATGGGTCCGCTGGGCTCTCCTCTCTCCAAGATCGGGGTGGAGCTGACAGACTCGCCCTACGTGGTCCTGAGCATGCGCGTGATGACCAGGATGGGCAAAAGTGTCCTGTCCCAGCTGGGCAACGGAGAGTTTGTCCGCTGTCTGCACTCCGTCGGATGTCCTCTGCCACTCAAAAGTAAGACCATTTAAACACAATCATAAAACAACTAGGCAGGGCTATTCAACTTCATTTTCCACAGGGCAAAACATTTCAAATTATAAATAAATCTGTGACTGCCAACATAACAAAGGAAATACAAATGACTACCAAATATTTACTGCCTGTGGAATCAATATTTTTTAAAGAAATCCATCATCTTTGTGTCTTACGTTTTGGTTAATGGCCTGGTTTTTTTGCTGCTGTAGAGCCGCTGGTGAATAACTGGCCGTGTAACCCTGAACTGACCCTGATCGCACACATCCCGGAGAAGAGGCAGATCATCTCGTTTGGGAGCGGCTACGGAGGGAACTCTCTGCTGGGAAAGAAATGCTTCGCCCTGCGCATTGCCTCCAGAATCGCCAAGGAAGAAGGCTGGCTGGCAGAACACATGCTGGTGAGAATAACTCCAGGCCCTGGTCGTCAAATGGGAAAATGTTATGTAATAATGCACGTTGAAACAAGTGGGTGAGTTGTGGAAATCTTTAGAAAAATGAGCGCTTACATAGAGTTACTGTCCAGAGTTTACTTTGGTTGTTAAGTGTGAACATAACTGTAAGTGTTTGCTCCGTCAGATCCTGGGCGTGACGAACCCTGCAGGAGAGAAGAAGTACATGGCGGCTGCGTTCCCCTCGGCCTGTGGGAAAACCAACCTGGCCATGCTCAGGCCCACTCTGCCGGGCTGGAAGGTGGAGTGTGTGGGAGACGACATCGCCTGGATGAAGTTTGACCAACAAGGTGAGAAGGAAAACATGTCATTTCAAAAACAGAAGATTTGGAGGTTTTGATGCAAGTTAAGTTTGGGTCCACTGAATGATTTTGGTTGTATGTGATCAAAGAACTTGGATTTATAGATGTCATACTACAAGATATCTAAGACAGCTACAGTCACATTGAGATGTTTCACCTGATCAGCCTGAGCTACAAGTTTATCTGAGAGAGCATCAGGCTCCAAGTTCCAGAGTTTGATTGACCGTAGACTATGCTTCGTCAGAAAAACTCAGAATCAGACAGGCTTGAAATAAACTGCAGCTGTCTCTCAGTGAGATCTCTGATATTGAGAAATCTTTGGCCAAAATTGTCAGTGGACACTTGGTTCACATCACAGCCTAAAACTAAATCAGGACTACAGGACTACCCTCTAAACTCACCCACAAACACATTTCAAACACAGCAAAGTCAATTGAAAGGAATTGGGAAAAGTGTCACAGAACTGCAGATATTTCCCCAACCAGCAGGAAAAGAGTAACTATTAACTAGCCTCAATGATGTGATGTCAGACGGTTTCCACAAAGTGAAATGAAAATTGGCTCATTCATTGGTGGACCACATTTTGATGTTTCATTATAGAGTTTTTCTTTTGTTTTTTCCAGTTTTAGGTGTAAGCTAGTCATTCTTTGCTAATTTAGACTGGGCCCTCTTCGAGTCCTGAGTTGTATCCTTGGTACTCCTTGTTTAAACCATCGTTGATTCCAACTAAGTCCTTGTTTTGATCATTAGACTGTTTAGTCACACTATTTACACCATTTCTCTTCTGTCTTTCTACCTTCCATCTTGTATTCACTCATTTCATTTAATCCCATAGGAAACTTCGTGCCATTAACCCAGAGAACGGCTTCTTCGGCGTAGCTCCAGGTACTTCGGCCAAAACCAACCCTCACGCCATGTCCACAATCATCGAGAACACCATCTTCACCAACGTGGCGAGACCAGCGACGGAGGAGTGTACTGGGAGGGCATGGACCAGGATCTGCCCGAAGGAGTCAGCGTCACGTCCTGGAAGAACAAACCGTGGACCAAACAAGACGGTGAGACTCTAGCTTTGCTTACAGGCTAACTAGGAAGATTTTAAGTTTTTTGGGGGATTTTATCTGCATTTTTGGTACTGTTGTGATGGTGTTTCATGTTTTCGTGTTAGGTAAATATTAAGAGTGCTGTCTTTCTCAGGTTGAGCCATATTTAGGTGAAAATAGAGTTTGTAAAATTGTGTAAAATCTGGTAGAAAAACTGTTTGTTACACACTGAAGTTTGTTGCCTGGAGGTTACTTGGGTTTTTGTTTAGTTAAATCATATTTTTTTTACCTTCTTTGACTTCAGATTTCACTTCAACATAACATGCTTAAAGAGTCAAGGATAATGAGAGCAGATTAGATTAAGTTTGTCCATGTGGACAAACTATGGATTTGTTGCCGTCAGATTTGTGGACTTGGATCTGACTTGAAACTTGATAAAATGCACAAAGACTTGTTACTTGGATCCTTGGAGCTTCTTCATGTAGACAAAAGCAGTTGGTGTCACCAGGCCTTTTTGCTCTCCATCTGATAAAAACAAACTATTAAACTACTGGGAGCATAAAAAGACAATAGAAACCTCTTTCTTATAGCTAAATTGTCCATTAAATCACCTTTGGTTCTTTTCTGAGGAATTGTAAAAACCCCAAATACTGTATGTCCAAAGTAGCGTCACTGTGTATTAACTGCAAACACCAGCTTTGCAGCTCTGCACATTCACCAAATACATTTTAAGCATGAAATAGAGTTTGCTTTTCTTCTGTACAGAGCTTGTTCTCACTTATCATTAGGCATGAATGGCTAAAACTAGTGTAGCAGTACTCAAGACCGCTTTTTCAAGGTCTTGGTCTCATCTCAGACTCTAGCACATTTGGACTTGGTCTTGTCTTGGTCTCGAGGGTGCTTGGACTCTGTCTTATCTTGGACTTTGTCTTGTTGTGGACACCAAGAGAACATTTCATTACCTGGACACAGTTTACAAAAAGCCCTGCACAATAAGATCATGTAGACACTGACAAATGTAGAAAAATACAAAGATGGTCTTGTCTCGGTCACGACCTATGAAAAGTCTCGACTTTGTCTCGGTCTTGACTCTCACTGGTCTAGGTCTTGTCTTGGTCTCGGAAAGGTCTTGCTCTTGATTAGCGCGGTCTTGACTGCTTGCACTAGTTAAAACTACAGAGACCAAGCTTCACAAAAAGTCCAGACAAATGTGTCCAAAGGGTTCAGAAACAAATTCAATCAGGCATTATAAGCAAAATAGTCCAACCTGTTCAATTTACCAAACAAGTGGTGTAGCTTACCATAGAGAAACAACTTAGTGCAACTTTAAACACAATATGAATGAATGACTTTTCTGTTCCTGCAGGTGAACCATGCGCCCACCCCAACTCTCGCTTCTGCACCCCGGCCGGACAGTGCCCCATCATCGACCCGCAGTGGGAGTCTCCGGAGGGCGTCCCCATAGAGGCCATCATCTTCGGGGGCAGGAGACCAGAAGGTGAGAGCTAACGCCTCAGACTGTGAGAGGAGCTAAGGCTAACGTGTGTGTGTGCTTCGATGCTCAGGTGTACCGCTGGTGTACGAGGCCTTCAGCTGGGAACATGGAGTGTTTGTGGGAGCGGCCATGAGGTCTGAGGCCACCGCTGCAGCCGAGCACAAAGGTAAGGCAGCTGGTTTGGTTTAGGACTTACAATATACAAGATCAACAGTGAAAAGCAACAAAGTACAAAGTTAATGTGCTATACTCGATTTTTGCTTCTTTAAAAATGTAAGCAAGCACAAATAATTAATGGTAAGCATATTCCTACATTATGTTAGCATCATTAAGTTACGAGCAAAGCGTGAAAGCAAGCTATTGGCAGTTAGCCACAATGCTAACAACAACAAATAGGGAATTATTAGACTAAACTGGACATTGCAGACCGATTTACAACTGAATCGATACATTAACAAGAGATCGATGCTGAGGGAATTTGATTTTGTTATTTTATTGTATGAAATAGAGTATAGTGCCTTTAATATCACAAACTGCAAAACATAATAAATTGCATAGGCCTATTTGATCAGTGCATACACACAAGATCATTCAAAACTAGCTAATTTGGCTTTTGGGGCAGTAACATTGAACATGACAGAGAAACAACTGCCTGGCATAGTAATGGTTTTTGCCATGAATGTTCACGTGTAAACTTGCTCCTTTATTCACCTTTTTCTGCCCCGCCCCCAATCCTTAGCAGAGTTCTTCTAGCTTAGCTGTGATTAGCCTAAGCTACATTAGCCATAATAAAGAATCAAATGTTGTTATGATCACATACAGTCCACATGCTGTATCTTGTTGGAAAGATTAGAATTCAGTTGCGGGTTTATATTAGTTGTTGTTAGAGCTCTATTTGAGATGTAAAACAAACAAGCTAATATGTTAGCTTGATCAGCTAACAGAGCTAAACAGGAAGTTTGCTGACAAGGAAAATTAGCTGGGCAGAATAAGGTGAACAGAAATTTTGTTCTTCTTGGGGGGAAATTATATATTTTTTCTTGCATCCTTTTTGGAAGGCAATTATAAAAGAGTTTGACTTTTTCAGATCTGATGTTAATTATGCTATTTAATCAACTAATAGATTTTATATTATTTTATTATTATTTTTCAATGCTTGGTCACTTGTTGCTTTCTGGTTTCAACATTTCTTAATGACCAGAGGTATGGACTTGCAAGTCATGACTTGACTATTTTGATGACTTGGACCTGATAAATGATAAGACTTGGGACTTGACTTGGACTCAAATGTCAGTCACTCGTATTTTACTTTTTTTGTGATCAGTTGAAAAGACTTTAAACTACATGCAGTGAACATAGACTTGACTTGGACTTGTCTCTCTTTGATTTGAGACTTGACTTGGACTTGAGTGACTTGTCCCACTTTGCTGATGACTCAATCAACAAACTGTCTTTCAAAACCATAAACAATACAATTCAGTCAGTATTTGTACCTATATTTACTGAAAACAGCCAAAATTGTCATTCAGAAGTAAAAGAAACTCCCATGTCCTAACTCCTTTTTTTTGTCTTGTTAGGTAAAATGATCATGCACGACCCGTTCGCCATGCGCCCTTCTTCGGTTATAACTTCGGTCAGTACCTGTCCCACTGGCTCAGCATGTCCCAGCGTCCCGAAGCCAAACTGCCCAAGATCTTCCACGTCAACTGGTTTCGAAAGTCCCCCGAGTCCGGCTTCCTCTGGCCCGGCTTCGGAGACAACATCCGGGTCCTGGACTGGATCTTCCGCAGAGTGACGGGCCAGGCTGGGGCCATGCCTTCGGCTGTGGGATACCTGCCCTGCCAACAGTCCCTGGACCTCAGCCAAATGAACCAGGAAGTGGATCTGGAGCAGCTCTTCCGATTGGATAAGAGTTTTGGGAACAGGAAGTGCAGAAAGTTCGAGAGTACTTTGCCACGCAGGTGAATGTCGATTTGCCCGAGGAGATTGCGAGGCAGTTGGATCAGCTGGAGCAAAGAGTTAGGCAATGTGAAAGATGTCGGTTAATAAAATAGATTTTAGGGGCGAAACTATAGACCCTTTGCATGTTCGTAAATGTTGCGTCGAATTCTGGTGGGCGGAGCTTAGCCGGAGGCAGAAAAAGACGTTGCGGTCATTTAAATCAGTGTGAACTAGCTTGTTTTTGGAGGGATTTTTAAACACAAAAGCAAAAAAATGTCAGATTTTGATCAGAATATGTATCGTGACTTAGTCTGTGAACCTGACGCAAACTTGAAAGTATTTTGTATGAGTTTGTGTGACTTTTACATTTGTTTCAGGTTTGTTTGACTTTGCTAGACCCAGTAGGGCTAAAGGCTTCTTTTAGCTGTTTATGTCTTGAAGCTAATGCTAAATATGCTAATGTGTGCACCTCCCATTAGTGCTTTGGAGACGGCACATTTACTTGTAATCATTTAGAGTTGTAGTTATAGAGTTACTTTTTGGGATACTTTTTGTCCGAGGCTTGTTTGCTTGTAGCTCTGATAATCTGTTATCCCTGGTCAAAGACTTTGCATTTTAACCACGATAAAACCTCGAACTTTTAATGCGTCGACTGTGAGTTTGTTATTTTTTTGCCTCTGCCTAAAGCTGTGACGTCATCGTGACGTGGCATGAAAAGGGTCTATAGCTATATTTACATTTTTAAATCTTTTCAGTTTAAAGAATTCCTGCAGATTAGTGGAATTGAAAATGGTAAACAAAATGGCCGAAAGACGCCAACTTTGAGTTAGACTAAAAGGAAGAAGAAAATTGAAAAAAGTATCATTTGATAAATCTCCATATCTGTGGTTTTAGTAACTTATGTATTCAGTGTGCACGCCTAGCTAATTAAAAACAAATTAGCATAAATTAAATGATGTAAGAAAAAAGCGAAAAAAAATTATTGTAGTTTTTTGACATTAGCGGTCATAAAACTACGTAATCAAAGGTGATAAATTTGCGTAATATAGGACTTTAACATATTATTTTTAAGAACATAGCATAGTTAAAAACGGAAAATGAACTTCCTGGAGTAGACGGAGCTTTGTGAAGCAAATACACACTGTTTAGACTTTAAAGCAGTATTAGTTAGAATGTTTCGTAATTGTTAAATATCAATGCAATGTTTTACAATGAACAAGCTCGTGTCCACGCGTTTAAATGATTGTTTTGTACTGAACGGAAGCCAAACGAGCCTGATTCTGAACGAACTAAAGTATGATCGCACAAGAGACTGAACTCTTCATGGTTTTGTGATAATAATAATAACTCACAAATGTGACGTGTGGGCTCCGTGCCAAAGTTTTACTGAGATAAATGAAACATGTTAGATTTTAGAGGCACTTTTTGTCTTGTATTGTTTTAGTTGTTATGTTGTTGTTGTTATGTTGTTTAGATTGTGGTAAAAGTTTCTCTATTTAAATAACTTATTGTGACTTTTAATTTTGAACTGGACCCTGTTTGTGTTCGAAGGGCTGTGTATTTTTGTATGTCAAGACTAGAAAGCATCAATAAATGTATTTATCTTTTCACAGCACGTGTTTGTTTCTGTTGTTTAGTGTTTTCTGTGAATGGCACTTTACCAATACAACTTATTAAGAACAAAAGAGAGAGAGCACTGCCTTTTCAAACAGCTGATCAAACATTACAATACACTTTAAAAGGATTCAGATCACAGTGATTAGTTCTACTCATGACTGTTCCCCCTTTATAGGATTAAAGAAATGATATAATATTTAGATTTACTAAACATGAGCTACATGTGTCACAGATACAATGTCAAATCAAATCAATTTATTATTGTATAGCCCAAAATCACAACAACAGTCGTCTCTGAGGACTTCCCAAGATTATTAATTTAGCAAACATGAATAGTAGGAAATAAAAATAAAACAATACACGTAACTTCCTATTTACACTACATTTGTACCATTTACATGGAAAAAAAGAAAAAAGTTACAATCAACACTGGTGACAATAACCACAACCTGACATGTTTGCATATGCTTTGACTGGCCAAACAATGCGCCTAATTGTAGCTCAGATGTTATCAGTGGTTTGAACATGCAAAAGTGACTTTACACATATGGGGAAAAAAACTTCACCAAACATAATCTAAAAAAATACTGTCGAGACATAATATTGATTTTTAAATTTGAAGTTCATGTAATGTACTTAAAAACACTTCAAGTCCACCAACAAATCTAAAGACATTCCTGAAAATAATAGACTTTGTTGTTCAATTCAATGTGACTGAACCTTAACGTATCTGTTTCACCTGAGGACATCCATATCCTGCTGTCCTAGGGAGAAGGGTATAGCTGCAGACCGGGAGAACCACGAGAACCTGCAGATCTGAGCTGCAGGTCTGAACCGCAGATCCGCACCATGAAGCAAAACGGAATGCGGAAGTGTCAGTGTGCTTTAACAAAGTTTATTATGTTTTTTTTAAGCTATTTTTAAGCTATTAAATCTTCTTTTATTTTTTTATTAAATAACAAACAAACATTTTTTTTTAATTTTAACTTTTACCTAAACCCTTTTCCTCACCCTCACCTAATCATCATCCTGAACCCACTCTTGCTTTGCAACATTATGCCCCGAGCTCAAGCACAATGATCCCGGCGGCGTATTGCCGTGGCTCAGAGGCCAGGCACCGGGACTGCCGCGGGTCTCAGTCTCGAACAGAACCAGAGGCACAGGGGCTGCTGCGGGGATCGCGCCCGTGTTTGTGATGTGTGTTTGTGGAGACCGATCTCAAAATACAAGCGGAGATGCAGCAGAATGTCTGGACAGACAATACGCGTTCATCTGGTACCACGTGGAAGGGCACCCGACTCAAATGCTCCCTTAACTGGGTAGAGTTTGTAAGAGTGTGCTGGAAGGGGCCGGGGGACATCCAGGCTGGTAGCATCGCATTATTGTGAGCCTCTGGCCAGTGGACAGTCCAGATCTATGGTCCACTCTGGAAGTCCTATCAGATAGCATTAGCTGGCCAGAGAACCATCCAGTCACATTGTGGGAAAAGTTATTAAAATTATTTAAGTTAAAGAGTACCAAAATGTATTTATTTTTAACAAGTTAATGCACTAAGTACATTCCCTCAGTTAATACATTTCAACAGCAGGTGGCGTTTTCAACAGCTGTGGCGTTATCTCGGCAAAAATAAACCGCAGAGAAGAAGAAAGGTGTATATCTGCAGTTCAGATTAACAGCTCAGATCTGCAGGTGTCTCCCAGTCTCCAGCTTTATATTACTGGTCCTAGGTCTTGTAATGGCCCAGTGAATCATAGACTCTGATCATCTTCTTTTTGAAATCAAACACCTAGGACAAAACATTCACATAAACTCTTTGAAACTATTAAAACATGTTTAATTACTACAAATCCGATTTTGAACATTTCAAATCTGTTCAGACTTGTGGCCTCAGGGTAAAGGTCTGACATTGTAGCTCATAGGTCTTTATTGTATTCTTAAAAGAGACATTACAATAACTCTTAAGACATTATGACAAACTTATCTTCTATAAGCAGATAATCCATTACCTGTATTATCAGATAAATAAGAGAAATGCCTAGAAATGAATACTGTAAGGCTAATTTAGGGACATTCATGAGGTCTTCTTAGTCTATCCAACAGAAACCTAAACAATTGTTAAGGGTTAGGGTAAGGAATGCTTTTGGCCTGACAGTAGCTGACCATTCATGCAACAGCCATTCACGGAGCCAAGCGATAAAATGAAACATTCCCAATGATGCAATCTAATGTATGCATGTGTCATTATAAAGTCAGAAATGTTTAAAAGTTACAACCATGTGCTATTCTGAAGTTGACAGCCTATGAAAAGCATATTATATTAAGAGCTTAAATGTGATGCTAGTATAACCTGTAGCCTAAACTTTGGGTCATATCAATACTTACGTCATCAGTGAGCCATGGCATAGTCATGGATGATCGCCCAATAACTCCAGTGGACAGATGCTGTCGAGGTCTTTCATTTTTAAGGTGAAAAAAGGCCCAACACTGGTCAGAGGATGTGTCCAACCTCTAAGGCTCGTTAATACATCCTTCAGGTTTGCCTTTAGAATTTGCTTAAAGTCAACAGCACTGAGTAAAGTTTTTCCTTTTCATTGTGTACTTCAATGCGTGTAACGATAAAGAATTTTGAATCAAAAAGTTTCTTGCATTTGTGACCAAGGGAGGATGAGGAAATAAAGAAATGACTAGCCAAAATTAAATACACTTGAATAGACTTGTACCTTTAACACAAACCTAATGAATTTACTGTAAAACAACCAACAACGCCACTGGAGTTGAATCCAGAAAATAAAAGTAAGGACACAGGTTCGTTACATTGAGTGGACAGAGGCATAAGTTTACAAAAGTATAAATAGTTTAATTATAATTTAGTTTCAGTTAAAAAGTCTTGATGGAGACAATTAGATCAGTTTCACATACATCATGTTGCAGTCCAAAATTCACAATTGTTGGGACCAGCCCTTAACACATTGTCCAATGCACATATCAGGTAGACACACAGTTTCAGGTCCGTAGAAGAAGGGGAGGTGGGCGACGCTTGGCAGATCCTATTAAAATAAACAGGTAACTAACCAAAGTCTAACATCATTATGCACCAAAGACGCTTGTCAGGACCTCCCAGGGACGTAGACGTGGCGCTGAACCCACAGCTACACTGAGACCCCGAACGCCCTCGTTCAGCTTTGCAGTTAGCTCTCTCCATGGCCCAGCGCGACACGCTACAAACATTAGCATTAGCAACGCTCCCAATTAAAACTGAATTTGTCGCACAGCGGACGCTTACCAGCGATGCAAGGCAATAGTTGTGTTACTTTTGTTGTTGGCTTTGACGGCCTTCGTTGGCGGCTTGACGCTCCTATCACAACGAACATCAACACCAGCCTTTACGCGCTAGCCCTGAACCTGCACAGCGGCGCCGGCGTGTGACGTCTGAGGATGGAGAGGACGCACCAGGTAAACGTCTCCCCAATTTATAGGGCACTGCTAACGCTGATTGGCTGCAGATGGGCTGCTTTACGCCATATCACCACACATTGTTCCTTCAGATTGTCACATTTCAATCTTCTTCAACAAGACGAGATTTGGTGCAGCTTGAATCTATTTATTGTACAATGACAACTTTCAATTTATAAATTATGTGACATGTAGAAATGTATTCTTACACGAATTCCTTCCTCCCCCCAGGACTATACTTTACTCAGAGCTTCAAGTGGGCTGGGAGCATTGAGCATCTGCCATGATTTTAAACAGACTGGCCCTGATTTTATTTTCTTTATTCACATATTGGACACTCTACCAATGTCTGGTTATATTAAAGTAATTTTCCTAGAATAATAAAGGAATAGCGCACAGATCTAAATGCTTCTCTGAACAAAACACAAAAACATTTCAGCTTATATCTCTCACCTTGTAGATTCTTCAATTCACAATTGACCTTTCGCCGAGCCCCGCCCCAAAACGATATTGTCCAATCAAACATTGTAGCAACTGTTAAATGTAAATTAGGCCCGTCAAACCTTGAGCTCCAAGCAAGATATTGAAGCGATGAGTAAATCGGACCACAGATACCCTGAAATATTGACCGGAGGAGTTGTGTTCTTTTCATTTCCAAAGTCAAAAACAACTGGAGCGGGCCTACAATGGATTAAACAGTACGAGCCCCACTCGAGCTAAATATATCAAACATAGTGAAGCAAAAGTCTGCTCGAAGGGGAGACTCATGTTTAACGAGCTATGGACTTACTGTGTTGTTAGATCTAGAGGCAAGAACACAAACTAGACTGAAGTTATCCCACGCGAGGATATAACTGCAGAA
Organism: Mugilogobius chulae; assembly: GCA_038363315.1. Classification (NCBI taxonomy): domain Eukaryota; kingdom Metazoa; phylum Chordata; class Actinopteri; order Gobiiformes; family Gobiidae; genus Mugilogobius; species Mugilogobius chulae. Next base: position 8,570,376 of record CM076402.1, on the reverse strand, counting down.
GTTAGGTTCTAAGCTGCTAAGTTTAGCGAGCCTCTTAGCTTTAGCCAACACTGGTAGTTTAGCTCGCTAACACAGCCTCGTAAATAAATAATATACTTGTAAGAAACAATAATAGACCTTAACATAAGAAAAAGAACTTACCCTGGCAGTGCAAGAGCAGGACAAGGCTGTGCTTGTTGCATTTGAGGTCACGTGAAAGATCATGGGTTTATCTGATTTAGCTTGAGACAGTAGTATTAGCCTTGATGGGGATGCCACCAGTAGCTCGCCACTACCTTCCAAGTGGCTCGCCAAAGGATTTTAGAATCATACAAATTATGCTTTTTACTAACATTTCATTTATTACATGCTTTTTTTACTCTAAATGTATCTGTAGATGTCTAATTTTGTCCACTCTTTAAATACATATTAGCTAAATTTTCATATAGGTCTCCTAAATATGCCGTAGTTTTTGGTAACGCTAAAAGTAGTAGCTCGCCGCCCGTTTTCTTTAGCAAAAGTAGCTCTCCTGGCGAAAAAAGTTGAAGACCTCTGATCTAGAGGATATATCACTGAGAAATTGCTCCAAAAAGGTCACTAACACGAACCAGTGTACTTCTTTCTGTAATGTCATACGCACTTTGACGGGTGTAGCAACAGTAACTAAGGAGGCGGAGCTCAGCGAAAGGTCAATTACAGTAAATGTCATGTGTCTAAACAAAAACATACTTCAGAATGGCCAAGACCTTGTTCACGACAACTCTGTGTGACACAAAGTCTTAACTGTTATTGATCTTCAGGTTGTGGAGTTCTATGACTATTCTGAGGATAAGTTTAAATGGTCTTCATTCACTAACGAATACCAGCCAGCTCTCTGTTAATTCTTCTGTGACCGAACAATTTCTTAGGCTTCTTAAAGGAGGGCAGAGATTCAGGCTTCTTAATTTTTCTTCTGGTCTTTTTTGATTTTTTGGTGAAAACGGTCGTATATTGAGAACCTGTCCTGCTTTAGTTTTTTAAACCTAGTCAAATTCAACTGCCAATGTTTTCTGGAGCACTCTTGTTACATTTTCAGTGGTATTTGCACATAGTCGACCATCATTGTTATGAAAGAACTGTTGTTGGGTAAGAATATTAGTGTAGTTGTCCTGCGATGTCAGATATGTCAATTGTTGGGAAATATTTATATGATTCTGTATGATCCCTAGCAGCATAGGCGCCGATTTATGTTTTTTTGCGTGGGTGCCCAAATAATATGCATGCACGTGCGCATTGTGCACCTCGCCACGCGCATGTTTCTTTTCTACCTGCAACTACAGACTTCTGGCTCGCGCAGGCGCGTTCTTTTCCCAGTGGACAGATTCCATAAAGCTCCGTAAAGCCCCGGGTCTGTCCTGCCTGTCACTTCATACATCTCGATTCTGAATCGCATCGCGCCTCAACATTCTTGTCTCCCACTTTTTTCTGACTTGATTTCTGGCGCTGCTTTAAAGCACAGGTGTGAATTAAACCATGATCTCACGGGGCAGGGGACAGAGCAGCAGCACAGCGGCTGACCAGGGGATCCCGCCCCAGTCCACCTCCGAAAGTGACCACGAGTCTAATGACAGGCTCTGAGACAGGAGAGCTGATGTATGAGGCTATATTCACGCATATGGTTAAAAGAAAGCGAGAGAAGAGTGTGAAAGACACTGTATGACCAAATAAATACGCGCACTCAGACATTTAGAGAAGCCTGTTATGAAAGTAGGAAAAATTGGCCTGGGTGCTCAGACATTCCAGTGGGTGCTTGAGCCCGCAGCACCCATGTGATCGCGCCTATGCCTAGCAGACTCCTTCCAAAAAAGGACATTCATGTAGTCTACAACCCCATGAATGCAAGAAAATGGAGGACGCCACCTGAAAAAGACAGTATGTTCGGTATCACCCTAAAAAAATATATATCTTAACAATTTACAACTGGCAACTGGATAGTGATAGTGACCAGATAGTGAGCCTTCCAGTGTTTTTGTCAAGTCATCCCAGCCTTGGTAATATCCACTTCTAGATCTTCTTCCAGGATATTGTCTTGTTCTGGTCGCTTAAAAGTGCCAACTGTAAATAGAACAATAAAAAAGTATGCAGTACGCAACACCACAAGAGTGTTTTCTCTTAGACACTTACTTGGAATGTCAAACGCCAGATTCCAGTTGCCATTCGCAATTATGATTGGTGGGTTGTGGCACACTGGTCACAGGTGAATTCATACTTGAAATTTGTCGGTGCAAGAAAGTGGTGGAAGTCTGATGATGGTAATTATTATTATTGAAAAATGTGAGCGTCTCCAGCATGCACCCAGGTGTTGTTTTGTTCTGCAACAAACACATCACATAACGCATGTGCACTGAACGAACATGTCAGTGGTGGAAGGATTTCTCAGTTTAGTTAGAACAGTTGAAGTAATCACACAAGTGTTTGACTACAAATAATGTGTGTTTGTATATATGCATGTATGCTCATACAAAAACACTTCACTTGCATTCTACAACGGCTAATAGCCAAAAGAAAGTCTAAGATCATGACTTGTGCTCCAAACACTAGCAGGGTCATTCAAATAAAGATCACAAACCAAGAAAAACACTTTGTACGTTTCAGTTCTAGCAAATTTTCAATGGAGTAAGAAGTATCCAGTCCATGTAAAGTTCGAAATATTTAATTATACCCCCCTTTTGTGCTATTTCCTCCCACCGCCAACCAGACAACAGAGGCTCACAAATCCTGACTCGTATTCCTAGTGAATGACATTTTGGCATGCAGGGCACTTTTTCAGTGCCACAGATGAACCTGTAAAGTTTTGCGATGTGTTCACAAAATGTCTTTTACCAAACTATCCATTACAATGTGGTAATAGAAAAAGAAAACACTGCCTACCTTTGGATGTACACTACAGCTTTGTGAGCTATGACTTCAGTGTTCAGTTCAAAATGGACCAACATTTTCACTGGGCACAAATGTTTGTGGTGAGAGTTCCTCATCTGTCTGTAATCGAGTGGGAATTATTTTGTGAGACATAAGATATTTGTCATTGTTTCGACACTAGAGGTGATGTTGGAGTCATCATTAGTTTCCAAGCATGAGCTTCTACATTTCATGTCACCATTTATGTCCATTAAGGTGGCCGGCATTTCTTGGAATATAGACCAAAGGCACAACATGTGGTGTGTGCCCGTCTAGAAGTTATACTGGCAGTGCCACTTTGCCACAGTAGAAACAAAAGTGACACGTGTGCAGCCAAAGAGACACAACTTCTTCTTCATTGGTGAAGACTGAAAAAAGTGTAATGTTTGGAATGACAAATTGAGTCAGTTTACTGGGATGCACTGTGTCCGAATTGTGTTGTCTTGCTGCTGTATTCACGTCTCTGCACTTGTGGGCCTATTCCAGTGACATTGACCCTTTGCAACTGTTTCATTTAGAGACTGTGTAAGTTCTATGTGTGTTAGTGGTGGTGGTTGGTTATATGCTGCAGCTTGTTTTGTTCTTTCGAGGTGATGACATTCTTTTCCTGGATTGCCAGATGTCCATGCAATTTGCATGAAACGACGGCAGATTTCAAGTTCACAATCCATCCTGGGCGGATGGTGGACTTTCTGACATGTATCTTAACAACAGGACTACAGTCATATTTAGTTGTAGCGTAAATTCCCTGGTTTACGTCTAAACGCAACATCCATACAGTGCTGATCTGTAATGTGGGGGTTTTAAGGAATCACAGTAATGATAATAATAGTTAAAATAGTTATCTTCCTCTCTCCTCCCCTCCCTTCTCCACTCCCCATGACGCCACGGCAACAGCTGACAACATTTGTAAATATCAGCCAAAGACAAACCCATATCAGTGGATGTGTCTGCACCGAGGCCGAGGAATGACTCGAAATACATGTTCAACCAAGTAGATTGTTCATGTATTTGCATCAGTTCCGGTGTGCTTAAACCTAATGGTGTTTTTTAAATCAACAATGTAAAAAAACAATAACAGCACAAAGACCCAGAGCAACAGTTTATTCACTCATGCAGCGTGTTCTGTGTTTCTGTAAGCTTATCTGGTGTTGAAACCATAAAGTCTTCAAGAACAAGTTCAAACAGCGACGTATAGATTGTGCAGCGGAGGAAATGAGGTCAGGACTGAGTGAAAAACATGTTTGTGTGAGTGAGTGAATGATTAGTACAACGCTTTTAACGAAGTTACATCACAGTGTTCATAAGGTCAGTCTGAGAACATGCTTAGAACACATGGACTTTTCTGTTGGTCTGGAACGTTCCAAAGCCCCACTGTAAACAATCCTAAGGCCAAAAAGTTAAACAAACTTAAATGTTTATGTTGATATGACTTGATAATGTGAGTCAAAGATTTTCAACTTAAACTTTTAAGTTAGGAGAGAGAGAGAGAGAGAGAGAGAGAGAGAGAGAGAGAGAGAGAGAGAACGAGAGGGAGAGAGAGAGAGACAGTAAGAAAGAGAGAGAAACAAGGAAGAAAAAGAAAGAGAGAAGAGAGAGAGAAAGAGAGAGAGGAAGAAAGAGAGAGAGAAGAGAGAAAGAGAGAGAGGAGAAGAAAGAAGAGAGAGAGAGAGGAAAGAGAGGAGAGAGAGAGAGGAAGAGAGAGAGGAAAGAGAGGGAGAGAGAGAGAGGAAAGAGAGAGAGGGAGAAGAGGAGAGAGAGGAGAGAGGAGAGAGAGAGAGAGAGAGGAGAGAGGAAAGAGAGAGAGAGGAAGAGAAAGAGAGAGAGAAAAAGGAGAGAGAAACAGAAGAAAAAGAAAGAGAGAAGAGAAAGAAAGAGACAGGAGTGAGAGAGGGAAGAGAGAGAAACAGGAGGAAAAAGAGAGAGGGAGAGAGAAAGGGAGAGAGACAAGAAAGAAGAGAGAGAGAATGAGAGACAGGAGAGAAAGAGAGAGAAGAGAAAGATAGAGGGAGCGGAAGAGAAAGAAGGAGAGACAGAGAGAGAAACAGTAAAGAAAATGTGAGAGAAAGAGAGAAACAAAAGAAAGAGAGAGACAAGAGAGAAAGAGAAAGGGGGAAGCGAGAGGAGAAACTGAAGAAAGAAGAGTGAGAGAAAAAAAAGAGAGAGAGGAGAAAGAAGAAAGAAAGAAAGAAACAGTGGATAGCCAGGGAGGAGACAGAGAGCGGAGCGAGAGACACAGAGCGAAAGAAGAGCAAAAAGGGGGAAAATATCAACACGTATTCATTTGGTTGCAAGTATAATCAGTAGTATTAAAATGTATCATTTAAAGTGCACAAAGCAATAAAAGATAATCTAGTTCATCTGAGTGTTTGTCCTTCGAGGAAAGTCTGGTTGGTGACAGTTTGACTCTCGTAACTTGTTTGTGAAGTTTGACAGAAATGATTGACAGATGTTCTGGTGCGGTGCATTGTGGGAGTAAAAAGAATACATTACCTCACACCTAATGTCTCACTACTTGTTTGTGAGTCTAGAATGTTCTGCTTGTGTAACATGTCCCGCTCGAAACAGACAGAGGAACAAAAACAAACGTACCCAAGCATTGATTTTTTTAAACATTGTAATTGTATATTAGTTTAATAATAAAATAATGATTTAGTCAGTTTAACTTGGTTGCGGTAACAGGACACATGTTTCGCTCTCTCTACAGACTGTCAGTGGGGTTGAGATCTGGAGACTGACTAAACCTACCAGGACCCAGGACCAGGACCAGGCAGTGTGTTTCATTGTCAAGACCCAGATCTGTTTCAGCTTCACTGTAATAGGCGGGTTTCACATTCTCATTCTTGGCAGTTATAAGCCAGGTGGAGGGCTAGAGGCACTTTTTCCTATTAATAACTTTGTACTTTGCTCTGAAATATTTCAAAACATGTTTTGCTCATTTAAAAAGTGACGGTGTCTGAGCTGACCATCATAGACATACAGTATAATTAGTAAACGCGCAGTCCGACTCTGATGCTATTGAACACTTAGCATCTGAGCTAGTCCGGTAAGATTAAGCTAGTCCGGAGCGTTCTCCTGTTTATTTTCCTATAGCCGTTAGCATTAGCCGTTAGCATTAGCTCGCAAAAAACACAAGTTATTTAAGATCCAGAGAGAGTGTCAGCTGTACAAACCTACCGACCACATTTAGCAGAGGTCAAAGGTCAGAGCCTTGTTACAAATTATTGTTGAGTTTACAAACCTTTTAGTATTTTATTGTAGATAAAAATGTGTGTATAAAACTGCTAACGGCTAACGAACTTCAACAAGAGATTTCTGATCTTGAGCATCTTTTAAGACTCTAATGACACCAAACGTCTCTTTTACATGTTACTAGTGAGAACAGCAGATAAATTACATAAATAACACCAAATAAAAGTTATAGCTTCACTTCTCTGTGGAGGCGTCTGTTGCATCGGCAACTGATGGAGTTTGGAGCATTTCCAGCCTATGAATATAATAGTTTGAGAAATACGTATAATCTCACATTTCCAATGTTGTTTAAAAAGCTTCATAAGACACAGATCAGTCTGTTTTGCTCATGGTTTGTGACACTTCTGCCTTTGTGTTCAATTGATTTGCGTCGTCACATCTAGGCCTGTCACAATAATTATATCAAGTTATCGTGCGATATACAAAAACGTCCACGATAGCATTTTGAGACTCGATAAATGTGTATGCGCATACACAGCGCAAAAGCAATTTAGTTGCGGTAAAACATCACGCAGAATCCAAGCAACTAATCACCATTAACACCATGCTTTCAGCTTTAGGAGAGAGGAGAGGTAGAAACAGGAAGACAGCATGGTTCAAATTCAGCGAACTGAAATGACCACGAGACTCTTACGCGCGTGTTGCCCACAAAGATACAGACAGAAGAGGCCAATGCAGGTGTGTGTGTGTTACCTCTGCATGTGCCCGCTCCTTGGACTCATGTCCACTCATCTTCCTCCTGAGCTGCTCCTCCTTCACAGTTTTGTCGCTCCGTGGGTCCAAAAGTAAAACTTTCCAAGCGCCATAGCGCGTAGAAGAGAAAACACAGGCCATCAAAGTATCAGCGGCTCGTTCGCGTATTTCTCCGTGTTCGCTTCACTTCGTGTGCGCTCATGGTCCTCGTGTTCTGGCACTGCGTTGTGAAGGATTCTTTCCGTCTGGAACTCAAGCTTTTATAAAGACGTGATCAGCGACATCCGTGACTTAAAACAAAGGCACCCGCTCCTCCAAACTCTCCATCCACGGCAGGTTTTACGCGCACAGGCTGGAATAGATGCGCGCACTTGCCGAGCTGCCGATGGCTCAGAGCGGCTTGAACCAGTGACTCGCCCCGTGTGAAGAGCCGCGGAAAATGACAAAACTGTATTTTCAAGCAAATAAGTGCCATGACTGAAATGTGTAGCTAATTGACCATCCAGTTGGCCAATTTGAAATATAATACACAAAATACAAATAGTGAAAGCATTTATTTATTTTATTTATTTATTTATTTGGTTTATTTGACAGGGACAGTGTACATTAATCAACATTTCTGTAAATGTACTAGAATTAGCCAGAAAGGCTTTCTGCACATAGAACACTCACATTGCAAAAGGACAAGACACACACAGTACATGACACAGCGCGCTAGTGTTCACAGACTTGGTGAGTTATTAACCAGTTTTTAACATGTCTTTTGAACAAATTGTAAGTAGCTGTGTCTCTAATATTGCCAGGAACAGAGTTCCACTCCTGAGAGGCTTTGACTGAAAAAACATTCTGGCTAAAAGCACTTTTCCTCAATGGAACTACGCAGTCCCCACGAGCTGCACCTCGAGTGAGACGGTGTGTGGTGGACCTGGTGCAGATAAACTGAGAGAGTGGAGGAGAAGATTGGCCATGGACAATCTTCTCCTAAATAATTAAATAATGTAAATAATGTAATTGCAAAAGAGCCCATAGTCTTAGGTCTGCAGATGTGAAATTATTATTTTTTGACTGTGGCCACCAAACCCATCAATCAACTATATAAGTGGACACAGTATAAGTGAGAAGTACCTCACAGCATGTCTTACTATTAACATTTGTGTAAAAGAAAAAAAAAAGTTTTTTTATACCCACTATTGTGTTGTTTAATTGATACAAGACAGAAAAAACAAAACTCTGCCAATATTACGTTACTTTTAAGCCACTTTTATTTTAGATCTAAGAGGATATTGCCTTGAATAATTTTATTCTGCTGTATAAAACGCCGTCGACAATAATATCGATTATCGAGATATTTTCAGAGACAATATATCTTCTGGTAAAATTATATATCATGACAGGCCTAGTCACATCTACAGGAGGAATATGACATCGCTCTGTTTGAGTTGTAGCAACAGATCAGAGCTGCTGATTTTGTGTCTACTAATTATATGTCTACGCTGACCATCACTGGTTTGTATTACAAAAATAAATGCTAATGGAACAATAATAATTCATTGTAGCTGCCCTCCACCTCGCTGAAATACCATTGTCCTGTAGAATGTCGTGATGTCACGTGAAACCAGCCTAGTGCTAAAACACATCCCACCAAACATAGTCCCATTCATGTCTCTGGTCCTGGACATGAGCTGGATGAAGCAGGAGGGTCTGTAGGGGGCGCTGCAGGACAAGAATCCATGTGTTACTAAAGGCTCTTTCACACCAGGCCGAGGGTCGTCCGTCTGAAGCGACTCTTGTGTGTTTGGTGTGAATGAGTCTGTCGGGGGTCAAAGATCGTGGAGGCAGGTTTTTGAAGACTTGTTTGCGGAGTCAATGAATAATACACTAATATTTATGAAGAATATCATTTATTTCGTATTTTCATCAAAAGCAGAACAAAATATATGCACCACTGCGTTTTTTTCCCCGCTGGGAGCAAATAAAGGGGAAAACCACCCAATCTGGCAACACTGGACCCAAATACGTACTTTCAACTAAAACATACAACTAAACTGTTTGAAAGGGTTACAGGTCAGATCTGTGGAGAGAACACACAACTGTTTTAGCAGAGCACCTAAAAAACAAAAATCAACATGATTAAGGTTTCTTTGGTACATTCTTGTGTTTGTTTGTTTGTTTGTTTGTTTGTTGTTGTGTTTTTGTGAGTAGATGTAGAGCAGTGTTTTGTCTTGAACCGGTGTAAAACAGGACAGACAGGTCATGAGAGAATAAAGAAGATGACTCAGACATGCATGAACCAGTCCTGATACAAGTCCAGACATTTGACGGTTTCAAAGCACATTTAGTACATGTGAAGTGTGGCAATGTTTGGACAGTAGTAGTTTGGAGCAGAAAAGTAAAGTCAACACGAAACAGCTGTGTCTGTCCAAACCCTCCACTCAGCACTAACCCAGGTAGTGACATCACTGTGAGACTGGGCTGTGATTGGTCCAGAGCAGTGGGCGGGGCTGAGGGATTCCTGCTGCTTGGACTCACATAAAGCAGCAGGTTGGGTTCAGAACACAAGAGTTACAGCAGTTATGGAACACAATGAGACGCTCTAATGTTCTGCACCGTTTTTGTCACTTCTACACAAAACACCTGGAGATTTGGACTAAAGTAGATGTAAGAAATAGGCCTACTCATATAATTATGGCCTACTTTACAAGTAATTCTGCACAATTATATTTTTTACAATTTTACTTAATAACTAAACTTCAAAACGAACTATAGTTGTCCTTTTTTAACTCACATTATTTATGTAATGGTACTCACATTACAATATGGATTTGGTTCAAAAAAGTCACAGAGACACTTCACCACAATAAAAACTACTCTTTTTAAATCTACTCAGTTAAGCATTTTTACACAGGAAGTAAATGAACCTTATTCTATTTTGAAGCTGTTTTACATCAATTGTATGTTTTACAAAAAATATATATATATATATATATATAATTTACTGATCTATGTACAAACACTCAAGGAAAAAAGAAATGCAACACTCAGTTTTGGGAGTTTTGGGGGAGCAGAATATTTTATTCTTGAGATCCTCCTGTTTCATATGAACCCTACATCCATTTCTAATCCTCAGGACAACTCTTGTGGCGTTGACACATTTTCAGTCCAATAACACAACCAAACAATAGAACAACCCCCAAACCAAAAGTGACAGAGTTTCATCAGACTGTCAATAGTTCACTGACCCCCGTTGGCCCTGGACAGAGGTTATTCAGCCTCATGGATCAGCAGTAGTGTCTGAGTTGATCCATTTTCAGCTGCTGCTGAGTTTCAGGAGGATGTTCACGTCGGTGGACACACACACTGAGCAGATCTCAGACATTTTCAATGGACCATTGGACCACCTCTGCAAAAGGTGGGGGGGTTGGTCTTATGCAGCGGTCATTACACGGGGCCACCAGTACGAGGGCGGTCGTTAGAGGAACCAGTGGCCTGGTATCACTCCACAAGACGACTAATGGTAGAGCAGTGACTCCAAACACCCTGGAGACACAAGACAACAGCGTCCTTGGAGCAATCGTCTCATTGTGAAGAAGTGTGTTTTTGGCTTCATTCTGGTGCCTTTTATAGAGAAGACTTGAGCACAGTTAACCAGCGGTAAACGTCAACTCTGAGTTTCAAACATAAACGACCCTGTAATACACTCTTTATTGTTCTCACAATCAGTCAAGCCTGTCGTCAGCGCTCTATGGACTCAAATCATGATGTTACCCATTTTTACAAATGGACTTGTTTTCTAAGGAAATTTCGAAAATTAAAATGTTGTTTCTTTTTTCCTTGAGTGTACATACTGTAGTTTATGTCTAAACACATAGAAAAACACAATATTCTTCTTTAATGTTCATGTTGTTCTGTCCACTCACAGAGCTGAGCGTCACTGCTCAGTCTTTGCCCTGAGTCCAGACTAAAGGGTTAATGTTCTTATCGCTGAATGGACTTGTGAAAGGCGCTCTGCTCATTCATGTCTTATCAGCCGGACGTCACACACTTATCTGCTCTGATCCTGGACGTGGACATGTGACCGGGCTGACGTTACACCTCCTGCACCGGACTGGACTGAGCCGGACCCATGTGGACCGGTCTGCTGGCTTAGAGTGCTGCTACACTGCAAAAATAGATTCAGAGTTCTTTTTATCTTCATTAAGGGCAGTAGTTCTCAACCTTGTTCATCTTGAGTACCCCCTATGTCATTTTTTTTTAAATCTTTACTCATATATTTTCATTTATAACCATTGCATTTTCTTGCATCTCAAACTACTGCCTCTTAACATGTAACTTGTGTTGCAAATAACATTTTTCACTTTACAATACTTGCAATTCCACCTTTCTTTTACATCTAAACTCATCAGAAGGACCCCCTGGCACATGGTCGCGTACCCCCTGGGGTCCGCGTACCCCTGGTTGGGAAACACTGGTTAAAGGGACCTATGATGTAAACATTTTTATTGTTACAGGAGTTGTATTTGGGTTGATCCCTGCAGGTTTGAGTGATCTTCTATTGTCCTACTGCTCAGAAAATCCCTGTCCTCACCTACCACCTATCCCCGCCCACTCGTCTGGATTTACACACAATCTCTCAAAATTTCAGATTCTGAGTCAAATATCTAGAGTCAATGAGCCTGTCTCTTTTTCCAAGCCGTTTTAGGTAACTTTTGTGTTTTGCAAAGAAGTAAATGTGAATGATTGATCTGCATATTTGTACAGTAAAGTCACACTCGGTCTCCTTTAAGTGACACTTTTGACCTCTGACCTTCCTGGACACATTTCGGTTTCATACAAGCGCGTTAGACAAGAGCTTTTATAAACACTACTTTGTACAAGGGAAAAGGCAGAAGAGAAACGTTGGACAATATGAGTTTACTGAACAAGTGAGACTCTATGAACAAATGAATCTAATGTTGAATGTGAGGGTTTTTTTGTGTTAAAGGGGTCCTATTGTGTTTTGTTTTTTTTAGTATGAAACTAGAACACATGCAGATCAGTAATTCACCTTTTGTTCATTGTAAAACACAAAGTTGAAACAGCTTTACTGACTTCCTGTTTAAAACTGCAGAACTGATAAGCCCCGCCTCTTCAATTTTAAAATGTAACTGTAAAAAGCAACAGACTTTTAAAAACAATTTTTTATTGTTGGAAAGTGTCTCTGGGACAGTTTTGGACCATTTATGTTTCACTTTGAGTTTTAATCTTTTGAATTGTAACAAGTAAATACAGACAAGTGGGAGGGGATAGGTGGTAGGTGAGAACAGGGATTTCTGAGCTCTTGAGCTGCAGCTGAAGAACAATACAAGATTACTCACACATGTATGAATCAATTCAAATATAACTTTGAGTAAACTAATGGTGAAGGAAGACCATTATAACAAGGTTAAAAACTTAGAAAGTGAATTTGACATAATAGGTCCCCTTTAAGTTTAGACGTTGATCTTACCTCCTCACTCTATCAGTGCATTTATTAGACTCCATACAGGATTTATGAGTTTGTGAGAAGCAGACGTCACCAGTGTCAGTGACATGGTTGGAACAGTGTTTGAATCAGATCAATAAAGATTAGATCTGATCTCGTGTATCTGCTTTAATGTTCTGGTGTTCAGACAGACCCACAGACCTTTGACCTCATCAGTGTCACATTCAAGGAGAATATTTCACATTTCTTTGATTGACAGCTCGTGGTTTGTGCAGATGACTCACTCTTCCAACAGGTCAAATGGCTTTTATTCACTTTCTGTCCTGAGCCTGGATCTGTGCAGCGTAAAATTACTTGAATTAATTGTTAACAATTTCCCATGGTGAGGTTGAAACAGTGAAGCACATCTACAAGCCCACACCAGCACTTCTCTTTGGACAGGACCAGGGTTCTTAGTGAATATTAAACTTCACAGGACGACTTTATGCCACACTTTGTGTTGATAGACTTACAATAATTATTGAAATCTCTTTTTTACTTAGTTTGGAGAAGCTTGGAGTGTACAACACGGGAGACACGGTGGCACAGCGGTTAGTGCTCTGGCCTCAGAGCAAGAAGGTTCTGAGTTCAACTCCCAGTCTACCCGGGGCCTTTCTATGTGGAGTTTGCATGTTCTCCCCGTGTCTGCGTAGGTTTCCTCCTACAACTAAAAACATGTCCATTAATGCCTCCCCTGACTCTCCCCCAGGGCTCCCCTGCAAAAGAGATTCTGAATCTCAGTGGGACTTCCCTGGTTAAATAAAGGTCAATAAAAAATAAATAAACAGTAGTTGCTTACCTTTGTGCAAGAATCCTGACAAACAAAGCCACAGACACATCTTGTTACAATATTTTCTATTTTGTTGCCTAAATCATTAGTTGTTGTTGTCTTATGAGGAAATCCCTGAAACCACCGGCAGATACGTAGATCATTAATTCTGTTTCCTAAAAATAAGACAACAGACACTTGCCTCCTCCTCAGAGAATTCAGCTGCACAAATGTATGTTGTGTATTTATATGTGCATAGCTCCAGTATGAACAGACTCAGACAGAGACAAAGGTTCTGCATTCAGCTTCACCTGAGGAGCTTCTGTAATGAAATATTTTAGAAAGACAACAACATTAACTAGTGATTTAAGCTATAGGAAATAGAACAATTATGTAATATCTCGTGTTTGTGGCTTTGTTTGTCAGAATTCTTGCAAAAAAATAAAGCATTATTAGATTATCAGTATTGTTAAATCAAACTGAACTGTCCTGTGTGACACTTTATTCTCTATGTTCATTTTCAAAGGTCTTTAGGGCTCGGAAAGTTGAAATAGAAATTGAAATCACACAATAGAGTTTATAAAAGTAGTTTAAGTGTAAATGTGTGAAAAGGTTTGTTATCAGAGGTGTAAACACGTCCACACGTCCCTCTGACTTTACAAACGTGAGTGAAGAGCGCCATCTGCTGGACCCAGACAGTAACAGTGTGAGACCACGTTAGTCCAGCAGATGGCGCTGTGCTGTCACATAAGAGGACGAGTGCGTTACCAAGACTGTATTATTTTTAGTTAAACAAAGAGGTGGTAAGACTGTGACATAAACTGAACCCTTTTATATAAAAAAGGTGAATATAAACCAGATTTGTTTGGACATTTTATTCCAGTCCTGTATTATAGACCGGTCTGCTTTTTTAAAGATGCACTGTGAAACGTCAACTGCACAATTCAAAACCAGTCTTGGGAATATTCTGGATGAAATAAAGTAGATTTTATGCCAGGGTGGGCCATATTCGAATCCAGACAAGTGACAAAGGGCCGGACCACAATTATTGAAAGAGTTTGTTATTGTTGCAAGCACATTTTGTATAAAAAAAAAATAAGCTACTTATCTATTATTATTGCACTTATTAATCCCAGGTGCAAACACATGGTCAAGACAATCAAATAAAAGAAATATGCACTGCAAAAAACACCTTGACATCTGGATTTGAATCTTTATTTTTGGTGGTTAAGAGTTTTAGTTGATGAACTTAGACTATTTCACTTGTTTCAATTAATAAAGCTAAATATGTTCTTGACCATGAGGCACTTCACATATTGTATTGTTCACTAATTCTGCCGTATTTAACTTATTGTGTTGCAATATGGGGAAATAATTATAAAATGCCCATTCAATCGCTTTTCTTGCAACAGAAAAGAGCAGTGCGTATAATACACAAAACTGGATACTTTGAACATACAAATACTCTTTTTCTTCAATCCAAGTTACTAAAATTGCAAGATCTTATTAAATTAAATACGGCACAATTTGTTTTTAAAGCATTCCACAACTTGTTACCACCAAATATTCAAAAATGGTTTATCCAAAGAGAGCAGTCGTATAGCCTGCGTGGTTTCGGTCATTTCACCGTTCCTAGAGTAAGAACCACTAGAAGGAGCTTTGCTGTTTCTGTATGTGGAGTCAAGTTGTGGAATAGTTTAGGGCTGGAACTCAAGCAATGTCAAAGCACTTACCATTTTAAATCTCTTTATAAACAAAAGGTGTTGTCCCAATACAGAGAGTGTGAAGGCAACTGTTTATGAAGGTTTAACTGAGTTTATGTCGTGTAGTAGTTTCATGTTATATTACCCTTGTGGTATTTACGGTTTACCATTGTTGGTATCTAAAATGTACTTGTTACCTATGGTAATGTTTGTGTAAATATGTATATATGTTAATGTATGTGTAGTTTCTAGAAATGTGACCATGAATCTTGCTCACATTTGCAACTATTATTGCATATACTGATGCGGAAGTTGTTTATCATTTGCCTTTAAGTATGTTTTTGACACTGGGGTGGGCAAAAAAATAAGTTTTTACTTCCCCCCACTCCATTTTGAGCATTTTGAGAAATGATCTTGTACAGGTTGAGAACCTCTACTGATCAAATTACTGAAACTCTTGAAATTGCATGCTGCTCAAAAAAAAAAAAAAAAGGTGTTTCTGTCTTGTTTAAATAGATTTGCAAACTTGATTCAAGCTAAAATATCTACCAACAATATATAAAAACAATCCAAAATGTCCTCAAACAAGTGAAATATGCTACAAGATATTATCAGTTTTATTCAAATCTGATAAAATTAAGATGAATATTCTGAATCCTAGTAGTTTTAACCTAGACTAGAAACAATGGATAATACGACTTTGTAGGATAAGAGTAATGCTTAATCTCAAAAACATATTGGGGGCCTGATTAAAACAAGTGGAGGGCCGCATCTGGCCCCGGGTTTTATGCCATAGTGTGAAAAAATCTGGTTAGAGAAGTTGCTAGTAGCTACCAGAGGAGGCCAAATAACAGTCTGTTCTGTGGTTTTTTAACAGCTGTCAAATGATAGTAATGATAGTGTTTGTTTTTCAGTGTTTTTTGGGTTAAATTTGTTAATCCACTTCTGTTCTGACTTGGTTTTATTCTTTGTTCAGACTAAATCTCCAGCTAAACCAGATCTATGTAGGTCTACATGTGTGCTACTTCACCAAGCCAACCACCACAGAACTGAGCACAAAATAAGAACAGGACAAAATGGGGACTAGAAGTATAAAAGTATAAGTATAAATACTGCAGGTCTGACCCAGTCCATGGCCCGCTTCACTGTGATGGGTCGCTCTTTATGTTGCTGTTCATCCACCTCTGTGTTTCCCAGGCTTCTTTACAATGTGCTCCAGTTCATGGCCCATTTTACCATGATGGGCTACATCGTATTGCTTAGTGGGCCGCATTTGTCCCACGGGCCGCCATTTGAGTCCTACAGCAAAAGGAAGAACGGTCAGAAGCAGGACACATTTCTTGAAGCATCTTAAAGTGAACTCCTCATTTCACTAAAACAAAGGAAAGATCTTTATATTTAAGCTTTCACTCAACATTTTACAAAGTTCATCCCAGTTTGGCCATTTTTTAGCATTAAAAATGTACTTCCTGTTCATAGACGATGACATCACGCTAGAGAGTTGCTTAGCGACCAAAATGGCAAGGCAAGGCAAATGTATTTGTATAGCACAATTCATACACAAAGCAATTCAAAGTGCTTTACAAGGCAGGAAAATATACATCAATAATTACAATACAATATGATTAAAAATATATAAATAATCAGCACAAAATTTACTTTAAAAGAAGAAAAGAGTGCAGACAAAGCGTTTCAGTCATATGCACAGATAAAAAGACATGTTTTCAGCCTAGATTTAAACGTTGTCACAGTGGAGGCCTGTCTTACATCTTCTGGAAGACTGTTCCAGATCTTAGCTGCATAAAACTGAAACGCTGATTCTCCATGTTTAGTCCTGACTCTGGGCACCAGCAGGAGGCCAGTCCTGAGGTCCTCAGAGTGCGAGATGGTTCATAACACACTAACATGTCAGAGATGTACTTTGGTGCTAGTCCATGGAGAGACTTAAACACAAGCAGAGCTGTTTTAAAGTCTATTCTCTGAGCCACTGGAAGCCAGTGCAAAGACCTAAGCACAGGACTAATGTGATCGTACTTCCTGGTTCTGGTCAGGACTCGAGCAGCAGCGTTCTGGATGTACTGCAGCTGTTTTACAGCCTGTTTGGATAGGCCGGTGAGAAGGCCGTTACAATAGTCTAACCTACTGGAGACAAATGCATGGATAAGCCTCTCCAGGTCAGGCTTTGACACTTTACTTTTGATTTTGGCAATGTTTTTTAGATGATAACAAGCTGCTGATGTTATTAACTTAATGTGGCTGTTAAAGTTTAAGTCTGAGTCCATTATTACCCCCAGATTTCAAACTTGACTTGAAGGTTTCAGAGAGAGAGAGTGAAGGTGACTGCTGACACTTTCTCTGTGTTTCTGTGGGCCAAAGATGATAACCTCAGTGGGCCAAATCTCTTCTTATGTAACTGGCTTTTACTTCTTGAGACATAAATAGACACTACAGCATGTTTATTTTGTTCAGTTCATGTTTATAGAGTCATCACAATATGTTCTTTGTGAGAAAGTGTCTTTGTCTCCACAGTGTGATGTCATCAGTTTAGAACTCGGCTCTACTTCCTGTTCTTGATTTATTTAAAACTGTCATTTATGTTTACTACTAGTGTTAGTCTATTCATTAAAATAAAATGGGGAAATGTGCTTAAACCTGTCATACGCACTGTAACTGTGAGTAATGATAAGAAACAGTTAGAACCTGGTCACAAACTCAGGAAAGTTTGAGGTTGGCTTTAACAAAACAAGCATGACTATAACTCTAAGTATAACAAATCAAAATATGTATATTATATGTACATTTAGTCTTAGAAAATAAAGACACGTGACACATTTGTTTCTTTATAAAAATCCTTTATTGATAAATCCAACTGAAATGTGTGAAGTCATTGTCTTGTGTTTGAGACCAAACAGCATCCATCCATTATAAATACACATCCAAGCATTAAGTTCAGTGAGGAGAAAGAGTAAGTGTGGAGGCATGCATCAGGACACACGTTTGGAGCCACTTTTTTACCTTCAAACATGATTCAAAAGAACAGAATCAAACAGAAGACACAGATCAAAGTCTGCGTATCTCATTGTAAACACATTTGAAGGAAGAAAAAAAAACGTCCCATGTGTCCTGCTCGTTCATGCTCAGTGTGTCTATAGGATACATCATTGTGCTCTGAAGCGTTAGATACTTGTAAATACTGCATTTCCCCCCAAGTCCAAATAGTACTAAAGACATATGAGCGAGATAGAGTAACATACAGTATGTTCACAAAGTAAGGTTGTGTTGCTGACGTATGGAAACAAACTAGTGCCAAAAGTGTTTCAAACGTTGGTACGGCACAAGTAGGCTTCTGTCAGCCAGAAATATATGTAAGTATGAATATAATTGTAGACTTAAAGTATAAAAGCTAATCTGTGCCAATGTATATCTGAGGTACGGAAGCGTATTTGCGCCATAAATACAGCTTTACATTTTCTTACATTTACAGTATGTGGTTTACAGAGACCTTTTTGTACATTTATTTTTGCAGTTTTTAAGGTACAAATAGGCTTCCATACTTGTCTCATCGAAAAGATAATAATTACTGGTGTATGGAAGCAAGTTTGTGCTGATATGATCTTTTTTATACTGACAGTTGTATGAGGGTTTTTTTGCGTCACAAACAGGCTTCCGTACCTTCAGGTGTTGGTGCATTGCTTGGTGTAGATTTGGAAGTGAAGTCTCTATTGAAAAGCAGAAGGCACGCCATGATTAAGTTGGTTTGGAAATGAGACGACACACGCGAGGACAAATGAAGTCTGAAAAATCTCTCCATGTTTCGTCGACCCAGAGCGAACAGATGGAAGAGTCTGGTTTCTGTGACTGATACTGACACAAACTTACTGCAGAGAAGGAGAGTGCATATTTCACACAGTAGGATTTGAGAACGTTTAAATTGGGAGTTTGCTCAAGTTGGTACAGAAACCGTTTTTGCCCACATAAGTCCTATTCGCACGGCCTTTTATTTACCTAGGGACCTCATGTAAAATGTAATAATTCCGGACGTCGTCTGAGTTTCTACTCCCGTGCGAATCGTCCATGTCTGTAAAAATGTCTGTAAAGTTTCCCCCGAATTTTACCTCCTGTAATTCGCCAAACTCAGACGTCCTCATGTGATTCTAATGCCGTGCGAATGCGTATGTCTGTAATTGCGTTTCCACCCTCTTGTTTTTAATGTGCATTAAGACGTATCGAGTAAGTCCAGGGAGGTGGAAACGGCAAATATCGCATTTAGAATCTCTAATGTGCATAAAAGTTTATACGCTCTCTAGATGTGGAGTTTGTTTATGCGCATAACGGCTGAAGCTAATTATTCGCAGGTTTTTGCATTAACTCATGAAGCGAATTAAACCCCACGGGACCCTCGGGTTACATACCTGCTGCAGCAGCTCTGGAGGAGGGACTTGGGGGATAAACAAAGGCAAAATAATCCTTACAGACTGAGTTGTTTTGTCCAAAATGCTGCAGACACGCAAACTGCACCGTTACACCATAAAAACGTTTGCTGAGGTCCGCCGATCAAAACTAACCCGAAGAAACAGCGCTGTCTGATCAAAAAACTCCGTGAAAGTTTATGTTTGTCCAACACTGCGGTGATTCAGAGCTCGTCCTTTCCATGGCGGAGGATTTGTGTTAAAAACAAAGACAGCAGCCTTTTATTTTGGCTATAAGCAGATCTATCGCATTAACAAAGTGATAAAGTTTGCAGAAGACGGAGCAGTCTGCCGCTAACAACTTAATATTAAAGAATCTGCTGCTGTGAGAAAAAGTGAATCCAAACAGACTGTGCACGTAGCGCCATCTGCAGGATCAGCGGTGTTATGACACCGCTCGTTTTGCCATAACAACCATAAACCACGGTTTATAAATAAATTATTAATGACTCTGCGGCTTATTTTACCTTCAAATTTGAACAAAATTATTATTACTATTCTTTACGGATTATTTTCAAATGAAATTGTCTTTTTTTCTACGTTTAAATAGCTAAAGATTAATCAAACTACGATTAAAAGTCCGTGAACCGGAAGTACAACAACCTCGTTGTCGTAGCAACGAAAGGTCGAGAAAATGGATGTTTGGGGAAAAGTTTAGACAGAACAGTGAACAGAACGCTGCAAAGTTTGGATGTTTGGATTTTATCACCGTAAATGGATTAAAAGAGAGAGTCTTCGGTTGTTTTTCGTATGAAATTTGATGTTGTGGATGTGATTTTTGAAACTCCTCAACGTGACGAGGAGCTACATTTGCTGCCGCAGCTCAGGTAAGTTTAACGTTAGCCGATTCACGTTAAAACAAACCAAAAACACAAGAAACACTCATTTCATGAATGAAGTAAATCGTTGTTGCCATAAATCATCTGTCGCCGTTTCCGGAAAGTCTGTAAAAACAAGAACATTACAGACATCGTATATGTCCGTGCGAATGCCTGTAAAAAACTCAGAGGTCGTGGGGTCATTTAAAGTTTACAGACGTCCCTAGGTAAATATAAGACCGTGCAAATAGGACTATACTTAGTTCAATTCAGTTGTGTCCTTGGGCAAGACACTTCTCTCACATTGCCTCTTTACATTCACCTTATTCCTGCCCTGCCCACTTATCAAGATACATTAGCCAAAATTGAACATGTCGTAATGATCAAATATAGTGCATAGAGACATGGAAGTATAACTGGAAGATGAATTCAAGATCATGGGCGCATTGGCGCACTGATGCCAAAAGTTTTTTTTCTTCCAAAATCTTTGCTGAATACAGCCTAGCTCCTCCCACTATGGTGACCATGTGATCCGTTCTGACCAGTCAGAGATAGCGGGGATAGCACGGGCAGATAAATTATGCTAGGCTAAACATTGTTTAAGAATAGAAAAGTTTATGTTATGAAAATAGAGAGAAATAACTTCACAGTGAGACATTTGTTAAAGCTGTAGATGTCATGTCTGTTAAATGCACTGACGCTGCAAACACTGCAGTTCAGCAGAGCGGCCACTAGGAGAGAGGGGGCGGAGTCTAATCCAGCCAAGAGCGTCTGACTGCGTACTACTGCGTACGACATCTTCATACAGAAGCACACGTATGTCACCTCTGGTGCGTGACTATACAAGCAAATGTTCAGAATCTACAATGTTTATACCCCAGAGACAGGTAAGGTTAGGATTAGCATTAGAGCTGGGGTTAGAATAGGTCATTTTGTGAAAAGTCGAATGACCAGACCTCTGGTCTGTACAGAGTTTTTTCCGGTCTGTAGTGAGAGGTGAGTGTAAGAAAAGAGGTCTCAATCCAGCTCTAATAATACATCTATGGTATACACACGCTGTTCTTTGTTTGAAAGCTTAGGTTCAGTCACTGGGTTTACTAGAACTGTTGCCTTCATTTGCTCTGGAAAAGATGGGAATTTCCACTTGTGAAGTGCAAATTTCCAGTAGGTTATGTTGAAATGGTTTTGTGGTTGTAACTAAAAGGAAACTTGTTATAACACACTTTATCTGAACAAATATATGTAAATCAAGAGAAAACAAGTATATTAATAATTTCCAATGCCTATAAGACTGCTCTGGGAGGAAAATGAAACATGTTTTACTTCATTACAGTAAGTGGACAAAGCAATAGCATGTTGCAGATATTAAAAACATGTCATATTTTTCATTGGTGAGTCCACTGTCTGCCATATTGAGAGGTCAAAGGTTGTTTTCAACTGGGCAACTCTGGCATTCAAATGATGTCCCAGTTTCTCAGTAGTAATTCCCACACCAAATGAAGGCAGCATCAGACAGATAGGCTAACACAGCTAACCCGGAAAAGAAGAAAAGTGGGCGGGGCAGAATAACGTGAACACAAAACAGATCTATTCTCGTTGACTTTTCGGCAGCTCCAGTAAGTTTATTTCAGACTCACACTGGTCCTTGCGTGTTTCCGTCGTCTTGTGTTTTTGCCACTCAAATGTGTAGTAGGTAGATTAATCTCTATGTTTAGTTTTTTTTTTTTTTTTCTTCACAAACAACAATAAAAAGTAAAAACATTTGTAAGATTAAAGAAAATTTGTACAAGAAAGAACATTTAAAAAAAACTGACTCACTAACTCTCTAATATCAAAAAGGCAAAATGGAGGTGTATTGCAACGCTCTAAAAACAAAAACATCATCATCGTCGTCATCCAATCACGGCTCTGAGGCGCAGAGGGGGCGTGGCCTGGGATGATTGACAGCCCAGCGAGCCTCTCAGGTCCCAGAGCGGGCAGGCACACTTGTACACAAGAGCACAGACTGAGCGGACGGACTTAAACTCCAGGGCCAATAGGAGCGGAGAGGAGGCGGGGCCCGGAGCAGACGCAGACACGTGATTGGATACTGAGGGGAAGCGGCGCATTTCTAGAGAACGGGAAGAGGTCGGGCGTACAGACAAGAAGTTTTCGGATTTTCGGGAATGTGGAATATTGTTTAGTGTTGAGAGATTTTTATTGTTTTTTATTATTGATTTTTTTTATTATTGAATTGTGTTCATTCCAAAATATTTAGCTTTTAAAAATATGTTTTGAAAAGTGACAATATTTCAAAAGCTCACAAGAATTCAAATGTGAAAATGATTTTTTTTTTTTGATTCATTTTTCATTTATTTATTTTTTGCTTAAATCTTATGAACTTTTCTTAGACAATTCACATATTGTTTTAAAAAAAAATAATAATATTTTTTAAAGCAGCAATGACCATGTGTTTATACATTTCTTTTTTCAGACTAAAACTGATTTTTTTCTAGTGTTTGAAATTTGTTAAAAATGTTTAAATTCTTACTTAACCTTACCACAATTCACAAATTAATTTGAAAATATGTAAATAAAAATAAGTTTTCAAAAGCAACAATGCATATTTATGTATTTATTTATATTCAATTTAAAATGGTCTTTTTTATCCTTGAGAGAATTTTAAATCCAATAAAAACTTTGTGTAAATCTTGTGAAATTCAGAGCCACTTAATCTTATGATAATAATGTTTTTATTCAATGTAAAATTGCTGATTTTTTTATTTTTTAAAGATTTTTAAATGTGCTTGGATTTTTATTAATTTATTTTTTATACATTAGAGCAACTTACACTTTATATTAACTACATCTTGATTAGCCTTAATACACTCTTAATAAAGCATGAATAAGTCATTAATTCTTAATGAACAAATGAGAAGTTAATGAACAAAATAGGCTATTAAGGCTTAGTAACTAATTAATTACTACAAGCCCCACCCCTCAACCCAAAATCCTAATCTTAGCTCCTTTATTGAGCAGTTACTAAGCCTGAATAAACACTTCCATTCATTAATTGATGATTTGTCCATTAATTGTTAACTCCTTGTTCATGCTTTAATAAGGCTTTAGTAAGGCTAAATAAGGTATAATCAAAAACAACAATGAAAACATAAACATCTGTTCATTCTTTCTGAATTTTTAAATGTATTTTTGTAGATTTAAACTTTGATTTAAACCTTAAGAACTTCAGAGTGACTTAAAGGGCTGTACTGTGTAAGATTGAGAGGAATTTTAATGATCTCTTATAGTCCACAAACATTTAAATCATATTTATTCTTTACAACATGAATACTTAAGAGAGACTGTTAACCAATCCACATCAATTGTGATACATTTATACGTATTTGAAATGTTTATTACGGGCCGGAATGTGGATCATTGACGCTAGATGGCATCATGCTTAATAGGCAAAATGCATGTGAAAGGCTCCCTCTAGTGTTCAAAGTGGAAATCACTTTGTTGTTTGTTTTTCTTACATAGTGCCCCTTTAAGCTTAAGATGACTCACATAAAGTCGATTAGTGGTAGATTTTGTGAGTTTCTTCTTTAGTCTGTATCGTCAGCCATCGTTTTTTTTTTTTGTTTTTTTTTTTTACTTTACTTTTTACAATATTTTTTTCTCCAGATGTTTTCTCCTACTCTCTCTCTCTCTGTCTGTTTGTTGAGCCCAGTCCAGAGCCGTCCAGTCGTACCCGCTGCAAACCCTCTCAAACACAAACCCTTTAAAGTCAAATACAACTCAAATAAATACATCTGATTAATCACTCCTCGAGCTACTTTGGGATTTTTAAAGTCATGATTTGGGGGAAATATAAAATCTCTCTCTATATATATATAAACCGCTGATGGGCAGAGGCAGTAAACATGGTGAAGTGAGCTTAAACTGCTCACTTCTGATTCAAACAACTTGGTCTGCTTCCTACTAAACTAAAGTCAACTTTTTTTTTTTTTTTTTTTTTCATAAAATCAAACTATTATCTATAAACTTTACAGAACAGATTCAGAAAGTATAAGGCACAAAAGATAAATGTATCTCTATCATAAAGCTACAAAACAACTTCTACATGATTTCACCCTAAACAAACATACATGTATTAACTGTTGAAGTGCTGAAGTGTGGTTCGATTTGTGTGTGTTTGTGTTAAAGAGCGTATGACAGGTTTGTATGAGGGTCTGATTTGATTTGGTAGATTAACACCTGTTTTAAGTGTAAATGATAGTTTTACATGAATCAAGAACAAAAAGTGAACTGAACAGTGACATCACACTAGGAAGATGAAGACATTTAGTCTGTGAACATATACAGTATTTATCAAATAATAATGTGTGATAGTATATTTTAAGTTCTCATGCTAAAAAACAATCATGCCTATTTTAAAGGCAAAGTTAAATCTTTTTAGTTATTTCTGCAAAAACTGGTCAAATATTTGGTGCAGACATTTCATATGGTAGATCAGGGCTGTCAGACTCATTCTGACATAATGGGGCTGGATGTGACTAAAACTAGCCTTACTAATCTTTTATATACAACATATATTAGTATCTGTATTTGATTTTTGATTATGTATTGAAGTGACAAATACTGAATCTACTGTACATCTGCATTAGTCTGAAAAATGAATGACTTTTAAGTTTCAGATGAACTATTTCATTAGGTTTAGACTCCTAGGTTACTTCTGGTCCTAATATAAGATTGAAGTAAACTTTGTAAGACCTTGAGGGTCGGAAAAAATGATGAAAGAGGCCACATCTGGCCCTTGGGCCTGGAGTTTGACACATGTTCTAAATCACATGTGTCAAACTCAAGGCCTGGGGGCCAGATGCGGCCCTCCATCTCATTTCATGTGGCCCTCAAGGTCTTACAAGAGTTACTTTAATTTTTTTATTAGTGCCAGGAAGTCATCTGGTGTCTTAACCAAATGAAACAATTGGTCTGAAACTAATTTTTCAGATTAATGCAGATGTATATTCAGAAGTTGTCAGTTCAATAAATATACAACAATCAAATACAACTACTATTTGTAATATGCCAAAGATTAATAAGGTTAATTTCAATTACAACCGGCCCTTGGAGGACAACCCTGATGCCAATGTGGCCGTTTGTCAAAATGAGCTCGACTCTCCTGTTCTAGATATATCTATACTCTATTTTGTTTTTATTTTATTCTTATCAGTTTGAAAGAAGATCAAATTACAGCTACAGTAAGGATTGGCAAAAAAAATTAAAAAATCAAATTGGCCCTTTTCTAAGCATGGGTATTTCAACATGCAGTATTATTTTGGAATAAAAATGCTGTATTGTATTGACCCTATTTTGTCCCGCCCACTTTTCTAGGATTTGCACTTCCTGTTTAGCTCTGTTACGGTAGTTTACATGTTTGTCTGTCTTGTGGGGCAATTTCACACATTATCATCTGAAGTCTACAGGCTAAATGCAGCTAAACAGGAAGTACAATTCCTAGAAAAGTGGGCGGGACAAAAGAGGGTCAATAGAGTCAGTATTAAAACAAGTGCATTTATTTATTTATTTGCTTGCTTGCTTGTTTATTTTTATTTTTTTGATTTAAAAAACTGGTCACAAACTGGAAAAATAGTAACAATGAGAATAAAAGGAAATACAAAAATGTGACTTTTGTTTAGTTGTGACTACCGTAATCGTGAATAATTCTTAAATCATCATATTTGTCATCAACACTGTGACATTTTTAGTTTTGGCCTATTTTACTACAGAGTTGCTAGTGTCATGTCACCATTTTACAAAAGGAAGTAACATATGAATCCTAAAAAAAAAAAACTGTTGAGTAGAATCTTTAATGTGTAACTTTGCTTTGTGAAATGAGTCGTTCAACTTGTCATATACGCTCTTTCATTTATTGTGCAGTTCAGTTGAAAAGTTAGCAGCTAAAGTCTACTACGCTGGGTTCATTTTTGGCCTTAACTCTGCCCTCAGGCTGGAGTTTTGGGTGTAGTTTGGTCGTGTTCTCGAAGAGGGCGCTGTTGCATAAAGACTGGACATTACATTGGGCTCTGGACTGGACGGGGCTTTGCGAACGTCCAAACAGAATGGCGGATTCGGTCGGTTTCTACGGGCTGGATGTTTTAGAAGAGATGATGCCAGACTCGTTGCTATTAACACTCGTGTCATTTGTCAACACACCAATGTGCCTAGTTTCAACAACTGGCCCAGCACTGCAAACGCACAAACTGTCTGACCACAAAAATGTACTGGGCTAATGAAACGGGTTAGCAGTGATTCTGGAAGGTAGCTAAAAGTGACTTCACATGTTTAAAGTGACACCGCGGAACTTTCTGGATTTCAAATATCTCTATGGGGACAATAAAGTAACTAACTAAATACAAATCACCTGCATAATTTCATTTCCAAAAGCCAATATGTTTAATTAACTTGATTCTTTGTGTTGATTTAACTTAAAAATGTGAGTTAAAGACTTACAACTTCCGGCAACTCACATATTTGTGTTCAATCAGTCAATCAACCTACTTGACTGTTTGTGTTGATAAATTTGTGACTTAATCTTCAGACAACTCACATTTTTAAATTCAAATTAATTTAAAACTTTCAGATAGAAACTTATTTTTTATTTGAATTTGATTCACACTTAACTGTGTTGATATAACTTGAAAATATTAGTTAAAATTTATATCTTATTCTTCAGAAAGCTTACTGTTAAATTAACTTTAATCTTCTACGCAGAAACTGACCTTGACTCTTTGTGTTAAAAAATTTGCAACTTATTCTTCAGTCAACTCACATGTATGAGCTCAATTAACTTAAAACCTTTAAGCAGAAATTCACATTACTTGATTCTGTGTTATAACTTAAAAATGTGAGTTAAAATGTACAACAAATTCTTCAAATAACTCACATATTTGATTTTAATTAACCACACTCTTTAATTAATTCAAAACTTGGATGCAGACAATTAACTTACATTTTGCTCTGATTCAAACTTGAGTATTTGTGTTCATATAACTTACAATGTACAAATTCAAAAAACTCACATATATGTGTTCAATTAACTTAAATCTTCTAGGCAGAAACTGAATTTACTTGACTCTTTGTGTTTAAATAACTTCAAAATATATAACTTTTTCCTCAGTCAACTCACAAATTTGAGTTCAATTAACTTAACATTTCTAGGCAGTCATTTATATCTGATTCTAACTTGACTCTTTATGCTGACATAATTTGACAATGTGAGTTAGAGATTTACATCTTATTCTTCATGTAGCTCATATATTTGAGTTCAGTTAACTTAAAACTTTTAGGCAGATGTGAACTAACTTGTGAGTTAATGATTTTGATTTTCAACTTATTCTATCAAGTTATATGGCACCTACAATAGTGACCATTACTGTTTTAAGCTACATATGATAGACATTTAAGTTTACTTAGCTTAAATATTACTTACATTTTTAAGTTAAGCCAACTTATTACATTTTACAGTTTGTTTTAGTTAAAAAGTTACACGGCGTACATTTAATTTGATATTTTATTCAATTGTCTTTATTTCAGTATCGGTATGGGTCGATATTGAAAAGTATCAAACAATAAAAATCATTATTATTACGTCCTACTGTTCCATCTCTTCTTTTTTATTTTATTTTAAATCAGTTTCTTTCCTAATTGTTTTTTTAATGTGTATTTTTGGTTTGAATCTTGACTGAGTGTGCACTGACATTGCAATGACACTCCAAACCTAAAGTCTACTCCAGTCACAAGAAACATAGCTGATTCTTTTAACTCTTTCCAGATAAAAAAAATCTATATGTTTAATCAGATAAAAATAGAATATATGAAACTTTGTAGCCTACAAATTTGCATCCTTTAAAAACCAGCCCGTGAAACATTCCAACTCCACCATTTCACGGTATTTTGTAGTTTTGCTTAGTTCAGTTCAGTTTCGTGTTCTGACGATGGCTGATGGATAGATAGATTGCTTCCTCTTTCCCGCTGCAGTAAAGTGCTTAGAAATGCCGCAAAACCAGGTACAGTTTCAACACACGTGGATCGCCGTAGCGACGGTGCACAGTCCCAATCGCAATCGTACTTTGAACCTGAGAACTTTTCATGGCTTTTCATAATCCTCCTCCAAATTCTCTCACGAACAGAACAGACACAAAGCTAGCCGGCTAACTACATCTAGCTAATGCTACAAACTTAACACATCGTCTTGATTGGTTTGGAGACATTCGTTCGATGTGGAAATAAAAAGAAAAGGTGATTATAACAAAAGAATGTGCTTCACTGCGTGGTCGAGGTAGTGAGAGCCCGCTTTGGATTGGCTAACGATTCAAGTCTACAAAACATGCTAGCAGAGAGTTTTTTGGAGATTTATTTTGTTTGTTTGTTTTGATTAGGCGCTCAGGTCAAAGTTGGAAACTGTCCGGGACTCATACTTTTTGCATAAACCAGAGGATTTGCTTCCAGTGGTTAAAAAAAGAACAGCGTATAGAGTCTTGACTGGACACCGTGCACCGTCGCTAAGCTAGCTCACGGTCGAGGCCAAAACTAGCCACTTTTTTTCCCGAAATAAGTCCGTCTCGCGTCAAGTCTGTGCCAAAAAATAGTGCAACATTTTCAGCATTTTTTATAAATAAATCTTAATCGTGCTTTCTCTCAGCTAGCGTACATGTTTCGGGTACACGTACGGAGCTCGTAAACGCTAACGCTTTACGAGGTTTTCTTTTCTAAAACTACGACAACATATAAAAGCAAAGTTTAGAAAAATATGCCTACTTTACGTAATCTCACTTTTATCCCCGTGGTGAACAGTTTTGTGCAAACCTTCCTCAGAAACTTGTACAGCGGCGACTCCTATTGGTCAAAACAAAGCGTGGACATAGACTGGGAGAATAATGGACCGAAGGACAATGATGTCATCAGTGAGAGACAAGCTTGGGAACTTTATGAAGCAGCAACTAGCTCTTTTCAAATGCGCTATACCTGATTTTGCAGTCTTAAAAAAACAAAATATTGAATTTGAAACCTTTTACATCCGTCACGTTTTGCTAATTTACAACCGAAAGAAAATTATTCACCATCATGTATTTTGAAGCGCTTTACGCCACTTTTAAAAGCCAATGTCAGTTGAATCATGCTAGCGCGGTAGTTAGCCAAATGCTAGCAACTTAAACAAGTGCACTTCCTGGATTTTAGTAAGCAAACATTACATTATTAAAGGTAGAAGAAACACTTGAAACTAATTTTTACCTGTACATATACTGTACTTAGACAATGTATCCGTATCGAGGAATAACAGATTTTAAAAAAATAATAATCTAGCATAGTGCCTTTAAGTTTGTGTTATTCTTGGAGGGAAAAGCACACACTTTTGAATTTATTTATATGCTATGGATCATCCAAAGTTAGCCTCATTGTGTTTCATTCATTTTGCAGGTAGTTTTTGATGAGGAAAGAATAATTAAACCCAAATATTGACCCCTAAATAAAAGAAAATTACAAACTGGATCTTAGCGAACGATAGCAAGTCATGCTAGCACAAACGATCTTAATTTAAGGTATGTAAAATGAAATGAAACACAGATTTTGAACACTTGTCTCATTGGTCCATTATCTGCCCAGACTATGGGAAGAACCTCCATTTGGAAGACTTTCAGCACTTTCGCTACATCTAGCTTTCTATACTTAAGACTTGACTAGCTACGACTCTAAACTGGAAGCGCTAACGTCAATGCTCAGGAGCCGCCGCCGCCGCTAACTGTAACTCAAACCCATGCGTTCAAGAGCAGCAAAATGGGGATTATCATTTTTAAAAATAGCCTGACAGAGTGGAAAGATTGCAACGTTTCGCTATGATAGGAATGAAAACAGGTACATATTTATACGAATCTTGCCGTGGTTACCATCCCAAGGTTCATCGTAAGTGCTTTTTTCTCGCATATCCGTGGAACCGGCGTATCAGCGTGCCGGATTTCCCTCGCTCCCTTCCCGGTGTCCCGTCAGACGTTTTGCTTTTTGTGAGGCTTGTCCTTGCTGTTGCGGCCGTTGCGTTGGTCCGTGGAGCCGTGGAGCAGGCCGTGTAAGAGGGAGGGGCCGTTAGCAGTTCGATTGTGATTGGGCGGTAGATTGGGAGGGTGGTAGAAGTGTCCAATGATCACCTCGCTGTAGGTGGGAGGAGCCTGTTTGTGCTGACGACACTCCTGTGCTTCCAATACGCTCACGCCCGAGTGGACGCTAGGGGGCGGCAACTGCAAACTATGGAACAACACAGAGAGAAGAATTAGTGCAACAGGAACTAAACACATTTCCTTTTAGAGCTAAGTACTGTGTGATTTTTGTTTTTGATACCTGTACAGTGGGAACATTTTTAGGTCAAAACTGAAAAGCTCTCTGTCTCACCACAGCAATGATATTTCTAGTTTCTCAACACTTGTGCGAGTCACTCAAGACTCAGAAAGTGCTTAAAACCAATGCACCAATGGTACACTGACTTCGGAACAGTGCGCGCGCATGTCCAAGAGTTGCGGGAGTGTATGGAAAGAATCCATAGAGAGTCTTTTTTTCCCGTAGGTCGCAGGGTTCTGATGTGACTTTTGTATGAGCATTTTACGTGAATCCGCGCGACTTTAGGCAAATACAGACCACAGTGGATTGGAGCTGGTTTACAAGGCAAGTCACAACAAACTCGCATGCATCTCGAACCAAAATCCCCTCGCAATCAGTGTACAGAAGGCGTAACTGCAGATATCAGCATAAGTCACACTGCTCTGTTTATCTTTATCAGACTCCAACCCACTCTCTCACTTTTAGTTCTCCAGCACGGCCAGTTTGACAGCTCTGTTTGAAATATCGGCAGATTTTATGGCTATAGAATAATTTTAAAGAATATCAGGTTGTTCATGTAGGCTTTTCCTTACTGTTGCGCCGTTTTTAAACATGCTTGCAGTCTGTATACAAACGCTGTTTAAAGGCGCACTGACCTGTTGTGGTTTGAACATGTTTAAAGGCGCACTGACCTGTTGTGCGTGCAGTCTCATGCTTAAAGGCGCACTGACCTGTTGAGCGTGCAGTCTCATGCTTAAAGGCGCACTGACCTGTTGTGCGTTTGAACATGTTTAAAGGCGCACTGACCTGTTGTGCGTGCAGTCTCATGCTTAAAGGCGCACTGACCTGTTGTGCGTATGAACTTGTTTAAAGGCACACTGACCTGTTTGTTTGAACATGTTTAAAGCGCACTGACTGTTGTGCGTGCAGTCTCATGTTAAAGGGCACTGACCTGTTTGCGTTGACTGTTTAAAGCCACTGACCTTTTGTTAATTTTGGCGCACTGACTGTTGTGCGTTTGAACATGTTTAAAGGCCACTGACCTGTTTTGCGTTTGAACATGTTTAAAGGCGCACTGACCTGTTGTGTGCGTTAGCCACTGATTTGTCAACATGTTTAAAGGCGCACTGACCTGTTGTGTGTGCAGTCTAATGTTTAAAGGCGCACTGACCTGTTGTGCGTGCAAACATGTTTAAAGGTGCACTGACCTGTTGTGCGTTTGAACTTGTTTAAAGGCGCACTGACCTGTTGTGCGTGCAGTCTGCGTGCGTCACCAGCTGGGAGTCGAACACGGTCCTGTTAGGGGGCGCTCTCACTGACTCTCGGTTCAGTTCCCTCTGCTGTTCGGGGTCTCGGAGCTGCAGCGTACAGGGCCCGGCGTAGGGGGGCGGTTCTTCCCCGTCGGACAGGGCGATGGTGGGGGGCAGCTCGATCACGCCTCGGGGCAGGTAGGGGTACGTAGGCTGGAACCTGCTGGCCCCGTACGGAGACTGGAAGCGCTGAGGCATGCTGGAGGGCTGCAGTCTGTCCGGGGGCCGCGCGCTGTACACCTGCGACTGGGACACGCAAGCAAGAGTTAGAAGTTTGGGAGGGTTTGTGGGGAAAGTGATAATCCTGGTAATCCATGGCAACATACATCCAGTTACAGCTACAGGTTTTACAAAAGAACTTTTACAAACTAATACAACTTAAAAATGAAAATTATCGTTAAAATATGGGTGAAAATCAAGTCAAAAGTGTTTACACATGTGGTAATATTTTGATTTGTCTGTAACTTCACATAGTATTATGTACAGTTAGATATTTAATATCAAAATGCAAAAGAAACTGTAAATATCTAAATAATTAGATTAGACTAATGACTTAGAGACAATCCAAGTCCCTTTGTGTGACATTTTAATGAAATTGTGTAAAATTGTTACATTTTGTATTTTGGAACAAACTGTATTTTTAGAATTAGTATATAGTAATAGTATATTATTTAATCATGCACATGCATTTTAAATAGTCTATAAAGCTTTAGGATATTGTAAATTCCATTTTAAGGACCCACAATAGGATGACACCTGGGTACTGCTAATCCTAATAAATAAATAAATTAAATAAAATTTTAATATATTATATTAGGGTGTCAAATTAGTGCATTCACTGAGATTAACGAGTAGCAACGAGACAAAATAAAGGAGCAGGGGAAAGTTATTGGACTGATGAATGGGAATTTTATGTTCAAAAACTTCCTAAAGTCTTCATTTTTTTTGCTATATATTAATATTTCCATCTGCAACAATAATGTCATTAATTAAATTGATAAAATCAAAACAAAAACACTTAAGTTGAGTGTTCTTTTCAACAATTTTTAGGTGAGAATAAAAATAGATTAATTAGATTATTATTACAGATCATAATGAATTAATCTATCTATTTTTTTAATCGCTTGACAGCACTAATTATATTTGTATGAAATGGACAAAAGTGAGTGACTCTCCTCTAAGAGGATGATTCACTGCCTTATAT
Source organism: Mugilogobius chulae (assembly GCA_038363315.1). NCBI lineage: Eukaryota > Metazoa > Chordata > Actinopteri > Gobiiformes > Gobiidae > Mugilogobius > Mugilogobius chulae. The sequence goes on along the minus strand of CM076402.1, from coordinate 8,537,395 downwards.
GTGTTGAAGGAGGAGCTAAATACTCTGAAAGTAACACAGGTACAGCATGTAGTTACAGTCTGGAGGCTTAAGTCTGTTGGACTTCTCTAGTTTGCACCTCAGGGTATTTCAACAGACCACATCTCAATGAAAAAAAAGTACAGTTACTAGTGTAGTTTATTGGGATGTAAAAAAAAAAACTTTTAGTGTAGTCTGCACGATGGCCAGGATGGGATTGTGATTACATTTTTTTGCATTTCCTATATAGAATCTTTTTAGTTTTCACATTTCAGCAAATTCTGAATAACAGACAAAGCAATTGAAACAAAACAAAAAATAAACAAAAGAAAAAACATGTGTCTTGAACATGATCGAACAGATCTAAACTACAGAAAATCTTGTGTGTGAACAAAGCCTTCAAAAATCGCTTGGTCCTTGGCTAATTGTGTCCATTAAAAGTTAATCTGACTTTAATCGAGTGATAAATAAATAGGTAATTTCTAACTTACGCAAAGTAATAATACGATAAAATTGTATGTGGACTAAAAAGTAACAAACTTGCTTTAAAAATATGGTAAAGTAAATATTTTCAAAAATGCAAGAAGCAAAAGTTAGAAATTGGCAGATATTAAATACAGTCGAGTAATTAAAAAAAAACACATCTTCACTTGGACACACATCTAGGGTAAAAAAATCCTACATAAATAAATAAACTTACCTCACTGACAGGCACGTTGGTCGACTCTGAGGACCACAGACCGGCCTCCTGGAAAACATACATGTGTCTTAGTATTACATAACACGAGTTTGAAGAGAGAAAGTTTTGATTGGAATATTTGAAGTCAGATCTTATCTCCACAAACACCTGTGACCTCCTGCTGCACTAATGAAGAGTGAAGCTCAGATCCAGTAAGACAAGTCTGCAGCTCTGACACTTTTACACTCAAATGACTCAGGAATGTACAGTGACAGAGCCAGACCTGTTAAATACTTTGTCAAATTAACAGTCGAATAAATCAGTGGATGTTCTTTTGGTGTCAGTGTCTGTATGAGTCAACATTTGAATCTGTCCATGAGTTGAGTTGGTAAATAGCTTGTGTGAAGTCTTTCCAATGAAAATACAGCGTTGTAATAATAATTTATGTTTGGCCGTGAGCCTAGGACACTTACTTTAATAATCTACAACTCTACTTGGCGCTTACAACAATGCAGCTGCCTCATGTGGAAGTAAAAAGAGCACTTGGATTTCAGAGTGCACTCAGAGGGATGGTGACAGAGTCACAGGGACAAACATATTTTGTACATTTACAGTTTATGTTTTGTGAAGAGATTCACAGTCATTATAAGACCTGTAGACTCTATGAACACCACACTCCAAATGTGAAAGTAGTTTTAGATTTTCATTTGAAATAACAGACTAGAATTTGACTGACCAAGAAATAAGAATCTGTCTTTAGTGCCGCTGCATTTGAAGGTTCTGAAGTTTTTGAAGGCATTTAAAGTCAGTGTTCCCCCAATCATCTGTGGACCCCTCGGAAATCTATTGATGCCTTTTTAAGGGAAATATTTGTAAAACTAACTATTACAATTTTGTTTAATATTAGATGAACTGAAGTTCTGACAAATCATTGACACTGAAATAACATACACTAGGTCAGGCTATTCAAATAGCGGCCCGGGCCAAATGCGGCCCGCAAGCATATATGAGCCACCTTGGTAAAATGGCATGGACGGCAATGCAAAGAACCAGGAAACATCGTGTCTGATTAGTAACAGTGATGAATACAGCAACATAATACTTTGAAATAAAGATGGCCCATCATATAAAGTGGCCATGGACTGGCCACATTCTTGGTTAGATCTGGTTTTCAGTTGCCTGCACTACTTTAAATAACTTCATCAGCTAAAATCCACTGATATTTTTGTTCACTTTTGTTCTGTTCACAAATTGTCCTAAGCATTGGTTATTATCATATAGGAACAACTCTGTCTTGGCACATCTTGGGTTAAAAACTGCAATGTATTGTGCAACTGCCCGGCCCCCAAGCCGTGTCCTCAATAAAATCTGGCCCTCTGAAAATAAAGTTGAATAGCCTGCCTTAGGTGATACTTAGAGCTATGGCGTACCACACAAAGTCCATGAGTCTGACCGGTATTTTCCAATACCACTTTGAATGTACTGATGACAGTATGACAATATGTAAATGTAACAAATTGTTTTATAACACCATGTGAAAGTTGGTTTGTGACAGTGGATCCAGGTCCAAGTGAGGAGACAGGTGCTTAATTCAATATAATGTCTGTAATTTAATTACACTGTAATAAAATAATAGTTTTGCCTGATAGAAATGAAAAGAGAAAAGAGTCTAACTGTCTGATCTTGCCTATTGCAGCATTTCAGAATTCTAACTTATAAGGGTCGTAGGATTGATTTCATTCACAAATGTTAATTTAGAGCATAACTTTTGTTTTTTCACAGTGATAAACTCTTGTAGTTATTGCGACAGAGATTTTTCGCTTGTTTCCACTGTTTGTGCCATTCTGGAGGCGGGATCGCATCGCTGTGTTGAGAAACAAAAAATCCCTCTATATTTGTATGTCTTACGTTAGCTGCGGCTGGTGTCTCGTCCTCTCGCTGCTGTGTCTGTGGATAATGTGACTGGGAGGAGTTTGGAGGGACTTACGTTAGCTAGCGGCTGGTGTCTGCTCCTCTCGCTGCTGTGTCTTGTGATAACTGCGACTGGGAGGAGTTTGGAGGACTTACTTACTGGCGGCTGGTGTCTGCTCCTCTCGCGCTGTGTCTGTGGATGACTGTGACTGGGAGGAGTTTTGGAGGACTTACGTTAGCTAGCGGCTGGTGTCTGCTCCTCTCGCTGCTGTGTCTGTGGATGGCAGACCGAGCTGACAGTCTGTAGTGATTCAGAAACATTGATGACACACAATCACCATCATCACCACCACGATGACCAGATCTGGACGAACTCCAGCTGGGCTGCAGAACACACACAAGACGGTAAAGTTAATTAGTCATGGTTGTAAAAATCTGTTACTTTTTAAATGTACACTATACAATCCATCCATCGTCATCAATTTTGTTGTATCAGGTATGGTCACATGATATTGACCCAGCTGATAACATGATTGTGCTTTTGCTGAACACATTATACAGACATGCTGACACTTTTTTACTGCTGAGCGTCTCATAATGTTATAAATAAAAGTGAAGTTGTTATTTGCACCATATACTATTCAAGCCACAGAGCTATTTCAAGTTCTTATACTGTTATCGGTCAATATTGATATCGGCGAGTATTGAAATCAGCATCAGAACTGAAAAAGTTCTATCGGTTTGATAAGTTTGGTGTCACAGTCCTTCACATGTGTCGTCAAAAACACCAAAAGACAAAATACACACAACAGTTTCATGGAGTTTAAAAACGTGTTACAAGATATTGTCATTTGCCAAATCTGTGTCATTTATGTCATGTATTTCGGCCCAGATTTACAATGCGGTTGCTGTAGGTAACAGTTGTGGAAATACAGAATGTACAGAACAGGCAAAATGTTTTAGTCAAATCTTAAATATAGTCATTTTTCACTATGTTTTAATGAAAATAGAAGTCTGAAATAATAAAAAAAGTCATAAGAAATGACCCAGCCAGTCTCCTCGTACGGCACAGACACTTCTTTGTTTGGACTGCTGTGTCACTCATGCCTGTCCCCAGAGACTGGTGTGTATCTGTGTGTGTGTGTGGGGGGGGCTGAGGGTCAGGGTCAGAGGTCACAGCTCAGTCAGACGTCTAGCCCTTCCTCCTCGCGCACAGACACAGACACATGTGAAAGTGCTGCTCCAGACCTTTCATTCAGACAAACACTTTATCAATATGGATGAGAGTCTATTATTATGTCTCATGTGTGTGTGTCTGGAAGTCTGACTCCACCAAATATTTTTACATTTTAATCACATTAGGAAGATTTTGTATTCATGAGAAATAAAAAGACACTAGTACACAGTCATTTAGTTTCACTTTGGTTAAACTAAATACCAACTCTAGCTTGTTGACTTGAATGACTTCATAACTAGAATCAATAACTATTAAATCAGTTTCTTTCACCTTATCTATTTAAAAAAAAAAAGCACAATGGTCTGTGTTTTGACTAAAGTTGCACCAAATATTCACAAGACTAGACAGTAATAATAACAATGCTGCAGGTGTATTTTTATTGCTCTTCAAAGTGTTCAAACAACACAAATATATCTGAAGATGAAACCAGATCTAACCCAGAATTAACCAAGGTGTAAAGCAGAATTCAAATGAATGAAGCCTGTAAAAAGTGTGAACAGGATAATGAGTGAACAAATGCTTAAACTAAGTCATGATTATCTGGCAAATCTTTACTCCAGACAGTAGAAATAGAATAAAATCATTTAAACTGGTTTAAATCAGGGATCTCTAACCTGTAACCTCTAACCAGTAGCTCGCCACCACCTGTGAAGTAGCTCCCCAAAAGATTTTAGATCATACACATTAAAAATTAAAAAAAGACAATGTTTTGTTGCTGTGTGACTCAGTGTGCTAACAGGCTTGATAAAAGCAATCCATAGAGCTTCTACCGTGTTCAGAAAAAGCCTACACCAAAAAGAAAGCTTTTCATTTCGGCAACTAGATCCTAATGGGAAACAAACTGACTTACACAGATCGTAGTGATATATTATCAGCTTTTCAAACAGAACTGAGTTACATTACTTAGTCACTGAAAAAAAAGAAATATGTTCCAGTAACTAGAGCTGCAGCTTGTTCCTGTTGTAATCCTGAATTTAATGCGGTCTCTTTAAGTATCGCTCATACCTGATACGACTGATACCAGAGTACGGACTGAAATAGCTTTTTTATTCTGAAAGTCTGTATCTTATTAGGAAAATAAGTCAAATAGTGTTATGTAACAGTAAGTTATTGTTTGGGTGTTTGGGTCTCATTGTCCATGCCATCAGCTGAACCTGGGCCCATACTCCATACTTCGGCAACACTGGCGCCGATAATCAATCCCAGTATTGGATCGGTGCATTAGCAACAGTTACTTTTGTTACATCCAGCACTGCTCAACCAGAAGGAACCCTAAGCTCCAACAATAGCCAAGTTCCATTGAGCACCAGTCACATTTAAGGCTGAATTTGTTTATGATTGACTTTTCTAGGGAGACAGGCTTTTTAACTTCCTGAGAATTCTGAGACATGAGACAGAAAACCATCTCATTATGTCCAATTCAAGGGCAACCAGTCCAAAAAACAATACAGCAAGTCATGGATCTGCACCAATCGGATCCTTTGTCAATCATATCTGCTATTTGACCTTCTATTGTGATGCTCAGGTGTTCAACAGAATCAAAAACAAAACACAAACGACCCACTAAACAAATATCTTCACGGAACAGCGAAGCATGTTTAGGAGACACAATCCGTAAGACTTCTTTTATCTCTCTTCATTCCTAAGTCTTCAGTTTAAGAATGTCTTTCATGACGATATGAAAGATTGTTTCTTGGGCCAAAATATAATCGAGCATCATTATAACATGTACCAGGGTGAAGAGTTAGTTTAGGTTATACTATTTCACCCCAGCTACGCTTTTAAAACTGAAGAAAATCTCCTCAGAAATTGGGCTTGAAAATCGGCCATTGATATCGGCATTGGTCAAAGAAAAACCCATAACAGTCGATCTCTAATAAAAGTGACGTTTAAACTAGATAATGAGTGAATAACTTTATTCATTTTCTACCGCTTGTTCCTGTTAGTTGGCTGTAGTCGACCAAAGACTTTCTTGATCGACCAAATACTTGTTCTATCAACGATTAATCGACTAAAGCTAAAAAATATCTTCTGATTTGATCATTTGTCTAACCCAGGGGTCTGCCATATTTACCCTTCTCAAACCAAATCAAAGTTGGAAAGAGCCGCAACTGTATTTAAAAAAAGTGCACTGTGTATCTTTCTGGAGGTGAAAACTACAGAATTCAGTCGAATGAGTTGGGACATTTTGAATAGGGATAAATACATTTCATGCCAAAATATGAAACATTTCAGCTAAAGGAACCACTTTTCTATGGAAACAAACATGAGCGGACATTCCCCAGACCAAATAATAGACCGTTTTGTGGCTTTGCAAGCCTCTTCAAAGTAAAAACACAGATTTTTTATTATTGTGTTGCTAAGACATCTAAATCACAAATACATGCTTTATGCGAGTTTATTTTTTGCCAAAAAAGCTAACAAAATCATTTTAAATGCAAGACTAATCAGTTTGTTTCATTTAGTACTTTTTTGTAATGCTACTGTGTGTTTTTTGAGAGAGAATTCAATTTTGGCTGCAAATACATCTAGAAATGATTAAATAACCACTCTATGTACACTTACTGCGAATAAAATAGAATAGACTAGTAAGAATGGTCTTGAACTTTCAAGTAGTCAAGTTCCACAATTTCAGTCAAATCTCAAAGAGCCACACTGATGTCTTTAAAGAGCCGCATGTGGCTCTCGAGCCGCAGGTTGCAGACCCATGGCCTAACCCAAACTATACTTAAAAGATGAAAAATGTTGTGGAGTTCATGCCAATACAACAATTATACAGGATAAGAAACAGTGGTGTCAAAAAAATGCAAAGGCAAGCAAATCTTCAACATTTCACTACTTTTATGTTGTGTTCAATATAACTCCATTAAATCTAACTAAAAGAATGGGTCGACTAAGACTCCATCGACCGATTAATCGACTAAACCACTAAAGAACTACAACACACCTGTTAGGGATCACAGGTGACTGGAGTCTATCCCAGTGACTTTGGGCCTTGGCGGGGGAACAACCTGGACAGTGGTCAACTTGTCGCAGGATCAGTCAGACAACCATTCACTCTTTCATTCACTCCCAGGGGAAATTTACAGTGATGCCCAATGAACCTAAACATGTTCATTGGGCATTTGAAGTAAAGCTAGTTCTGGTGTACTATTTAGTCTGTCTAAAGAACAAATGTGATGTTTTTAAAATGTGATATCGACTGAAACAAAAAACAAACATCTAAATCTATGGTAGATGATTTTTCTCACAAAATTTCAATCAAGATGATGTACTGAATTCAAGACATTTTAAATGTTTTTAGCAGTCACTAAGAGGAAAGAATAAACTGCCTAAACTCTTATTTCTAACTGTTAGAATCGAACACAGTATGTAGCTTGACTTAGTTTAGATCAGGTCAATTCAAAAGGATGAAAAAGACTGAGCCAAAATGGAAATACAATATATTTTTCATACCATTTATTAACCTTTAAAATAATGAAACCAAAACAGGACTATCATGACACAAACTGGACTAAACCAGGCATGATAGGCCCGGTTTAGTCCAGTTGTGTCATGATAGTCCAAAAACCTAAAAATCTAAACCAGGACTATAACTGCACTAGACTAAAACAGGACTAAAACTATAACTGCACTAGACTAAAACAGGACTAAACCAGACTATAACTGCACTAGACTAAAACAGGACTAAACCAGACTATAACTGCACTAGACTAAAACAGGACTAAACCAGACTATAACTGCACTAGACTAAAACAGGACTAACCAGACTATAACTGCACTAGACTAAAACAGGACTAAACCAGACTATAACTGCACTAGACTAAAACAGGACTAAACCAGACTATAACTGCACTAGACTAAAACAGGACTAAACCAGACTATAACTGCACTAGACTAAAACAGGACTAAACCAGGACTATACCTGCACTAGACTAAACAGGACTAAACCAGACTATAACTGCACTAGACTAAAACAGGACTAAACCAGACTACAACTGCACTAGACTAAAACAGGACTAAACCAGACTATAACTGCACTAGACTAAAACAGGACTAAACCAGACTATAACTGCACTAGACTAAAACAGGACTAAACCAGGACTATAACTGCACTAGACTAAAACAGGACTAAACCAGGACTATAACTGCACTAGACTAAAACAGGACTAAACCAGACTATAACTGCACTAGACTAAAACAGGACTAAACCAGACTATAACTGCACTAGACTAAAACAGGACTAAACCAGGACTATAACTGCACTAGACTAAAACAGGACTAAACCAGGACTATAACTGCACTAGACTAAAACAGGACTAAACCAGGACTATAACTGCACTAGACTAAACAGGACTAAACCAGACTATAACTGCACTAGACTAAAACAGGACTAAACCAGGACTATAACTGCACTAGACTAAAACAGGACTAAACCAGGACTATAACTGCACTAGACTAAAACAGGACTAAACCAGACTATAACGCTAGACTAAAACAGGACTAACCAGATATAACTGCACTAGACTAAAACAGGACTAAACCAGACTATAACTGCACTAGACTAAAACAGGACTAAACCAGACTATAACTGCACTAGACTAAAACAGGACTAAACCAGGACTATAACTGCACTAGACTAAAACAGGACTAAACCAGACTATAACTGCACTAGACTAAAACAGGACTAAACCAGACTATAACTGACTAGACTAAAACAGGACTAAACCAGGACTATAACTGCACTAGACTAAAACAGGACTAAACCAGACTATAACTGCACTAGACTAAACAGGACTAAACCAGACTATAACTGCACTAGACTAAAACAGGACTAAACCAGACTATAACTGCACTAGACTAAAACAGGACTAAATCAGACTATAACTGCACTAGACTAAATCAGGACTAAACCAGACTATAACTGCGCTAGACTAAAACAGGACTAAACCAGGACTATAACTGCACTAGACTAAAACAGGACTAAACCAGACTATAACTGCGCTAGACTAAAACAGGACTAAACCAGGACTATAACTGCACTAGACTAAAACAGGACTAAACCAGGACTATAACTGCACTAGACTAAAACAGGACTAAACCAGACTATAACTGCACTAGACTAAAACAGGACTAAACCAGGACTATAACTGCACTAGACTAAAACAGGACTAAACCAGACTATAACTGCACTAGACTAAAACAGGACTAAAACAGGACTATAACTGCACTAGACTAAAACAGGACTAAACCAGGCCTATCAGGACTAAACTGGACTAAACCAGGCCTATCAGGACTAAACTGGACTAAACCAGGCATATCAGGACTAAACTGGACTAAACCAGGCCTACCAGGACTAAACTGGACTAAACCAGGCCTATCAGGACTAAACTGGACTAAACCAGGACTATCAGGACTAAACTGGACTAAACCAGGCCTATCAGGACTAAACTGGACTAAACCAGGCCTATCAGGACTAAACTGTACTAAACCAGGCCTATCAGGACTAAACTGAGTGTCTCAGATGTGACATTGTACACATATACTTGTTTTGAGTCGTACAAACTCACTAAGAAAGACTGAAAATGAGACTCACACATATGTCAAAGTCAAGGCCGGGGTCCGGATGCGGCCCGCCACCTCATTTTATGCGGCCCTCGAAGTCTTATAAACTTTAATTAAATTTTTATTAATGCCAGGAGTGATCTGGGTGGCTTAACATATAAATATATAAATATGCAGATGTATATTCAGTAATTGTCATTTTAATTATACAATAATCAAATGCAGAATGATTAGTAAGGTTCATTTTAGTTACAACCGGCCCTTTGAGGACAACCCCAATGCCAATGTGGCCCTTTGTCAAATGAGTTCGACATCCCTGCTTTAGCAGATTTGAAGCTCTAAAGGACCAAGTCAAAACGTCTTTTTCAAATACTTTCAAACTGATCTTGACTGGTTTGAAGTACTTTTGTTTTAGATGGTCATTTAGTCCAGTGTATACTGGCAAGAACAAGAACCAAACGTTGATGAAGGTCAGATATTCCAGTTCCATCAAGTAAACACATCTTGATTTGTCACCGAATGAAAAGTCGTCTCTGTTTAGTAGTGCTGCTGTTCTTCAGTCGTTTAGTCGATTAATCGGTCGATGCATTCTTAGTCGACCAACATTTTTATGAGTCGACTAATTCCTTTATTTAAGCATTTACACTGATCATCTTAAATTAGAACAAGTGAATTTGAGCCTGAAAGAAGCCCTATTCAACAGATTAAAGTTTGACTATTTAAAATAAGATTGATTTTTAGTCGATTAATCGGTCGGAGGGACGAGACTTTAGTCAATCAAGCATTTCTCTGGTCGACTACAGCTCTCCTGTTTAGTTGTCTGATTTTGCTGACCAAGTTGAGAAGTTTTGGTCATTATCTTTCCACATAAAAGCATACCATTTACATTAACAGCTTTCTCTCCTGTTCTTTCAACAGTTTTTGCATCTTGTGAATTCTAGTCTTTTTCCCCATGCCTAGACCAACATTTGACCGTAACGTTCTCCTCTTTCCTGACTCACCGCAGAGTTGCGCGGGCACACAGTCTTCATGGTTGTGGCTTCCTGATTGAGGCTGCATTGTCTTCTAGCTTCTGATGAAAAAACCCTAATTCCAAAACTGGGCATAGGCACTTGTAAATCTCCAGGCACTTGTTCCAAAAAAGAAAAACTAAAAAAACAAACTAAACTCTGATTAGGTCTACATATCCATCCGACGATGTGTCCTGCTCCGGGAACACTTTCCTTCTGACTCCAGACCGCAGCCGGAGTCACACTTTTAGACACATTCCCACGGACGGGAACAGCTGAGCAGACGCACAAAAGGCCTGAATGGGACGTCCCGTTAAAGGCAGGGGGCGCGCGGGGGAGGGGAGGGGGCAGACAGATGGGGGAGACGTGGGAAACGGGAGCAGACAAACTCGGACCAGACGAAAACTCTAGACGGGCAATTAGCGGCAGACAAAACCGTCGGAGAATTCAGACGCAGCCGGGCCACGAGGGGTTAAAACAATGGAGCGCTAGCTGAACAATGCTAGCTGCTTTCATGAGTTCTTTATAGAGCTACATGTAAAGGTTAGCTTTAGAGGTCAATATAAGGTTCTATATTGCAAAACTACATCTCTAAACTTGCTTAAAATGACTTGGATTCAGACTTTCCATTTGAATTTGAGTCGTTGTAACTGGTAAGATTTCATTTCTTCGAAAACGTCACTGGTTTCAAGGCAATTCTAAGTGGTTGTTTTAATCATTTTAGATAAGAACGCTAATTTGTTAATGAGGTAAATACAACTATCTTAACCCAGTGACAAATAATTTGGCTCAAAGTTAGAAGCAACGTCTTGAAATCAGCCTGAAACCATTTGAAGCAAGGAAAAAAAGAACATTTTAGAAATGTATTTTCCTTTTAATACAAGTTAAAATGCTCAATGTTGCGATATCAAACTACAATAGAGGTTGTGCAGGTGACATGACTCATTCTAAATGTTCATGCTGAGAGAGTTAACGGAGAGAAAGGACATTTTCTCTTGTAAGAGTTCAATAAACAGCTAAAACAGGAAAAATAAACTACAGTTTGATAACAAATTCAACCCACAACAAGTCTACTGAGCACTGGGTTTGTAACTGACATGTAAACAGAGAAATCAAGTCAACAGTTGTAGCAAAGCAGATAAACAACAAGACTTTAGCTTCTTTCACATTTATCAGACATAGAAATCACACACAGTTGAACTTATGACCTTTTTCTTCTTAAAAAAGACGTTTGTTGCAGTTAAAATGTCCTAAATCATCAACTGTTGTTACAGACAAGTCGTTGCCACGACAACAAAGAAATACATTGAAGAAATGCCACTTATTCTGAATGTTGCTAAGCATTTTGGGAATAAAATATCAGTGCAGAACCTCTATCCATTGGCACTTGCACATGCAGCCTGTTGAATACAAGTGACTCCAGTGGAATTCTCCCACGCTAGTCCTGATTCACTGCAGTATTATTGTCAGTATTTGTATGAGAGAGGGGGCTGGGCAATTAATTGAAATATCGAGAGATTGGTATTGAATCAAATTGAATTTTTTGGGAGTAGGTTTTGACTCGAAAGATTGAAAACCTTTTGTCAGTAAAGATGTGTGGTTTAGAGCAAAAGTCAAACTTTGAGGCATTTAAAAAAAGGGACAGTTGTTGCTATTGCTTATCTTCAGTAAAGCTATTTTTCCTTTGGTCTTAAACAGGTTAAACAAAATCAAATAAAAAATTGTGATTGACCAAAATGAGGGGAAAAAAAAGGATTTTATTTTTTCCCAGATCGCTCTTAAGAAACCAAAGTCTCTCATCTAACTTTCCTTGTCTAACTTTTAGAGTTTGCAAACTGGTCAAAGAGACAAAATAACAAATAAAATAGTCAGCGTGTACATTTTCATACTAATAACTTCAGAAACTTTTGAGCCGTAAGTTTTGTCTTTCGTTGAGTGCAGTGTCACTAAATGCCAAAACAACTTTAAGTAATGGCATATGAACACACAAACTATAATTGTAAAAAATCAACGTTGTGTGTGATTTCATTCCTCAGTCAGTTGACAATAATTCTCATTTTCACCACTTTTCATATCCAACTCTTCTGTTAAACACACTGTACAAACCAGTAAAGTAACACTGGCACTGACTGTAAATGTTTGACCTGCAGCTGCTCACCTCCAGTCACTGCACTTCCTCTGGTTCTCCTTATTTATAACATTTTACTGTGAGAAACCTCCCCCAGGACCAGGCCCAGGACCAAGACCAGGCCCAGGACCAGGACAGGATCAGGACTAGGATCAGGACTAGGATCAGGCCCAGGACCAGGACCAGGACTAGGACCAGGATCAGGACCAGGACCAGGATCAGGACCAGGACCAGGATCAGCACCAGGACCAGGCTCTGACCCTAACCCTCAGCCACAAGTCACTGACACTGACCCACCACAACTACTGAAGCTCTGGAGACGCTGCGCTAACCGCCAAAAATGAATTTCAACAGTTAAAGTTGCTTGATTCTAAGATTTAAACCTAATTTTAAGCATTTTGTCCAATTTATCTTTGATTTATTGTAAAGACATAGATTATTTTCAAATGAATAATAATAATAAATACATTATATACATAAATTTATTTTTTAAATCTAAATTATTGGCATTTGATTTGCTGACAGTGACAATACACTGATTGTATTACATAAATATGATGTAGGTTTGATTAAAAACAATAAATGCAATTATTTTAAATAATTATCCTTTGAAAAAAATTATGTATTATTTATTTATGTTTTAAACAAATTATCATTCAAGCATAAAAAAACATTATTGTCCCTTTAATGATTGCTTTAATATTCTCCTTATACTTACAAGGAGAGATCCATTACTAATAATATTATTATGTGTGATCTGTCACGTGACTCACGAAGGCAACGTCATCCACACGTTTTGTTTTCCCAGCATCGTCACGTGACTCCTGCAGCGTCTCTGCTTTAGTTTTACTTTCAGGTCGGAGTTTATGTCAAATGAAGCATAAATACGCAGTTACTTTTGCCGTGAGCTGCGTGACTCTCTCTGGAGCGCTTCGTTTAAAGGATTTACGTTGTTTCGTTACCTTTACTTGGACGAACAGCGAGGGATGATCGTATCGAAGATGCTGGATCATGTTGGATGTGTTAGCGCTTTTAGCGGCAGCTTTTCAAAGGCACGTCTTGCATCTTGGACACTCTTCTGCCGCACAAAACCCTGGTTATCTTAAAACAACCCTCGACTTGATACTTTGGATGAATACAACTCCTGAAGTGCTAACTTCAGCAGACTTTCAACTAGCGGTGAGTTGACGACACACACGCTGTTCTCCGCCTCACGCTGTCACAGAAGATGTAAGACGTGTTTGCGGTTTACCGTGAGTCGTAAAAAGTCTACGAATAACCTACCGTGGGGGAAAATATTCACGATTATTGAAAAACCGGTTAATCTTGACATCCCTATTTCTGACACAACATGGGTTATTCACTCATGAGCTCATTGTTGACTACTACCATGTGAGAAAGGCTTCATCTCAGGCCTATGGTATGTGGGCATTTTAACTGGGTAATGTCAAGAGCAACAAACAAGTGTTTTAAAACCAATAGGCCGTGTGTTCGGATGAGTTACACAATATAAACACATGATTGGATCAAAAGACAGCACTGACTTGGAGAAATATCATTCTTTTAGAGTACTGATAGTCCAAGTGTGTTGGCTCGGCCTGTGAGAGTTTTGACTCCTAAAGTTCCCACAGTGCAGCGGGACAAAGGGCAAAGGTCAAACTGATTTACATAAGAAACACGGCCAGACAAAACCAGGAAATGTTAAAGCAGTGTTACTATTGGCATTTCAGCTTTTTCATGATCGAGATTTCAACATTGAAAAACACTTTTGGCAACAAGGTAAGCTAACTCACTGGCTCAAAGTAAAAAGTAATGTACTGAAAGAGTGTGTCCAAACTAGATTTTAAACATACTTGCATAAATGTTTTATTGTAATTATTATATTCCATACAGAAATGTTGTTTTTATGTGTAAAAACATTTCACATGGTAAAACTAAACACCATGAAGACAAAAGAAAGACACGGAGCACAAAATCATCCAAACCACCGCCTGCCTTGTTCCATTACCATGGTTACAGTCAATGTTTTCTTCTATTAACTTTATAGAAAGACCACAAAAGTCCATGAGAAAGTGTGCGTTCTGTCTGGAGCGCTGCAGAGATGGGACGGATGATGTCATGGACTGTCCCGACTGAACCAGCAGAGACATTTAGCATTTATGAGAGGGGAATTTGAAATAAACAAACTATTAGAAAGAAAATCCAATATGAAAATGAGAAGGGATGAGTTACATTTCTGATTATGTATATCATTCAATGTACCGTCATTTCTGGACTATAAGCAGCTACTTTTTTCACAAGCTTTGAACCCTGCGGCTTGTACAATGATGCAGCAAAACTGACCCTTCGCTGAGCCCCGCCCCCCTTAGTTACTGTTGCTATGTCCGTCAAATATGACAGCGTGCCATTGACTTCAATGACAAAAAGAAGTACACCTGTTCACAGTAGTGACTTTTTTTGATCGAGGCAAAAGAGGTTCACTGTGCAGCGGAGGGACTCATTCAAAACATTAAAATACACAACGGAGGAGACATAACTCCTATGGAGGCTAATGCTACTGGTCTCAAGCTAAATCAGGGAAAATCAATAATTTTTAACGTTACCTGAAATGCAACAAGCACAGCCTTGTCCTGCTCTGGCACTGTCGAGTAAGTTCACTTTCATATGTTAAGGTCTGTTTTTCTCTGTTGCAAGAATATTGTTCATTTACGAGTATGTTAGCGAGCTAAAGCTACTAGTGTTGGCTAAAGCTAAGAGGCGTAACTTCTGCAGTTATATCCTCGTCATGGTAAAACTTGGATCTAGTTTGTGTTTTTGCCTCTAGATCTAACAACACAGTAAGTCCATAGCTATAGTTAAACATTAGTTTTACCTTTGAGCAGACATTTGTTTGATATAGGCTATTTAGCTGGTAGAGGAGCCGCCCCGAGCCGCCCGCACTGTTTAATCCATTGTAGACACTGCTCCAGTTGTTTTCAGCTTTAGAAATGGAAAGATCACAACTCCTACGGTCAATATTTCGGGGTATCTGTGTCCGGTTTACATAAACTGTAGGCGCATCGCTTCACCATCTTGTGTGGAGCTCAAGATTTGACGGAGCATATTTACATAGCAACGGTTGCTACGTAGTTTGATTGGACAAGAGCTGTTTTGGGGCGGGGCTCGGCGAAAGGTCAATGATAGATTCTCATAGACTAACTATTTACAAGTGCGGCCTATATACCGTATGTACTTCATCATTTTTCTTATTTAGGTCTAATTGGTGTGGCTTATATTCAGGTGCGCTCAATACTGCGGAAATGACGGCATTTCTTTTGTGTTTGATCGTTTTTGTGTTTCTTAGACAAATCTAATGCATCGGTATCGACCCAAGAAAAACCCATATTGATCGATCTCTATTTAGAAACAAATGCATTCTACAATATTGTTTCTTTTACAATTGATCCTGCATCTGGCCCATTTCATTTCTTCACTCGGTGCATTTAAGGAGCGCTAATGTTCTGCACACTCACACTATTATTCTTTAATATTTGTGATTATTATTTTCATCATAATGGAGCAGCCCTTGAAGAAATAACGTTCAAGGGTTAGGACTCACTTAACTATGCACATGTTCTATTGTCAAACAAATCCAAATCCACAAAACACATCTTTTTGGCTAAAGCTGATGTAAACGGTCAAAGTCAAACTGCAAGCCTGGAGTTATATTCAGTATTGTCCCATTAGTAGAAGAGAGAAAGCAGTAGGGCTGCACGATATATCAACATCGAATCGATACCGCAATATTGACAACTGCTAATCGCAAAAGCCTCGATATTCCTCCTTTTCTTACGCATAAGCCTCCTTTTTTATTTTTGTTGGACACAGCGCACCACAAAAGTGAACACAGACCAGGCACAACAGGACAGGCCTCTAAACTGCACAACACGACTGAACAAAAGTCTATAAATAATGCTTCATGACAGTTCTAGTACGTATTCAATAAAACCACTCATAAATAAGGAGTTACGTTTTACAGATGCTGCTAGCTTTAGCCGCTTACCTTGAACAAGCAAAGCATCGATAGTTTCCCAGGCAAATCCAGTCTGTTTTCTTCACAAACATAAAATCCAAGCGAATAAAAGCTGCATGACTGATATGAGTCCATAAACACCGCAGTGTTACGCAGGTTTGCTCTGTCCTTATGACATAAACATTGTTTTGAGAGTTTTAGCGATCTTTTTTTTTTCTAACACGCCAGAGCTCTACAGGGGAAGTTGGCGCCATCTGCTGGCATAGATGTATATCTCTATCACAGGTTACAGGTTAAATAATAGTCTAAGTTACTTTAGTTACTGTTTATACAGGCCAACTGAATTATCAAGCACAACATCCTATCAGTCTTGGTTGTAGCTTCAGAAGTATTCATGCCTAAAATGTATGTATAGTTAAACATTTCATTAGTAGGGCAGTTTATTTTTATTTTTGTTGCAAAATAGTATGCTCAACAGAAAAAAAAACACATTTATACCCATGTTAATAAATATCGAATATTGAAATCGCAATAACAAACAAAAAAATTGCAATTAGATTTTTTGTCAATATCGTGCAGCCTTAGAAAGCAGAGATTGTTTTTGTCAATAGTTTGGTCTAAACAAAGCCCAAGAGGAAGTGCCCTGCCTCCTCCTCCTGCCTGTGCATTCTGTCTGGTCCTGGTCTGGCCCTGGTCTAGTCCTGGTCTGGTCCTGACGCTGCAGCAGGCTTGATTTAAATGAAAAAGGCTGCAGAGTCACATGGGTCAAGTTCACCCCCACACACTGAGCTCATTCAGGTCTGGCTCTGTGTCTGACTGTAGGGAACGTCTGAGAGAACGCTGGCCAAAACATCCACTCGTCGCTTTAGTCGCTTCTTAAGTGAAGAGTTGAATGCTGAAATACTTTGAAAAGTCTGGTTTTGATTGTTTGCATAGTTACCTCTCTTCATCAGGCTGTAGCTAACGATTATTTCGGTCGCCGATTAGTTGGGCGATTAGAATGCAAAAATCACATAGGGGAAAGTAGGTGAGTTGTGCCAGTTTTACTTCACATGACTTTAAAGTAGACCATGAGAGTCATTCTTCAAACTACAACATGAACACACATTTCAGGATGTGTGCATCTTTGGAAACAACCTTTTTTATCTGAAGTACAGGTTTAAGCTCTCTGAAAGAAATGTGTCATGTGGCACAACCTGCCACGAGGGAAGTTGTGCTTTGGACAGATTGTGTTGAGGTTAATTGTGCCATTTATTACAGTCAAATTGTATATTTTAATTTTAGAAATAGATGATTTCTGCAAGTTAATCTCATTATGCATTTTCCAATTCAATTTGAGGTTAAGCTTAAAGTTATTTAACATTAAAGAGAAAAAAGGGCAGGCTGAGCACATGATGAGCGTGTGATCAGAATTAAATAACTAACTTGATCGTTGGTCCAATATATATACTGTATATACTCTAGACTAGTATATCTAGTATTTCTACTTAAACACTCTTATTTCTCCTGCAGTCAGGCTGCCTTCTTAACATGATGAGTGAAATGGATAAGTCTTCATTAATGTGTGGTCACATGACTAATTTCGGGGTGGCACAACTTCCCCACTGGCACATAGTGGAGAAATGTCACTTAAAGTTGGGGTAGCTAACTTTTTTAGATGTAAAACTTTGTGCTTTCCACTAAAAAGTATTTAGTAAATACAGCACTTTGTGAAAAAATAGACCTCTGACTCCTGTCTGAACTGAATAATAAAGAATTTTAGTTCTAACATGAGCAAATGCTGCGCTCTGATTGGCTGAACTGGGGCGGTCACTCCAGTTTCACTTTGTTGTTTGTAAAAAGAAGTTTATAAGCCATAAATGCAACTAAAATGAATTCATGTTGATTTAATCATGTGTTGAAAGAATTGTGTTTGCAGTGTAAATTCAGCTAAACCCATCTTTAAGAACGTTCTGGAGATGTAGACTTTAAAGTTGTCAATAATGAACAAAAATAAAATCAGATATTAAAACTGGTATTGAATCTTGAAACTCATTTGAACAAGTATTGATACTTAAAAAATATTAAAGAACACAATTTGATATTTCTGAAGATTTAGAATAACTTTAAACTTTGAACATGTTTCATAATGACAGTTCTAGTAAAAAAAACACATTTTTAATTGCCACGTCATCAAATCTGTTTTTCAGTATTCAACTTGAATTTAAAATGGTATCATTGTGACACCACCAGACTCAGGCAAACTAGAACACAACATTTACACCATTTTTATGCCTTTTCTGTTCAATCTGAGGTTTATTCACAGCTTGGGTGTTTGGAACCTTTATTAAGACCAGTTAGCGATTATCCGATTACTATTTGACCATTATTTAAATAATCGATTAACTTGTTGCAGCTCTGCTCTCCATGCAGTCAGATTGTCCAACATTGTGTAGTGCATCTACAGATTTAAACTGAAATCGGTATCAGGACTGGTGCGGCTGAATGTGGTGGGTTTGAGTGGTGTAAACAGAGTGAACCGGTGGAGCTGGTCTGCGCTCACACACACACACATATACACACACATATACACAGACACAACATCATGAGTCAGAGCTGCTGCTGCTGCTGCTGAGTGACACAGGGTTCACACACAAGTCACACACAGTTTACACAAGGCTGGAGAAGAGCTGTAATTACACCAGCAGCAGCAGGACCTCACTCACACAAACCTGTTCAGTATCACAAGATTAGCTCTTCACTGTAAATGTCCTACTGTAAGAGCACATCAGTCAGGAGCACTCGAAAAAACAAAAAATGTACCTTTTTAGAAATGTATTACTTGTATATTTCAATAAAAAAAATGACAATATTCAGATGATAGGGCTGTACTCAATGTATCGGTATATTGAGTTCATTGGCAATACGCATAAACTCTTACAGTTTACACTTCTGAACCTGGACTGCAGCTTTAAGGCTACAGACCAAAATTTGGACACACTTTCTCATTCAAAGAGTCACACTGAAGGCATCCAAACCATGAATGAGCAGAAGGAGAGTGATGAGCTGGCCTCCACAGTCACCAGACCTGAACCCAGTCCAGATGGTTTGGGTTGAGCTTGAACCGCAGAGTGAAGGCAAAAGGATCCAACAAGTGCTAAGCATCTCTGGAAACTCCTTCAAGACTGTTGGAAGAGTATTTGAG
Source organism: Mugilogobius chulae (assembly GCA_038363315.1). Classification (NCBI taxonomy): domain Eukaryota; kingdom Metazoa; phylum Chordata; class Actinopteri; order Gobiiformes; family Gobiidae; genus Mugilogobius; species Mugilogobius chulae. The sequence continues at coordinate 8,517,672 of CM076402.1, read as the reverse complement.
GTGACTACCTCTTGAAGCTCATCAAGAGGTAGTCACCTAAGAGTGTGCAAAGCAGTAATCAAAGCAAAAGAACCTAGAACATGACATATGTTCAGTTGTTTCACACTTTTTGGTTCTGTAGCCTACCATATTAATAGTTTGTGAATGTGAATCTACAATGTTCATAGTCATGAAAAGACTGTCCAAACTTTTGGTCTTTACTGTATATTGATCTACTTATTTGTAAGACACTTGTATCTAACATAAAGAACAGTTTCAAAAAAAAAAGTTCCTCTACAATTGACTATGAACATTGTAGATTCACATTCACAATATTTTGTAAAAAAGAATCTGCAAGCACAAAAAGTTTCTTCTTTCTTTGACATTTGAAGCCGTTAAAAGGCAGATGCACCAGATGCTTCTGTTGTAAAGTTGAACCTCGTCATGATGCTTCTGACAAATAGTCCTTAGAAAGTCACAGTGACGCTTAGTCAGAAGAAGAGAAACCACAACACATCTCTTACTCTAGCCATGCCTCTTGAACTCGTAGAGGGAAACATCAGGCTTAAAAACAGGCCAAAACTAATAACAAATAATGACGCAAGCTTCCGCCTTTGTCATTCCGACGTCAAATGCGTCTGAACTGAAAGCACAGAGAGTATTTTCCATTCCTTTTGTCCGTTCTTTTACTGTTGGTCCGTGTAAACAGCGCTCTGGGATGCACCTGGTTCTGCACATGCACAGACCTGCCCTGTGTTCTTCTCCAACACTGTTACAGAGAGAGAGCGTGAGAGAGCTGGCCTCAGACTAAACAAGCTCTCCCAACAAACCCAAACAACTCAGCGTGTAACCGCACCGACACGCCGCGAGCAGGACGACGCACAAACAGGACTGTCTGCTCCCCTCAGCTGAGAATGTTCACCAACAGATAGTGTGTTCTTGCTCTTTGTTGTCAAACCTGCGCAAATCACGACAAACACAACATCATTCAATCTATTTTAAACTGATAAAGTTGTCGTTTTTCCAGTGTGACTTGTTTGAACACAGATTTGAACACTTTTATGTTGAACTGACAGAATATCGCCCAAATATTGTTGTTGAGATTTGCCAAAAAATGATCAAGAGTCAAGGTCGCCCAGCTCTAATGGGTAATCATGTTTTGTGTCTTTCCTTCTTCATCAAAGGCCCTTTTTACAGTGCTGTGGCTAGTTCCAGTCTCAGTTTTCAGAGTTTTGGGGGGGCAGAATAATATTATTTTGAGATCCGCTGTTTCATATGAACCCTACATCCATTTCTAATCCTCAGGCCAACCTTGTGGCGTTTACACATTTTCAGTCCAATAACACAACCAAACAATAGAGCAACCCCCAAACCAAAAGTGACAGAGTTTCATCAGACTGTCAATAGTTCACTGACCCCCTTGGCATCCTGGACAGTGTGACAGAGTGAGCTCACGGAGATGTGCGGGGGGCGGTTGGTCGTGCAGCTGTACACGGCCACAGTACAGGCGGCTCAAGAAAGACGATAATTAGAGCGTATAAACACCTGGAACAGCACAAGTCATACCCATCCCTCTCTGGCATTTAAGAAGTTGTTTTGGCTTCCATCTGGTGTTTTAGAGAAATTAGCACATAACCAGCGGTAAAAGTCAACTCTTTTTTTTTTTTCTTTGCATTTTATTGTTTCAAACAGAAAGCGTCCACGTTATGGCTCTCATTTATTTTTTCTACGGACAATCCCGAGTCGCGGTGTGGACTACACCAGTGACTGGGCCTATAGGCTGTCAACACCCTACATGCCTCTTGGCATCAATTCTTCTCGGTGCCTTTATAGAGAAGACTGAGCACAGTTAACCAGCGGTAAAAGTCAACTCTGAGTTTCAAACATAAACGACCTGTAATGCACTCTTATGGTTCTCACAATCAGTCAGCCAAACCAAGAAAACTGTTCACCTGTCTTCAGGGCTCTTTGGACTTAAATCATGATCTTGCGTTTCTTTTTTCCTTGAGTGTACCCGTGGATAGTCCTTTTCGGTCTCTATAGAATGTCTGTGTCTCAATGCAAATGCTAACCTATGAACTTTATTTGATTAGTCCTGTTAAAATGACACTACAAAACATTCAACCTGGCATTTAATGTATTTTTGTCAACCTTATTAGGTCTTGGCGATATTGACAAAAATGGATTTCTCGATTATTTTTTGTCATATTTACATTACAAAATTCAGATGATATTATATCAGTCCAACAGAAGAAAAATGTTCAAACATGTCCTCAATTATATGAAGGCTTAAATCAAACAAGACTATATTAGACTCAAGACATGTTCTAATGATTGATTAGTCAACAAAAAAAAGGATCATCTTTTTTTTTTGTCTAAATAGTTATTTTTGCAACACTTCCAAATAGTAGAAGTCTTCAGAGTAGTCATCTGGACAGTGTTTCCGAAGATCAAGACGTTTCAACTCTCATCCGAAAGTCATTTTCAATCAGTCGAAACGTCTTGATCTTCGGAAACACTGTCCAGATGACTACTTTGAAGACTTCTACTATGGATCACTCCTGGATGAATGACGACTACACCGTCTAACACTTCCAAAAGGGACTGGACCTGATTTTTGCATCCTAAAAATGTAAACAAACAGAAATAATTAATTTGAACCTTTTTCCTTCAGGCTACATGATTTCCTCACGTAGCTAATGCATTCTGAGCTTCAGAATTGTTCATCATGATGAGTTTTAATGTTTTTTCACAGCTTTTAACAGCGAGGTGAGTCACTATGCTAACAACAGTTAGCCACAATGCTAAAAACAAAAACAGAAAAGCTGCACACAAACAGGATTTTATTAGACATAGACAGGACTTTGGGGACTAATTTCCACCTGATAGATACATTAACAAGGCATCAGTGCTAGGGGGAAATTGCTTTTAAGTTATCTTGTTGCAAAAAATCGAGTACAGTCCCTTTCCAAATGTTACAAAATACATAATAAATTGGCAGCGTGTTTTAAAACCCTTTCTTTCTTAAAAAACTAACTAAAACAATGAATGACAACACTGGCTTTCTCTAGTTATTTGAACGTTTATAATATACTCGATTTCCATTTTTGCACATCAACAAAACAACATCACAATTAATCTCTGCCGTCACTCTCCCGGCTCGTTTGTGTCGACACCTGACTTTCGCGGACGCATTTTTGGCCCTGCGTGCTCGCCGTATTGTCGCGCCTCGTTCCGGTGCCAGCTTCTCGAGGGCGCGGTGCCAGTTTCCCAGCCGGTTCCACCATTCATCCGGGTTCAAGCACCTCCGCAGCTGCACACACTTACCGCTCGCTTTTGTTCAGGAGAGAGCGCTGATGTGTTCTTTTGGATGGAAACTGGTGAATGAAGCTTGTTTTGGTTTCGGAAAGGCAGAAGGTAGAAGTCAGATCTGTGGAGAGGCGTCTGCTCTGTGTGAAAAGCATGTGTGTGTGTTTTTTTTTTTTAGAAAACAAATAAATAAATCAAACTCTAGAGCAGTGGTTCTCAAACTTTTCACACTAAGAATTTAGCTCTCCAAGAACAACCAAACTAATTTAGACACATTAGACTTAAGAACACAAAATGGTTTAAATGTAGTTAAATCAGGTCTAAAATGGTGTTCCGATACCATTACATTATATGGCCGGAAGTAAATTATAGGAACAGCTTACCAAATCAAATAACAACATTATAATGGCCAATAACTAAGTCTAAAAAAAATGAAATTATAGGAGAACACATATAAAATAGTCTCCTGTTACTTCATAATAAAGATGTTTTATTGTAACTGTTGTATATCTGGATGCTTAAGTCAATTTTAGAGTCAGATTTTGTTGTTTTGAACCAGGTCTGAACCAGGTCTGAACCAGGACTGAACCAGAGCCTGTACTACGAACGTGGCTGAACTTCTCCTGGATAAGTTTCTCTAACCCGGGTTGACTAACCCAGATATAAGCCTCTCTGGATAAACTGTCCTACGAAACGAGTTCACAACTGGATCTGTTAACCCTGGATTTCTCAATGAAGCCGTGCACGTTCACGGAGCAGAGGCGGGGTTAACGCAAACTGACCAATCAGAACACCGAGTTGCGGACTTCAAACGTGAGGAAACGTCAATCATGAAGCGAAATATACGGTGTTAAAATCTAAGCAAAGGAAACGCTGCAGCTTCAAATGAAGTCTGAGCTTAATCAGCCAATCACAGACACAGAAGTTACACTAAAGAGTTCATTTAAATGTCCTGCATCGATATAACAGACTAAAGCACAAATGTGCAAACATCACAAACATTTAATAGATCGACCTTAGTTGAATGAGCTGTGTCCTTTATCTGAGTCCAAATGAGCGTAAAAATCCACAGCCAAATGTGACAAATGAGTGCAATGCAAAAGAATTTATTAATCATCACAGATTAAACAGGATTCTTCAGTCACTGTTAAGATCTCATCCTGCTCTTAATAAATAGGTTACGTGCCGGGTGCATCACATTGATATAAAAGAAAACGCCGTAACTTTACATTTCCTCATTTCTCCGCTGCTCTCTCTCTCATCTCTCTCTCTCTCTCTCTCTCTCTCTCTCTCCACAACGCCTAAATTCTCGTCTCTGATTGGCCAGCGCCTCGTCTTTTTAACTTATTCGGAACTTATCCTGGTCTGGAGCAGGTTATGAGTTTGCCTCATGTTGCCATAGAGATCTGCCCCGATAGGAGTGATCCAGTTTTGTAGGACCAGACCAGGTTTAACCCAGAACTTACCTCACTAAACCCCAAATCTAGCTTCATAGTACATGGCTCTGGTCTAAACCAGGACTAAACCAGATCTAAACCAGATTGTGGCCCATTTTACCTTCCAATCCTGAACAAAATCAATAATATTAGTGGTTGTAACGGTACACATGGTCGTCATGAATCATTTTTTGTGTAAATAAATGTGATTTTGCGCAACTATGGCGAAACTAATGTTCACACGGCAACTAAAAGTAGAACATTATTAAACTCAAAAACATAATCTCTCCACACGTGTCGTCAAAAAGCTCCAAAATGCAAAAACCCACAACTGACACAGTTTCTGGATCTTGAACAATCATTTAAAACAATTAATGTTTTAATAATACTCACTCCTGTGTTATTTATGTTGATTTTGAGCAGAAAGACTGCACCAGAAATCAACTGAATGAACAGCTGAAGTCAACCAAAACCAAAATCTGCCAAAACACATCTACTGTAGACATTCCTTTAGTGTGAGAGTGTGAGGAGACAGGCTAACCACTCTGCCACACACACAGACAGACGGTGGGGCACAAGAGGTTAAAGGAAGCAGACTTCTACATTACATAAGCCTGTGCCATTTGCTTCTAATTATTAATGTCTGTATTTTTGTTACTGTCTGGGTTGGAGGTTTGAGGAAAAGCCAGCGTCGCTCCTCTGGGCTAAATCAGCTTTGAGAACACAGTCTTAGTTGTGACTGATTTATGAAGTGAGTGTGCATATTGTACTTCTGCTAGGATGTGTATTCAGTGTGGATTAAAAAAACAAAAAAAACTTACATTGACATTAAGTTGTAAACAGGATTGTTCGTCTGATAGTTCACATTTTTCAGGTTTCGTATCGACGAGTACTCATACCAAATCTTTGGTCCGATACCGTCCTGTATTGTCCTGGATAGAAAAGGCTCTGTGGAGACTTTTCAAAGTTCAACCGTAAAAATACTCTCAGACAAACACCCGTTTATCTCTGTGGTGTTTCATTTAGCCTTTAGAGCAGAAGGACTGTGGTTAAACTAACTGAAAATGGTTCAACAGCAGCGCTAGCTAGCAGCGCTAACAGGCTAACATGCTAACTCGGACTTTTGTTTAGGATGAGTGTTATTTTACGGGCCTCACTGTTTATGACCAGTCTTGTGGAAAATTGAAAAAGTAATGAGTTACTCAATAAAATGTAATTAGTTACACTACTTAGTAACTGCCTCAAGAAAGTATTACTTTAGGATTACTTTGTGTGTATTATTGCAAACATCATGTGGCCATACCTGTTTGTCAAAGCATGATCCCGTCAGATCTCAGAAGCTAAGCAAGAAAGGGCCTGGTTAGTACTTGGATGGGAGACCGTTAGAACACCAGGTGCCACAGTGAGACGACAGGAGTAGATTGTCCTTGTGTCCTTGGGCAAGACACTTAACCCACATTGCCTCAGTGTCTGCGTACACTGGGTGAGTGGATGCTAGATTGTAAAGTGCTTTGAGTGCCAGGATAGGTAGAAAAGCACTATATAAATAGACCATTTACCATTTACATCAATCAAAATTGGATTTAAAAAAAAATTGCATTATTGGCATTTAAACAAAGGCAAGCGGCCAATGAGTTGCTTAAATAGGCTAATATTAAGTAAATTCAGCAAAAGAAATGACACTGTTCCTGTTCCAGTTGTGTCTCTGTGTCTCTGAGAAGTTTTATCTCACACAATAAGCAACACAGTCTCACTAGAGGGCGTACTTTTACCACAACACAAAACAGTGTATTTTGAGAACGGGTTCACAGCTGTTTTTAGTACTTATGTTATGCCGTGCATTTAGCACGATATGAAAAAGAGTAAAAATGACACGAGATTTCACAGAGTCAAAATAGGACGAGTTTTGGTTGAAGCCACGTGGGGACGTTTTCTTCAGGTGAAACGGGTAAGTTTAGGCATAAAGTTACTACAATTGGTAAGATTAGGTCTGGGGCTTGGGCAGGTTAAGATTAGAATCAGGATTTCATTAATATTCATAAATAAGAACACGTCTTAACAACCACCATTCAAATAAATGGGGACTGTGATGCGTACTATAATTACACAAAACAGCTGTGAACTCGTGCTAATCATACCTAATTTACATGTTGTGTAATGTCGTGGTAAATGTACGCTTTCTTGTGAGATTGGGCTCCAATAAGTCACTTTTGTAGAATTTTTTAAAAGTAACTTTGAGTACTTTGTTAGTAACTGTAATTTAATTACACACATTTTCACAGTAACTAAGTTACACTACTAGTTACTCAAAAATGCAATCTAATTACAGTAACTCAGTTACAGTAACTAGTTACACCCAACACTGTTTATGACACACAAAGGTGGAAAAGCACTAAATAAGAATATACGCAACACAGTGAAAAATGTATTTGACTCTAAAAGAGGCTTAAAAATCAAAATACATCTTTATTAGGAAGTAACAATAGCCTATTTTATATGTGTAGCTCTTTTATTTAAGTATTCATTTTGCTTTTTGAGACTTATGATTACTGATTTAAATTTGAGTTAAAAGCTGTACCTATAATTTACTTCTTTAGCTATTATAATGTAGGCCTAATTGTTGTTATCAGCACCTACCTATCGGTATTGGATCAGTTCCAGAAAAAACAAAAAACAAAACAGAAGTCGTGTCATCCGTGGTGTTAAACAGAAGTGAGTGTGAGAGCTGGAGTGATTTGTGAGAGTTCAGGAGGAGTTCACACACTTGTTTGAAGCAGGCCGTGTGCTTGTGTGAGGGAAAACAAGTCAAATAGCTGAAACGTTAGCGAGTGTCTGGGCATCCGACGGTGCATTCCTGCGTTTAGGCCAGAAGGACCAGAACTCCTGCACACATCTCTGCTCTGTCTGCTGATAGACGCAGGAACACGCCGCAGCCCGACGAGGGAGTGGAGGTGGTGTGTTTGGACGCGCGGAGGGGGGCAAGAAGTGCCAGGACTGTCCAAAAAGAAGGGTTTTGTAATTAGTATTTAGAGCAGGACTTTTACCAGTGAGCCAGAGTTTACGTAGACTACAAAAACAAACGACTTAAGCTTGCAGAGGTAGTAGTATTGGACTTTTTTAATTGCAATAAATACAAAATGAAAACATATGCATTGCCACATAAAAAAACAGTATTAAAACAGGACCAGGCCAAAACAAGTCAGCTAACAATATTGCAGCAGTGGTACTAGACCAAGATCTAGACCAAGACGGAACCTAGTCTACATTTGGATTACATCAGACTTAATCGGCATTTTGAACAAGACTAGACCACAAAATGTGAACAAGGACTAAAGTCTTAACCATAAATGGCAGAACAGAACCAGGTTCAAATGATGTGTTAGATGATTTAAATAATGTACAGTCCTGAAAAAGAAAGACAAACAATATGGTCCAGTTTGCTGGGGCTGAAACAAGACTCTTAAAAACAAGATTTTGCACATTTTTATGCCAAGATAACTAGGTGCAGATTTACAGACAAACTAATGTTTTTGTCGAAAAACGCACACAAATTACACAATTTTCAACGCTTATAACCTCAACTAGAGCTGGGTATTGCCAAGAGCCCAGAGGTCACGATTCGATACGTATCGCGATACTTGTATATGCTGATATAATTTCCTCAATATGTCACGTATCAAGTGTCAAATGCAGAGGAATTGTATTTTCAAACTACTCTTTATGTTAAACACAAGTGTCTTACAAATAAGTAATTATTCAGCTCAATAGTTTCAGCATTTTCAGCGGCATTCCAGGTTCATAAGTGTAAATGATATGAATTTAAATACGCTGATACGTATCCCGATACACCTCCCTGTAACGATACATGTATTGCCAATGAGCTTGTCACGATATATCCCCGTATCGATACACTGAGTACAGCCCTAACCTCAACGGTTTTGAAACCTATAGGATTGCATCAGAAAATCTTAAACTAATCAATACAAAGGCTAGTATCAAATCTAGACTCTAAAGACTCTCAATTTTTTTGTAGTAAAATTACTTTAAGAGAACACAGTTTGGCCTTTGCTGAACAATTTTAAATAATGAACCATGGCCATGACCCATTTCATCCTGTTTAGTGGGCCACGTGACCCCTGAGCCTCCATTTGATCAGCTCTAATGTAGAGTTTATAATCACTGACAGAATATTCTCAATGCTCAGAGAAATGCCGGTGCTCAAAGGGGGCGTGTAAGTACCAGTGTGTTCTGGCCCACTCGAAGCTCTGGGATGGGTGTTATGTCAGTATCAGTATTGTGACTGACAGAATTGTTACAATTAACATAATAAAGGACCAGAATATTTTAAGTCCCATTAAAAATACATTCAGTTTGACTTAAGTTACTTAAAATATATTCACTTTTTTATCAAATTAACTTTAGGAAGTAGCTGTTTCAACTTCATAACAAAGCTGGCAATAACTGACAGACACACACATTTTGTTTAAAGAATAGAAATGTATCAACTCAGTTTTAAGTTTCAACCAAATCTGAAAATATGTTTTTTGTTTATTTTTTAAGTCAGTTTTAATCAGTTCTTTTAAACATCTTCAAAACAACATTCATAACATGAATTAAAATCCATTATTTATCCAAGAACAAAAAGTGTCCTATAGGTAATCAAAATAATTTAAGTCATTTTGTATTACATCAACCTTTGAATACTGAGGAGCACATAGTTAACTTTTTTTATTCATCAAACAAATTGACAAAATAAAATACATTTGAACCAAATGAATATTAAAACCCAGGACCACAGACAAGGCTGCCCTCTAGCATCCTTAGTTTTTAATCCTAATCATTTTCATTCCTAGTTCTATTTCCATCTCGTGTTTTGGTCCAGACGTCCCGCCCCCTTCTCTCCGTCCGGCCCGGCGTGTTGAGGTGCTAGCGCGCGGTTGTTGGCTAGTATATGTAAGGCTAAAATTGAGTTTGCTAATGCTAATTCTGTGGTCGCAGCTGTTTCCTGAGAACACACACACACACATTTATAAGTCTAATGTGCTGAGGTCAAACCCACGGTCACGGCTGTGTCTGGAGGGGGAGGGGCCACGTCTAGACCTGACCCGCGCCAAAACAGCTGAGTGACAGTCGCAAAGCATGATGGGTAATGGTGGATCTAGTCTAGAGCAAGAGTTCTTTGCTAATATTTAAGCTGTTGTCTGTGGTTAGAACTTGTAGAATATTAAAGAGCTAAAATATATAGTTGATGTGAAGAAGTTATAAAGTTATGTGTCATAGAAAGATGTTTATGCCTTTGATAAAATGTAATTAGAATGTTTAATTCATAAGTAAAGGTTCTGCTCTGTTCAAAGAAAACAGGATGTGTATTAAGTGCCAAAGATTGTCAATAAGTTAACAATAAGTTTATATTGTGTTGTAATTATTCTCCCAGGCAAAGGTGGAACAAAGTCCAAGTCAAGTCCCAAGACAAAGAGAGACAAGTCCAAGAGAGACAAGTCCAAGTCAAAGAGAGACAAGTCCAAGTCAAAGAGACAAGTCCAAGTCAAAGAGAGACAAGTCCAAGTCAAAGAGAGACAAGTCCAAGTCAAAGAGACAAGTCCAAGTCAAAGAGAGACAAGTCCAAGTCAAGTCTCAAGAAAAAGAGAGACAAGTCCAAGTCAAGTCCCAAGTCAAAGAGAGACAAGTCCAAGTCAAAGAAAGACAAGTCCAAGTCAAAGAAAGACAATTCCAAGTCAAGTCCAAGTCAAAGAGAGACAAGTCCAAGTCAAAGAAAGACAAGTCCAAGTCAAAGAAAGACAAGTCCAAGTCAAGTCCAAGTCAAAGAGAGACAAGTCCAAGTCAAGTCCCAAGACAAAGAGAGACAAGTCCAAGTCAAGTCCAAGACAAAGAGAGACAAGTCCAAGTCAAGTCCCAAGACAAAGAGAGACAAGTCCAAGTCAAGTCCCAAGACAAAGAGAGACAAGTCCAAGTCAAAGAGAGACAAGTCCAAGACAAAGAGAGACAAGTCCAAGTCAAGTCCCAAGACAAAGAGAGACAAGTCCAAGTCAAAGAGAGACAAGTCCAAGTCAAAGAGAGACAAGTCCAAGTCAAAGAGAGACAAGTCCAAGTCAAGTCCAAGTCAAAGAGAGACAAGTCCCAAGACGTCTGCTTTCAGTCTTTATATGAAATTATCAAATAGTTTTTTTTTAATTATTATTATTATTATTATTATTATTAATTTTATTGATTTTATAAAGGATTCTATTAAAGTTGTGATCACAAACACAGAAGTAAGGAGAGACATTATCCACGTGGAGTTAAATCACACATATTAGTCAGTTTTAGTAAGTCTCAAGTCATCAAAATACAGTACTATTATGATGAAAGAAACAAGAGAGATACGGATTAAAAACTGTTAAAAACCATATCATTCGTTGCATTCCATGTATTAAAAGCTGTAGCAGAGAAAGTGAAATGTGATGGACTTTCAACCTGCTTCAAACTGCCGTGAAGCTGAACGAGATGACTAACTAACTAACTAAACTATGTAGTGCTTGACTGGAGAAAAGCTGCATTGTTTTTGTCACCGACCAAACCAAAACAACCCCCTCCCCCCCGTCCCGTCTCTGTGATCTCCTGTCCCGCCCCCTCAGCTCCGGCTCTGACCTCTGACCTGTCACCTCTGACCTGTCGGTGTCGCAGATGCACAGTCTGCGTTCGTATGCAAACGCTCTCCATTAGCCTCCGTATTTGCATAAGGATGTGTGAATATGAATATGTCTGTTTGCTTCTGCATTCACTCATCAGCAGATGGACGTGCATGCATGCTCATTTGGTTCATCTGCAAAAGAAAAACACAGCTGTACTGACTATGACACAAATTGTAGTTTGAACTTAAAAGACTTTTTGCTGTTGTAAATGTGCAAACAATCTTTACCAGCACAAAATCAGACAATGTCTCTGTGCTCTGACTGCCTTGGGTGGGCTGCACTTTCACTTTACTGTCTGTAAGAAGTAGCTCTTAAACCATAACTGCAGCCAAATATATATGTTTGCACTAATGCTTAGTCATAACACTAACCTTCATTAGAAAGTACTAGTGTAGTCCTCAAGACCACACTAATAAGGCCAAGATATGGCAAGACTTTAAAAGTAAGTTCACCCCTAAGCTCCTCCCACAAACACATTTCAAACACAGAAAGCTCATTAGCCATGTTTATATGGGCACATGTAATCGGATTAAATGCCTGATCAGAATAAAAATCATAAATGTAAACAGGTCATTCGGAATATTCTAATCCGATTGGACCCATTCGGATCAAAATTTCATTCCGATTGAGAGGGGTGGGTTATGCCGATTGTTATTCCGATCGATGCACATGAACACACTTATTCCGATGTTTGGTGGACGGAAACAAATGAACCAGAGGCGTAAGGCGAACACGTGAGCAGCGCACTTCATAAGTTTCACTTTTGATTTCTCCATAAGCGGCAGCCTTGGATCAAGTCAGCGGACATAAGAGGATGATTATAGAAGATTGGATCTTTTTCCCGTTTTGGCTGCAGATCGTCAATAAGCAGGCCTACATTTTGCAGCGAGCTCATGGCAGCGTCCGTACGAGTACACTGCTCCACGTACACGCTGGATTATAAACACTTTTGCGCTTTGCCTGGATCGAAGGAGAGACGGTTACCCTCAAGTTTGGATCAAATAGTTTTTGCTTCAACCTTTCGCTAGAACTGCAGACTGTGAGTTAATGTGGATACAGTGACAGCTTCTTCGTACCTGTGATTGCTTTTTGAGTGGATTAAAGTTACAATAGTCTACAGATCTTCTGTTTACAGGTAAGATTACATGATACACATCACTTTATTTGTGGAAAATGCGCAGTTACAACTCGTGCTGACCTGCCACGTAAATAAACTGTGCTGTGTATTTCGTGTCTCATTGACGTAAATAAATAAAGCATAAAGCACCAGTGACAGTGGCACGAGCCGAGTCAGACTGAGGGAAAGTTTTAGCGATCACACAAAACTCAACAGAAACCTATAACCTTACATTCAAGTGCACGAACGGTTCATCCAGAGGCTCCGTGTCTTTTGAGGAGGAGGAGGGACTTAATGTACATGGAATTAAGTTATCCTCCGGTTGTTGCGCCTGGTTTAACATCATGTACAGAAGTATATGTTGGGTTTGTAGTGTTAACATCGAGGTCAGTAAAAGAAAAAGAATGCTCTGAAGGACAAAGTGCGGCTGCATGACAAAAGTAGACTTGAAAAACACAAACGGAAAGCAAATTCTAAGACGAAATAAAAGTCACAAGCGAGCAGTAATGTACGCAGCCATGTTTGTTTACAACGGATGTTGTTGCTTCTTCTACTGTTTCCTGTATGTTAGATACATTTGCGCATGTCAAAATAATTTATTCCAATCAAACGAGTGACCGATGTAAACGCATGTTGCAATCGGATTGTTTTTGGAGGGTCCATGTGCACAGTAAAAAATTTAATCCGATTCATGATCAGATTAAAGACATTTGCGCATGTAAACATGGCTATTGAAAAGCATTGGGAAAAGGGCAAAGATGTGGCCTTAAGCCCTGGGTCCCTCAGACCGGTTCACTTTGGAGCGGTTTGGGTCCCTTATGTTAATGATGGTGAGTGTTTCCACTGCAGGTCCAGGCTCCCGAGGGTCTGCTACGCGAGCAGCTGACGTCACTCACACATTACACATACTGTCTTAAATAAATAAAACAGAAAATGTACCTGAATTACACTTTTCTTCCTGATGTCAATCTGAGCGATTCACAAAAAGATGCGTTATAATTTGACGTCTGTGGTACTGTGACATTTAGGTCACGCTAGTGTAAACAAGAAACTACTTCCGGTTTATCATCACTTTTTTAAATAATTTATTTAACTTTTTGGCAAAGTCTGTGCGACTCTATGATGCTTATTAAACGCGCTTTGTTTAATGCTTTGAGGCTGGATTATGTTGGACACATTATGCACAGGATTTACAATTTTTTACAGTGTTTTGCCTCAGCAAACAGGAAACAGCTGATGCTAACGCGCTAGCTTTGCTTTGCTAAGTCTATCAGAGCAACAAATGAAGTTTTCATCGGTGGAAATGCGGCGGTTTGACAGGGGATCAAGTCAGCGTTAGGTGAGGAACTTTATTTCATGTTTCTATTTGCTCTTTTTCGTCTAGTTTTTGCCTGAGCCTGTGTTTTCTCTTGTCCAATCATCGAGCCTAAAGGGGGGACCGCTCTGAGGTCTGCTCCAGGGTCCTGGGCAAAGGCAGGGCCGAAGCGGCTTGCTATGGACCCAGCAAACGGGGCGGAACGGCTCGTTTTGCACAGTGGAAACAGCATAGGATCGTACCGTACCGCCCCGACCCGAGCCAATGGAGACAGGGCTTTAGAGTGGAGAGCAGCAGTGTGATTGGACTGACAGCAGGGGTCTGTAATTAGAGCTCAATGTTGAGTGCAAAGTACAGGTTGATGTCACATAGTCTAGAAATGACTATGTGACTTCTCCCTGCTCTTCCATGAGTTCGTTGTGTATGAAATGTGTCTGTGGGAGGAGTTTAAGGGCTGAGCTTCACTTAAAAGACTATAACCGCAGTCCATCATAACCATCTTTGTAATTGACACAATTATCAGTGTCAATATGATCTCATTGTGTAGAGCTTATTACAAACTGTCACTGTGCTCCTGCTGCAAGTTCAACAGAGTGTAGTGGTCATGGAAATGTGGTCTCACCCCGGGCTCACACTACATCCAGTCCAACTCCGGTGCAGTCACCGGAGTCTTTACTTAACTTGAAAAGTCCGAGAGTGGCTCACACGGCGTACAGTCCAGTCCGGCGCTCCGAATCCGTTTCGTTTGTTTTCAAATTTTGGCCGGACGCCGGAGCGCACCGGAGCCCTTTTTGGTGAAGTTGTGAAAACAAGACAATAAACAGGAAACCAAGCGAGCGCGGGTGAAGTGAATCCGGCTGTTTCAAAATAAAATCTTTACGTTACCGCTAATAATACAAAATACGACATTTACACGATTACGTAACACATAAAATGTAAATAAACCTCCGTACTCACCCATTGTGCGGCGAAAAATCCCAACAGAAAATCAACTAACGTGAAACAAGCCCAAAACTTGGCGCGTGCTCTTTGTTACATACATGTTCTCAGCGAAAGAGAGAGAGAGAAAAAAAAAAGTGCTCAGCGGTCGCGTAATCTCCCACGTTGAGCGTGAACCTCCGTGAGTTCGGGGTCTCGCGAGGTCGGCAGCAGAGCCTGTGGCTGCAGCAGGACTGTAGACCACCGTAGCTAATGTGAGTCACCCACCGTAGCTAGACCGGTCCGGTGACTGCACCGGAGTTGGACTGGAGGCAGTGTGAGCCCGGGGTCAGTGTCCAAGACAAGACGGAGACAAAAACGAGTGCAAGTATTCCAGTCCAAGACGAGACCAAGAACTTAAATGACCAAGACCAGTCCTGAGCTACTACATTATAAAGTACAAAATGGCAAAGAATAAAAACTGACTATTTTACCAGTCACATTTTAAGTGTCAAACTGTCATTCTTCAACATTACATTTGAGGAGCTAAAACAAGGACTGTCACATTATTGATATGTTAGTGTTTGTTTTCTTAACCAATAAGTAAAGACAAACAAGTGATCCATAAATGTATTCTACTATTTATTAAATCAAACACTTCAAGCTGTGGTAACTGATTTTCACACTATAAACACAATTTAGTTTTTAAATCTGGCAAGTTCTTTAACACATGGTTAATATCCACACGTATCTTTTAACAAGCAACAAAGTGAAAGTGAAGAGGACCATCCAAGCACAGCCAATCAGAGAGCTGCGTTCTGCAAAAATGTGTTCACAGAAGAAGAAAAGCCTCTCTCAGTCAGAACTCCAGCCACGTTCGTGACAAGTGAGTGATGCTAAAAAAAAAGCATAATGTAATGTTCACAATTGGCTACAGCATCTTGAAACTAAACCATCCATCACACAACACACTGCACTGCTTATAGACCAAACATCTCTCCCACAATCCCTTGCAGCCATAACACAACCAACACCATCATTTAACCCTGACGGCTTTTATTTACACACTGTTTCCCACTTAAAACGGTCTAGACAATCACGATTCGGACCAGACTAATTAACCAAACCATTCCCACTGACGACCGTTCCAGTCTTCTGCTTCAGCCCGAGGAGATCTAATTGCTGGAAAACAAGGCAAAAACAGTGTTGTCCCGGGCCCAGACAGTCATTGGCCTTATTAACGGTGTTTAGTATGGATTTATGCGCTGCAGCGAGACACTCATTAAGACAAACACTAGCGACGACAAGACGGGCTTGACCTCTCCCGCTGCGGACATTTGCATACGCGCATTAACACGTATACGCATTATGGAGCCGGAGTCTAGACGGACGCACAAAGAACAGCTGAGCGGGGGAAACAAGGACGCTTTTAGGAAGTGCGAGGAGGTAAAGACGATGTGGTGATGGTGATAAAGGGCCCACGCAGAGAGGAGTGAAGTGTTTGCAGTGGAAGTGACGAGGAGATGAAGAGGTGAAGCTTGTTGACTTGAGGTGTTGTTGGTGATGCTTTACCTTTAACAAGTCACAAACAGGTTTTGAATGTGAAAAAGAAGAATAAATCAGAATCATGCCGGTGGGAAAAGAGGCTTCAAAGCAGAGGGCTCAGACTCATATGGAGCTGGAGGCTGAAAAGACTAAAATATAGGCTTGATGAATTCTTTATAAGAAAGGCTACAGGGCTGTTTAAAGCATATCACATTTATTATAATATTTATTATAATACGTCCACTTCAGTTATTTAACATCGTTCATGCACAATAAACAAGTCAATAAATCAAGAGTCAGACGATCCTACCAGAAAAACAATGTGGACAAAAATGTATGTAGTTTGCATTTTAGAGGTTTTGCAGAAACATCCCATCAATATTTGATCAATGGGCCATTATCAATAATAATCAGGGATCTTCCAGGGGGCCACATGAAATCATCTCTGGCTGCATTAGACCTCGCCTTCAAGGGAAGTTACTATGTAAAATCCACTGTTATAACAGTGTTCTCTCATCTGGTGCAGGGCGATATTGACAAAAATGTATATATCTTGATTAGCGCACTCAGAGGTAGGCTCTGCCTAAGCAAATGCGGTTCGATTGCACCAATTTCTGTTAGTTGCATGCCTGTGCTGGGGTTTGGCACTTTAACTGTAAATGATGTTAGAAATTGTATACAGGTTGACCCAGTTAGATGAATGGCACACAGTCTCCAAAAAAAACCGTACTATGGCCTACAATAAAACGTCTAAACATATGATACAGTTTTCAGCCTTTGAACTAAACTACATGGTTAAATAGGATCTGCAGTTAATTTACCTGTTAACTCAAAGACAATTGCAGTTTGGTGATGTCATACGTCCACATGGTAGACAGAAGCAACTGTTTTCTAAAGTTGTACATTACCATAAAATATATAGAACATCATCTCCCACCTTTTTAAGGCACTGACTTATATCAGAGACCAGACACACTCCTGTATCATTATATTAATATGCATTGGATTTACAGAATACAGCACTTTATGACCACCAAACACGCTTCACATTGTGCATTATTCTCTCCACACTTAAATCTGCCTGACGCAGACTAACAGAAGCAAGTAGAGCTGTAGAGACTTGTCCCATCGACCAATTAGTCAAATAAAAAGTGGCCATAGGCTGAAGCTCTAAAAACTAAAAAGTATCTTATTGATCTGAGTAATCTGAGCTAAAATGCAATGGATTTTGTGCAAAAACAATTCATACAGACCATGAATAGAACATGTCATTGCTGTCAATATAAATCTTTTATAATGTAAATCAAATAATTACTTGACTAATAATAATAGACCAAACGACCAAATCACAAAAGTGCAGAAATAATACATTTTTTAAGGTTTGCAGCATCACTTGATATTTTTTGGATATCTCTATGTTCTCTGAAATAATTAGTAAAAGCCATTCTTAGTATCTGTAAAATAAAACATCTGCCAGGAAATCTCTACGTGTTTTTTTTCTGTAAATCCGCACAATCTGAAATCCATAATTTGCCAATCCCTGAATTCTTTAGAGTGAAATAAAAAGACTACATTTCGAGTCCAAAATTGGCACATTTATGGTTCTTTGGTTGACGCAGGCCTAACGGGTCGGTGTGAGCGTCCCGGTGCCTCTGGCTGTGCGCACACGTCATGGATCTGTGTGTGTGTGTGAGTGTGCGTGAGTGGGTGAATCACATGAATCGGAGCGCCCTTGTCTTGTCTGGCTCTGGTTCTAGACTGGTTATGTAAAAGGCTGTCTGCTGCTCCCCTCGGTGCAGTCTGCCTCCACACACACACTCTCTCTCTCTGTGACTCTGCACTTCTCATTCACTGGGTTTGGGCAGGAGTGAAGGAGGAAGTGGAGCTACATGTGTGCGCTGTCAGTGAGAGAGGTCATGAACAAGTCACTTTAAAAGCAAACGGAGCAGATCTGTGTACAAATACTCACATTACTTGAGTAATGTTTGATAAACTTGTACTTTGTGTGTTGGACTAAAACTGGGCTATTCAATATGTGACCCGAGGGCCTGATTAGACCCTCGACCAAACAAATCTGACCCCTGAGCCATCTTTCAAAATCTATGTTTTGTAGTCACAGGTATGATTTGAGCTTTAGACCAGGTTTGATTCTGTCTAGTCGAACTAGTCTTGCTCTTATTTGGTCCTGTTCTTCATCTAAAGGGTAAATGTACTTTGGTAGTGTTTTGTATTTTCATTCTCCACATAAACATAAAAAGCAGCAGTATTATCTTGCAAAATAACATTGAAAGCTCTGAACTAGAAGAACAATACAAAGCTATGGCCACAAAATGGACTATTACTCTGCCTGGAGGAGGAATAAAGATGTTCTTTTAGTGCATGCGTCATTCAGGGGGGTTGGGACTCCCATGGGATTATGAAATGATTTGTGAAGTTCCTTAATGTCCAAACTGCTGCCCAGGGGCCAAATGCGACTCATTTTTGTTGGCCCTCAGACCACCTCAAGTATTTGCCCAAACAACAACTACTGCATTTAACACCTCTTTAAATATAATTTGACTGTGTACCATGCTGGTTTTGAGCCCAAATATGTCTTGTATAGCTCATTTTAACTTTAATTTTTCTTACATGTCCACTTTTATTTGATGCAGATTTGCACTCCATTTAGTCTGTGATTCAACATGCGGCCTTTACCCTGCCTTAATGAAGTGTGAAATATAACACTGATACCAAGGCCTGGCTTTCAAATGCACTGATAGATTAGTATTTCCATGGTCTTTATCTAGGAAAACATTTTCAAGATAAAATCAAATACTGTATAACAGAGGTCCCAAAACCTGTTATACGAGACCCAAAATCAGGCCGTGGGCCATCTATTACTGGGAACCAGAGGATCTTTTAAAATGTAATATACTTTTATTTATATTCAGTCGCCACTCCCTTGTGCTTTACTAAAATATTGTGCAGGCCTATGTAAACATTTCTGTTTTATTTCTTCATAAATACTTGAATGAACATCTATTCTAAAGGCTACTTTAGGGTTGTTAGGAAAACTATTTTCTATGTGTGTTTCAGTGTGTTGATCATTTGTAATCATTCAAATGGTTTATATAATGTAATGAAAAGGCATTTATAAGAACTAGGCTGAGGCGCTGAGGTGTGTTTGGAGAAAGCAGGTTGGTTTAAAGTTGACCTATGAACTGTCACAGAGCTGATCTTGATAGGTTTGCAAGTCAGCAAAGTGAAAAACTTGAGACAGGTCTCCAAGTTCGACACTGGATGTCAGTGGATGGGTTTGAGAAGAGACAAGTCACAACCAAAAATGGCAAGAACCAAAGACTGGTAGGACCAATCCAAAGACCGGAGGATCAATCCAAAGACTGGAAGAATAATCCAAAGACCGGAGGATCAATCCAAAGACTGGAAGACCATACCAAAGACTGGAAGACCAATCCAAAAACTGGAGGACCAATCCAAAAACTGGAAGACCAATCCAAAGACTGGAGGACCAATCCAAAGACTGGTAGGACCAATCCAAAAACTGGAAGACCAATCCAAAAACTGGAAGACCAATCCAAAGACTGGAAGACCAATCCAAAAACTGGAGGACCAATCCAAAAACTGGAAGACCAATCCAAAGACTGGAAGACTAATCCAAGGACTGGAGGACCAATCCAAAGACTGGAAGACTAATCCAAGGACTGGAGGACCAATCCAAAGACTGGAGGACCAATCCAAAGACTGGTAGGACCAATCCAAAGACTGGAAGACCAATCCAAAAACTGGAAGACCAATCCAAAAACTGGAAGACCAATCCAAAAACTGGAAGACCAATCCAAAAACTGGAAGACCAATCCAAAAACTGGAAGACCAATCCAAAGACTGGAAGACTAATCCAAAAACTGGAGGACCAATCCAAAAACTGGAGGACCAATCCAAAGACTGGAAGACTAATCCAAGGACTGGAGGACCAATCCAAAGACTGGAGGACCAATCCAAAGACTGGAAGACCAATCCAAAGACTGGAGGACCAATCCAAAGGCTGGAGGACCAATCCAAAGACTGGAAAACCAATCCAAAGACTGGAAGACCAAACCAAAGACTGGAGGACCAATCCAAAGACTGGAAGACCAAACCAAAGACTGGAGGACCAATCCAAAGACTGAAAGACCAAACCAAAGACTGGAAGAATAATCCAAAGGCTGGAGGACCAATCCAAAGACTGGAAAACCAATCCAAAGACTGGAAGACCAATCCAAAGATTGGAAGACCAAACCAAAGACTGGAGGACCAATCCAAAGACTTGAAGACCAAACCAAAGACTGGAGGACCAATCCAAAGACTGAAAGACCAAACCAAAGACTGGAGGACCAATCCAAAGACTGGAAGACCAAACCAAAGACTGGAGGACCAATCCAAAGACTGAAAGACCAAACCAAAGACTGGAAGAATAATCCAAAGGCTGGAGGACCAATCCAAAGACTGGAAAACCAATCCAAAGACTGGAAGACCAATCCAAAGATTGGAAGACCAAACCAAAGACTGGAGGACCAATCCAAAGACTTGAAGACCAAACCAAAGACTGGAGGACCAATCCAAAGACTGAAAGACCAAACCAAAGACTGGAGGACCAATCCAAAGACTGAAGGACTTTTGGAAGACTAATAACAGATAAAAAGACACTTTAAACTTCACTTCTTTCTGAACACACGATGGGAACGATCGCGTCAAAGTAGGGACAAGACCAAGATAGACGTTGTAGGGTTTATATCAGGAAAGACTTTTCCCTTTGAGTTCAAAGTCAATCTTATCCTAATTTGAATCTTTTGAGATTTGGTTGTTTTTCTAAAGAAGGATTACAGTCCGGGGGTCGATTTGTTGACATTGTTTTTACAACCTTATCTTAAATCCCAAATCTAACTAAATCAATAAAACCTGTACCAAATTTAAAAAAAACAGGACAATAAGACGATTGCTTAGACAGCTCGTGTTTTGTTGCTAACTTGGTGTTGTCAGTTAAGCGAAGAGGCCAGAGTAAGAGTCATGTTTAGTCTTGAGTGCAGATAAGCTCCATGCACACTCACTGTCAAATGATTTGGCCCAAAAACCCAAACATGTGAGAAAGCAGCAGCAGCAGCAGACAGACAGAGAGGAAGAGCTGCTCTGATCATGGGACACACACATCCACACACAGACACACACTGGGAAGAAAACACAACTTTTGAATAAATATCACTATTACTGGGGTCCACACAACATTCTACAGGCCAATGTTATTTCAATCAGATCAGGGGCAGCTACAATCAAACGTGTTTAAATTGAGCTTATGTTTCTAATATAAATGTTTAAAGAGTCTATTCACTCCAGAAATGATCGCTTTTTAAATTAGCGAAAAAGTTTTAGATAATTCTAGGGCAAAGTTTGTTTTTTGTCCTGTAAATCTCTAGACTATTTTTAGATGCTGCTTTTTATACATTATTATAAACTTCCGTAAACAACAGAAATAATTCATTTTCACTGCAGTCTGAGCCTCTGAACTGTCCAGCACCATGTGTTTTAAAGGTGCACTGTGTAACTTTAGGACCAAACATAGACTTAAAAGTATGATTTCGTCAGTTGTCTTTGTAGCACTAAATATATAATACAAGTCTGAGTATTTACAGACATGCACGGCCACAGGACAGTCTTATGTTTTCACAGAGAAATTGTTCCCTTAGTTCAAAAATATTGGCCTGGAACATATTTATCTTCATTCAGATTGTCCGATAATATGATTTTACTTTCCATCTAGCAAGACGTGTCGGTATGCTAACATCAGAGCCCTGTACTACGAACGTTGCTGAACTGGTCCTGGATAAGTTTCTCTAACCCTGGTTGACTAACCCAGACATGAGCCTCTCTCGATAAGCTGTCCTACGAAACGAGTTCACAACTGGATCTGTTAACCCTGGATTTTCTCAATGAAGCCGTGCGCGTTCACGGAGCAGAGGCGGGTTAACTGACCAATCAGAACAATCGAGCTGTGGACTTCAAACGTGAGGAAACGTCAATCATGAAGCGAAATATACGAGTGTTAACATTTAAGCGCACGGCAGCTTCAAGTGTAGTGCTTAATCAGCAATCACAGACAACGAAGTTACGCTACAGATGTCCTGCATCGATATAACAGACTAAAACACAAATGTGCAAACATCACAAACATTTAATAGATCCACCGTTTAGTTAAATGAGCTGTGTCCTTTATCTGAGTCAAAGTGACGCGTAAAGATCCACAGCCAAATGTGCACAAAGTGCAGCCGTTCATTATTTCTTGACAATGAAAGAATTTATTAATCATCACCAGTGTTGGGTAAGTTACTTTAAATTTGTAATACATTATATATTACTAGTTACAGGGAGAAAAATGTAATACATTTGTATTACAATATTACTGTCTCAAAAATGTAACTGAGTTACACTACTGTGAGTTACTTTGAGTTACTTTGAGGTAATCACACATTTGTTAAGACATTGTACAACACTAATCCTGTTACATTTGCACTTGATTAATGGCTCATTTATGGAAATGTGACGTCACACTACATTTTCCTCATAATATTTTATTCACATTTAAGCAAACACAGTATTTTAGTGCTGTTTTGGTCCTGAAATGCCGCTTTCAATAGAATATAAAAGCAATTAATTTATATGAAAGTAACTCAAGTTACTCAGATTGAAACTGTAATATATTATGAACATTTTTATAAGTAATGAGTTACACTACTTAGTTACTGAAAAGTGGAATATATTACAGTAACTAGTTACTTTTGTAACTAGTTACTCCCAACACTGATCATCACACAGATTAAACAGGATTCTTCAGTCACTGTGAAGATCTCGTCCTCCTCTTAATAAATAGGTTACGTGTCATGTGCATCGCATTGATATAAAAGAAAACGCCGTAACTTTCACATTTCCTCATTTCTCTGCTGCCCTCTCTCTCTCTCTTCACAAACGGCTTAATTCTCGTCTGATTGGCCAGCGCCTCGTCTTTTTAACTTATTCGGGAACTTAACCTGGTCCGGAGCAGGTTATGAGTTTGTCTCATGTTGCCATAGAGATCTACCCTGATAGGAAGTGATCCAGCTTCGTAGGACCAGACCAGGTTTAACCCAGAACTTACCTCGCTAAACCCCAAATCTAGCTTCGTAGTACAGAGCTCGGTTATCACAATGCTAACATCAACAATAGATGGACTTAGTGGAGTTTGGTGAACAAATGGGACATTATTAGACAGAAACAGGACAGTGTGGACATATTCACTTTAACAAGAGATCTGCGCTATACTCGTCTTTTTATTCTAAAAAAAAAAGGGTGTAGCACCTTTGTTTTTGCATTTTAAAATCAGCATCAAAGACCCCACCCACTAACGGACCACTCACTGCTCAACAACTACAACTGCAAATGTGGACTTAAGGAAATATATTGTGTCAAACACAGATGTGAAGACATGGAGAAAAATAAAGTGATAGAATATGTAAATATCTAAGAATGCTAACGGCAGCTGCAAGCTAAATGATAATGTGATGCTAACGTCACCTGGTGTGCATTAACCTCTTTCTTCAACTTTCTGTTCCTTTGTTTAACAACCTTTAATTTGTCAGAAAATGTTTTACAAGAGGTAAAAAGTTTAGCTTCTCATGTCTTCACATGTGATTTCCAACACAACTTCCCCCTCAGCAGGCCACGCCCCCAAATATGACACAACGCCGACTGCCTTGTGTCATATTTTGTGTGTACATTGTGTGTCTGAAATATCCAAATGATGCTACCTAGTGACATCACAAGTTGAAACGGTGTGTTTTCAGAGCACCTCACATGAATGGAGCAAAACACAAGGTTTTTAGGGATGTTTGGATGCAGAAAAGCATTAAAGCACGGATAAAAATGTCAGTAATGTATATCCTGATGTTAGACAGGAGTTTGGACGATCGTGTTCAAACAAATCATATTTCAGTCATTCCTGCACCAAATGACAAACAGAGCGATGAAGATTAACCCAACGCCAGAACTGAATCAAAACAATTCAATATTTTGTGAACTGTCCCATAATTAACCTTCCATTTTGCTCAGAAGCCCAACCCAAAACACATGTAAAGTCTTTCTCTAAACACCTGTCCTTCCATTGTCCGGCGGAACAGTGCCCAATGATGAGTCAGGCTGAAGTCATGTGACCCCGAGCACATGTGTCCTACAGATGTGCAGTGAGTCAAAGTCTGGGCTCTCCACACTCCCAGAGCAGAACAGAGGGATGTGGGGAAGAAGGAGGAGGAGAAGAGGAGGAGGAGGACAGGTGGGCTGGTCCGACCGCAGCCTGGGTGTGACTCACTGATGACGGGACACTTTCAAGTCAAGGAGCAGGCCTGATTTAACAGCAGGAGTTAGACGCACCTGTTTCCTTTCCATCTCCAAAAGGTATATGATAGGCTGTTGAGATCAGGAAGCAGGGCAAAGAAACCATGGAAGAGAACAGGACTGGCACTGAAAGAGTGAATAAACATCACCTGATTGAAAATGTGTGAAATTACAACGAAATAGACTGAAAAAAAAACTGAAACATTGTCATCAATTTCTGCAATAGAACGCAACTATTGAGCAAACAAAATGGTTCAATCCAAACAATCGTCTGAACCCAGAATTGTAGTGGAGGGATGAACTGGCAAGAAGAAATCTCTATATTGCAGCCACATTTTTTGACAGAATATAGAGGACCACAAATAAAAGGTTGGCTCTACCATATGATTTATTGAGATTAAGCAAAAGTTCTATGAAATGAAGTCAAAGTTAAAAGTTGTAAACAAAAAAAAAACTCATTCATGTGAAAAAGTCAGATTTATTCAGAGATTCAGCTGCAGTTAAGTTCAGAATCCGTTGCTTTGCTTCAGTTTTCTTAGAATCGTGTGTCAGAATGGACATTATGAAATAACTCACGTTAACTGCTCTTGTTATCTACAGCAAAGGATTTCTAGGGCTGAACGGTGACCCGACCAGCTGTACTCTTCTCTTTCTCCCCCTTGGATCTCTTCGATGATATAACTCAAATGTTTGCAGGTTTCTATTCTTCTTGCCTTTAGAGCGTATGTGGGCCTGACTCGATCCACCGTTACACCGCTGGTTACCATGAGGTGTCCCGTACGCGAATGAATATAACTCTTAATTCCAAACTCACTCGGTTCTCTGCGTGACAGGGACAGGTAACTGTCCTGCTTCTGTCCTGTCTGTGAGCGGAAGATGAGCGAGCAACGGAGAGAAGAAGGAAAAAAAAAAAGAGCCGTGCGGCTTCATGTTAAGGAACACATCAGTTTGGATATGAAAGCATTTTTACATGAGTAGTCTGGAATTATCTAAGTTACAGATATCACGCATTTGAACTTAATAATGAACAATGAATGAATACATAGTCAGTTACGTTGGTTGATGTCTGTAAAAAGCAGAGCTGGTAGTTGTTCCACTTCACAATAAACAAATTAATTATCATTTTGATCTAATTTAGCCAAAAATCATTTCACATAATTTCTAGCAAAGTAACAATCATGATAAACTGTTGATTTTGTGATTCCTGAAAAAAAATCGCAATTATGATTTTTGGCTAAATCGCCAGCCTAATAAAAACACACAATAGATTTTTAAAATGTATAATAGGGCTGTCAGTTTTATGGCGTTTTTATCGCGTTAATGCAAAACTATTTTAACAACGATCCAATACTCCAGAATAGTCTTTCAGAACTCTGGCAAAAACGTTCATATAGTTCTACTTTTGGCTCCGCTAGTTAGCGGTAAAGCTTTGCCAGTTCTAACTAACACTTCCTTTGAATCCTTCACAATAAAAGCCTCACAATCTCCAGCTGCAGATAGAGCTTTATTGTGAAAAGCAATGTAATAAATGCTTAGAATGAGTGAGACAAATCAATACCACCATTTGGCCAAATGTTTTGGGAAAGCCAACAGAACATTATTTTACCCATTCTACATTTAAAGACATAATAAACAGAATGAAAGCTAAATATGTCACTAGAATGCAAAATACAACATTTAATTAAATGTGATTAGTTGCGAGTTAACTCAAGACATTTTTTAATCGCTTGACAGCCCTAATTTATAACAATGCTACAGGAATGCTGGGAAAACGATGCATGTGTCTGTTTGCTGTTGCTGATTCTGAAGTTTTGATCAGTTTTGGTCAATGACTGCTTCATTGTGAGACAAATTGTTCAAAAAAAGCTAATACTAGACAACTACGAAGCGTCACGAACAATTCCAAACCAAACCAGCCTCTTCCCCATTACACGTTCACCAGCCAACATCCTCTCTCCCAGTTTGCGGTGATAGAAGAAGAAGACACTTGGTGCTCTCAGACCGCAGACACATTAAACACCTCCGAGACCAATCGAAGTCTTTAACAGAATCAGCAGGAGTTTTATTGAGCCACATCAGACGGAGCACACTTAAGCTGTCCCGACTGCGCCGTGCGGTTTGGATCGGACAAGCAGCACTTTCAATATGAAGACGAAACGACGGGAGAGTTAGAGCTGACTGATGCGTTTGTCAAGTCCCCCGAGGTGGAATGAACTGTATAGACGTGGGTAAATACATGAAATGCATTATGGACCCAGTAGGCATCATTTACTTTTTAAATGTGTTTATTTTAGGTTACATATGAGCTTAACGCCTGTGAAAACACAATATTTAACTGTTAATAAACTTAAGCAAAGAGCTCGAAGCAGGGAAAATTTGAGGTCACCAACGTTAGTGTTAAAATTTAACGTTTTTTTATGAGTGTAGAAAGTACGAGATTTTACGTGCGTTTTACGAAAATATACGTTATTAAACTTTCTTAACGTACGTTTTTTAATCTCATATGATTGGCGATCTAAGGTTACAACTGACAAATAACGTTTTTAGCCGTTTCTGGCAGTTTAAACAATGAAAGTCTAGTCAAGCTAACAACTAGCATGGTTGACTCCAATTCGGCAAGTGACTCCGATTGGGGAGTGACATTCCCCTAGACATATAATTAGTAGACGAAGATGGCGACACGCACAGCCCCGTGTAAGCGTGGCTAAGTGAATTTTGACTGACTTCGGCACCAAACTTGTTGTATTGTTGTCTGGAACGCCTATGGACTATCTCAGAACTTAAAGGAATCCAATTTCTGTACAAAGGATTGGAGCTTTTACATTTAAACGGCACTTTTTGTGTTCACTTTGGAACGCCGCTCTGAACACACCTGTGAGTGCCCAGCGCTGATGAGGACAGCCCGGAACGGGGCAATGGCTAAACGAGACAGAGACATGGGAAAAGATAAAGTAAAACAGAGACTGAACCTTGCGACTTCGGCTACAGCGGAGAAAAATATTGTGACACAATTTCATTCATACGCGGATGTCGCCAGCACTACCAGTGTAGCTGCCCCAGAGCTGCCTCCGTTGCCCGAATCTGCTAGCTCTACGCCTGAACCAAAAAAAGGGAAAATGGAGACAAGTTTGGAGGTTTTGCAGGAAAACATTGTCAAGCTGGTTTCTGCAAAAATAACCGAGAGTGCTGAAAGTATAAAAGAGACGATCAACGAACTGAAAGAGCAATCCAAAGCTCTTGCTAAGGATATTCAGGAAATGAAGGAGACGGTCAACGCGGTGGAGCAAGCGACCACGAATCACGAGAAGCGGATCAGTACGGTTGAAACAAAAATCAATGAAATGGAACGATACCACCGCCGCTGGAACTTGCGGCTTTACGGGCTCGCTGAAGCTGAAGGAGAGGATGTAAAGAAAAAAGTTGTAAGAATTTGCCGCAGCGTGCTGCCGGACGTGGGGGATTCTATAAATCCCCACATTGACATTTGTCACAGAGTTGGCCGAAAAGAAGAAGGCAAGACCCGGCCCGTGATAATCCGCTTCACGACGAGGTTTACCAGAGACGCGGTGTGGAGGAACGCAAAATCTTCCGAGGCTTTGGAATCCGAGAGGCTGCGCTTTGGTGAAGATCTGACCTTTCTGGATAAAGAGACGCGCAGTCAGCTCTGGCCTCACATCGAAACGGCCAGGAAACAAGGAAAACGGGCCTTTTTTGTTGGGGCCAAAGCCATCATTGATGGTAAGGAATTCAGGCTACAGACATAATGATAAAAGAAGGTTTTAGAGAGAAAGGAGAAGGGAAAAAAAAAAAAAAAAACGATAAAAGGTGCAAGTTGTATCAGGTGCAAGCAGTCACACTTCGCTTTTTGTTTAAAAACAGCTAAAGGGGTGTTTTAATTTAATTTATGTCATTTTCTTTATGTTCTGTTAATGTCAGGGGAATTAGAGATGGTTTAAAGAGGAAGGCGGTTTTTCTTTATTGTAAGAAATACAAAGCAGACTTTTTCTTTTTACAAGAGACTCATGCTATGGTAGACGATTATAATTTCTGGAGAAACCAGTGGGGTAATGAAATTTGGATGTCTTACGGAAGTAACCAATCGGCTGGAGTAGCCATTCTTAGAGGAAATTTTTGTGGAAAGGTGTTAAAAACTGCTCTTAGTGAAAATGGAAGATGGGTATTATTAGTTGTTGAAATTCATCAAAGGGTGTTTATTTTGAGCAATATTTATGGGTACAATAATAAAAAAAAGAATATGGATTTGCTTAAACAGCTGGAACAAGAAATTAAGACTCTTACAAATATATTTCCCAGCGCAAACTTTATTCTAGGTGGTGACTGGAATACAATAGCTGATCCAACAATTGACTGTTGCCCACCTAGACCACTAGGTACCGCTGGTGAGGTAAATATGTTATGTACATCATTGAATTGCATGGATATATGGCGAACAAGAAATCCCACTAAAAGGTTCTTTACATGGTCTAATAAAAACTTATCCTATCAATCTCGATTAGATTTTTGGTTGACTTCTAACGAATTAGATAAATATATTGCAGATGTTAGTATAGAGCCCTCTGTGTTGACCGATCACAAAGTTGTTTGTCTACGTATACACTTAACTAATGATGATCAAATTAATCGTTACAATTGCTATTGGAAATTAAACAATTCTTTATTAAAAAATGAAAATCTCAGGCATGAGATTTCAAAAATACTTTATGATAATTTTGAAAAAGCTAAAAGGAGCAACTCATATGGTACACACTGGGAATATGCTAAATTTGAAATACGTAACTTGGCAATTAAAAGAGGTAAGGAAATGGCAAAGGAAAGGAAAAGTAAGGAAGAATCTATTCTAAAAAATATTATTAGTTTGTATGGTAAAGATAACCTCTCATATGATGAAATAAATTGTGCACATAAACTGCAAATAGAGCTGGATCAAATATATGAATACAAAGCAAAAGGGGCTTTTGTTAGGTCTAGACAAAAATGGATGGAGGAAGGGGAGAAAAATACAAAGTACTTTTACAATTTAGAAAAAAGGAATGGCAGTCTTTCATCAGTATCTAAGCTCAGTATAAATGGTATACTATCAGATGATCCAAAAATGGTGTCGTCTTATGTTAAAGAATATTATGGGAAATTATATTGTGCAAGCTCTACTACTGTCCAAGCCACTCGATTTCTGGAGAAAATAAAACCAAGTGCACGGCTTATAAGCGATAACTCAAAGAATTTATGTGAAGAAGAACTGAACATTAATGAAATTAAAGATAACATTAACAAACTGAAAGACAATAAGGCTCCCGGGAATGATGGCTTGACAGGGGAATTTTTAAAGAATTTAAAGAAGAGGTAGCAGAGTTTCTGCTGGCTGTTTATAAGGAAGCCCTTGAGAAAGCTATCCTCCCTCCATCTTTGTCACAAGGTCTTATCACTTTGATACCTAAACCAAATAAAGATAACTTTCTACTTGATAACTGGAGACCAATAACGTTAATAAATAATGACGCAAAGCTTTTAGCCCTCATATATGCACAGAGACTGAAACTATGCTTACATGAAATTATAGATGACTGTCAATCAGGTTTTAT
Source organism: Mugilogobius chulae (assembly GCA_038363315.1). NCBI lineage: Eukaryota > Metazoa > Chordata > Actinopteri > Gobiiformes > Gobiidae > Mugilogobius > Mugilogobius chulae. The sequence continues at coordinate 8,487,367 of CM076402.1, read as the reverse complement.
GAAAAACAGACACATAAGTAATAATATTCGTTTAGTCTTAGACCTTATTGATTACAGTGAAATGCTTGATGACGACCCAGCTATTCTTTTTATTGATTACTACAAGGCATTTGATACAGTTGAACATAGTTTCATTTTTGAGTTACTTGAGTTTTTTGGTTTTGGAAATAAATTTATTCATTGTATTAATGTAATGTATACAAATTGTACTAGCTCTGTGAAGCTTTCCAGTGGTACATCTGGGAGATTTAGTATTAATAGAGGAATAAAACAGGGCGATCCAATCGCGCCTTATTTATTTTTGATCGTTATGCAAGCCCTCTGTCTTTATATAAATCTTAACCTCTTCAAAGGAATTTCAATTGGAAAAAATGAACTCAAATGTAGTCAGCTTGCTGACGATACGACGTTATTCTTGCAAAATAAAGACCAAATACCAAAAGCTATTGCATGTCTTAAGAATTTCTCAGATGTATCAGGATTGACTATTAATATTAATAAATGTGAATTACTGTTGCTTAAAGGATCTATGCCAGAAGGTACGAAATTATACGACATACCAGTCAAAGAATCTGTTACATACCTGGGTATTAAAGTGTGTAAAAATCCACTACGACGAGCAGAGATAAATTATGAACCATTGTTAACTAAGATAAAAAATAGGTTTAATATTTGGTTATCCCGAGACCTGTCTATTTATGGACGCATTCTTTTGGCCAAAGGCGAAGGTCTGTCCCGACTTAGTTACCTAGCAATGGTTTTGGACGTTCCAAAAAATATACTAAAATGTGTCGATAAAGAAATATTCAGATTCGTATGGAAGAACAAACAGCATTATATAAATAAAGGGATATTATGCAATTCAACTAAGGACGGAGGACTAGGGATGATCAATTTTGGAACTTTCAATGCCACTCTAAAAATTAAATGGATCCAAAAATATCTAAAAGACAAGGAAAAGTTATGGTATTATATTCCAAATCTCATATTTGAAAAAGTGGGAGGATTTAAATTCTTATTAAATTGCAATTTCCATATTCCAAATTTACCTTTAAAATTGTCAAGTTTCCATAAACAAATTCTTTTAACATGGATTGATGTATACAAACACAATTTTTCACCGCAAAAATGCTATTTATGGAATAATCAATATATTAAATATCGTCGTAAAAGTTTATTTTTACAAAATTGGTACGAAAAAGATCTTTTAAAAGTACAACAAATTACAAATTGTAATGGGAAGCTATATACATATCAAGAATTTTTACTAAACTGTATTGAAGTGACTGAAAAAGAATATGCCCTTGTAATTAAGGCGATACCGTCTAGTTTACTTACTCTGCTCCCAACTGCAAATGATGCTGGAGTGTGTGACCTTCGCCTTTTGCTAGAGGGCATAGACCTTACAAGCAAAAAATGTAACAATAGATATTTAAGAAAAACTTACCAAAAGAAGTCACCAGTGATTGCCAAATATCGATGGAATATTATGTTCTCTGAAATAAATTGGAATACGGCTTTTACACTAAACCAACAATATTGCATGGGTAATAAAGTAAAGGAAGTTGCTTTCAAAATAATGCACAGAGTGTATCCATGCAGAAGTTTCTTAAACAAATTTAATAAGGATATTGACCCACTCTGTATATTTTGTAATGCTGCGGATGAGACAATATGTCATTTATTCTTTGAATGTATATATGTACGTTACTTTTGGTGTGAAATGGAAATCCTTTTCAATAAGGTACTGGAAGATATTAGAATAGCAAAAATAGATGTCTTATTTGGTTACAACAAAGATATTCATTATAGTGCAAAATATATTCTAAACTTATTTATTATCCATGCCAAATATTATATCCATAAATGTAAATGGTCGAAGAAAATCCCACGCATAAAAGAATTCAATATGGAAATGGACAGATACATTACTCTTCTTGACAAGATGCATAATAAAAAGGCTATTAAGGTCTTAAAGTTATTCAAGGAGATGTTTGGATCAAGTATGACAGGTTAGGCCTTTTTCAACTCTGAATATGTAATGATCTGTTATATGGCTGTTGTACTTATCTACAAATGAAAAGAAAACTAGAATAATAATTAAAAAAAATATATAATAATAATGTCATATGGACGTTAAGCTTCCTCTGTCGAACTGCTTTAAATAGATATTTACCCCTTGGCTTTTGGTTTGTTTTTTGTTTGTTTTTCCTTATTTTTATTTGTTCCTTTCTCTTATGTTCATATATCTTATGCCTATGTTTGTAATTTTGTCAAGAGTCATGGTATATGTTTGTAAATATATTTATGATTTAATAAAAAAAAAAAAAAAAAAAAAAAAAAAAAATATATATATATATATATATATATATATAATTAGTAGACGCGCAGTCTGACTCTGATGCTATCGAGCACTTAGCATCTGAGCTAGTCCGGTAAGATTTAAGCTAGTCTGGAGCGTTCTCCTGTTTATTTTCCCATAGCCGTTAGCATTAGCCCATTAGCATTAGCCCGCAAAAAACACAAGTTATGAAAGATCCAGAGAGTGTCGCTGGTACAAACCTACCGACCACATTTAGCAGAGGTCAAAGGTCAGAGATTGTTACAAGTTATTGTTGAGTTTACAAATCTTTTAGTATTTTATTGTAGATAAAAATTGTGTAAAAACTGCTAACGGCTAGCGAACTTATGCATCTTTTAAGACCTAGTGACACCAAACTTCTCTTTTACATGTTACTAGTGAGAAAGCAGACACATGACATAAATAACACCACACAAGTTATAGCTTCACTTCTGTGTGGAGGCGTCTGTCACATCAGTGATGGAGCATTTCCAGCCTAGAATATAGTGGTTTGAGAAATATAATCTCACATTGCCAAGACACAAACCATTCTGTTTTGTTCATGGTTTTGCTGAAATCACTTGTTTTATCTCGTTTTATCCATAAAAATGACACTTCTGCCATTGTGTTTAATGATTTGCGTCATCACCTCTACCGGAGGAATATGGCGTAGCGTTGTTCGAGTTGTAACAACAGAGCAGAGCTGCTGATTGCACGTCTACTCATTTAATGTCTATGGTTTTCCCCCTCAGCAGGCCACGCCCCCAACAGTGACACGTTGCCGACTGGGAGATGTTGAGATAGGTATTCATTTGCCTGTTTGAATTTAAACAAATTGCTATAGTGTTTTTGACTAATGCCTGTTTCTGATTTCTTTGATTTTTTTTTCTTTTTTATGTTTCTGTGTTTTGTGTCATCCTTCTATGTTTTGTCTAAGGCCAAATTGAACTGAACTGTCACTTACACAAACTTTCCTAAAGCGGTCAAACTTTTTTTTTAATAATATTTTGAATTTTCTCTTATAAAATTATAATTTTAATCTTGTAAAATTTCAGTCTTAAGTAAGGGTAGGTTTAGGCTTCAGGTTAAGGATGGGGCTGGGGCAGGTTAGCATTAGACAAAACAGATTTTGTAAAATACACAAAACAAACACCATATAAATGAACTGGGGCTGCAACGTGTGGCATGTTTACACAAAAAGACATGAAGTCGTGCTGATGATGCACTAATGACATGTCCTGTTATGTCGTGGTATACGTATAATTTCATACTTTAACGTGAGATCAGGTTGGTACTGAAGTTTTGAACAGAAAGACAAGGACCTGTATTCTATTTCTAAACCGTTGTAACAAATTCTTGTGTTTTGCAATGAACAAAATATGATATGCCACCGAAAATGACAGAAAAATCCCTCTAGGTCCTAACTTATTAGTGACTTGAAGCATAAACTTACCTGTGAAACCCAAATGTTGCCACATGGCTTCAACCAAAATTTGTGGTTATTTACGTTTTGTCTTTTCATAAAAAGGGCGTGAAAAAACTGAACATTTTTGGCGTTCCGTTGGACAGTGTAACGTTTTTTTGGGAGATGTGTTCTTTGTTCCAATCACTCAAAAATGGTAAATGATCTTTTTCGGAGCTTGAATTATTGAAAACGTTTATTCAAGTTGCACCTGACACTATTGAAGCAATAGTTCTAATACTTTGAAATCACTGGCATAAAAACATGGTTACACTTTTTTCACTTGCACAGAACAAATCATCTTAATAAATCATCATTTCAAAGTGTCTTAACCTGTGAGTGGTTTCAGCCTTTCAAGTTATCACTCAAACACACACTCATCCAGACTAACAGTCCAGAATGTCCCTCTTGTGTTATGTTTCTATGGTAAAACCCTGTGCAGCAGACAAAAGCCCTTTGTTGGGACCACCTCGACAAGCCTGTAATAACGTGAGTGAGTAAAAGGTAAAGAGACATGAGCTGTAGATCTCTTAATGTGATGAAAGCCAGAGTAACTACCGGGCTGTAATAACAAAGCTCACGGCTCCAGTCTAAACAGTTCAGATTGTGTGAGTCAGTCCAGCTGGTAAGAGTGACCTCAGCTGGGCGCACGCACACACACACACACACACACGCACTATAAAACAGGCGGAAACAAGACATGCATTTAACGTTTTAAGCTTAAGTTGATTCATGATTCTTGTGGACTGCCTATTTTCATACTTCCTTTGAGGGAAATACAATTATCTGACTAAACTTACTGTCATTCATTCAGAGCAGGACAAAGGCTGACTGGTGTTGCCAGATTTTCAAACAGAAACAAGAAAAAATCCCAAAACAAATGACCTCAGTATTTCAATGAAGTTATTAACCTGTATTGCAGTCCTTGTCTCAGTCTAATAATGTCCCATTTGTTCACTTCTGCTTCATAAATAGATATATTTTTGAAACCAAACAACAAGTTGAAAGTCATTATTCACCTTATTCCGCCCCCAGTCCATTCCTGTCCGGTTTAGACGTGTTTAAGAGGACCTATTATGTCAAATTCACTTTTCTTAGTTTTTAACCTTGTTATAATGACTTTCCTTCATCATTAGTTTACTCAAAGTTATATTTGAATTGATTCTGCATGTTGGAGTAATCTTGTTTGTTCTTCAGCTGCAGCTCAAGTGCTCAGAAATCCTGTTCTCACCTACCACCTATCCCCTCCCACTTGTCTGTATTTACTTGATATATTTCAAAAGATTAATACTCAAAGTGACGCGTATATGGTTCAAAACTGTCCCAAGCCACTTTCCAACAATAATAATTTGTTATTTAAAATCTGTTGTTTTTACAGTTACAATTAAAATGAAGAGGCGGGGCTTATCAGTTCTGCAGTTTTGAACAGGAAGTCAGAAGACTGTTCCTTTTTTAAGTGTTTTAGATCAATTTGTGTTTTACAATGAACAAAAGGTAAATTACTGATCTGTACATGTTTAGTTTCATACTAAATAAAAAATAAAACACAATAGGACCCCTTTAACACTCACTGTATTTGAGATCACGCAACAGGACAGGCATGCTAACATGTTATTTACCGTAACAAAGCTAAACAGGAAGTGCCCTCCAAGAAAAGTGGGTGGGGCAGAATAAGGTGAATAAAGAAGTAGACTGTGGCTATCTAAACAAAACAATGTAATTCTGGGTACTAATAACAGTCATGAAAACCAGTTACGGTGTCACAGAAACATTACAAAATGAGAAGATCCATTCAATTTTGTATTTGTTAGTCAAATATAAACTTGTGCTATACATACCATTATGTTTTATACTTGCAAAAGGCATCACCAAAATTACATCTATTCAACGTAAATTTGCATTTGTAGTTTCTAATCAGCAGGCTACTGAAGAAAATGATTTTACTTAAAAAAAAAAAAAAAATCTGAGGCTTGTTATAGTTTATTTTTACAATGAAGTTGTGCAGCTTATATCACTAGGCTATATATATTTTTAATTGTATTAGATCAACTTTGTGCTTAGTTAATGAACAAAATGTAAATGACTGGTCTACATGTGTATTCCTAAATACAAGAGAAAAACACAATATGTCTCCTTAAATTAGGCTAGTTAGCATACAGTGGCTAAATCCTACGTCTCTAGTTTAGTCTGGCATTTAGTTGATCTTGGCTCAGTTCTGGTTCAATTTTGGTTAGATTCTGGCGTATAGCAACAATTCAGTCCTGATTTAGTCCTGGCTGGGTCCTGGTCTAGTCCTGGTCTCGTCTCGTCCTCTTTTAGTTCAGTTTTAGTCCTGGTTTTAGACTTGGCTTACTGGCTCAGACCAATAGACAGCCGCACGCGCACACAGAGGAGGGGGAAGCACGCGCACACGAGCTCGCGCCGGCCGCGCAGACTAGACAGACACAGACGTCTGGCTTCGCTTTTGGCCGAATGACGAAGCGGCGATAAACTTGAGCTTCAAACCCCCCTTCACAGCGAACAAACACGGCTTCACTTGTGCTCTTCACACACACTTTATCATCTGCTTCTTACGACCGTTTCGAGAAGGCTTAGGTCTTGTTATTTGCGAGAATAAAGCAAGAAAAACGCGGACATTTCAAGCAATAAAGATGTAAAACAAGCTACTATGGAGACTGTGAATGCTGTTAAAGTGCTAGGCTAAAATTGCTAAGTTAATATCTCACTTTATGGCAAAAATTATTAAGTTGAAAGCTAATTTAAGTGAATTTTGTTCAAATTAAGCTATAGGTTAGCTTAATATTATAATGCATTAATAATTAGCTTAATATTATAATGCATTCAAACTAATTCTCGCTTACTAAAAGGCAATTAAATGCTAATGCTAATATTTAAGTGCTCCACTCAGTTTGTCAGATGATTTTAGGAGAGTTATACGTTGTAAAAATAATACATGTGCAAAATTTGCTGTTATAAATTTATATGAATATGCAGTTTTTGGATTAACATAACAGCTAGGCTACATTGTTTACAGTCTCAATACGCATGGAGAATGAAAAAAACGAATGATTAAACTACTATTTTAAGGAGTTAGCATCATTTGTTATGGATAAGTCTTTATTCATGCTTTATTAAGGCTAATTATGATGCAGGCTAGTTACAAAGTGTTGCAGGTAATCTTCTTTGACAGTTCAAGTGAGAGCTAGGAAACTCTTCCAAGTGCCAAATCAGCGTTTTTGTTCGCCGAAATGCACAAAATAACCAAAGAATATCACGTTTTAAGCCAAAGCAAACACTCGTTAAGTCCCGAGACACAGTTGCACACGACAAAACACGAGAAAAAGTGCGGATTTAAAGAGTGACTTACTGATTTCCATGCTCTGGAGAGAAGTATAGCGCTTGCAGTTACACGTACAGGAGACATTGGTGGTCGTGGCGTTTAAAACACCCATCAAGTTCAACATAAAATCGTCCTAAAATACATGAATCCTCCCCGAAGAGCGAGGTCCGATCCGCGGCCGAGGAGATGGGAATGCGGAGGAGATAGCAGCAGCCACCAAAAACTCCCCGCTTTTCGGCCACCCCTCTCCGGCGTCCGTCCGTCCTCCTGCCCCGGCTCTCTCCTCCTCTTCCTCAACAAAAAAAAATAAAGTCACAGTCCCGAAAAACCGCGGGGCTAAAAGCTATGGGAGAGCTTTGAGGCCATGTTTGGGTCCGTTTGGAGCAGTTCTCGTCTCGTGTGTGTGTTCGCCGGGAGTGAGTGAGTGAATGACCGGCGTCTGTGTGCGCTGTCTGCCCGCTCGCAGTCTCCTGTCTCTGGGGAGTTCTGCTGCCTCCCTCCGCCTCTGTCTACGCCGCTGTGGTGGTGGTGACACAGGTTTTGTGTCTCGACTCTCGTTCGCCTCTTTCACCTCTTCACCCAGATTACCATATTATGCAAAAATGTGTGTATTAGATTTATTTATTTTAATATCATTTGCATAAATGTATAATTGTCTGAGTGGATACAGACCGTGGCATTCATGTCTGGCTGATGTTTTTTTTTTTTTTTTTTGGTGCAAAACAGACATGTCTGGAAGTGTAGTAGAATGATAAGAAAAAAATAAACACAATATAAAATAGTTTGAATACTCTTTGTTAAATTGCATGTGAGATTACATCTTTACACTAATGATACATTGTAAATGTGATGTTTGTTAACTTAATATTTTTGTGCATTTTTTAAGCTAAAAATGATAGGTACCTAAACTAAAACAAGCTTTTCAGGTCAGCAAAATGTCAGTATGGAATAGCAATACATTACAACTGTGCAAAAATATACTTAGTCTACTTACCTCTGCTTTAGGGCTATACAATGAAATAATACTGTATGTTTAAAGGGGACCTATTGTGTTTTTTTCTTTGTATTTAGGAATAAACTACAATATATGTAGGTCAGTAATTTACTTTTTTTTTCTTTCCAAAACACAAAATTGATGTAAACAACTTCGAAATAGAATGAGGTCCATTTACTTCAAGTGCAAATGTGCAGAACTGATAAGCCCCGCCTCTTTACAGTGATAAGCCCCGCCTCTTCATTGTAAGATTTTAATGTAACAAGCAGAAGATGGCTGTAGCTAATTTTATTGTTTTAAAGTGACTATGTGACTATTTTGAACCACATTTTGAACCACTTTTTTTTTTTTATCACAATCAAATACAGATAAGTGCGAGGATAGTGGTAGGTGAGGACAGGGCTTTTCTGAGCTGCAGGACAACACAAGATTATTCAAACATACATGAATCATTCTTAATAAAGCTTTGATGATGAGAAAGGTAGTTGGTTAAAAACTACAAATAGATTTTACACAATAGGTCTCTTTTAATAACATCTAAATACGCTGCAAAACAGAGTATGGTTATTGTTGGTTGTGGGATTGTGAGATGTTATATGGTCACGAGATTGACCCATCACATTTATTTTGGAGTTTGCATGTCTACCGTGTTGTAGGTTCTGTCTCCACACCGCCTTCCTCCCCCTCCACACATGCATGTTTAGGTCAATTGGCAACACTGTGAATTCCCAAGTGAATGATTGTTTGTGTATGTGTCTCCTGCCTAAGGCCCAAAGTCACTGGAATACAGTATCACTTACCGAACAAGTCGTAGATAATGAATGAACCTCACTTGTTTCATTAATCATTGACAGCGGAAGTATGTTGTAAAACATATGAATATGTTCTTGACAAACACTTGGAGCAGCCACTATAACTCACAAACAGAAAAAAGAGTGCTGCTATAGTGAGATGCACTCTAAGCTGTCTCTTCTGTCCTGCTGCCATTTAGTCAGGGTTGGTACTCAAAAGGAACATTTTTATAAGTACTGGTGCATCCTGGTCTACAGTACCTCTGCTGTGGTTCTTTATCTGTATCTTCTAATCTCATAGATCTACAGAAGGGCTTGTCCTGGTCAGTGCTTGGATGGGACACCTCTGTCATAATGCAGTTGTAGCTCAAAACAATCCTTGTGCTTTCTATGAACCTGATATGTGACTGTGAGTGTGTGAGTGAGTGAGTGAGTGAGTGAGTGAGTGTGAGTGATGGTGGGAGGGGCTGATGGCACAGATTTGCCGTCTTGCTTCTGTCATCCTGCTCCAGGGCAGCTGAGGCGAAGCGATTGACCTAATGAGAAACCCAATGATTTTTGAATTATTATCTTAAAAGATCTGACTTTGTTTTCTGTGAAATTGCATTAAATATGGAGTTAAAGCAGAGATGGCAAGTACAGTAGGACAGGTGCGCTCCTGTCGCTGTAGGCTATGGGACAGGTGCTCCTGTCGCTGGTAGGCTATGGGACAGGTGCTCCTGTCGCTGTAGGCTATGGGACAGGTGCTCCTGTCGCTGTAGGCTATGGGACAGGTGCTCCTGTCGCTGTAGGCTGTAGGACAGGTGCTCCTGTCGCTGTAGGCTGTAGGACAGCTACGCTCGTCACTGTAGGCTATGGGACAGGTGCTCCTGTCGCTGTAGGCTGTAGGACAGCTACGCTCGTCACTGTAGGACAGGTGCGCTCCTGTCACTGTGCTGTAGGACAGGTGCGCTCCTGTCACTGTGCTGTAGGACAGGTGTGCTCTTGTCACTGTAGTCTACAGCGACAGGAGCACCTGTCCTAAAGTCTACAGCGCTGTAGACTTTAGGACAGGTGCTCCTGTCACTGTAGGCTGTAGGACAGGTGCTCCTGTCACTGTCGGCTGTAGGACAGGTGCTCCTGTCACTGTAGGCTGTAGGACAGTGCTCCTGTCACTGTCGGCTGTAGGACAGGTGCTCTGTCACTGTCGGCTGAAGGACAGGTGCTCCTGTCACTGTAGGCTGTAGGACAGGTGCTCTTGTCACTGTCGGCTGTAGGACAGGTGCTCCTGTCACTGTAGGTTGTAGGACAGGTGCTCCTGTCACTGTAGGTTGTAGGACAGGTGCTCCTGTCGCTGTAGACTGTAGGACAGGTGCTCCTGTCGCTGTAGGCTGTAGGACAGGTGCTCCTGTCGCTGTAGGCTGTAGGACAGGTGCTCCTGTCGCTGTCGGCTGTAGGACAGGTGCTCCTGTCGCTGTAGGCTGTAGGACAGGTGCTCTTGTCACTGTCGGCTGTAGGACAGGTGCTCCTGTCGCTGTAGGTTGTAGGACAGGTGCGCTCCTGTCGCTGTAGGTTGTAGGACAGGTGCTCCTGTCACTGTAGGTTGTAGGACAGGTGCTCCTGTCGCTGTAGACTGTAGGACAGGTGCTCCTGTCGCTGTAGCTGTAGGACAGGTGTGCTCCTGTCGCTGTAGACTGTAGGACAGGTGCTCCTGTCGCTGTAGGCTGTAGGACAGGTGCTCCTGTCGCTGTAGACTGTAGGACAGGTGCTCCTGTCGCTGTAGACTGTAGGACAGGTGTGCTCCTGTCGCTGTAGGCTGTAGGACAGGTGCTCCTGTCGCTGTAGGCTGTAGGACAGGTGCTCCTGTCGCTGTAGGCTGTAGGACAGGTGCTCCTGTCGCTGTAGACTGTAGGACAGGTGTGCTCCTGTCGCTGTAGGCTGTAGGACAGGTGCTCCTGTCGCTGTAGACTGTAGGACAGGTGCTCCTGTCGCTGTAGGCTGTAGGACAGGTGTGCCCTTGTCTCGGTGCTTCTCCTGTCTCTCTGTGTGGCTGGCCAAAAAAGCACATGTGTGTGTGTTCGTTTCAGATCAACGCCGTTTGTGTTCAGATCATAAACAATCCGCATCAGAGTCCGTTGCAGATGGCCTGAGACCGGCCTGAAGAGGTTTCCCGATTGTTCGCTCGTCTTTAATCACAATTCCAGACTTTCCGGGAAAAAGAACTCTGAACCGTTCTAAGTTTTGTAGGTCAGAATACGCCCTAAAAGCAAATGCTTGGAATTGACTCTGACTTGCTTCTTGATGCGATTTGGGACTTGACTCTGACATGAGGCTAAATACTTGAGACTTACTCGACACTTGCACACAGTGACTTAGTCCTACCTCCACAGTATTTCACAATCCATATTGGGAGGACAAGCTTTGATTTTATTGGATATGCAAAACTGGGCTGTTGTCTGGAGCAATCTGATGTGTTACTGAACAATCACATGCTTATTGAAATGAAAACCCGACAGGACAAAACATTTTTTTACTCGAATCTCACAGAAAACACTTAAAAACCAAACACAAGCAGTAAAAATCACCTAAAAAAACTGTATCCCACAGCGTCCATCTCATGTCCGAGCTCCAATCCAACATTTTTGCACAATCATCCCAAAACGCTTGTGCAAGTTAAAGATAATTACGGACCAAGAAAAGGCAGACGACTTAAAATAACCCCCACAGTTTGGCAGAGCGATACGGACGCAGCCGAGCAGTGAAAGCTATAATTGCCTCAAACAAAATCGCAAGAATCCCAGAGGTTTTTTTTTCCTCCTGCTGCATGGCTTTGGAGGAACACAGCTGGTCTGTAAAAAAAAAAAAAAAAAAACCTTCAGACATCAGCTCTGAGTCAGACTGGTCTGCACTGATGCAACACAACACAACCAACACGGATACTCAGACTGAGAGGAAGTCAGACCAGGGACAGTTCTACAGCTCAGCTACAGTGTGTCACGTCCAAAAACAAACGAGGAATGTCACTGGTGTCCTGGAAGTGTCCTGAGCTGAGGTGTTTGACTTAAAGAGAGAGAGAGAGAGAGAGAGAGAGAGGGAAAGAAAGAAAAGAGAAAGAGAGGAATGGGGGAGAAGAAACAGTTAAAGAACAGGAGAGAGAGGAAAGAGACAGAGAGGAGAGAGAGAGAGGAGAGAGAGAGAGGAGAGAGAGGGGAGAGAGAGAGAGGAGAGAGGGAAAGAGAGAGAGAAGAGAGAGAGAGAGAGAGGAGGAAGAGAGAGGGAGAGAGTAGGAGGAGAGAGGAAGAAGAGAGAGTAGGAAGAGAGAGAGATAGAGAGAGGATAGAGAGAAGGAAGAGAGAGGAGAGAGAGGGAGAGAGAGAGAGAGGAGAGAGAGACAAGGAAGAGAGAGGAGAGAGAGAGAGGAAGAAGAGAGAGAGTAGGAAGAGAGAGAGGAGAGAGAGAAGGAAGAAAGAGGAGAGAGAGATAGAGAAAGAGAGGAGAGAGAAAGAGTAGGAAGAGAGAGAGATAGAGAGAGGACAGAGAGAAGGAAGAGAGAGGAGAGAGTAGGATAAGAGAAGAGAGAGAGAGAGAAAGAGGAGGGAGAGAGAGAGAAAGAGGAGGGAGAGAGAGAGGAGAGAGAGATAGAGAGAGAAAGGAAGATAGAGGAGAGAGAAAGAGTAGGAAGAGAGAGAGATAGAGAGAGGAGGGAGAGAAAGAGAGTAGGAAGAGAGAGAGATAGAGAGAGGAGGAGGGAAAGAGGAAGGAAGAGAGAGAGGAGAGAGAGAGAAAGAGGAGAGAAGAGAGGGGAGAGAGAGAGAGGGAGAAGAGAGAGAGGAGAAGGAGGGAGAGAAAGAGAGAGGAGAGAGGAGAAGAAGGAGAGAGGAGAGGGGAGAGAGAGAAGAGAGAGGGAGGAGAGAGGAGAGAGAAGAGGAGAGAGAGAGAGAGAGAGAGGAGAGAGAGAAGAGAGAGAGAGAGGGAGAGAAGAGAGAAAGAGAGAGAGAGAGGAGAGAGGGAGAGAGAGAGAGGAGAGAGGGAGAGAGAGAGAGAGAGGAGAGGGGGAGAGAGAGAGAGAAAGAACTTTTAAACCTTCAAAAAACATATTTAGATTTCTGAAAAGGCACTGAGGCCAAATGTTCAAAGCTCAATCTCGTCACATCACTGAGACTGGACTTGGTCAGAGGGACTAATACAAGACCAAAGTCTTACTTCTGTCACACTGCCTCAGGGCAGCTGTGGCTACAGTACTACCTTACCATCACTGGAGTGTCAAGTGGATCAAATATTCTATGTGACGCATGAGAGTTTAAAAGACACACACGGTTATCTGTGACTGTGGTTTTGTTTACCAAATTACCAAATTATAGTGATTATCATTTGTGTTGACTTTACAGTCCATAGTGTCATTTATTTTTAAGAGTTACACAATAGAAAATATGATGATGTGGTACAGTTGTGATATTTCAGCCTGACTTTTTACCAGTGTAGTTCTGACAGAATTGTTCTGAGAGCTGTGTGCTCGTTTATTGCTATAACACTGGCTAACGTGAGAAAAAAACACTACTTTCTAGTAAAAACAAGACTATTCTACTCAAATTTAAAAAGAAAAAATAAATCAAAAGGACTTTTCCAGATCAAAAAGCTCCAACAACCATCAGAAGCAAGAATACAATAGCCTGAGTTCTATGGGAAATGCACCTCTCTCAGAATCCCTCTTGTATGTGACTGAGGCTGGGTTTTGAAAAAGTTAAGACATATTATACATTTTCTGAATCCTCAGGTTTCAGAGAATAATTTGAGATCACATTTACGTGTCTGTCATGTTCCTAGAGATTTCAGCGAGAAACCTAGCAAAACAGTTCAGGAAAAAATGGTAAAAAAATTGTTCTCATGTGACAGTTTGAAAAGCTATAGTTGCCATGGTAATCATGAGAGAGGACAACAAATGTACCTAATGAAAGACAAGATTGTTTTCTTCAAAATGATACCAAACATGATAGTTTAAATGATTACCTGATGGGCGGTACATGGTCTAAACTTTAATATGTCAAAAGTATGATTTATACATTTCAAAGGTGGATATTTATGTTATCGCTGAAGCTCAGAAAAGTCTATCAAAATATATGATAGCCCTTGCCACCTCTGATGAGCCCCGTTTTCGGTCTGGCCCATGGACTAGCTGCCCTCTCTCATCTCTCTCCCCCTCGTGACAAACGGCTTAATTCTCGTCTCTGATTGGCCAGCGGCTCGTCTTTTAACTCATTCAGAACTTATCCTGGTCTGGAGCAGGTTATGAGTTTGTCTCATGTTGCCATAGAGATCTACCCCGATGGGAAGTGATCCAGTTTCGTAGGACCAGACCAGGATTAACCCCGAACTTACCTCGCTAAACCCCAATCTAGCTTCGTAGTACAGGGCTCTGGTTTAGACCTAGTTCAGACCTGGTTTAGACTTGATTTAGTCCTGGTTTAGACCAACAACAGCAAAAATGGACTCTAAAATATTCTTAAAATCCAAATATAAAACAGTTACAATAAAATAAATCTTTATTGTGAAGTAAGAGTAGACTATGTTATATGTGTAGCTTTTATTAAGTATTCATTTTGCTTTTTGAGACTTGTGCGTCTAGTTTGCAAAAGCCATTATTAGTCTCTCCTTCTGTCCTTAGACCTCCTTCTGTCCTTAGACTCTCCTTCTGTCCTTAGACTCTCCTTCTGTCCTTAGTCCCTCCTTCTGTCCTTAGACCCTCCTTCTGTCCTTAGACCCTCCTCTGTCCTTAGACCCTCCTTCTGTCCTTAGACTCTCCTTCTGTCCTTAGACCCTCCTTCTGTCCTTAGACCTCCTTCTGTCCTTAGACTCTCCTTCTGTCCTTAGACCCTCCTTCTGTCCTTAGTCCCTCCTTATGTCCTTAGACCCTCCTTCTGTCCTTAGACTCTCCTTCTGTCCTTAGACCCTCCTTCTGTCCTTAGACCCTCCTTCTGTCCTTAGACCCTCCTTCTGTCCTTAGACTCTCCTTGGCCGTTTCTCAATCCACGTACTTGTGCAGACTTGTGTGCTCGTGGACTTGTGAAACGTCACTCTCCACGTAACAAGTCCTGTTCCAATTCAAAGTTCGCTTCTCGGGTACTCCGCTGAAAATCCCCGGATGAGAACTTGATCCGCCCCTTTCACCGGGGATGCATCGGAGGAGACTTGTCCGTACTTGGCTCAGTATATTTCCCACAATGCACTTCATACCGCACGCACTGGAGGCTGATCACCGCAGCTTTTCACCCGCTGCCCTCTCCTCTGCGCGCACCAAGAGCAGCCTGGCACTCACGCCATGGATCTATTATATTATCGACTCACGCACAGAACCGGCAGACTCACGCACATGGAGCAGGTCAAACCCCGCGCACAGAACCACAGACTCGCGCACGGAGCAGGTCAGAACCGGTCTGGCAGTTACGGCCCACTTCAGTGCAGTTAATTACGCATAATGTAAAGTCATCCTCAACACTACAGAATTATGCTTCTTGAGTAAAATTGCTTCTAAAATGCACACAAAAATAAATAAATTCTCAGGTTAAATTAGGCTGCTCGTTTACAGCCTAAATATTTCACACAAGCCTAATAAAAATGTGATTTTTAGCTGTCATTTTCATGATCAGGATTTACAATAATCATCACATAAGAATGGCCATAGTGAAAATAATGCTTTTATAAAAAAATATTATTAGTTCTTAGAATAACCCATTTTACACTATATTTCATATACAATACTGTAATAAATAGTGTAGAAATATGAACAGTACTGCTGCTTTAGTTGTTTAATCATTTCAGATTCACTTTTTTTTTTTTTTATGTCAAGCGCACACGTGAGCTGTATTTCCTGTGATGTCATCAAGTTCACTTGTTCCAAAACTCAAAAAGCTAAGTACGAGCTTGTGAACTCCTCAAGTCCATTCTCCAAGTCTGTTCCCACAAGTCTGTACCAGGAGTACACAAGTACAGAGTCTGCAGACTGGGAATTGAGAAACGGCCTCTGTCTCTGCTCAGGTCAGTAACATGTAGTAGTGATGGGAAAAGTGAAGTCTCGTGAACCAAGGGGGCTTCACAGCCAAACTCCGCCCAAAGCTTCAACAAAGTGAAGCTTCAAATATACTGCCCTCACCTGGAGAGACCAATGTATCACAAATAATAGAACATTTATTCTAATTATCTTTTTTTTTCATGTTTTTGTACTTTTGTCATTATTTATAGTAACAAGGATGTTTATAAAGTATTTTGTGTTCAGAGTCGTTTTTTCCATGATTTTATCAATTTTTCACAAACTGAAGCTTCAGTCATGTGACTTCCTTGCAGCTGAACCACGGTTCATTTCAAGGCTTCATTGGACACGCCCACTTTTGCTCGACACAGGCTTCGAAGTCTTGTTTCATTTTGCCCATCACTACCGAAGACTTGTGGGCTGCTCTGCTGAGGAGGCATGAGGTGTGCAGGTCGAAGCACCAGACCAGCGAGGGCACCATGAGAGCCGAGCAGCAGAGCCAGCCTAGCCTAAAGCCTGGACCCCTGGCAAAAAGTTTTCCTGTTACAATGACAAAAACTCACAGAACTTTCCTCAAAAGACTAATTGTAATAAAACCACTGAAACTTCATTGTGTGTCCTGACTTGTCTCGCTGTTGTGTGGTGTATGTGCTGATAAGTTCATTTGGCAAAAATGACTCTCACAGTCAGACTTGTATTTGTAGGAACAGACGTTTCTACATTTCGTTAGCATGCGGCTAGCGTTAGCATCGTGAGCTCTAGCCTGTACTCAGACTGGTGTCGTAAATATGTGATGATATGGTCTCTGTATTTTATAATGAGGTGACGTTTATATTGTGGGTTAAACTACCATTAGACCCACAGTTTGTGATGTTTTGTCCACAGCTACAATCTAACAGTGATGCCCAATGAACCTGCATGTTTTTGGAGGAAACCAGAGAAAACCCACTCTGACACGAGGAGAACATACAAACTCCACCCAGAGAGATGGTGAGATGTTGATATGGTCCGACCCGGGAGTCGAACCCACGACCTCCTTGTTGGGAAGCCAGAGCTCTAACCTCTGAGGGAGAAAAATAAACATGTTATGTTTAATAGGCTGAGTTCACATTACATCACAACATTCTATACAGACCAATAATACCAAACACAGGGGCCGTGAAAACTGAGAATGATCCAGAACATTATCCTATACCTGATTATTGAAAAATAGAACTTAGCTAAACATTTTTATTTGTCATCAATGCTGCTTTTATAAACCAACTAATATTATTTCAAAGCATCTTAAAGTTGTAAAAAGCATGAGCATCACTTGTTAAGTTTATATTTAAAGTGTTAAAGAATGTTTACCACTGCATCCAGGTTATTAGCATTTGCATCTATTGGGCCTTACTAAAATGATCATCATTGTTTCTTGTTCTTTTATCTAATAGTTTTAAGTTTTCATCTGTCCCTCACTCACTCCTGTCACTCAAACTGCGTCGCCATAGTTACTCACACACAGAGGGGAAAGGGGCCGGGCCTGCTGCTTTGGGGAGAGAGGAGACCATGGATCTATTATATTATCTGGATACGGTATTGCTAGCTTGCAGCCGTTGTAAATCAGCCCCAGTGGCCGCTCCATTGGTACTGCAGCGGGAAAATTCCTCAACAGGCTAGTAAGGATTTTTTCCCCAGAGCGCAATACAAACACAAACCGCCCGTGTTCACCAGAAACAGCATCTACAGCTTTAAGAACTGATGGACTTTGTGGCGATTCTTACCTAGATTCACATCATAAACTTTTTTCCGGTTCAAAAGGTTTTAGTTTCGTATAAAACGTCTTTTTAAGCTTTAGCTTCGGCTACCGCTGCTAACACTGTAACTGCCGCTCTGATTGGTCAGAACGGTCACATGTGAGCTTTCGGCTTCTTTCGGATTCACTCAGCTCGAGCTCGGCCCGCTCTTCGCGGGGGGAGTTACGGAGGAACACAACTGTGCATGTTCCATAGCCTGTAGAGCACCTAGCAAAAGGCTAAAGCTAACGGCCATATTGGCAACGAACGCCAGTGAGCAAAAGCCATTGACGCACAGCGCCCGCCATCTTTGATCACCAGAGCTTGGAGGAGACCGAGCTTTAAAGGTGACCTATTGTGTCAAATTCAGTTTTTAACCTTGTTATAATGGCCTCCCTTCATCATTAGTTTACTCAAAGTTATATTTGAATTGATTCATGCATGTGTGAGTAATCTTGTTTGTTCTTCAGCTGGAGCTCAGGTGCTCAGAAATCCCCGTTCTCACCTACCACCTATCCGCTCCCACTTTTACTTGATATATTTCAAAAGATTAATTCTCAAATTGAACCATTAATGGTTCAAAACTGTCCCAGAGCCACTTTCCAACAATAATTAGTTATTTAAAATCTGTTGTATTTTACAGTTACATTTTAAAATGAAGAGGCGGGCTTATCAGATCTGCAGTTTTGAACAGGAAGTCAGTAGAGCTGTTTTTATTTTCAAGTCTTTTTAGATCAACTTTGTGTTTTACAATGAACAAAAGGTAAATTACTGATCTGCATATGATCTAGTTTCTTACTAAATAGTTTGAAAAAACACAATAGGACCCCGTTAACTTTATGTGATAAAACCTCACAATAACTTATGAGCTATGTAGTTTAACTCTCAAAACACAAGACGCTAGATTAAGCATGAGACTTGGCTGCACTGACCCGAGGAGAAACAACAATCTCTTAACTTTACATATTAAGCTACTGTATATGAATGTCCCCCGAGACTGTTATTACGTGAGAAAGAGACACTAAACAGGTGCGAGGTTTGGATTTGTCTGTTCAATGTGTAAAAGTGAAATGCAGTGAAAATGCAGTGGTTATTCTCTGACTGTGAATTTAGTTGTAGCTAACAACACATTGACAAAGTTAACATGAAAAGCTTAGCCGACATTTACTAAAAGAAAGCAGATGAATAGACCCCTTGCATGTTAGTAAACATTGCGTCAAATTCTGGTGGGCGGAGCTCAGCCGGAGGCAAAAGACGACGTTACCTCCATCTAAACCAGTGTAAACTAGCTCGTTTTTGGAGGGATTTTTAAACACAAAAGCAGAAAAAATGTCAAATTCTGATAGAAACGGTCAGGATATGTATCGTGTCTTACTCTGTGGGGCCTCACACAGACTTTGGTGAATTATTTTGACGGATGGAAGCATTTGGTCTGAGCTTGTTTGGTTTGTCATGGATCAGCATCTGCTTATTCACATGACTGAAGAGGCTCAAAAAGTGTCCAAGTTGAATCTCCTCCTCTTTGCCTCAGCCGCCTGCCCTCGTCTGCAATCCAGGCAGAGATTTTCGCATCTTGAACACACCTAAGAGTCGTGTTCAAGATGGTCAAGGCGGTGCAGTCGGCTCGAGGCGTTAAGGGGGGTCGGGTCTGATTGATCTCTCGCGCTGTCATCTGACAGGACCCCCCTTAACGCCTCGAGCCGACTGCATCGCCTTGACCATCTTGAACACGACTATTAAATACAGCGACGTGGACACTCGCTACGTACCACGAAGAGTTTAGATCAGTGTCTTTCGCCGCTACCTCTCTCTCTCTCTCTCTCTTCTTCTTTTCTCGCCGCACACGTAACTGAAAATGTGCGTTTTCTCTCGCTCGTCTCTCTCTCTCCCATGGATATACTTTATTATCTCCCTCCTCACTCACTTGGCAACTTCAGACACCGCAGTGGTTTTGCTCTGACGCAGCTGCCAGTCATTCCTTAAGCGCACGTGTTTAGTGCGGCTCTGAGTCTTGACCCGGACCCGGCCTGGGCCCAACAACTAAGCGAGAAACGTGGGCCTGGCTGGGTTCGGGCTCGGGTCCTCTACGCACGCATTCACGTACACCACGCATTACAAATCAAAACATAGCGCCCCAAAGAAAGGAATGACGCCTAATATCCCAGTTTGTGTCCAGGTCAGGACCTGTTGGAGGCAGAATGTCTGGTGTGCAGAGTAACTCAAGTTTAGCATAATTAACCCTTTGGGCGCCAAGGTTTTTTCAGTGGAAATGCGGTTTTTACTCTCCAACTTTCCAAAGGCTGTAGCTTAAATATACTTAAGATAGAGCTCTACTATAAATTGGAAAAGTGTTAGGTATTAATCAAAGATTATAAATATGGTAATATATTGTATATATGTAGAATATTATTTATGTTATGTCCTTATTATTGCATGTTTTTTAGACCCGCTGAATAAGATTGTTTTTGACAGTAAAAACAGGGAGATATACATGCTTTATTATTTATTTTTTTCATTTTTTTAGTGGAATAATGAATTAGAAATAGCACCAATAAGACTCTCTCCCCGCTCCTCCCCCTTGCTAACCTCCGCGGTGCGTCCTGTCGCTCTCCCCCGCCTCCTCGCACTGATGCCGGGGGGACTTCGGCGGGCGCGCCGGTGGCGTTAACCTCCGTAACCACTCTCCCCCTCCTTCTAGAACCTACATACTATCCCTGCCCCATGTCCTACACGTGTTTTGGAACAGGAAAAGTTTGTTTCGGATCAGTTCGCGCTGTTATTTGTCCCTCCAAGCGGACCGCCCGGAGCGGCTGCCGTGGCTCTACCGCTGCTGAGATCAGCGTACCGATTCTCACTCTCACTCCCGCTCTCATTGTCTGAGAACGCATTCGTCTTCCTCACAACGTGAATCTACCAGTATCAGGCTCAAAGCCTTCGCTCTAGTCAAAGTTTCACCAGTATTTTCTCGCAAAAAGTTAGACCAGCGCTGCAACGCCTCGTCTCCCTCTCGCCTCACTTCACACACAGCTGACTTAAAAAAGCAGCCCCTTTGACCCGCCCTCGTTGAGTTTTATCCAATAGGAACCTATGGTAATTTTGGGCTTAAAAGAAAGCTCTGGATGTCGACCATCTAGTGGAAGCAGGTAGAAACAGTGTTTTTGATTTTAACAAGAGAGAGAGGCCGTTTTCTCCGGTGAAGTTACGTGTCGCAATATTGCGACGGTGGCGCCCAGAGGGTTAAACAAACTGCATTGATGTTCTATGAACAGAATCAAAACAACTTTGTCAATGAAACTGTGGCACAGAAGAGTTTTTATGACATGTGACTTAAAAGAGAAATGGAATATTATAAAGAATAGAGCCTACCTCTGTGATGTTACATTTAGTAATCCAGTTCTAATAGTTTAAAGGTGTATTGTGCAACTTAAATAAATAAACTATAAAAAAACTTGAATACTTGTTTTTATTAAGCTGTATCTGTGTTTTTTTTTAACATAACAGATGTTAAAAGTGTTAAGAAGTTTAACATTATTTAATTAAATTATTAAATGTTAAGCATAACAGCTCAATAAGTTTTATTTTTACGGTGTTAAAAAGTTTAAAAACATAGTAAAAGTGTTCGATCCGTATGTGTCATCCCAATCTAGTCACCCTATTTTATGGCTAAAACGAGCTTAAACAAGTAATTTCATCAAAACCATGAACTCACCGGACTGATTTGTGTCTTCTGAAGCCATGGCTCAGGGTGAAGACATTTCAAAACTCCGGTTTAGTGTCTCCACAGTTATGCCGTGTCCGAACCTTTTTTTTCCTGAGTTTTATGTCGTTTACTCATCATACATTTTAATTGGCAAATAATAATTCTTTTTTTTAAAACAAAAGTCAGGATTTGTGTGTGTCCTTGAGTTTGACAAACCACCCCGTCACATCAACCTGGTCTCTCTACAGAATGTGTGTTGTTATGTCAAATGGCAGGACAAAGATTGAAGTGACATTGTTAGAGCCACTAGAGGCACCAAGTTTAAAATGAGACAAATCCCACTCACATTTCTGTTTTAAAATGTACATTTTCTAATCTTAGATGGGTCTGTAAAGCATAACCATATTTCCTAAAAATTCATTCCAATAACCGGTGTACATGGTTGGGTCTCATAACTATCTCTATCCCTGAAATGTAGCCAGAAGTTTTTAATGGAAAAAGACTAATTACTGCTAAGGAAATTTAGAGAACCATATCATATTTTTGGGCTCCGGTAGAACCAGCAGAAAGGGTCGTTCCCATAAGGCATGTTCTAGTCATACGTCCCTACAATATGTTAAAGACACGTATGTGTGTGTGTGGATGTGTGAGTGAGGTAACGTCTGCCTGTACATAACACTGTGCCTCCTGAGCATTTCACACACATCACATTATCAGTGCTATCAATCTGTCTGCACTCTCCTCCTCGTCTGGACGGCTGGATTCACGGTGTGGACACTTTAAAGCTGCTCTGTGGAACACGAGGGTCGGCGGCCGGTCGGGGATGAGTAAGAAAAGAAGGGGACATCTTTAATGCTTGTATTTTTGCCCCAATGATGAGAATTGACGTAACATTGATCTGAACTACAGCACTGAAAGTCGTCACATGCATTCATTCATTTTCAAAACGGGCCTATTCTGAGAGGAACAACAACCTGTCAAACCCTAGCCCTGTTTTTTGGTGCAAAACACTCAAACAATTAACTACTTTAATCACTGAATGTGGACCCCAGGATGTGTAGTTGTTGCTTTGGCAATAACTAATGGGGATCCTGAAGAAAATAAAATAAAATCCTGAATAAATGAAATGAATGGACCTTAGGAAGCGATTCCCAATGTCAAAATATTTATAATTATCATGGCATCTAAAACAATTCCAGTAAAATGATTATTATTATTTTTAACTCCCTCTGGTGGCCCAAACTACACAGCAAATTCCCCTCTTTGGAATAAAGTCCTGTAGGAGTTAATGGCAACCCTTTTAAAGTGTATATATAGGTCCACCGATTCTACCCAAAACTGGTGTCAAACTACTCATTTTTTTGGTGTTGATCCTTAACCCCTTTCTAGGGGTTGTAATAAACCCACCTGGGGTGTTAAAATAAAACTTCATTAAAACGTTTTTTGAGACATTTCTTACACCCTCCGGGGGTTAAATTTGACCCCTAAATGGGGTTTATTAGAACAATATTTTAAAGGTCTGGGACTAGCCTAAGTCTGTCTGTGAGGGCTAACAGCTGAAACAAAGCGAGAGCTTAGCTTAGCATAGCTTACCTCAATAGCTGCAACAGCGGAGCCGTCGTCACTACATTTGGGCTGGAGGAGCGCAGACAATATGTAGTTGACTTAGTTTCCCTGTGCACGAAATACAGCATTAAGTGTCATATTTTCTACATTTATCCTTAGCTTAAGTTTGTCTGTAAGGACTGATGATTTACGCTGTTGACGAGGAGGCACAACGGCACAGACTGCTAAACACAACAGACAAAAGGAGACAGACGGTGTTCTGGCAGAGTTGCGTTCATGATCAAGTCTGACGACCTTGTAGTCAAATTTATGATGTATGATAGCTCGATTAGATGGAGAATTGCTACCGGAACACAAAGATGCTGTATCCCAGAACACACAGCAAAACACATAGAATAAACTCCAAAAATATTACACTGTTGCACTTTTTAGCTTAACACCCATTTTTTCTACCCCTCAAATTTGCTGTGTACTTCTCATTTGAGCCACCAGAGGGAGTGTACCTGTCACATGAATCTTCAACTTTGCCCGTGTCCCATTCGAGATGGTAGTTCTTGTTTTTTCTCGTCATTATCAAAATTGTTCCTGTAAAAGAACACAGTAAAACTTCCTAAAAACAAACTTATATATATAAACAAAAAATATTAGCATCTGAAACATAAATACATTGAGTTTTTAAATAAAGAAGAGAGTAAATATGTTGCTCAAAAGCAGAAAATGACCTTTTGCAAGTCCATCGGTGTTTTTTACAGTTGATACAAGTGGCATGTGACAAAATGTGGGCCCATAAGAGAAAATGAAGACTAGCCCCGCGATCTTGCCCCCCGGTCTTAACGCGAAGTCTTAGTTATTCCTCTGTTGGCCTCTAGTGCGCTCTCTCCTAGAGCTCCTCTGTGAGTGCAGCAGGTGTGGTGCCCGCCAGATGTGTGGGGTACAATTTCATTCAGTGAACGGCCTAGACGTGTCATGTCTGTGTCACGTGAGCAGTGCATTAATAACACAGCAAAAGTTACTACAAGAGCTTCAGTTTGGGAAAAAGTGTAATACTAAAAATGTTTTTGGTAAAAGTCTATTCAAATGAGACAGACATTAACAACTTTGTCTAAAAAATGTATTTTCTTTTACATAAAGCCTGTTGACTTAATATAAAAAGAATCAGATTATAGAGTGAACGGCAGTGTCAGTGTGAATGCAGCTCTGCCCACAACAGAGCAGAGAGATAAAGCCAGGAGAGCGCGGTGCTGCATGAGGTTCGGCCCCTTCAGCGCTTTTTGGGTCAGCGCGGGCCGCAGCCACACGCACCAGGCCGCCGGACGTTTCTGACCAGAGGCTGTTGATTTTACGGCGGTGAACACTGTGAGTGAGCACGAGGAAGAGCACGGAACCGTTTGGCACAGTCTGGACCAGAGCCCCGCTTTACCTGGACCACCGCGCGCATCCAGACACCAGACGGATGGACACAACCCCGCGCTCGTTTGTTCAGGGGCTGCAGACGCGGTCACGCACTAAGGACCCTCCGTGCGCATCACACTGGGACCGGGAGCCTGAACCAGGACCGGGAGCCTCGTTACGGGCAGTTGTCTTCTTATTCAAAAGGATTAACATGCCGCTGCTTTTTTTCATAAACTGTTCACGCACGGATCAAGATTCTGAGGTAAGTCTCATGTCCGCACATCGGATCATTTTATTATAACCTTAGATCGACATAACAGAATATTGTTAAAGGAAAAACACAAACTTATTGAAGCCAAGTCTGACTAAAGAGTGAATCCATTTTATTTTACAAATATATTACCTAATTCAATAACTGAATTAAACTTGCTTTTTTAACTAAATAACTGACAAATTTGAATTTAAAAATGCATAAAATAATAATAATAACAATAATAATAATAATTATTATTATTATTATTTCTTAATATTTTCCTGTGAACTTCTTGCACTGCTCCACGGTTATGTTGTGCAGGTTCACTAATTGAACTGGTATCAGACAAAGCAGAGCGCGTGCTGGAGCTGCTCTTTGGAGCTCATAGCGGCCAGCACACGGAAACATCTCTTTGCGCCCGCGTCAAGACATCCGCCGGCCGGAAAATCGCGGCCATTGTGTTTGCTGAATTCATTCTTCCTGCTGAGGGCGCACCTATCCAACCTTTCAACTGCACACAACACCCATGAAAACACAAAACCCACAAAAGGTGCATGATGCCTGTTGGAGCTCATGAATTATCTGACAGCAGAATACCAAGATGGCATTGAGTGACATCCTCAACTGTGAAGACATGAAGAAGGCTCTCGATGCATTTGCAGTCGTTGAGTTGTTTGGCATTAAGAAGTCTTTCGAGATGGTGGCCTGAAGTCTGCGGCCGACGTCCAGAAGGTGTTTACGGTGTTGGACGCGGACTACAGCGGCTTCATCGAGGAGGAGAAGCTCAAATTGGCCTTGAAGAGTTTATCCAAAGATGGTAGAAATCTGACAGAAAAAGAAACTAAAGCATTTTAAGAGCGGCCGATAAGGACGGGGACGGAGAGATAGAAGTGGAAGAGTTCACTGCTTTTGTGAAAGAATAATGATGACTGTCTCCTTACTACATCCTGGTGGTCTTGAGTCTCCAGATCATCCCTGGCGTCGTCCATGCGGCAATTAACATAAAGTGACAACTTAAAGTTTATCGGTGGATTAAGAAGGAAAATAACACATGGCACCAGGCAACAGAAAAATGACCTGGGCTCCAGAACCAATTTTCTTACTAAGATCAACCAAGCAACTATGCAATCAAATTCAACTGCTTTTTATTCTGGTCAGATTTTATGGGGAGGAGATGAACATTGTGTGTGGTGCTTCATCAGATATAATCTGGACTTGTGTGCGTGTCGTCACATGTTCATCACATGACGCTTGGGCAGTGTTGAGTAGAATACTTTGAATATGTATTCCATTACAGAGTACTGAATACTTGGTAATCTGTTCACCAGGTAAACAAGTGTTCTAATAACTTGTGAACACAGCTCTGTTTCAGTCTCACTCATCAGAGCTGAGCTTCAGAGCATGTTCCAGTGTCACAAATCCATTGCTAAAAGTCTGCTGCACAGACTTTGATTGTTTTATTAAAAGAATCAGAGCCAAAACAAATGAATCTCATCAGTAGTTCCAAAGGAAGATTGACTGTGCAACAAGTTGCTGCAGTGAAACATTCTGCATTGGTTTTCTGTGGTGACTTTAACAACGGGTCTACAATAAACAAAAATAATGCAATGTATTCAATTGATTTTATAAAAGTAACTGTATTCTAAATACCTCAATTAAAAGTACTCATAAATAGTACAACTAAGGTACATGTGTTCTGTTAGCCCCCAAACACTGTGCTTTGGTTGGAAAACATTTAAACCTAATTGACAGTATGCTGAACAAACACAAAAAGACCATGATTGGATCTTGCTGTGTGGGTCGCTTTGCTCACAGGTTTGACGAGAGCATTCCAACAACTTCTGCCGTGAAAGCATTTTCTTCTATGTATCGGTAAGAGATGGTTTATTACCTGACCATCTCTTACCGATACTTTTGTAAATACTTTAAAGTAAGTCAGAGACGTACTCCGCCCACTCCTGCACCTCAAACAGACTGACCAGTGTCAGAAGGAGTTTACATAACCCACCTGGGCGACTTGTTTGTCTCGTCATCTTGATGTGACATCGGCGTGAACTGAAAATGCACTGACCACGTTTGACCATCGTGCCAGCACAGTCGCAGTTTTTGCACAAATAACTGAAAAATGTGCACAAAACTGTTCAAAAAAGGTCTAGAAACAGTACATTATTCAATTTTGACCCCATATACTTGTACACAGTTTGACAGTGAAATAATAGTTGATTCTGTGTTTAGTTTCTCTCTTTTAATAGGTTAGGGATCATCCCTAACCTATTAAAAGAGAGCTTCTACTGTGTTCCTAAATAGCCTACATCAAGAAGAAAGCTTTGAATTTCGTCAATTAGGCCCTGACGACAAAAACAATGGGAGCTAGTTTTGGTTCTGCCTAACAGTCAGCGGTCACATCCATATTTGTCGTCACATGTTCCTGTATGACCAATCATAATAGTGGACTATGTCCAATAGCTGGGTTAAACACGTTCTGAGGATTTCTGCTTCAAATCAGGATCATTACATGTGCGTGTAAAGATTAACATTTTGGAACAAGGTTTTGCAGTCCTTTCTGTAGCCAATAGTCTGTTTTTTCTCGTGTCAAAATATTCTAATATAACGTCATGTGTGTTTTTAGTTCTAAAACATGAGATGCCACAGCAGAAGCACAAGAGCACATTCACAGCTGTACAAATACTCTTTATGTCCTCTAAAAACCAGACTCTCCTTTATGTATTTGCAGATAAGTGCGTGATAAATGGACGAGCAGGATGTTAGAAGTCTGAATTGTTCACTGAAAGCCGGTGTCACTGGCAGCAGACAGCGCTCAGCCTATTACTGCGTCTGAGAGATGAAGAAGAAGAGGAGGAGGAAGAAGAATCTCTCGAAAAAAAACATGACACTAATCGCCCAGACACAACAACTGTCCACAGGATCCACCAAATGATTCTAAATGTTTTATCCGTCTGAGGCGCCGTCTAGACCGTTGAATGGGAGACTGACGAGTGTTTGTCTGAAAGAACAGGCCTTTCTGTGAACTTCTGTGCACTTAATAGAGAGGAGAGTATGAGATGTGTCCAACGCCGCGTGTGTGTGATCAGAGCAGGATGATGTGACAAAACATGTGTGTGCAAATGTCAAATTGAGATGTGATTATACACAGAACTAATTGTTCAGATAACTTTTGAGACTGGACTTGGACTTGTCTCTCTTTGACTTGGACTTGGACAACACGGTGGCGCATAGCCACCTCTGGCCTCATAGCAAGAAGGTCCCGGGTTCGACTCCCGGGCCGCCTGTGGCCTTTTTATGTGGAGTTTGCATGTTCCTCCCGTGTCTGCGTAGGTTTCATCCGGGTACTCCGGTTTCCAATGTCCAATGTGCCTCCCCTCCCCAGGACTACAGATGGAAATTAGCTGTAAACTACAATCTGGTACAAGCATGTCTGCCATTGTGCTTAATGTAATTGTACATTGTCCTTAATAAACTTTACCTTACCTTACCTTACTTGACTCGGACTTGTCTCTCTTTGACTTGAAAGTAGACTTGGACTTGTCTCTATTTGACTTGGGACTTGACTCTCTTTGACTTGGACTTGACTTAGACTTGTCTCTCTTTGACTTGGACTTGTCTCTCTTTGACTTAGACTTGACTTTGACTTGTCTCTCTTTGACTTGGACTTGACTTGGACTTGTCTCTCTTTGACTTGGGACTAGACTTGGACTTGTCTTTCTTTGACTTGGGACTAGACTTGGACTTGTCTCTCTTTGACTTGGACTTGTCTCTCTTTGACTTGGGACTTGACTTGGACTTGTCTTTCTTTGACTCGGGACTTGACTTAGACTTGTCTCTCTTTGACTTAGACTTGTCTCTCTTTGACTTGGACTTGTCTCTCTTTGACTTGAGACTTGACTCTCTTTGACTTGGACTTGTCTCTCTTTGACTTGAGACTTGACTTGGACTTGTCTTTCTTTGACTCGGGACTTGACTTGGACTTGTCTTTCTTTGACTCGGGACTTGACTTGGACTTGTTTCTTTTTGACTCGGGACTTGACTTGGACTTGTCTCTTTGACTCGGGACTTGACTTGGACGTGTCTCTCTTTGACTCGGGACTTGACTTAGTCTGTCTCTGTCCGTTTGTGTGTATTCTAATTGCTGTCTGCTCATGTACTTTGAGCAGACAGCAGCTAGATTTTCCTGATTTATACTGACTCTTCATTGGACACGACCAAAACTACTGCTTTTGTGCCTGAGAGCAAGACATACCTCTGTCTGTGGCTATGCTGATCATATCGCAGTGAGCAAAAGGAATAAAAGTAAGCACGACTAAGGTAAGCTAATGTTTATTAATGACAACAAACAATGACACTAACCACAAAGGCAGAGATGCTTCTACCAGACTATAGCTTTTACAGCTCATTTCCACCTGTAGTCCCGAGGAGGCACATAGGACATGTTTTTAGTGGTAGGAAGAAACTGGAGGAAACCTACACAGACACGGGGAGAACAAGCAACTCCACATAGAAAGGCAGTCGAACTCAGGACCTCTTTGCTATGAGGCCAGAGTGCTAACCGCGGCGCCACCTTGTTACCATAGTCGGCTTAGTCCATTAAGGGTTGCCAGTGACTGGAGCTTAAGTTTGTGACTTTGGGCCAGAAGAACTCACAGTGACGAGGCAGAAAAATGAGCACAGCATACAAGAGCGCCACATGTTTTGGGCTTTTCACATCACACTATTTGTGACTCTGGGCCATTAAAATACCAAAAGAAAACTTTGTGAGCAGACAATGGCCCTCCTGTTGATAAAGCTTTACTTCCCTGTCTTAAAAATGATATTATGCAATAACATGTGGACTATGTTACAATGAGGACAAGCCCTGGGACAAAAATGAAACAAACAGAATCGCACAACCTACTAGATATAAGCTAAAGAAGCAGGCGGATGCATCAGAGCAGCAGCCATGAGGAGAGATGAAGGAAAGCTCATTTCTTCAGTGCGTTTCACAATGGTAACACACCAGATTTCACTCTTTTGGTGTCACTCCAATGACTGTAGAGTGTTTTCTGCCTGCCGGGGCCGTGACGTTATCGCAGTTCCTCGTACTGTGTTGTTGTCGTGGGATCTTTGACGTGGCGAGATCACTATTGTCATGAATCCTGTTTTATTTTGAAATGTTGTGTATGTGTTGGTTGTCACTTCCTGTCTGTTAAACGTCTGCCTAATGAGCTTCACCTGTTGTTTTCAAGAGTATTCAAGCCTCATGATTCTGTTGGTGTATTGTCATCGTCTGTCTTCTGATTTTGTTCTGCGTTGTTTGGAGGTCTACTTTGTTCATTAAAACCTTATTTTGCAGTTTTGCATTTTGTATCGCATTTGTATTTCTTTTGATTACCCCCACCTGACAGTTCTGCGAGACTTTTGCACTTGTCTTGATCTGATCTGAGCTGAGCTGTGCCTAGACTCGAGCTAATGGAGATTTAAAGTCTCATATGACGTTGTTTTAATGTCTGTATTTTGATGTTGTTTTCCTCATCATTTTCACCTCAGTGCTGGGATCATGGAAATAAAGACTTTTTCTTCTCAAAACAATATATGTTCAAAAGAGTGATATATATGTGCAGACAAATCCGTTGTTCACGAAAAAGTCAGACCTCGTAATTTTCATATCACTGTACGCTGCCGCCAGCTGACAGCCGCGCAAAAAAGTTTCGTCAAGATGGAGTTAGAACGGGCAGAGGGAGAGAGGATGGACAGCCTAAACAAACCTAGAGCAAGAAGCCAAAGTTTCCTTGAAATGTGTGCGGAGATTCAGCCACATTTTTGTGGATACAGCCTGGATAGTCACTAGTCCGCACCATACTCCAAGTTAGCTTGTTCGCGTCCGAGTTTATGTTGCTGGAAGATCAACTCAACGCGATGCGGGAGGGGGCAGAGCCAAGCCTTCCTTTCATTCCAAATCATTGTATCCACATTTGTGATCCAAGGTAACACGTAATATGCAGTGCTTTTGTTGTTGTTGCTGGCCCTGAACAGCTGCAAGTCCTCTGGATAGATCTGGCGCAGCGCTGTGCAGACACAGCGAGGGGTTTACTTCGTATCAACTTCTTTTTTTTGCATGCAACAAAGCTGGAAATTAGTCCATAACAAATGCAAGTGGAAAGAAATGTTAAACTATAATCTAAGCACAGCCACACAAAAAAAAGAATGCTAATAATGTTTAGCCAGTGTTTCTTCTCAGGTCTACATTATCTCTCCTGTGAATTGAAATCTACACTTTTGGCAATAATCAGTCGAGTCATCTGGGGAGAAAAAGTCAAGCTCCAAAGTTGATGCAATAAAATGAAATGTCACATTTAAATACCTGTATTGACCAACAAGGCGCTTGAAACCTCCTGTTGCAGCTTGTTGACTCCTGCCAGGTCAACAGCATAGGCTACTCTACCTTCTTTCCCAGTAATATTTGTTCTGCCAGCTAAACAACCCCAATTAACTCTTTTCATGAAGTGGCATCTTGCTTCACTGTTCTGCAGCTCCATCCTTCCAGACACAAGGATGGGCGCATTGTTTTCACAAAGTCCCTGACCATAAACATTACAAACGTGTGATACAATGCCCTACATGGTTTTTAAGTACTTTAACAATCCATGTAATTTTTTTTTTCCCACAATGTTTGATTTGGTCCAGGGTAGCACCAAAGGGGTCCATGTTTAACTTTTTTTTTCTTTGGCATAAATGATCTGGGAGAAAGCACCACAGTATTTAGTAACAAAATTACACAAGTTATACCATTTCAGCACTTAGGCCTACTACCAAGGTAGATAGCAGATTGCTCCCACTGCAACATCTTCTTTCAACAAACTCTGCAAAATAAAAATGTGCAGTCATTCAATAGCTTGATATAATGTATAATTTAGCTTCCTACTTTTGCCAATCGCGGCTGTTTACCCTCCCATAAAGGGGTCAACATGAGAGAATCCAGTACAGAGGCTTTGGCTTCTCTCGCCAATGAGGTTAGGCATGCATTGATTGCCTGACAAAACTTGTACTTTGCCTAGTCATTGAGGAGGATTTGTTTAGCATCTTTCAAGAAAGTACCATACCTTACTTGCTACCTCCTTATTTGGTGTCCCAAGTGTCCAGCCTGTATTGGGAGATCTTCCTCCAGAGGAGCAAGTTGTAAAACTGCAAAAAAGCAAATAATGTTAATCTGTACTGTTCAACTATGTTAAGAACACATATTACTTACAGATGTTTTTGTCCAATGTTCCTGGTTCAAACGACTCAGCTTGGACGCACTTGGGGGTATTTCGTACAACCTCTTGATTTTGGGGGACCTGGACCTCGACGCACTGGGGGCAGCAACAGGCTGAACAGCAATAGGCTTTGCATCCCCTACAGCTCTTAGCTTTCTTGGTACATGAGGCTGTGGGATAATGTATCTTGTCAGGTGGCTTAGGTTTATTTTATTCTTTAAACTGTCCTTAGCATCCTGGAGGTCCACATTCTTTGATCCAATGTTGAGATTCTGTATGACCTCAGCATGTCAGAAGCCATCTTGTCCCCTTTCCTCTGCTCCTGCCTAATGTTTTTTAACCACACCAAATCGTCCACTTTGAAGTGGTCGTCATGGCCACTTTGTCTCCTTTTGGTTCTGGTTTTCTTCTGGCTTTTTAATGTTAGTCTTCACTTCTGTATATACTTGTTGCCCTTTGAGGCCACTGGACACCTCTTCCCTTTGTATGAGGGAGTCTGTACTCCTCCCGCACCTGAAAAGTTGGTGGCATAGGTAAACTGAATTGAGATCATGAATATCAGTGATAACCGTATATTCCAGTGGGATCTGGGATGGTGAACGGGCCTCCCTTCCATACGATAAATACAGTAAAAAAGGACTGTGCCTTGTAGTCAGCTGCATTTTGTGTGCAGTGCAAACATTGTAGGTTGAAGGAACCTATCCCAAGTGGAGGGATTGTTCCTCAACATTTTGTTGAGGCACCTAGAAAATTGTGTACAGAACTGAGTACTGAAGGTACATTACATTGAAATGTGTAAGATGGATTTAAAATTTTCTGTGGTATGGCGAACAAAAGATTTGCTTGATTCCTAGTTTCTCACAGAGTTCTGCATTCACAGAACATTGTAAAATAAAAGTGTTACCAGTAAAATTGCAAAAAAAATACATTTAATGTATGCAATGATTAATTTACCTTGTTTTTGAATTCTGACTCATTGTCTGTCACAATTCGCTGAGGAGCCCCAAATCTGTAAAATAATCCAGTTGCTGACCTCCTCAGCGGTTTTCGGCTTTAGGGGGTAGGCTTCTGGCCACTTTGAGAAATAGTCTATCACTGATAGCCACTGGAAGTTTTTGTGAGTTTCCCCTCCAAGTCTTTTCCCCCCAGCTCGAATGACTCACAGACCTCGGTATGAAAGGCAGTTATTGACCTGTTTATGATAGTGTTGAACCTACACTGACTTACCTCTATACCTTGGTACTGTACTTTATTTTTGAAATTTGCCCTCCTTTTTTGACACGGAGGACACTCCTTGATCTAAATTGCAAACTCCAATTAATAGCATATTTGTAAATGCACACATTTGACCCTTACTGTGTAGATCAACTCACCCAGGTTTTGATGTCCTCCTGCATCCCAGGCCAAAAGCGGTCAATGACTGCTCGATGGGTCTTTTCCCAGCCACAGTTGCCTCCAATTGGGCTGGAGTGAAATTCTTGAAAAATATTTCTTGCTTCCTCTGCGGAGAGCACACCTTTGGCCAAATGTAAGTTGTCTCCGTGCTTCCTACGTATGTAATGAAGCCCCCCTCTGGCAGGTAAAAGAAAAAAAACATTAACAATAAGCGAGTGAGTGAATGTACTTACGTAGAATCAAAGTTTGAATGACATGCTCACCTTTCATTACATCATTTTTGGCTCTCTTTTTTATGCCATCCCTGAGTGCCTCAGGTCCTGAAGGAAGCTTCTTGTGCACGAGGAAGTCAAGCAGCTGTCTGATGATTACAGGCTCCATCGGGGAAAAAAGTGTCCCTGTATGCACCCTTTCACTACAAACTAAAACTAAAATAACTATAACTAAAATAACTTCGCCTCTATACATAAAACTAAAAACTGGCTTACACTTGCCCTTCTCAAAACGACTAACTAAAAACTGGCTTACACTTTTATTGCCTAAATCCTGTTCTAACTCAACTTAAATCTATACCTTAATCAACTGAAATCTTCCGATAACCTACTATTTCTTAAATCTAACACTGTCTTATTTCTATCCCAAATAAGCTAACCTCATTTAATACTCACTTTCTCCCTCAAAAGACCAACCTTTTGTTTCGAGGAAGCTTTTATACAAGCAAACTAATGATGGAAATGGCCAAATTGCAACACCTGATGTGAGCGTGACACCAGAAACACCTGGAACTTTTCCCTACCCTTCCTTCCTTTATTTCTATCTATCCATCTTTTTTTTTCAACAGTTGATCCAGGTGTGTTCTATTTTCATCATGACAACTCTAACAGGTGAAAGGATCGCTCCGACATGTGATAAAAGAAGACGCACTTGCATTTGTTATGGTCTTTATTGCACAATCATACAATTTCCAGCTTTGTTGCATGCAAAAAAAAAGTTGGTACGAAGTGAACTCCCTCGCTGTACCTGCACAGCGCTGCACCTGACAAATTCGGAGGACTTGCAGCTGTTCAGAGCAACGGCCTGCAAAACAACAAAAGCACTTCATATTACGATCTCAAATTTGGATACAATGATTTTTAACATTTCTGCAAAACCAAAACGATTTTGTGTTGGCTCATTTCCTCATAACAGACCAACACAGTCTCACAAGAAGGCGTACATACAGCACGACACAAAAATAGCGTATTTTAGCATGATATCAGTCCTGTTTTGCGTACTTATGTTACGCCGTACATTTAGGACGATATGAAAAAGCATAAAATGCCACGAGTTTTGGTTGAAGTCACATGGGGACGTGTTCTTCAAGTGAAACGGGTAAGTTTAGGCATAACGTTACTAAAATGGGAAAGATTGGGGTTGGGGCTTGGGGCAGGTTAAGATTAGATGTAGGATTTTGTTAATTTTCATAAATAAGAACACATCTTAAAACACCATTGAAATGAATGGGGACTGTGATGCGTACTATAATTACACAAAACAGTTGTGAACTCGTGCTAATCATACCTAATTTACATGTTGCGTTATGTCGTGGTAAATGTACGCTTTCTTGTGAGATCGGGCTGAACAGACATTTAAGGTTCCCCCTCCTGCACCCCGGTGACTTGATCTTCCAGTGACATAAACTCGGACACCGGTGTTTCAGTTCTCAGAGGAATCCTGTCACGTTGGGATTTGCTGTTCTGACATGAGCAGTAGTGCGCACACCTGACCACAAAGTGACGCTGTGACGTAATTCACTAGGCACCTTTTGTGGCTCATTTTGAAGTGAGCACTCAGGGTTTAGTTTTACTCCTAAACTGGTATCACTTAATCCGAAACATTTGTCACAGTTGGAACAATCGCTACTTGAATGAACAGCGCCACCTTGTGGTCAGGAGTGCGCACTACTGGTCACAGCTTGTTGTGTTTATTGATTTGAACTTTATGTTCTAACTCTTTAAACTTGCACTGATTGCAGCGTTCACATGCGCACACATGAGGCCTGTTAAGACTACCAGTGACAGGTTGTAATAACGGCGCACTATAACAGCGCACTTGTTCTGTTTGATCAACTGTTTTATGTCACAAGTTAACATGACAACACTGTCCCAAAGTGATAACCAAGACTGACTAAGTCATTGACCAGCACAAATACAAGTGCTGGTAGTGATGGGCAAATGGAGCTTCATTGTATACTCGAACTATTTGCCAAGTGAAAAATCAAAAGTGAAACTTATGAAGTGCGCTGCAGCACGTGAGCCCCTGGTTCATTTGTTTGTGAATTGTAAATACACTGTATGTGCACAAAACAAAACAGACAAAAAAAGTAGATAAAAAATATTGCAAATATAACGTAATGATTGGCCATAGAAGTTTCATACCACATTGTACATGCATTTTTATGGACTCATGTGTAATACCGCATATATCGCATACCGCGGTGTTGAGGCACGACAGCCCTAGATGGTACAGTGGTCAAAGCGATGGCATATAAGTTTTATGTGTATTGGTGTTGAGGTTCGTGTAACGCACATGCAATTTGTTTTTCTGCATCTAGCTTGTGCCCAGACTAACTAAAAAATGCCAAAGTCCCTTGAGCAAATTAAAACATTTATTGTACAGAATCTGCATATACTGTAACTTTTACTATACACCACTGAGACTCCAATCCTCTTCTGGTCGAATCTGTGAAAGACAATTGTACATACTG
Organism: Mugilogobius chulae; assembly: GCA_038363315.1. Taxonomy (NCBI): domain Eukaryota; kingdom Metazoa; phylum Chordata; class Actinopteri; order Gobiiformes; family Gobiidae; genus Mugilogobius; species Mugilogobius chulae. The sequence continues at coordinate 8,451,362 of CM076402.1, read as the reverse complement.
TAAGTATCACATGGAGAACATTTTGGCGTGTATGTCGGTGTATGCGCATAATCCAGTCTGATGAGGGCTCAAATGTATTTACAAATCACAATGTGACAGGATCCCTCTGAGCACTGAAACATCAGTATGAGATCGTAAACACTGCCAAACAACTGAAAAAGTGATGCGCCATTGTCAGCTGGCGGCAGCGCGCAGTGATATATGAAGGGAGAGAAAATAGTGCCAAGCGATTACGAGGTCTGACTTTTTTTGTCTGCACATATATCACTCTTTTGAACACATGGCTCGCTGATAGCAGCCGAAACATGTCGACAAGGTAAATACATGAAACACATTGTCTTTAAAAAGAAAACGAAGTCGTGACTATTTTGAACACATTTTGTTTTGAGAAGAAAAAGTCTTTATTTCCATGACCCCAGTAAACTTGCTGGACTACTTTTATCTGGACCTGAAATGGACAGAACTGGGCTCACTGGACGCTGTAGGAGGTAAGACAGTGTAGATGCACGACACTGGTGATGGGGATGTCAGACAGATTCATGTGAAAAATCACCAACTATCCTTTTAATTTAGAAAACATCATTGAGTCCCACAAGGCCAAGTCAAGTCCCATATCTGAGCTCCACAAGTCCAAGTCAAGTCCCATGTCTGAGCACCACAAGTCCAAGTCAAGTCCCAAGTCTGAGCCACACAAGTCCAAGTCAAGTCCCAAGTCAGAGCCTCACTTGCATTTTTTGAGAGAGGTGAACTCCAGATGTAATACATTTGGAGACTAAATAACCAGTTTACAGAACATGCATAAAACAGTGTCTAATTTAAAATAAACACACACTGTAAATATAATAGCAAATTCTCAATCAAATCTCAAAGGGCCTCACATTTTTGCTGAGGGGCAATGAAAAAATTTTTGAAAATAGAAATTGAAGCAATTTGATATAAAATATAGTTAAAGCGAACCCTGACTATAATCACATGTTTGCCCTAAAACACTTCTAATATCATCACTTATATAAATACTGGACAAATACCTTGGAAGTATTTGTAGTTTTATTAAAATCATGTTTTAAAGAAATTACATGGCTGCCATTTTGGCCTGGCTGTGACGTCAGATGATTGTCTGTCTGCCCTCTGATGGTTGTCATGGTAACAGGCGTCAGCAGGTAACTAAGCAACATAAATTCTTCAGTTAAATCTTAGAACTGGACACTGTCAGAGGTGTTTTTTGTTTCAACTGTTCACCGATGGAACCACAGGAGTAACCATGGCAACAACCAAAAGCAGCCATTTGATGTCATCAACCCATAATGCCTTGTGTCTGGACAATATGGCAGCTCCCAGGGGCTTGAAAACAATGCAGATTTTATAAAAATAGAAAGCCGTCATATATTTATTTATAATTTATTTTAACAAGCATGACCTGTACTAGCATTTTAGCCACATTTATCTTTATAGTTAGGGATCACTTTAAGGTAATGAATCGTGGTTTTAGGTCATTCTATTTTCTTCTTTATTTTTTTGTTCTTTGTGGTGTATTTTTATTTTCTGTTTATGATTATTATTTTGAGGAGGGGCGTTATTTTATCTTTGCTTGTATGATTGAATGATTGGATATACATTTTTAGTAAGTGCAGTCCCGTGTTTTATTCAGCAGAGAGCGCCAGTGAACAGAACGAAAGCGTTCGCCGGAAGTTGTCCCTCCGCTAAACTCTGTCCGCCGCTGCACTTCCGGTCCTCCACAGTTCCACAACACGCCACATGCTGCTGTTTCCGCCGCTTCTGTCACATTTTTTACAAACTCTGCCAAAATGAGCAACGAAAACAGTGACGGGGATTTGTGCGTGACTTTACGGAACCTGCTCAACTCCATCCAGTGCATCCGAGATAAAGTCCGAGGTCGGTTAAAGCGACGTTAGCCTGCTACGTTTGCCTGTCTGTCAGCTGCTGTAAATGTAAAATCATAATCGTGTTGTTTACAGACGGAGAGTCCAACGAGGATGAGGCCGAGTTCAACCTCTCCAACTTCTGGGAAACTCTGAGTTAGTATTATGTATTAATAAAGTGATTGTTTTTATATGTGTTATTCTACGGAATCGATACGGAAAGTTATAGCAAATTCTTGTAGCTAAGTGGATTGTTATGGGTTATTATTTTAGCATTTTAGGTTGTGTTAAATTACTTAAAATGTGGTTTTGTGGAAATCCTAAATAGAAATTCTAGTCTCTTTAACAAGGTAGAACATGTTACATTACAGAACATGAAAAAAACAGCTTTTGCTGTCAATCTTTGTTTCACAATCTTTAATCATGGAAGTACATTAGTTCTACAATTAGTGATCATTTCATAGCTGTGCGTTTAGGTTGCCTACAAAATTGTAGAAATTAGTCAGAACGTATGTCTGCCTCTCAAAAATGAGAGGAGAGTCAGTCTTAGTGTGTGCGGCACAAATATCATGGTATTCTAAATATCAGCTTTTGCACATGTACATCTCGTTACCCTTTAGGCGTCAGGGTGTTTACTTCTCTCAGTGCTATTTTATTCAACCACTGTTACAGCGTTGAATTGTGATTTTTTTTTTTTTTTTACAAGCTAATAAAACTTTTCAGAAACTAAGAATCTGGAGTTTGGAGAAGTAGAGCCTGGAATGACTTGGTGCAGAATTGTTACTTTGGTGCCTGAAGGGTAACAAAGTAGTTTGTGGACAATTACTCCTGTTGAAGTAGTATTATATATAATAAAATTAATTTATTCAAATTTTAATTTCATTTATGATTATTGCTCTCCAGAGATGTCAAACTCAAATGGAGCTGGGGCCAAATCAATCAGAGTCACAGATGGTGAAGAGCCACATTTGAATATTGCTGGGTTTCTGATGACATCACAACATTCTCCAGGCCAATGTTATTTCAATCAGATTGGGGGCAGTTCAAATAAAGTTTGTTTACATCTGTAATACAAAAGTTAAAAAGGTCCAGTCACTCCAGAAATCACCACTTTTTTAATTTGTAAAATGTTTTTTGAAATATGTCATGGTAAAGTCCAATGTTACCAACAAGGAAAACTGTCTCTTGCCCCCAACCTGCCCTTTAACTGACAAGAATTCTAGAATGTGAAACCCAGCAATGTAGCTCCTTCTTATATTCAAATATAGAATTTGGGAATTATAAAGCTAATAAAGCACATTTACTGTACGTCCGGGTTTAAACTGTAACAGATTACATGTTCCATTATATAATATTATACATTTTGTCAACAAGAAAATTTGGAACAAATTGTTTGTAATTTGCTACATTCCTGTGCATTGTAGGTTTTATAGTCACATCTCAGCAAAATAAGCCTTTGTATTTCTATTTCTATAGGCCTATAATCCATTGTGGCTATGTGGCTCCTCTCATCAGCGCTGCTGCAGTGTATTCTGGGGCTTGTAGTTCAAACTGTTGCATGCTTATTGGTGGGCCGCTATCAATAATACTCAGAAATCATCCCAGGGGCAATATGTTTGACACTCATGTTCTAATCTATTACAAAAATTATAGAATCAAGTTATCAAGCTTTACATGAACATGAGTGTTTGTAAGTGTGTCAGTGTGTTTCCTTGAGTTGAAAGATTGCTTAAATGACAGAACTTTTAGACTTGTTCAGTACATCTCCAGCTATTTCTGCCAGATATTTAGCCATACTGCTTTGCCTTGAATATTCCAAAGGAAAATTGCCAGTTGCATAACATATACTGTAGACTGATAGTAAGCTTGTCTTTTAATATATTATTTTCTGTTTAGACCAAGCTGTGAAAACAGTTTCTCAAGAAGCCACCAAGCTCAGTCTGGCCTATTCCAGAGCTCCTTTACCCTCACCACAGGTAATCTCAGTTTTAACCTTTTTTTCAATACATTATTTTTTAAAGAATCCATCACATCCTGCTTTTATAAAGTGCTGACGTAGTTTCTGATTGGACGAGTCTTGTGCTTGATAATCCGGTCCTTAGGGGAGAATACATTTAGTTCTGCACAGATCTGATACTAGGATGGGCTCCACATTCACAATATTTTCACAATGTTGACATACTGTATAAGAAAAACGCAAATGTTTACATTATTGCTCTTTTTGTTTTAGCGAGTTTGTTATATCTGTGCATCCATCTTCCTGTCGGTCTGTCTGTTCGTCTACAGTGTTTATCAAGAAAACTAAGAACCAAGTTTTTTGTTTGTTTGTTGTAGGACGGAGAGAAAATTTCAGACTCCATTTTGAAGAGTGTCCTCACTTTATCCACCGTTTATTACTGGCTCCCAAAGAGTCAAGGTAAGAGCAGGAGGCAAAACCAATGTTTAACAATGTTTTTTCTTCACATTGAAGTTTTTTTTTTCTTATCCAAAGCATGGATTTTGCCCGTTAACTCACTGCCTTAGAGTTTTGTTTTTGACTTCCTGTTCCAACATCGTCAAAAACTTCTTGTTTGATGAATCCTATCACAAAAGCCTCTTCCTTTGAGCCTCAGAAATCACAATTTTTCCTGTTTTGTTAATGACTGTACATAGGTGAGCTTCTAGGACCTTTAAGTCTATAACTTGCTCAGATTGAAGCCAGAATCGGTTTGCAACGAGACCGAGATCATACTGAAGAGCTGGTCATTGTTAGCTTCAGATCAGAGTTCACTTGTCAGACTAAATGCTGAGCTGTTTGTGTGGTGTCCAGGTGTGACTCTGAGGCGTCAGGTTCACTTGTCAGACTAAGGGCATATTCAGACCTACAACATTTGGTCCGATTTAAACGGTCCAGAATTCTTTCCCCCTAAAGTCCGGACTTTCTTTCAGGTCTGAATAAAGACAAGCGAACTCTGATCCGAATCAAACAAACGGACCGAGACCACCTCTTCAGGTCGGTCTCGGGCCGATTGCAAACGGATTCTGGTGCAAATCGCTTATGGTCTGAATACAAACAAGAAAAATATGCGCTTTTTTGGACTTGACGAGCCACCGTCACAACGCACAGACTGTCCTACAGCCAGTGACAGAGCCGCTCATGTGGTTTTGTCTTCGTGAATGTTGCGCGCATTTGACTGACAGATTATCACACTACTGAAGATGTGTATTCTAAGCATATTTACCACCTACGCTGTTTATTCTGTTGTTTAATAAAGCACTTTCATTCTTTCATTCATAACCCTGCGTGTTTGCACAATAACAGCAAAACAGTAATGCTTCTTACCGTGATGGAGTGGAGATGAGGATCCTTACAAACCAAAGCGCCACCGGGTCCTGACTCGCTTAGTCCATTTAAATCCAAATGTCCAGAAAAATAAGAAAGCACAGACAGACTACTCTTCCATCGTGAGCACTGCTGCGCCCGGTCCCGCTGGTACAACGAGTAGTCCGCTGCATTTGCGCCAAATCCTTGCGAAATGCATCCTCCCCGGGAGCGCCAGCTCCGTGTTCTGCCGCACACAAACCCAGGCTCCTGCCGCCTCACCTCGGGCTCCGCACAGAGTTAAAATCCACTGAAGTCCGCTGGGCTGGAGTCTGGGTTTGGACTCTTGTCTCGTCCTGCTTCATTTTCACTTTTCCACAATGACAAACATAGATCTAATTCTGGTCTATGGCAGTTATCATAAGGTCGTTATGATAATGAATGAATAACGCGCTGCTACTTTAGTATAAACCCTAACTTTTATCAACAAACGCTTCTTCTGATTGGCCCCGCCCCCACGTCAGATCTGTCCAATGAGAGCGCTGGTTCTCACATACGTGCGTCTGTTTACGTTGTAAAGTCCACTTGACCGGAGCGCAGTGAGAATACGAATCGAACCAACTGAAAAAAATTAAGTCAGGATCGGATTCGGATCAAACAAGCCGACTTTTGCACTTTTCAGGTCTGAATACACACTAAATGAGCTGTTTGTGTGGTGTCCAGGTGTGACTCTGAGGCGTCAGGTGCGAGATGCCACGGTGGAGGTTCTAGAAGGACTTACTCAGCTGCTGGACGTTATCATCAGCACCCACTGGAGAGGTGAGCCAGCACACACACACACGAGGAGCTGAGGCTTTTCAACCGACACATGTCAAGATCAGGAAGTTCCTCAACAATTGTGATTATTCAATATCATCTTAAGAACAAAAGAATCAAAATCCTGATTATTTTAGAAGCAAATATAAGTATTTATAGAATTCATAGAAAGTAGACAATATATTGGTTTCAGTTTTGATATTGGCTGAGTTTATGCAAAAAAGCACTGATGCACATTTCTAGTTCATTCCCTCACTTGACTTGACTTGTGACTCTTTACTTGACATGACTTGTGTTTGACTTGACAAACATAAACCACAGTATACGCGCTCATGTTCTTGCACTTGTCTGCGTGGAGCTAGCAGGGAGCAGTGCTGCTGCGCTCTTTCTTTCCCTCGCGCTCATAAACAGTCTACAGAGGATCGCTTCCGCTGCAGTTTGCGCAGATTGCACGAAGAAGAGAGGTCTCTTGTACTGACAGAGGGACAGAGACGAGTCTGAGCTCCGGATGATCGTCCAAAAAGACCCCGTAATCACAGAGATTTATGTCCCGTTAAAGTCTTCAGACCGTGAATGACGCTGACACCTCATTAAATATGCGAGCGGAGAATCAGCCTCGATCAGCGCGATGCGCAAACCTTTTCATTTGTATTTGTGATGTTTACTTTGAAGTAAGTTTGAAAACGGGATTGATTTACTTCCCACAGTATTTAGTGAGCACTGAGCTAGATTTAACCAGCACTATCCCAGAACTGGACCAGGTCTGGACAAGGTCTAAAACAGGACGAAGCAGGACTAAACACTTCTATTAGTGAGAAAATGGGTATACAAAATACGTGTCTAAAAAAGATAAAATAATATTTTGATTCTATAAATATCCAAACTAATGACACATTGGTAATGTAATTATGTAACTGGCTTCAAAGTTAATTCATTGAACTAAAAAATTAACATTTTAAAATGTATCATTTGGTTCTAAAATTATTATCTAAGCCAAAATAACATTTTTGTACTTTTGCAGACTTTATATTACAGCGTGGGGGTATGGTATTTTTTTCCATCCCAAGGGGGCCTGGCAGAAAAAGTTTGAGAAGCTGTAGCTGTATTTTGGCATTGCAAAAAATATTTATCCTCCTCCAGTATGATTTTAACTAATTGTTAAAATCATACTGTGTAATAATTGTGTAGTTGACTTTCCCTCCAGAAATTTACACTGAGTAAAAAAAAACATCCCTGTGACTGGGGCTGTGCGATATTGACAGAAATAAATATCTGGATATTTTGAGGGCATTTCTCGATGGCGATATTTGGACGATATTTCCTCAGTCCAACAGAAATGTGTTCAAACCTGTACTCAACTTTTTAGTTGATGTAAATTGGCTGTGTTCACTTTGTAGAATTCGATAACTCATTCACTTTTTGTATTACAACTAATTTTAGCTACTTGATCCTAATTTCTATTAAATATTATTGACCTAGAGCAGGCCTGTCCAAGCGGCCTCTTTCACACATTTTTTTAGCCCTCAGACTTCCTGCTAGATCGACCCAAATTACAAAAAGTACAGCATTTAATGTCAAAATTTGAGCAATTCTTCGATAATGGTCAAAATAACAAACATTTTGACGTTATACAAACTTAAAATTATTGTGTAATGCCTTAAATTGCATGCATGCAATGCATTAAAAATGTTGGTGCATTAAATTTAGATCAAACGCAAAATTTTGAATGATTCACTTCAGAGTTGTTTATACGATCCTCAAGTTTCCAAATTCGGCCCACTGTGAAAAAACTTTGGACACCCCTGGCCCACAGTATATAATGTGTTTTTATATGACCACAACCTTTTGCAATACAAATGTGAGATCAATAACAAAACTGCAAAATATGACTTTTGTGCCCTTAGTTCACAGCATCACTTTTTCAAATGTGTATTTTTACTTAGCTTTTTTGGTAGCAGATTTCTATGCGCGATATACTCTATATTGAATATTTTGATATCTTAAAAGCCACATTCACTACCTGTGACTAATGTTTTTATGGCACATTGCTGGAAAAATTGTACAGAATGCAAAAAGTTTTATTTTAAAATGCACCAAAGCCGTTTCGTTGAGTAGACGTTACAATTGGGCTTACAAAAAAAGTAATGACTTGCCATGACTTGATGCCAAGCTGATGACTTGACTTGACTTACTTGACCCTGATGACCCACTGACTTGGACTTACTTGTGACTTGCACCTAAGTGATTTATTCCCACCTCTGCTATACACTGCCCAGTTTACCATCTCTGTGTAAGAGTTGTATGAATGCTCTGTTTTGTGCCTGTAGTTTGAGCCAGGACCAGCTGACGTCCACAGGGACAGTGTGGTCGGCCTGTGAGCGCTTTGACTCTCTGCCTAAAGGTCTGCACACTTTCCTAAGTTTAGAAGTATTTCTGTAGTGAAATGTTTGTGTAGTTATGTAATACTTTTGCTTGTGCACAGATAACAAAGCAGCTCTGTTGGTGGTTCTCTCGGGAGAACTGGGAGTCATCAAAGACGCTATCGAAGAAATTGAAGAGGTAAGTTATTATCAGGGCTGGGTATTGCCAACCCATCCTGATACATGTCAGTTAGTGGTAGGTAGATGAGGCGTCAATGTGTGCCGTTTCCCAAACTACTGGGTCGACCTGGTGTAGACTCTGTGTTGGTGTATTCTAGCACCATCAAGTGGTTTAATAAATGCACTGCAGTCTGGGTAAACCACTCGCTGAGCTCATTCAGTGACGTGTGGTTAAGTTACGGCTGGTGAGACGCTTTTACTAACAGAAGACACCTTTTTACGCTGGCCTACTTTGCATATACATCCGAATCGTTCCCTTTTACAGAAGTACACACACTTGTGAAATGTTTGCCTCTACACGCACAAATAAAATAAGAGAACAAATATATATAGTTCACTGACATGAGATTTGATCCCGTGACCTTTTGCACAGAGCTCTCCCAGTTGAGCTACATAGGATGACATTACCCAGGTGCAAATACACCAATAACTCTGCACAATTTGTGAGCAAACTTATTACGACTTTGAGCCTGTTGCTGTTTGCTTGTGTTTAATTATTTAGTTGCTTAATGCTCTGTCAAGCCGCAAACTTAAACACATAGGCCCTTATCATGTTTGGCCGCACACTGCATGTACTGCACATGTTGACACAGCTCTGCACAAGCGCCACTTCTAGTGCTCCATACATGTGTTGACGCATCGACTCGTTTGGCCCATCACTAAGGATGGGTCTTGCGTTGTCAGCAGAGTCCATATACTGGTCGCAGTGTGAGTGGCCAACAAACCCAGACGGATCTGGAGCTAAACTGGAGGCAGTGTGAGTCCAGTGTTAGAACTCTTAGGGCCTGATTTATCAAGCCAGGTGCTTAATTGCGGGTGCAAACTAAAAAAATAAAATAAAATCATGGTATTTGTGACCAATAAATCGGGCCCTTAAGGGTTCAATTGTGAACTGTGTAGCACAACTGTGAGAATGTTTTTTTATCTTGTGAAAATTAAAATGAAAGATTGCTGTTTCAGTTTAATTTTTGGCTAAAAAAGTTACACAGTGTATGTTTAGTGAATACAAGTTAGAGTTGATGAATCGCTGCATGTTCAGAGCTTCACTTACCAAGAAGTACCTGGGAAAAACCTGTTTGTGTCTCCGAGCTAATTGAATTGACTTAATCATGTTCAAATACCTCGGTCCTTACAAAGACTTGTGTTTTTTTCAGGCGCTGTCCGAAGCCCAGGACCCGTTTGCGGACGTCCTGGATGACGTGATCGAAGGGGCGGGGCCTCGGGGAAACCAGGACACGTATTGGTCGGAGCAGGACAGGCGCGTGATCGGTCCGTGCCAGGGTTTGATGAAGGCTTCGGCGGCGTGCCTGAGGAAGCTGACGTCTGCCGTGAGGACACACGCCGATGGAAGCTGCTCCCACAACCTGGCCCAGCTGGACGACCTGGCCGACAGCTCCAGAGACATCAGCCCGGGGTAAGGAAACATGTCCGCACCAGATTCCAAATCACACATTGTCCTGGCAAAAATGGAGCTTAGATCTTTTTATGTGAAACTGCTGTGTAGGGCTGGGTAATTCATCAAAAACACTGAGACACTGATTCTGTCACATCAAATCTTTAATTATTTGGTTTGGCATTTTGAAACGATCTTTTGTCAGTAAAAACTTTGGGGGAGAATATGGCCACATTTTTATTTATATGGCACTCCATTGTACTCACATAAAAATAAACATTTATCTTGTAATTAGTCTTTTCTTTGCCAGCTTGATGTTTCTAATTAGCTAAGGTCGTGCTTGTGGATTTTGTTAAGTTAAATTAAATGTCTGAGGTCTTCTCTGCAATGTGGACATTTATGGTTTAGCTCCCAGGTCACCGAAAGGCGGACTCCGGTACAGATCCGGACCCAAGCGCCCCCCTGTCTGAACCGGACCGCGTGCCAAACACTCACAGAAAGGCTGGAGAATGTAGACGTGATTCTGTGAAGAAGCACTGTGCAGACTGAGCTCATCAACAGAAGCGCATGTCGCCGCTGTGACTCGTTCTTCTCACATTTGGCACAGCTCCAGAGCCAGAAATACGCGGTTCGTGATGATGTAGTGCCGGCTCTGGGTCTGCAGGTTCATTGTATTTAGAGAACGCGTTTGTGTGTGCGTGTAATAGACACGATTCAGAGCGCTGTTTGTGTGATTCTTCATTCGTAAAGTTGGAGAGGGTTATCGCGTGTGTCCTATCGCCAATCAGCCAATCACATGGCTTCATTCAGTGACTACTTTGACCAGTGAGACACAGAGAGAGACAGACGTGGGACAGAACAGGGTTGAGTCAGAACAGACTTAGAATAACTCCATCACAGACTGATCAGCTCTGATCAGTGTAAAAACACTGTTCTCCATCAAGATTTATCCATCAAATACATTTTTAAAAGGGAAGTAGCCTAGAATAATTCATTAAAAATAAAGCTTTTATTGTAAAATAGAATTATGTGGGATATTGTGAAAATATAAATATGTTTGTAATTCTTTATATTTATAAAGTCAAATTGAAAAATGTCTTTAAAGAAACTCCGTCGTGAAGTTCCGGACCTTGGCTTGGAAATTTTTCCCCCAACTGGACCTCGATGAAATCTTATTGGTGACCCCTGGTCTAGCTGTTAATGTGACTGTGGACTCAAGCTACAGTTAGCAGGCTATTGTAAAGACGGCCAGTGTGTGGAGCTGTTCACCCACCAGAAAAAAGCTAGAGGTAATCGACAGGTATTTTATTAAAACATAATCTTCTTCAACTGTTGGCAGTTACTCTCACACATCCTTAGAAATGTGCAGCTGTTTTTCTGTGGCTCCAGCGTCTGGGTTTATATTTGAATATTTGTTTCTGCCGGCAAAAAAAAAAAAAAGAAAAATCAAATCTCTTAATTAAAAATAATCTCGTAATAACAGGATAAATATTTATTTTTTGTGTGAGTACAATGGAGCGCCGTATATTTAATTTAGTTCATGTTCATAAAATCGTTACTAAAAATAACTTTTACTTTGTTTTTGAAAAAGTCAAACTAAACAAATTGAAAATTGAGCTCGATCAATATCCTCTTCTGTTCTTGTGACACAGACACTTCCTCTGAGCTGCTCAAGACTGACAGAAACATGTGTCCAGGGGTGTAATTATTTGTGTTATCAGAGAGCTCCATCTCTCCTATAAAACACTGCTACAGACTAAAAAAATGGCTGAAAAAAAGAGGGATATTAATTGGCTACAATTTTAACAAATACAGTAGCTACAAATACAAAATTATGAGCAAGAGTTTGCAGTTTTCATTGAACAAATAGCCAGGGTTTGGCACAAATGATCACTTATAAATATGCATATTAACTTGAATATTGTCAATAAATGTCACAACTTCAACATTATAAAACATCCAAAATGTCACAAGGATTTTCTAAGTGTGATTTTGGCCTCATTTAGACAAGTTAGCTCAAAACAAGTTAGCTAAAATGTAAAAGAGTAAGATTAAAACACATTTTATTTTTTTCACGTCTCATTTGAGTGAAGGCAGTGCTTCCAACTCAATGGTTTTGACACAAAAACACATAAATGTCTTGTTTTTTAGGCGATTATCTGGAACAGTTTGAGGGAGAAAATTTTTGGAACAGTTTGGATAAATACATGTTCTATATCTCAGAAGACAATTATTGTGGGTATAGTGTTGGCAGAGCTACGCACACAAATAGCTGATGAGCTAATACCTTTGCAGATTTAATCACAAAAATGACTGTGGCACATTTTGGTTCAATCCACATAAAACATAGCGCATTTGCCCCGACAAAAGTTTCAGATTAAAGAAGAGGGAACAGAGGCGGAGCTCACAGGGGGAGGGACAGGACTGGGGCTAGAGCTGTGCAATATATTGAATTTTAGATAATATTGTGAATGTGGTTTTCAAGATATCCAAAAATGGAATATCGAGTATATTGTTTATAGTTAAAATTGCCACAAAAAGAACTCTGTATAAATAGAAAATAGAGAAAATGATGCTAATACCTTAGAACTTAGGATATAAATGTAATGCGTCTGCACTTCAGATGATTTATTTGCAAACATTTCACATTGTTCACGTGACATCCCAGTCGTTTCCAGACCAGTACTACTTAACACAGACGTTTGCAGCTCAAATAAATCTTGTTCAAAGTCAGGTTTTTGTTGTAATACAAAAGTGATCAGGTCTAGTCATTAAAGGAAATCCCCAGATTGAAACAGTTTGAGATAATCTTTTAAATATTTCATGACAAAGTACAAAAATCTGAAATCTTGTTCATTGTCTAGATCTGCGGCCCGGGGGCCAGTTGCAGTCCTTGGACTGATTTAATCTGGCCCCCAGCACTCTTTTGAGAATAAGTGTTACTCTTTACTTCTTTAATTCGATTGATTTAGCTATGGAGCATGTGTCTTTGCTTGTTTTCCTAATATTTATCATCAAAAATGGTCAAAATAGTGGATTAAAAAGCCTGTTTTACAAAAGATTTGCATATAATAATGATAATTTGTTACACCAATGACCATGGACCGGCCCTCCAACAGTTTTCCGGGTTCTAATCTGGCCCTTGGTGAAAAATATTTGCCCACCCCTGGTCTAGATTCATGACAAAGTTGTATTCTACAACTTGAACGCAGCCTATTGACGTAATAATCGTCTGAATATCGTTATCGAGATATGCCCAAAAAAATATCGCGATATTCATTTTTGTCAATATCGCTCAGCCCTAACTGGGGCCCCACTGAGAAACACTCACACCAAGTCAGACTTAAGGAGAAGTGCAAGTACACATACAATTAGATATACATTGACTTTTGTAATAGATTTGTTGGTCTAAAATAACCCACCCCAGATTTAGGGAAAATGCATCTCTTTTATTCACAAGTTTGTGGGGCGTGATCTTAAGATAAGATATTCTTTATTTGTCCCACAACGGAAAAATTCCAGTGTTGCAATGCACAGTTCAAAACAGCAGGAAATTAGAAACATGCAATCAAAAAATATCATAATTTTAAATAAACTTAGCGAAAAATATAGAGTTTTAACAGTCTGACCACCCTTAAGTACATGTCTGATCTGTCACATGAAACACAGCGCAGAACATAAACACAGTTGAATGTTTTTTTTTTTCTGTGTGTGTGTTGTGTGCAGTGTGGACGACCTGGCTCTGTGTCTCTATCCTCCCATGGACTACAGCGGGGTCGAGACCAACGTAAGTCACACACTTTACACTTTACACAGTGTACATGAACCACACTGAACTACTCTGGGATGTTTTCTTTCCACAGGCGTCTAAACTGGCTTCTGTTTTAAAGAAGACCCTTCACATTATCAGGTAAACTCTCACTTCAGTCAGGGTTTTTGGAACAGTGTCTAGTGATACTTGTTGAATTATTAAAGCTGGGGTAACTGACTTTTTAACTTTCAAATGAGTAAGCATTTTATCTGTCAGAGATTGGTCTGGGCAATATGGAGATTAAAATAGAATAATGAGCTCATCTCTGTCATATTTTCAGTTCTCATTCCTCTATTTAATGCATCTGTTTGTTCAAATACAGACTTTTTGCTCTTATTGGTGCTTTCAGACCCAACACGACCACACGGACACTTTCAATGTTATGTCTATGTGTAGGCGCGGACGTTTAAAGGAGGACTGGCATCCATGTACGACTAATATGTGAAGAGCAAAGTGACAGTGGTTCAAAACGACCAGTACGACTGCTTTAACATTATCAGGCTTCTCAGATATTAACTTATTCTAATCAAAAGCTGCACAAACATAAAAACACAGAACATGTGTGACTGGGACTCACCCTGTGGCTCCACAAAAAAAAAGAAAAACTCGTAGTCACAAACTTTAGTCAGTGTCAGTGTCTATAATTTATAAAACTCCTCAATTCTGGCAAAAACAAGAGACTATTCTGTCTGTAAAATAACCTGTTGATTCGACTAAACCAGAATTATAAACTGTCACGTCAGCAGCTCTTCACAGTGTATCTTGGAGGTACACTTGTATAGAGTTTGGGTAGGACGTGGGAATCCTGGGTTTAAAGCCCACATGGATCAAGTTTAAATGTTTTTTCTTTTTTGCACTTAAAAAAAGACTTAGTGTTTGTTTTGCATTTTAAAACGATAATAGAATGTGCTTGTAGAAAGTAGGATTATTAAAGAATGAAAATTACAAGCAGTTGTACATGCCTGGAGTCGAACTCACGCACCCACAGGCTCTTCACACACGACCATCTGACAGCAGACTCTCACTTACTTTCTACATGAGAGTCACAGATACTGTAGCTGCATGAACACACCGCGGTTAATGTTTGAAAGGTAGAGGTTAGTTGTGTTTCACGCGCGACCAATTTCGAATAATCAAGCTGCAAGTGCCGCACCTCTGGTGTAAATGGACGTCTCCGGTGTGAAAACAGCTTCAGAGTTACCAAGTTCACTTCTCTATAGTGACTTTGGGCTTCTCTTTTCAAAGTGTCTAATGAATTTGAAGGTTGTGGTTCTTTAGGCTACACTTTCAAAGCCTAAAAGAGATAAAATTGGAACATTTTTCAGGTTTGATTAATAAGTAGTAATGTATTACAAAAGTCATTAATTAGAATTGTGAGAAGCTTGTTTTGCAGTGACACACAACGTTCTAATTAATTGATTATTTTAATATCTTTTTATTTAAGGACTGATGTCACTTGCTTTGAGGTTTTTTTTTTCAACGACTTGCTCGCTCGTTTTTCTCGTGAACAGCCCCCCCTAAAAAAAAAAAAAAAAAAAAAAAACTGAATCTCAAAATTCTGAGTTTTATTCTTGTAATTGTGAGTTTTCAAATGTGACCCAGTAAGTTTGTGCTTTGTAAAAAGGAAACACATGCTCCAGAGTATTGTCGTGCTTAGTATCCATTCAAAGATGCCTTTACTCACTGTAAGTCCACGTGAACTGGTTTTGTTCATAAATCTTCCTCTGTCCCTCACAGGTCCTTCCAGTGCAGTCTGCTGCCTCCTGCTGGTGCATGCTGGGATACACCCTTATGCACCACACAGCAGTGAGATGGACACATTTAGAATGCATTTGTTTGTGTCATTATAACTAAGAGGATTATGATGTTTGAACAGGATGTCAATGGATCATAATTTCATCATTTCTTCCTAATTACTATAATTTCTGCCCTATTGAGCACACCTGAATATAAGCCGCACCCACTAGATTTAAGTAAGAAAAATGATCAAATACATATAGCCTATAGGCCGCACTTGTTAATAGTAAGTGTATGGGAATCTATATTTTTGCTGCATTGCCGTATAAGCCGCAGTGTTCAAAGCTTGAGAAAAAAGTAGCGGCTTATAGGCCAGAAATTACGGTACACAGAAAAAGCTGACTAGGTCACTTCTACAGGTCCTACACCTGAGTTTTTGCTTCCTTAAAAATGTAAACACAAATAGTTCATTTTGCGGGTTCGATTCCTGCATGGGCCTGGGACCTTTCTGTGTGGAGTTTGCATGTTCCTCCCCGTGTCTGGGTGGTTTCCTCCGGGCACTCAGGTTTCCCCCACCAACCAATAAAATGTTAGGGAACACTTGCTGTTGGTTGGAAGTTGAAATATATAGAATTAAAATCATTCATTCATTCAGCAGTCACATGTTTTGTTCACTTACATAATGCATTCTGAGCCTCTGAATTGTTCATCTTCATGTGTTTAAGCTTTTGTCACAGCTGTTAGCAGTCCCGTTATGCTAACAGCAGTTAGCCACAATGCTAACTACTACAACAGACAAACTAAGCAGAGCTTAGTGAACAAACAGAACATTAAAAGTCAGGACATTGCAGACTCATTTCCACCTGACTAGAGACATTACCAAGATAGTTCTTTTATTGCTAAAACTCAAGTGTAGTCCTGTAAAAGTTGGTGTAGCTATTTTTTTTAGTTATGATTGAGTAAAGGTTGTGTTTTCTATTAAAAAGTCTATGGTAAATGCAACACTTTGTGAAAATTGACACCACTGAGTACTGTCTGAACTGAATAATGAAGAATTTTAGTTGTAATCAGGAGCTGAATGCTGCACTCTGATTGGCTGAGCTTGGGTGGTCCTCCTCCGTTTCACTTGGTTGTTTATAAGACGTGTTTTTAAGCCATAATTACAACCAAAAATGAACTATGTGTGTATATGAACCATGTGTCAAAGGATTTATGAGAAGTAGTTCAACCTATATCGTGTTTGCAGTGTGAGAATCAGCTCCCTCACCTTTAACGTTGGACTGTTTCCACCGCAGAATCCCTGAATGAAACCAATACATTAAAGAACTTCTCTCATAATAATATTTTTTGCTCTTGTGTGTGCGCTCAGGTCCAGTCACGTCTGCGGAGAGGCGGAGCTGACCTGGGTCCAGTTTTTAGACAACGCCGTGGAGCACAACCTGCAGAAAGCCAAAGACCTCATGCACCAGGACACATAGGACTGAGCGTCTGACACAAACACGGACTTTACAGAAGCACTCCGAGTCTGGTCTGTCTGAGGAGGAGGACTGACTACATGAGCTGATATTTATGTCAGTCACAACAGACAAATATACTCTGTTTAAACTGACGCTGCGACAAGAAATGACATGTTTTATTGAGTTTTTATTAGGACTAGGACAAACGCTTCAGTCGTGATACGATACGACAAACACAAAGCCCGATGCAATATGTAGTGTACTGCACATTATACTGCCATTCAACATGAAGTACTGCAGTATTTACACAGAAAAAAATAAAGGAAATACACAAAACACTTTAGTTTTTTTGTTATGATGACAAACATACACTCACAAAAAGTTAGGGATATTTGGGTTTCAGGTGAAATTTATGTAAAACGCAACAAGTTCATGTTACAATCATATCATGAAAAGTAAGACATTTAAGCAGAAGGATGCACTGGTGATTTCCTCATCTCAAAAAATGTATTGAAAGAAAAGCTAACAACAAAACAAAAAATTCAAACGTCTCAATATCTGGTCATGTGCCCTTGAGCATCAATTACAGCTTGACAACGACGTCTCATGCTGTTCACAAGACAACTTACTGTCTGCTGAGGAATGGCATTCCACTCTTCTTGAAGGACGGCCCCCAGGTTACTGAGGGTCTGGGGTGCAGAGCTTCGAGCCTCTACATCAGTGGTCCTCACTATTTTTTAAAGAAGAGCCACATTGACGGACCAAAGAGAAGGGGAGAGCCGCAAAACATCAAACAGAAAAACAAACAAAAACAGGCCAGTGCAGACTAGAAAATAGAACTCAAATGTGTGCTTGTATGTGTGAAATAGAGCACTAGTTTGCAGCTAAAAATTAATTATTTTGTGTATTATTAAAGTAGGAATTTAAATTTGACTTGTAGCTTCTTTAATATATATTTATATGTGGTCAGGTCAATTTACATTTAATATAACAAATTACAAACAATCAGTGTTTTGCATTATGAACTTGATGCAGTTTAAGCATCTATCACATTATGCAACCAACCCAACCACACTATACACTTTATTCTTATTATTTTAAATAAATATTAAACTGATGCTTCTCTGTTCACTCTGTGTAGCTCTAGCTCTGCCCCCTTCATCTCCCTCTCACACACAGCGGTGACAGAAACACTAGAGGAGTGTGTTTTTCTCACTTTGGCCAGAGTCTTACATGAAATAAACCTAATGAACCTCTTTGCAGATTCTATTTAACAATGTTCAAGTGTGAAAAACTCTCCGCTGGACTGCGGTGTTCTCCAACACTCATATAGGACTAGATTTTTCCCGATCAACTTTTAAAGTGTTTAGAACTAATTATCTTCACCAATATTGATCCTATCACTACGAAATAAAAACTGGGACAGAGTTTAAACTCTTCTCTCTCAGAAAATGTCCACTACAAGTCTGTGTGTAGACGAGACATTTCACTACAGCTGCTCAAAGATACGTAACTTGATGTGAGAAGGAGAGCTCGTGCGTCCTGTGGCTGCAGTGGGAAATCATTTGGCACAGTCTGAGCGGTCACTTCATTCATTCCTTAGATCGCCAAACTTTTATTTTGCTTAATATAAGTCTAGCGGGTGAGCTTGCAGCATGTTTAAAAGAATGTAGCTGCTAAAAGACGAGGCTTCTATGAAGGTTAATTTGTCTTTTTATTTCTGAAACTTTTTTTGAACACTGAATTTTTGTAACTGATTTTTTTAACCATTTGAATATTTTTTAAACATCGAATCAGGTGAAAAAATTCAGTGTAAAAAATTACAATGCTTAAAATAATGTTAATCAATGTATTAAAATTCAGTGTATAAAAATCAATGCTTTTAAATTCAGTGTATAAAATACAATGCTTTANAATGAGCTGTTTGTGTGGTGTCCAGGTGTGACTCTGAGGCGTCAGGTGCGAGATGCCACGGTGGAGGTTCTAGAAGGACTTACTCAGCTGCTGGACGTTATCATCAGCACCCCACTGGAGAGGTGAGCCAGCACACACACACACGAGGAGCTGAGGCTTTTCAACCGACACATGTCAAGATCAGGAAGTTCCTCAACAATTGTGATTATTCAATATCATCTTAAGAACAAAAGAATCAAAATCCTGATTATTTTAGAAGCAAATATAAGTATTTATAGAATTCATAGAAAGTAGACAATATATTGGTTTCAGTTTTGATATTGGCTGAGTTTATGCAAAAAAGCACTGATGCACATTTCTAGTTCATTCCCTCACTTGACTTGACTTGTGACTCTTTACTTGACATGACTTGTGTTTGACTTGACAAACATAAACCACAGTATACGCGCTCATGTTCTTGCACTTGTCTGCGTGGAGCTAGCAGGAGCAGTGCTGCTGCGCTCTTTTCTTTCCCTCGCGCTCATAAACAGTCTACAGAGGATCGCTTCCGCTGCAGTTTGCGCAGATTGCACGAAGAAGAGAGGTCTCTTGTACTGACAGAGGGACAGAGACGAGTCTGAGCTCCGGATGATCGTCCAAAAAGACCCCGTAATCACAGAGATTTATGTCCGTTAAAGTCTTCAGACCGTGAATGACGCTGACACCTCATTAAATATGCGAGCGGAGAATCAGCCTCGATCAGCAGCGATGCGCAAACCTTTTCATTTGTATTTGTGATGTTTACTTTGAAGTAAGTTTGAAAACGGGATTGATTTACTTCCCACAGTATTTAGTGAGCACTGAGCTAGATTTAACCAGCACTATCCCAGAACTGGACCAGGTCTGGACAAGGTCTAAAACAGGACGAAGCAGGACTAAACACTTCTATTAGTGAGAAAATGGGTATACAAAATACGTGTCTAAAAAAGATAAAATAATATTTTGATTCTATAAATATCCAAACTAATGACCACTGGTAATATAATTATGTAACTGGCTTCAAAGTTAATTCATTTAACTAAAAAATTAACATTTTAAAATGTATCATTTGGTTCTAAAATTATTATCTAAGCCAAAATAACATTTTTGTACTTTTGCAGACTTTATATTACAGCGTGGGGGTATGGGTATTTTTTTCCATCCCAAGGGGGCCTGGCAGAAAAAGTTTGAGAAGCTGTAGCTGTATTTTTGGCATTGCAAAAAATATTTATCCTCCTCCAGTATGATTTTAACTAATTGTTAAAATCATACTGTGTAATAATTGTGTAGTTGACTTTCCCTCCAGAAATTTACACTGAGTAAAAAAAAAACATCCCTGTGACTGGGGCTGTGCGATATTGACAGAAATAAATATCTCGATATTTTTAGGGCATTTCTCGATGGCGATATTTGGACGATATTTCCTCAGTCCAACAGAAATGTGTTCAAACCTGTACTCAAACTTTTTAGTTGATGTAAATTGGCTGTGTTCACTTTGTAGAATTTGATAACTCATTCACTTTTTGTATTACAACTAATTTTAGCTACTTGATCCTAATTTCTATTAAATATTATTGGCCTACAGCAGGCCTGTCCAAGCTGTGGCCCCTTTCACACATTTTTTTAGCCCTCAGACTTCCTGCTAGATCGACCCAAATTACAAAAAGTACAGCATTTAATGTCAAAATTTGAGCAATTCTTCGATAATGGTCAAAATAACAAACATTTTGACGTTATACAAACTTAAAATTATTGTGTAATGCCTTAAATTGCATGCATGCAATGCATTAAAAATGTTGGTGCATTAAATTTAGATCAAACGCAAAATTTTGAATGATTCACTTCAGAGTTGTTTATACGACCCTCAAGTTTCCAAATTCGGCCCACTGTGAAAAACACTTTGGACACCCCTGGCCCACAGTATATAATGTGTTTTTATATGACCACAACCTTTTGCATTACAAATGTGAGATCAATAACAAAACTGCAAAATATGACTTTTGTGCCTTAGTTAAAAATTCACAGCATCACTTTTTCAAATTTGTATTTTTACTTAGCTTTTTTGGTAGCAGATTTCTATGCGCGATATACTCAATATTGAATATTTGATATCTTAAAAGCCACATTCACGATTTATCAAAAATTCGATATATTGCACAGCTCTACCTGTGACTAATGTTTTTATGGCACATTGCTGGAAAAATTGTACAGAATGCAAAAAGTTTTATTTTAAAATGCACCAAAGCCGTTTCGTTGAGTAGACGTTACAATTGGGCTTACAAAAAAAGTAATGACTTGCCATGACTTGATGCCAAGCTGATGACTTGACTTGACTTACTTGACCCTGATGACCCACTGACTTGGACTTACTTGTGACTTGCACCTAAGTGATTTATTCCCACCTCTGCTATACACTGCCCAGTTTACCATCTCTGTGTAAGAGTTGTATTCATGCTCTGTTTTGTGCCTGTAGTTTGAGCCAGGACCAGCTGACGTCCACAGGGACAGTGTGGTCGGCCTGTGAGCGCTTTGACTCTCTGCCTAAAGGTCTGCACACTTTCCTAAGTTTAGAAGGATTTCTGTAGTGAAGTGTTTGTGTAGTTATGTAATACTTTTGCTTGTGCACAGATAACAAAGCAGCTCTGTTGGTGGTTCTCTCGGGAGAACTGGGAGTCATCAAAGACGCTATCGAAGAAATTGAAGAGGTAAGTTATTATCAGGGCTGGGTATTGCCAACCCATCCTGATACATGTCAATTAGTGATGACCCCTTTCCCAAACTATGACCTGGTGTAGACCCTGTGTTGGTGTATTCTAGCACCGTCAAGTGGTTTGATAAATGCACTGCAGTCTGGGTAAACCACTCGCTGAGCTCATTCAGTGACGTGTGGTTAAGTTACGGCTGGTGAGACGCTTTTACTAACAGAAGACACCTTTTTACGCTGGCCTACTTTGCATATACATCCGAATCGTTCCCTTTTACAGAAGTTCACACACTTGTGAAATGTTTGCCTCTACACGCACAAATAAAATAAGAGAACAAATATATATAGTTCACTGACATGAGATTTGATCCCGTGACCTTTTGCACAGAGCTACAGCCGCTCTCCCAGTTGAGCTACACATAGAATGACATTACCCAGGTGCAAATACACCAATAACTCTGCACAATTTGTGAGCAAACTTATTACGACTTTGAGCCTGTTGCTGTTTGCTTGTGTTTAATTATTTAGTTGCTTAATGCTCTGTCAAGCCTCAAACTTAAACACATAGGCCTTATCATGTTTGGCCGCACACTGCATGTACTGCACATGTTGACACAGCTCTGCACAAGCGCCACTTCTAGTGCTCCATACATGTGTTGACGCATCGACTCGTTTGGCCCATCACTAAGGATGGGTCTTGCGTTGTCAGCAGAGTCCATACACTGGTCTCAGTGTGAGTGGCCAACAAACCCAGACGGATCTGGAGCTAAACTGGAGGCAGTGTGAGCCCAATGTTACAACTCTTAGGGCCTGATTTATCAAGCCAGGTACTTAATTGCAAGTGCAAACTAAAAAATAAAATAAAATCATGGTATTTGTGACCAATGAATGCATAATTTAATATTATAAGATGTACATATTACACAAAAGAGATATGCACCACCTCAAATTCTGCATCTTTATTGTCTGTGTGAAACAAAACTATCAAATAATCATCTCCACGTTTTTGCTCCCTCTAACCTGTTTTGCACATGAGCACATGCTTGATAAATCGGGCCCTTAAAGGGTTCAATTGTGAACTGTGTAGCACAACTGTGAGAATGTTTCTTTATCTTGTGAAAATTAAAATGAAGATTGCTGTTTTGAGTTTAATTTTTGGCTAAAAAAGTGACACAGTGTATGTTTAGTGAACACAAGTTAGAGTTGATGAATCGCTGCATGTTCAGAGCTTACCAAGAAGTACCTGGGAAAAACCTGTTTGTGTCTCCGAGCTAATTGAATTGACTTAATCATGTTCAAATACCTCGGTCCTTACAAAGACTTGTGTTTTTTTCAGGCGCTGTCCGAAGCCCAGGACCCGTTGCGGACGTCCTGGATGACGTGATCGAAGGGGCGGGGCCTCGGGGAAACCAGGACACGTATTGGTCGGAGCAGGACAGGCGCGTGATCGGTCCGTGCCAGGGTTTGATGAAGGCTTCGGCGGCGTGCCTGAGGAAGCTGACGTCTGCCGTGAGGACACACGCCGATGGAAGCTGCTCCCACAACCTGGCCCAGCTGGACGACCTGGCAGACAGCTCCAGAGACATCAGCCCGGGTAAGGAAACATGTCTGTACCAGATTCCAAATCACACATTGTCCTGGCAAAAATGGAGCTTAGATTTTTTTATGTGAAACTGCTGTGTAGGGCTGGGTAATTCATCAAAAACACTGAGACACTGATTCTGTCACATCAAATCTTTGGTTTGGCATTTTGAAACGATCTTTTGTCAGTCAAAACTTGTGGTTTGGACCACGAGGGAAACTTTGGGGAGAATATGGCCACATTTTTATTTATATGGCACTCCATTGTACTCACATAAAAATAAACATTTATCTTGTAATTACCCAAACACATAGTTTGTATACCTACATGCTTCGTATAGGCTAAGCTAGTGACTTTATCCACAATATGAGTAGTCTTTTCTGTGCTAGCTTGATGTTTCTAAATAGCTAAGATGTACTTGTGGTTTGTTAAGTTAAATTAAATGTCTGAGGTCTTCTTTGCAATGTGGACATTTATGGTCTACAAAAAAGTATTAAACTAGCTGTTAACGTATGAAAGGTGGACTACAGTTAGCAGAGTATTCTAAAGACGGCCAGTGTGTGGAGCTGTTCACCCACCAGAGAGAAACTATAGGTATTTTAATAAAACACAAATGTGCGGCTGTTTTTCTATGGCTCCAGCGGCTGATTTTCAATTAATTTGAGCAGAACTAACCTGTGTGTAAGTTAAGGTTGTTTTGCGTCAGAACGATGCACAATTACATTAAGTGCAATGGCAAAGGTGCTAGCAGAGTCGGACCTTACTATATACAGACTACACAAGTTGCAAAGGGCCCCACATCTGTGGACACTTGATCATTCTCAGCACAGACGCAAAATCAAAGACTCCGGGAACAGTTTGGATACAAATACATGTTCTGTGTCTCATAAGACAATCTTTATTTTGCGTCAATACGACAACTATTTTTTAAATAGTTTATCAGCTGTTACGGCTGTTAAGGCATAACAGCTAATGTTTAATTAACTTTACAGACAAATGCATGAGGCCTTTGCTTTAGCTGACATAAGCACATGAGCTCATGATGTGATCATGTGACTAGGGCCCGGCCGATATGGCTTTTTGGGAACCGATTCCGATATAGAGGAGGCTGGGGGTGCTGATAGCCGATATGACAGCCGATATAATTAGAAATAGAAAAATACTTTTTTATTAGGAGCAAATGTTAAAAAACTTTGACCATGGGCAGCATAGTCGCGGTTATTGCACACAAATGTTCATAAAAGGCCTGGAAACAGTAGATAATTCAGTTTGACAGAGAAACAAGTTGATTCTGCAGTCATGATATAATCATAAAACTACACATACATTGACACTTGTAATAGATTAGTTGGTCTAAAAGTGCACACTCCAGATTGAGGGAAAATGCATCTGTTTTGTTCAAAAGATTCTGGGGCAGGATCTTATGATCAGATGTGCTTTATTTGTCCCACAACAGGGGAAATTTCAGTGTTGCAACACACCGTTCAAAAACAGCATGGAAAAGAGAAACATGCAATCAAGATCATCATTTTAAATGCACTGTAAAAACTTATACAACCAGTGATTTAAATTAACTTAAATCTTTGTGTTGACTTAACTTAACAATGTGAGTCAAATAATTTGAACTTAGATTTTTAAGTTATAAGAGAAAAAGAGAGAAAGAGAAGAGAAAGCGAAAGGAGAGAGACCGAGAAGAGAGAGAGTAAGAGAGGGAGAGAGAGAGAAGAAAGAGAGAGAAATAGAGAAAGTGAGAGAGAGAAGAAAAGAGAGAGAGAGAAGGAACAAGAGAGTGAGACCAGAGAGATAGAAAAAAGAAAGAGAGAAGAAAGGAAAGAGAAGAAAGGAGAGAGAAAGAGTGAGCGAAGAGAGAAAAAAAGGAGAGGGAGAGAGAAAGAAGAGAGGAGAGAAAGGAGTAAGAGAGAAAGGGTACAAGAGAGAGGGGAGTGAGAGAGAGAGAATACCAGATAACTCACAAACATGAGTTGAACTATCATGTATTTTTTACAGTGTAGACTTAGCAAAAGATATATAGAGAGTTCTAACAGTGTGAACACCCTTATGTACAGTAAGTGTCTGTTGTCTGAGCACAGTGCAGAATACAACAGGATCAATGGACAAAGTGGCATCAGCAGTATTAGAGTAATATTCTCTGTTTACTTTGAGAAATATTATGTAGCCTCTGTTTGTCTGTATGTTTTGTTTGTATATAAATTATATTGAAAGAAGTCATTTTTTGTCCGATTAGGGTTTGTTAAAAAAAGACTGGAGTGGCGACGATCTGATTTTTGCTTAGGCCCCCCAAAAGGTTGGCTCTCTACAGGTAGATGCTTGTTCCGGCAGCCATCTTGTGTAGGGAGATTTTAATGAAGATCTCATCAAAACAAATTGTAAGATGAACTTTTTTTTTTTCACTTAAATACTTTGATAATTGAACCTTTTTAATTGTACATTTATGAATGCTTCTGTTCAACCAAACTAATGTGAAAACATCTTTTTATCGTCATACTTTTAGTTTGGCAGTGTTCATATTTTAAAATGACACACATATATATTTAAAATGTATCTGTTTTTAGGCTGAATTTGTATGTTCACAATTCAGAGGAAAAATGCACAAACACAGAAAACAGTTGTCTGTATTACTGGGACCATAATTATATCCTTATATGTACTAAACTCAGAATTATGTGACCTTGTTTTTATATTATTTTCAGTTTATATTTTGCTGCCTCTCACCTCACAACATGGCTGCCACAAGCTGCCATGGCAACAAGCCCCTTTCTGTCTCGAATCATTATAAGAACTCAATGGCTTTTGGATGGCAGTCTACATTTTGTGACGTCACACTTCCAGATAATTGTTGACTGTTTTTTTTTTTCTTGACAGTAGACTAATCCATCTTAAATTCACTTGTGTGTGTGTGTTGTGTGCAGTGTGGACGACCTGGCTCTGTGTCTCTATCCTCCCATGGACTACAGCGGGGTCGAGACCAACGTAAGTCACACTTTTTACACTTTTACACAGTGTACTTTTAACCACACTAAACTACTCTGGGATGTTTTCTTTCCACAGGCGTCTAAACTGGCTTCTGTTTTAAAGAAGACCCTTCACATTATCAGGTAAACTCTCACTTCAGTCAGGTTTTTTGGAACAGTGTCTAGTGATACTTGTTGAATTATGAAAGCTGGGTTAACTGACTTTTTTACTTTCAACTTAGTCAACATTTTATCTGTCAGAGATTGGTTTAGGCAATATGGAGATTAAAATGGAATAATGAGCTCATCTCTGTCATATTTTCAGTTCTCATTCCTCTGTTTAATGCATCTGTTTGTTCAAATACAGACTTTTTGCTCTTATTGGTGCTTTCAGACCCAACACGACCACACGGACACTTTCAATGTTATGTCTATGAGTAGGCGCGAACGTTTAAAGGAGGACTGGCATCCATGTACGACTAATATGTGAAGAGCAAAGTGACAGTGGTTCAAAACGACCAGTACGACTGCTTTAACATTATCAGGCTTCTCAGATATTAACTTATTCTAATCAAAAAGCTGCACAAACATAAAACACAGAACATGTGTGACTGGGACTCACCCTGTGGCTCCACAAAAAAAAAGAAAAACTCGTATTCACAAACTTTAGTCAGTGTCAGTGTCTATAATTTATAAAACTCCTCAATTCTGGCAAAACAAAGACTATTCTGTCTGTAAAATAACCTGTTGATTCGACTAAACCAGAATTATAAACTGTCACGTCAGCAGCTCACAGTGTATCTTGGAGGTACACTTGTATAGAGTTTGGGTAGGACGTGGGAATCCTGGGTTTAAAGCCCACATGGATTAAGCTTAAATGTTTTTTCTTTTTGCACTTAAAAAAAGACTTAGTGTTTGTTTTGCATTTTAAAACGATAATAGAATGTGCTTGTAGAAAGTAGGATTATTAAAGAATGAAAATTACAAGCAGTTGTACATGCCTGGAGTCGAACTCACGCACCCACAGGCTCTTCACACACGACCATCTGACAGCAGACTCTCACCTGCTTTCTACATGAGAGTCACAGATACTGTAGCTGCATGAACACCACCGCGGTTAATGTTTGAAAGGTAGAGGTTAGTTGTGTTTCACGCGCGACCAATTTCGAATAATCAAGCTGCAAGTGCCGCACCTCTGGTGTAAATGGACGTCTCCGGTGTGAAAACACCTTCAGAGTTACCAAGTTCACTTCTCTATAGTGACTTTGGGCTTCTCTTTTCAAAGTCTCTAATGAATTTGAAGGTTGTGGTTCTTTAGGCTACACTACAATTAAGAGATATAATTTGAACATTTTTCAGGTTGATTAATAAGTAGTAATTTATTACAAAAGTCATTAATTAGAATTGTGAGAAGGTTGTTTTGCAGTGACACACAACGTTCTAATTAATTGATTATTTTAATATCTTTTTATTTAAGGACTGATGTCACTTGCTTTGAGGTTTTTTTTTTCAACGACTTGCTCGCTCGTTTTTCTCGTGAACAGCCCCCCCTAAAAAAACAAAAAAAACAAAAACTGAATCTCAAAATTCTGAGTTTTATTCTTGTAATTGTGAGTTTGTGCTTGTAAAAAGGAAACACATGCTCCAGAGTATCGTCGTGCTTAGTATCCATTCAAAGATGCCTTTACTCTCTGTAAGTCCGCGTGAACTGGTTTTGTTCATAAATCTTCCTCTGTCACTCACAGGTCCTTCCAGTGCAGTCTGCTGCCTCCTGCTGGTGCATGCTGGGATACACCCTTATGCACCACACAGCAGTGAGACGGACACATTTAGAATGCATTTGTTTGTGTCATTATAACTGAGAGGATTTAGGATTTTTGAACAGGATGTCAATGGATCTATTAATCTACATGTGTCATAATTTCTTCCTAATTACACAGAAAAAGCTCACTAGGTCACCTTTACAGGTCCTACACCTGATTTGTGCTTATCTAAAAATGTAAGCATGAGCACTTCAGGACAGTGGCAGAGTGGATAGCACTCTGACCTCACAGCAGGAAGGTCGTGGGTTTGACTCCCAGACGGCCCGGGCCTTTCTGTGTGGCGTTTGCATGTTTCTCCCGTGTCTGGGTGAGTTTACTCCTGGCACTCCAGTCTCCCCACCAACCAATAACATGCAGGTTAGAGAACACTTAATGGTGGTTGGAGGTTAATACTCCAGGTGTTTAGGCGAATCTCCTCTGCTGAGCTGCTCCAGGGCAGTTTGCCAACACTGAGTCGGGAGGAGGGGGGCTGCTGTGTGAAGCACTTTAGGGTACATCTGTCTGTGTAAATGTGCTTTAGAAATAAATCATTCATTCATTCAGCAGTCAAGATTTGTTCACTTACATAATGCATTCTGATTCATCACATTGTGTTTGAAGCTTTGTCACGGCTGTTAGGTCCCGTTATGCTAACAGCAGTTAGCCACAATGCTAACTACTACAACAACAAACGAACTAAGCAGAGTTTGGTGAATAAACGGGAGATTAGACTTAGTTAGTACATTACAGACTCATTTCCACCTGAATAGATACAATAACAACATAGTTATTTTATTTTATTGCTAAAACTCAAGTATAGTCTTGTTAACCTTAAGTTAAAGTTGTTAAAGTAAGTTAAACCTTTTTAGTTGTAATTGAGTAAACTTTGTGTTTTCCACTAAAAGTCTCTGGTAAATGCAGCACTTTATGAAAAACGACAACACGGTCTGAACTAAATAATGAATAAGTTTAGTTGTAATCAGGAGCCAGACGCAGCTCTCTGATTGGCTGAGCTTGGGTGATCCTCTTCAGTTTCACTTTGTTATTTGTGAGAAGTGTTTTTGAGGCCATAATTACAACCGAAAATGAAAACGTGTGTATATGAACCATGTGTCAAAGGATTTATGAGAAGTAGTTCAACCTAGATTGTGTTTGCAGTGTGAGAATCAGCTCCCTCACCTTTAACGTTGGACTGTTTCCACCGCAGAATCCCTGAATGAAACAATACATTAAAGAACTTCTCTCATAATAATACTTTTTTGCTCTTGTGTGTGCGCTCAGGTCCAGTCACGTCTGCGGAGAGGCGGAGCTGACCTGGGTCCAGTTTTTAGACAACGCCGTGGAGCACAACCTGCAGAAAGCCAAAGACCTCATGCACCAGGACACATAGGACTGAGCGTCTGACACAAACACGGACTTTACAGAAGCACTCCGAGTCTGGTCTGTCTGAGGAGGAGGACTGACTACATGAGCTGATCTTTATGTCAGTCACAACAGACAAATATACTCTGTTTAAACTGACGCTGCGACAAGAAATGACATGTTTTATTGAGTTTTTATTAGGACTAGGACAAACGCTTCAGTCGTGATACGATACGACAAACACAAAGCCCGATGCAATATGTAGTGAAATGCACATTATACTGCCATTCAACATGAAGTACTGCAGCATTTACGCAGAAAAAAATAAAGGAAATACACAAAACACTTTTGTTTTTTTGTTCGTTCTAAATGTATGATGACAAACATACACTCACAAAAAGTTAGGGATATTTGGCTTTCAGGTGAAATCTATGTAAAACGCAACAAGTTCATGCTACAATCATATCATGAAAAGTAAGACATTTAAGCAGAAGGATGCACTGGTGATTTCCTCATCTCAAAAAATGTATTGAAACAAAGCTAACAACAAAACAAAAAATTCAAACGTCTCAATATCTCGTCATGTGCCCTTCAGCATCAATTACAGCTTGACAACGACGTCTCATGCTGTTCACAAGACAACTTATTGTCTGCTGATGCATGTTATCCCACTCTTCTCGAAGGGCAGCCCCCAGGTCACTGAGGTTCTGGGTGCAGAGTTCCGAGCCTCTACATGGCGACTCAGCTGATCCCACGGGTTTTTAATGGGATTCAGGTCTGGAGAAAGTGCAGGCCATTCCATTTGAGGTACACCAGTCTTCAACAGCCGTTCCCTGATGATGCGACCTCGATGGGCAGGAGCATTGTCGTCCATGAAGATGAAGTTAGGCCTGTGTTGTCCATGTAGGGGCACAATCACTGGATTAATGATGTTATTCAGGTAGTATGGGCTTGTCACAAAGTGTAGGGCAGTTCTGTACCAACTGGACACCCCTGCCCACACTGTAACGCCACCACCACCAAAAGCTCGCCTGGTGACAACAGTGGCTGATGCATAGCGCTCTCCCTGATGTCTCCAACATCGTTTTTGGTCATCATTTCTGCTCAACGTGACTCGACTTTCATCAGAGAACAGCACTGAGGCCCACTGCTCCCTGGTCCATGCAAACGATGATGCCTGTGCCTGTGGTGTGGTCAGGTACCCGGGCAGGTCGTCTAGCACGCAGACCACATTGATGTAAACGGTTTTGAATGGTCTGACGTGACACTTGGGTGCCTCTCACCTCTCTTAAACGTGCCTGGAGTTGAGTGGCATTCATCATCAGGTTTCTCAGGGCAGTTTTCACAATGTAGCGGTTTTAGGTGTGAAAGCAGTGGGTCTTTGTAGGTTTATTCAGGCCTGGCAATACTTTAAATTTCAGATAAAACAGTCAATGTTGTTTAGGACTGGCATTCCCAAAACAACCAGGCAGAAAACTCACAACCCCACAGCAAAAAATAAATAAAAAATACTGAAGATGTCTGTAATCATTTCAAATTGGAAAACTTTCAAATTGGGTTAAAATGCTTTTATGTTTGTAGTTCATTGCTTTATGTGACCAAAAGTCAACCAAACTTCACACTTCCAGTTAAAACAACTGATGAAATATAAGGTCATAATTGTAAAATTACATCTTCGAATCATCTCGTGACCCCCAAATTTTGCCTTGTGACCCCCCCGAGAGTTCTGACCCACAGTTTGGGAACCACTGCTTTAAGAGACCAAATGTATAACTATGTTTAAAATAAAACAAAGCCTAGTGAAAATAAAAATGAAACAGTTATGCAAAATTAAGGTCGCAACTTCACTCTTTTCCTGCCAATGACAACTGTTTCCATCTTGGACTAAAACATAGCTAAGGAAGTTCAGAGCAGATATTTGATCTTTAAACTGAAGAAAAGCCGATCCTACTGGACTAGGACTCTGAGGAGAACGACACATGCAGCGACTCTTCTGTGAGCGAGTGAAAAGTGTCAGAGGAAGTCAAACTACTGGATTTCTTCAATCTAATCTCTGCTCCATGAAAGAGGCTGAATCTAGAGAATCTGCATCAGAAACACAGCGTCTGTTGGATTAAAGATGATCATTGTTTGAACCATGTAAACCTCCTGTTTTTATCCTAGTGGCTCTGATTCTTTCACCAAAAAGTAGAACAGAGGAAAACAACACTGACACGAGATTTGTTTTAGAAAAAGGACGTTATCTCAAAAGTTTCTCGTCAAACACAGAAATCTAATGAAAACAAGGAATTTCAAATTAGTGATGGGCTAATCGAGCCGAGGCACCAATACACTACTAGACTAAATAAGAACTTATTTTAACGTGTAATATGTTTCATATATGTTTTCTAGGACGATTGTTTATTTTCTATGAATGTTGTGATGTAAAAACGCAAAAATTACCAGGATTCGTTGATACAGAGTGCAGAAGGTTTGTGACCCCCGGTGGTGTTTTCTTTTTCTCCACTTCAAGTGTGTGGAGACCTATATTCATATAAATTAATGTTATTCTGTAATTTCAACATTTTATATGCAGATGTTTAAAGCACAATGTACAAAAAGTTCTCAAGCTCATCTGCAACAAGAAAAAAAGTATTAAAAATATTGAGTGAATATTGCTAAGAACAGCAATATTCACTCTAATGTAATTGTATTAGATATTCTGTTATTGAACCTACACCTATTTGTTCATATGTGAAAAAAATACCTTGCATGCTCTCATGTAAACTCATTACAATGTAGGCCTACGATGTTTTTTTTGTAATAGACTAAGGCTGCAGTACATTTTTTTAAACACCAGATGGAGCCCATACACACACTAACACATACATACATACATACATAGTATGTATGTATGTATATATGTTTGTACAGTATGTATGTATGTATGTATGTACATATGTTTGTACAGTATGTATGTATGTATGTATGTACATATGTTTGTACAGTATGTATGTATGTATGTATGTATGTACAGTATGTATGTATGTATGTACATATGTTTGTACAGTGTGTATGTATGTATGTATGTATGTATGTATGTATGTATGTATGTATGTATTACATACATACATACATACATACATACATACATACATACATACATACATACATACATACTGTACATACATACATACATACATACATACATACATACATACATACATACATACATACATACTGTACATACATACATACATACATACATGCATGCAGACTCACAAATCTTGAATTAATTTGCAGACTCCTTGAGGACGACTAAGAACATGCAACAGCAACATGTAACCCTACACTACACTACAGGTACTTCTTTTAGTAACATTGAAATTGATATTACGCGACAAATCGAATCAAATCAATTTATTTTTGCATAGCCCAAAATCACAACAACAGTTGTCTCTGAGAACTTCTCATGATTGTTAATTTAGCAAACATCAAAGACAGAAAATAAAAACATTCATTGGTCAAAACCAACTGTAATATAGAAAACTGTGGTACATTTCTTTATGAAACAATATGGTTTTTAGAAATGGACACACTGAGGCATCTAAAGATACATTTACAATAGAAATGGGTATGTATTAAATACATTTTGAGGACTAAAACATAAAATATGGACCAAAATCCTTTGTTGAGCTATTGTTAGTTCCTGAAGTACAGACTGGAAACACATGGCCTAATACATGAGCAGAAAATACAAACAGACACACCAGCACGTTTGCTGCTCATGACGATCAAGTCTTTGGTGTATTAGGATACTTATAGATCATATGTACAATAGAGTAAATATTAAGGTGTTTTTGTAAATGTCCCCCTCAAACACTTCACTAATTACATCACCTGAACCATCATTGCAACATTCAGCCAAATGACTTAAGGTTGTGAGCTGTGTTCATATTTTCTGAGGCAGAATGAACAGGGGCATGTCACTGCTGAAGATGGGAAACAGCTTCTGTTGACAGAGCTGACTGAAGGAGTAAATGCGAGCGTTAGTGTCGGCGTCAGAAAAAGTCAGCTTCCGTTTGCTACATTCAAGCAGGACTCTGACTCTTCGAGGATTTGACTTCAGCTTGAGAACCATGTCCTTTTTCTTATCAATATTAACTGCAGTGTATTTGTCATCCGAGAATTCAACGGACCACCATCCTGCATCATCAGCGAAGTACTCGTCGTCTGGAGAGACAGAAAACGCAGACAGTGTCACTACTCCGAGCTCCCACTCATCGCTGTCTCCCACATCCACGTCCCAGCTGTGAGAGCCGCTGTCCAGCCCCGCATGACCACGCACCATCGCCTTCAATCCTACTGGGACTCGTTCTGGGTTTAGAGGAAGCTTCTGCTCTTCCTTACAAGTAAAGCTGGTCAGATCATCAGACAGGACCACTTCTGGATGAGCCGTGTTTGGATCCAGTATGACGGGACAGTAGTTCACCAGGGTCTTCATACTGCTCCAGACGTGGTAGGTCAAGTTACCCAGATGTTTGGCCTGGTCTACGAGAGCTCCTGGGCTCAGCTGTGGCTCCTCCTGCAGGGCACAGTTCTGCACTTTCTCCACTGCAGCCTTGTATTTGATCAGAAAGGACACATCTTCAGATCTCAGCTGCTCCTCTGTGGCTTCGATAATTTCTGACAGAGCTTCTATCTCTTTGCTGACGACTGATATCCTGTCCTTCATCTTCTGAGTCTTTCTCTCCTCTTCCTCCTTCAGAGCTTTCAGACGAGCTTCCTGTTGTTGTGAGAGGAAGTTGTGCAGCTTCAGAAACTCTTCTCGTATCAGATTGGCCGTGCGGTAGTGCTGGGTTTTGATGTGATCTGTAGAGAACTCGCAGTATTTTCGAAATCTCATCACAAGCTCCAGTCGGTCTTTCAGAGGATTCAGCGCCTTCTGCAGCTCATCTTTGCAGACTTTCGTGGCCTCGTCGACGGGTATGACCGCGTGTTTTCTGTGAGCCGCGGAGTCTCGACACACCACGCACACGAGCTGCCGGTCCGACACGCAGAACAGTTTAAAAGCCTCCGAATGCAGTCGACACACGTGGTCCTGTTGCTGCAGATAAGACTCACACAGGTTCTTCAGAGCCAGGTTCAGCGGCGGGTCGCTGGTGGGACATGTTCTCTTGCAGACGGGACAGTTCTGAGCGGGCTTCTGTCTCCACCAGCTCCTCAGACACTCGGTACAAAAGCTGTGGCTGCACGTCAGGACGACAGGGAGTTTGAAGAAGTCGTGACAGACGGGACAGGTGAGGTCTTTCTCTGGTTGAAAAGCCATGATGCTGTGTGTGAGTTCTCTTCAAGCGCTGCTCCGTTCTTTATTTATACAGTCTGACTCAGGCGTGTCATTTGGACTATTCCCATAAGTGTTATTATTCTTAAACCTGCCTGCCGACTTCTTTAATACATGCTCTATCCTTTATTTAACGACTGCACATCACAGACAAACATAAAAGATAGTCTGAATATAGTTTTACTGTGACACTTCCAAAGTCATCATATCATGTAATTCTAGTCCTGTGTGTGTCTGTGTTTTCAATCTGAAAAGTTAATAATGACTTTGTGGCCTCTTTTACCTTCAGACTTGAACAAAACTATTACTACTAAACTCCACAAAACATTTGTGAAATGCCCACTTTCTATCTTTGTCACCAACCAGCCCATATTGCTATTGCATGTTTATTTTCTTTTTTTCGTTGTGCATATAATAGTTTGGCTAAGATTTAGCATGTTGTGGATAGCATGGGACAATTGGACTGGGTGGCACATGTAGGTTTAGTGGCAGTAATTGGAGATTCCCCCGCCTACCGCTTTGATTGGTCACCCCGACCTAGTGACAGCTATAAAAAATGCTTGGACATGGTAGGAGCAGGAGATCCCGCGAGAAGGAGGAACGACCGTGAAAGGCAAACGCGGAAGCAGGACGGTGGTTTTGGACGAAGCCGGTCGAGCAGGAGACGCCGGGTGCCCAGTCGTGTGTGGAATCACTGCTCGAAAACAGATAAGCGAAGGACGTGACTTACCTGTATTTGAGTGAATGAAACATTACGGCTGGTGGCTCAAGTGTGTGAGCGCCCCATGTTTGTTTGTCAGTGATCGTGCGGCCAGGGAGACGATCTCGGGCTGGTGATCGGGTGACGCAGGAGGACCAGAGGGCCGAAGTCTGACGACTCGATACAACGCGTGCTGACAGATAAGGAAGTGATTTAGCCTGCTGTCGTGTGCAATCGACCCTTTTTATTTTGAATCGAACGGGTGTGTAAGCACCTTTGCTGCCCCGACAGGTTTGCAGGAGAGTGCCCAGGAGACGAAGCGCTTTGGGTTGCCACAGACGCACCGGCCGAGTCGCAGAGGGGATCTTGGTTCAACGCCTATTCTCAGATGAGTAAAGGGACGTGATAATTCTGCAGCTGCCAGCGTGTGTGTGTTTTCTTTGTGTGTGGCCTAGCTGGTGAAGTAAGCGCCCTTTACTTCTCAACAGGACGGCGGACCCAGAATTTGTAAAACTTGGTTGGGCTCTGCATTTCTGTACAGTGGAGGTAATTAGTGGCTAAAAGGACCGTGTCCTTGTGACACATTCTCCAATGAAATTATTGTGTTTTTTTCTACAGTTAAAAGGTTAAAAATAAAATGTGTGACCTGGAAGTACAACCCTGTTTTATAGCAACAGGAAGTGGAGAAGATGGATGTTTGGGGAAAGTTTGGACAGAGCTTTGCAAAGTGTAAAACTGTTCAATATCAGGTTTGAGGGCCAAATCAGGCCCTCCGATCTATTAAATCTGGACCATGACCCGTTAAAAAAATTCTTAGCATCTATGTTTTCTATTTTACTTTCTCTACTCTTGGTCAGACAGTTGCCTAAACTGTATGAACTGAAAGGTTCTGCACCTTTAACCCTCTTGGCTTGACATATGAACAGGTTTGGGTTCAAACTCTTTATTTCAAGACAAGAAAGTCAAGTGTTACAACTGCCCACAACATGGAGCTATAAAATGTAACAGTTAATATTTCAACAATTAATCTTTTTTTCTTCATCAAAGTAATGTGTTTGACAAACTGGAAGATTTAAACCAGCTTAACTCTATATCCCCCTTAACTACGTATAATAATTATACTGCTGTGGTTAAACATTCTTTTGTTTTTTACAAAGAAATTGAAAAAAGAAAGATCTGATTAAAATCAGTCAAACAAATGATAGACAAACCTTTTTTTACAAAAAAAACATAAATCTAAATAAATCCATCCAAAGTTAATCCATAAAACGGCCGATGGTGAATCATAACATGTTCTATTTGTCCCAGACGAGGCCAGCCATATTTGGAGGGATTTTTATTTCTACGTTGGCGTTGGTATTTGTAGAACTCACCAAATACAGGCCACAAAGCCAGCCCAAAAAATATTTTTTTGCCGTAAAAAGCCTCCTGAAATGAAAAGTCTTTCCTCTCAAACAGCAGATGGAGTTCTGTGCAGAGCTGGAGCTTCTGGATTGTTTCTGTTAAAATAGGAGCTTCTGTTACATTTGTTCCTGGTCTCCCTGGGAACCTTTTAGTAGAATATATATATTTTACAACTCTCTCTTTTCTCAAAGCCATAAACTGCCTGTTCTAACCCTAACCCTAACCCTAACCTTACCCATCTTTCACTTTGGGGTGTAAATGTTGCCACGCGTCAGACGTGAGTATAAATGGACTTCCAGTCAGTAGTGAGAGGTAGCTCCAGGTCTGTGAAGAGACGAGTCTGCAGCAGGACGCTCTTATCTGGAGCAGCAGGAGAACAAACAACATCACACAAAAACACATGAAATGTTCAACCTATATTACAAATGACAATCATAGAACATTTTATTAGAGAGGGTTGAAATAATATTTAAATGGTCATAAATCACATTTGACGTTTACAAAAAACAAACTGCTTGTCAACTAAGTATTTTAATGCTACTTTACTCTTTCTGCTCATGAATCTGTTTTATAGTCAAAGCACATGATCCAGTTTCTCTTTCTACAATGAAAGTCTTGCCTTTTCCCCAAACCAGCAATTATATGAGGTGTGTCCTTTCTCATAAATACTCTGCATTTCTTTTATTCAGCTGATGATTCATGTGGCTTATATAGTTTCTCTTTCACTAGGATGTTCATATATGACATGAACAAACATTGGCTTATAAAACATGCTTGTTATATAACCACAAGATTGTTCTGTTTCATTTACATATCATTAAACATAATAATGCAACAGACGTTACACGTCTCAGCAAATGTCTTCAAAACCACTGATTTGTCTCATTTTTAGACTGAAACAGTTGTAAATAAGAAAATATACTGTTGATTCTTCAGCCAAAATGGATAAAAACACTGTTGGAATTGTCTCTCAGACTGATTCACAAGTTAGTTGTGAAAGAGATGTGAAGACTTCCTGGTTAAATAAAGGTAAATAAACAAAAGAGCAGAACTGATGCAGATGAGGATGGATGGAGAGACAGGTGGAGGCTCTGTTTCAGATGTTTGCAGAGTTCACTTGACAAGCTCTCATCGACCGAAGGAGGGAGGTTAGGAGATTCAGAAATGATTCTAATCCTTAAGTTAATTGAACTCAGATCATCATCAGCCCTAGACTGTCAGATCTACACACCAGGTTCATGATCATTGAACATAATCAATCCTGTGATAATGAACTCTGGTTTTTCACACTCTCACCATGGGATCAAAAATAGACCTGAAGAAAAGCATGTTTTTGCCTTTAAGATGTCTTTGTTGCACTAAATGAATCATAAAAATGTGTGCCCTGTTCTCACTTTGACCCTTCTTCCCTACCAGGCCTTTTTGCTCATTTTAAACAATATTCACAGCTCCACAAAAAACCTTGTGCACCTGGAATCATGACATGTTATACATCAAATGAGACCTACAAGTGACTTTCATTTAAAAAAAGAATTGTTATTCTACATTACTGTGTTCTCTTTTTATAAACATTTGAAATAGTGATGGGTAGATGATACCTCAAGGTGTGTATGCATGTATGTATGTACTTGTTTTTCTATCTTAGTGAGGACCGTTTTGAGTTTTTAACCAACAGAATGAGGACATTTTTGGGAAGTGAGGACATTTGGCCGGTCCTCACTTTGCGAAGGGCCTGTTTTGGCCTGTTTGAGGGTCAAGATGTGGTTTTAGAGTTAGGGTTAGAATTGGGTTAAGGTTAGGATTAGGGCTAGGGTTAGGGCTAGGGGGTTAGTTTGGATGGTTAAGGTTAGGGTAAGGGGCTGGGTAATACATTATGCCTATGAATGTCCTCACTAAGATAGAAAAACAAGTATGTATGTATGTATGTATGTATGTATGTATGTATGTATGTATGTATGTATATATGTTTGTATGTTTGTATGTATGTATGTAAGTACATATATATATATATATATATATATATATATATATATATATATATATATATATATATATATATATATATATATATATATATATATTATATATATATATATATATATATATACATACAGAAAGAGAGAGTGAGAATTTTTTTGTAAATTGATTTCTAAAGTCTGATATATGAAGTGAAATAATTTGATTATTCTTTTTAAAAAAACAAAAAAAACAATGTCCCATGTGCTGATTTCATGTTTGAGCAGGAGTTGGCTCCTCCCACACAGCAAAGGTTCTATCACAGAGTGTTTGATCTACAAGAGTCTGAGCTGAACTGAATCTACAGAATATGTTCAGTAGAAGATGAGAGACACCAAAGCTAACTCTGCAGATGAGCTGAAGGTCTCTGGGCTCCAGGTCGACCTGAGCAGACACCACACTGATGCAGGAACTCATGCATAGGACACAACAAAGTATTAATGCAGAGAAATGAACACTATTCAGAAACATCATCTTTAATATAAAAGCACGCTTGTTTATAATAATCTTGCACAATGTTACCTGTACATACAGTATGTTGTCTAAATTACAAATACCACAAATTCAAATCACTTCTTTACCTTCCCTCATACACCCAGAGTCTGTCCACACTTTGTCAGTGGCAGCCCAGAGGCATCCATATGTGTGGGAATGTGTCTCCATGGCGACGGTAAACTGTGGTGTCAGCGAGCCTTTGGACGCAGGTGAAACATTATCCTCACAGAGCAGCTCCAGGAGACAAAGTCAGAACAACAGAAGAGAGAGAAGCAGATGGAAGCACCGAAGAGCCCTGCAGCCGTCAACTACGTTCACCAGGACGAGATCTGGTACCACGTTTACTTTTTTAGGTCTTTGATTGTTTTAATGAGGCGAAGGGTTTGTAAAGCCTATAGAACACAACAGCAAAGAATTAGTGTGTGTTTTCTCTACTAATCCTCACTTTCACGTTTCAATAATTTGATAAACTCAATATTCTCTAGATTTTGCTTTCAAGATTATTTATTTAAAGATGCAGTGTGTAACATTTCTGCTGGAGGGTGGGTCTTTGCTCTCGTGGAGATGCTAGACCTAAATTGTTATAAGGCCTGACACAAGAAATACTGGTTAGAAAAATCTGGTATAAAACATCAGTGTAGTCCAGTACATGTGGGTTTAGACTGGCTCTGCCTGGTTTGGACTGATTCTCTATGGTTCTTACTGGCTCTCGCCCTTCTGGTGCCCTATGCAAGATTTCAAACCCCTGATACCTAGATGTTTAATTTAATTAACATTTACAGACAGACCCTTAGACCCATAAGCCTTAAACACAAATCTATTTCAATTTAACAAAGTTATAACAGTGTTCTCTCATCCTTAAGTTTACCCAAATATGTATTTTGATTGCTTCATGCATGTTTGAGTAATCTTGTATTGTCCTTCATCGGACGCTCTAGTGCAGGGGTCTCAAACTCAAATGGAGCTGGGGCCGAAATGATCGAAGGCAAATGGGTCGAGGGCCGCATTTTAAAATTTTGACCTGACTTTGATATTTTCAATATAAATAAAATTGTTACGTTGTACCTCCAATATCGAGCCTACACTATAATAACAGTAATATTTTAGCCTATATAATGCATTTCACAATACTCTCTCCTATGTAATGAAAAAAGTAAATAAAAGTGTTTAACCAGGGTCACACTGTCCTCCCCAGGAAATTTTGACCAAATTGCAGGCTATTTACTGTATTCTGGTGCATTTTAGAGGTTTTCAAGTCATATTTCAAAAGTAAAAGCCTTTAAATTTCCATAGGTTCATTTTCCAGTCTGGTCTGTGTGTCTCTTGTGATCTTCACACTTTCAGTCTGTTTCACAAACACTACAGAAGTGAGTCTTTGTCAGAACGTCTCAACACACGTTTATATTGATGACGATTAGATACTGATGAATCACGTGTGTGTCGCCGCGTGTTTGCCGCGTGTGTTTTCTCGTGCGTGTCGCCGCGGTTACGCTGGCGGTGCCGGTGTTCTGTCGAGATGGGTCCCCCCGTCGAGATTGGACCCCCCTTGTTTAAAGTTAGTGCTAGAAAATAAATAATATTTTTTTATTTTCAAATTACTTTTGCTAACCCTCACCCAAGCCCAATCCTAAACTTAACCTTCGAATTATGCCTAAACTTAGCCGAATTAATTGTAAACTATTTACCGCGGGAAGCTTGCTACGTCACGCACAGTCACAAAAACAAGTGAGGGGGTCCAATCTCGACGGGAGTCCAATATCGACAGGACACCGGTTCGCATCGCTAAAGCGTCTTTTTCAGCAGGAGTTTATGCACGTTTCTCCGCGGATATTAGATCAAATTTCGTCAAATAAAAAGTGTTGTGGAGCTTGACACGTGAGGCACTTCATTTTGATATCGAATGTAGTAAGAGAAGCTCACCTCCACAAAAAGAAGAATCAACATCTGTGCATTTCTGTCGTAAAGAGCAGCTGCTGGACAGTCTCTCCTCTCGTGTCTGAAGCTTCTGCTCTCATAATCCTTCTGTCCTCTGTCCCATTCTTTGTTGTGGAGAGTTTAAAAGTGACTCTTAAGTTCTCATTCATCTCCCTGTCGTGTTTTGTTTGCTGCTGCTGCTGCTGCACGGGGCAGCGGGGGATGAGCAGAGGCTGCGCTGCGCTGTAGTGCATTGTGGGACCTGTAGTTGTTACGGGCGGGCCACTGACTTACGGTGCGGGCTGCTGACTTATATGGTGCGGGCCGCTTTCAATGTTAATTTGAAATCATCCCGGGGGCCGCAAAAAATCCTCTCGGGGCCGCATTTGGCCCCGGGCCGCGAGTCTGAGACCCCTGCTCTAGTGGTTAGAAATCCTCGTCTTCACCTACCACCTATCCCCACCCACTTGTCTAAATACAAAACATGTAAGATTCAAAATTGTCACGTAGACACTTTCCAACAACAAAAATAAAATCTGTGGCTTCATAAAGTTACATTTTACAATGAAAAGGTGGAGCTTATCAGTTCTGCAGTTTTGAACAGGAAGTCAATGAATCTGTTTCTATTTCTAATCCGTTTTAACACATTTTTAGTTTTGCAATGAATTATTGATCTACTTATGCCACAGTTTCTTCCTAAATATACTGAAGAAATCACAATATTTTTAAAAATTCAATGCAATTTCCTGTATTTTGGTGAGTTTGAGATGTGATGATCTATTGTGTAAGACCTTTTTTATTTTTATTTTTGTTTATTAAAAGGCTCACACAATAGTGTCAGTCAGACTCAGGACTGTCCTGTGTGATCAGAGCAGAGAAAATACTTCTGCAGCTGCTTTTGTCAGTTTATGTCACATTCAGGCAAAAGTAAAAGCTGTAAAGACTAACTTTAAACATTTACGCTGTGCGCCATTGTTTTTTAGACACACAACTTTTCACTGTACATTTGGAACCTTGTCTCCGTGGATATAAAGCAGATTTGCTTCTCAAAGAAACTATCTGCCTGTTAAACAGCTCGTCTTTCACACTACACTGAGAGGGAGAAAGAGAGATGTTTCTGAATGGGCTAAAGAGCCAAGAGCTTGAACCAACCAACCAACCAAGCCTTGGGGTTGATCACTCCTGGTTTAGCATGATAGTGTCTCCAAACTGACTTCATGGTCTTTGATTGTACTTACTGTTGTGAATGAACAGACGCATGTATCAGACGTCTCTCACCCTTCGAGTTCAGCATCTCCGGAGCATCAGTCGGCAACCCTCCTGGCTCTGCGCCCTGAGCTTTTGCCTATGCTGCCTCTAGGACAGGCCGGCTCTGGGTTTACATGTCTGGAAGTGGTTCTAACTGGAACTGACTGATGTGGGCATAGACTGGTTCTGTTTGCACGGGTCTACACTGGCTTGGAATGATCAAACTGGGTCTAGACTGGTTCCGACTGAGTTGGGAGTGGTCTGGTCTGCATTAGACTGAGTATGAACAGGTTTTGACCTGGTTCAGACTGGTTCTCATTAGGTCTTTGACTGGTCTACACTGAGTTTGGACTGGTAGTACAGTAGCAGCATTTATTACTTAGTTTGAATGAAACAAGAATGCTGTTGTTTTAGGAAGGCTCACGTGAAGCTGGAGAAAGACTCTGCCGATGTTTGGCCGAGAAAATGGGGTTTTCTGACAGAAGAGTACAGACAGGTGAGCTTCTTCAACACCATCCAGGACTAAGTCACTCCTTTTACAGTTCTATACATTTGTTTGATTTATTCAGTACCAGGAAGACAGTCTGAAGCAGGCTGAAAGTGGAGAGAAGAACCAACCAGAGAAAGAAACAAGCGTCCCAAACAGAAAGGTAAATTCTAATGACTAAATTCACTTTGGCTGCCATGAAATCAGGTTGTAAACAAAAAAACAAACAAAAAACAAAAAAAAAACCCCAATAAACATTAGCGACCCTTTTGTGGCCCAACTTTGCTTTTCCCGAGTTTAGAAAGATAAATCAAGCTCTGAATCCGTCATCTCTGTTCACCTGATTCTCTTTCCACCTTCTTCTCTCATTCAAACGTTTCTCTGATGTTTGTGTGAAATATAGTTGACTCTAAAGCATAAAACTGACCATTTAAACAATCTGATCTGAGGGTTGGTCAAAATGGCGTCGTCAGCTCCAGAAATGGCCTGACTTTCTTTTCATTTCATTTCTCATCATTTGTAAATCCTAGTGTGCAAAAATAATCCTCATTCTGTAGAACTCCCATAATGTTTGATAATCCTGTCCGTGTCCGCCATTGTTGAATTCAATGGATCTGTCAATAGAATCCTCAAAAGTGATGTTTGTGTCTCAAACCTAATGAATTTATTTAAAAGTAGCTATAGCCATTTTTTGTGACCTTAAAAAGTAAGCAAACCAAACTACTTTTAACATAGTCCACATGTTTTGCTCACTTACCTTGAATGATGTGAACATTTAGTTGGTTCTGAAAGCCTTAGCTGTGTTCATTTTCATTGTCACATAAGTCATGAAGAGTTGGTATGCTAACTGCAATTAGCTAAATGCTACATGCATTAGACAAAGACCAATGGAGCTCAAGAGTGACCGCCCACTTCCTGGTTCCACCAGTCTTGGACCCACAGGGGATTAGAATTTGGAAACATCCTCTGGCTAAGCAGCTATGTGGTGAGTCAGGAGCATAAGACCTACATTTTTGTTTGAAAAATGTTTTTTCAGCTTTAAACTACAAAGTTGTTACGACATTTTGCTGAATTTTAAGTTCTAGATGTGCTTTTTAGACTGAAAACCACCGCGCTGTGGGTCTGAGTTAGCACATAACTGGTTAGCCCACGATATGTCTTTAAACTCTTAATATTTGAATTTTTCAAAAGCCTATGGCACTTTAA
Source organism: Mugilogobius chulae (assembly GCA_038363315.1). Classification (NCBI taxonomy): domain Eukaryota; kingdom Metazoa; phylum Chordata; class Actinopteri; order Gobiiformes; family Gobiidae; genus Mugilogobius; species Mugilogobius chulae. The sequence continues at coordinate 8,407,220 of CM076402.1, read as the reverse complement.
CATGGGGCAACGTGCTTCCAGAACCAGGGCCATCGAACACTGTTGAGCTCCTTAGGAGTCGGACGATATTTGGATCTTTTTGGATATCGGCCACATTGACTGATTGGCCTTATTTTAGCCGATATTTGATCAGGCAGTTGTTTGAACAGTCGTAGAGCTGCACTCGCATAACCTGGCTCACTCCAGATGGATCTGTGTTGAACTCCTATCTGAGTTCTCACTATATCCATCTGGGACTTGACTCGCTGAAAGCGTTCGAGAAAAGGCGGGGCGTTTAGTGAAATACTTCGAGCTGATTGGGTGTGGGGACTACCTTATTTGAGCTAGCCAATCACAGCAACAACTCGTAATGGTGTATCCAATGTCCACGTTAGATAGAACAAGTACGTGTCACACATTATGCTCTTCTTTCAAAAAGAAATGACTCCATATTTCTGCTGAAACCGCATCAAAAGCAGGAGAAACACGTACATCCACGGAAGCCGGCGTCTTTGTTTAGCTTGAATCAGACTCGGCTGCGGCACCGGGAGTAGTGATGGGCCAAACGAGTCGACGCGCCAACACATGTATGGAGCACTAGAAAAGGCGCGTGTGTCGAGCCGTGTCAACATGTGTGCCACTTTAAGAAATGTCACGTGAGCAACACATCTACTGTGTCTTGTGGGTCACATGGTGTCAACGCTGGAGCGAATGTTTCTGACGCCCTCGTTTGATTTCGACCCGCAAAGCTGAGCATGACTGTGTCTGCACTGTGAGGCCAAAAATGATTAGGGTCTAAATAAATTTGCAGCTTGACAGAGTCTTAAGCAACTAAATAATTAATCACGAGCAAATATTTAACAGCAACAGACTAAAAGTCGTAATAATTTTGCTCATAGTTATTAGTTCATTCGCACCATTATGTAATCTCACGTGTAGCTCAACTGGTAGAGCAGGTGTTGCTCTGAGCAAAAGGTAGCAGAATCGCACCTCAGGTCTTTTTTTTTTTTTCCTCTTATTTTATTTATGCGTGTAGAGGCAAAGAAATCACAAGTTTGTGTGCTCCTGTAATGGGAAACGTTTCATATGTGTATGCAAAGTAAATAAAAAGGTGTCTTTTGTTAATAAACCGTCTCACCAGCTGTAACTTAACTGCACGTCACTGATTGAGCCCAGTGACTGCAGTGCATTTATTAAACCACTTGATGGTGCTAGAATGCACCAACACTGGGTCTGCACTGGGTCGACCCAGCTTGGGAAATGGGTTACACACACGTTGACGCGCCATCTACCCATCACTACCGGGGAGCTAACGGCTCGTGTTAGCCCACCCTGCTACAATGTGATTGGGCCTCAAAACCACGCTGCTGTGATGTGATTGGGCTGGTCATCGCTTGGTTCGGACTCTCAAACCAATCGAGCCGGACGAAGGCCAGATGGTTTCTCTCGTGTTTGTGAATTCACAAATACCGCGAGATAAACCATCTGGCTGGCCAGGTTAGCACTCGCAGTGATCAGCTGAGCTCCAACTTTGGAGAGAAATGATACAGTTTGTTCTATACATCTCCATTTTGTTGTGTTTTGAAAAGGAGCACTTTCTGGAATTACTCTTTAAAATGTTTTGTATTGTGCATAAACATGTTGTATTCAATGAAACACACTAGTTTTAAATGAACTTTTTCTTTTTTGGATAGATTATCTCAGCTATGTTTTTTAAAAACTAAAATAAGCCTCAAAATCAGCCTCAGAAATTGTCCTTGAAAATAGGTCATTGTTATCGGCATCGGCTGACATCTTTTTTTTTTTTTTTTTTTGTTAAAATCGGCATTGGTATTGGCCCAAGAAACATATCGATCGATCTCTTACACGCATTATGTGTCATAAGACCTTAATTGACCTTTATTATCAGGGAAGTCCCACTGAGATTCAGAATCTCTTTTGCGGAGGAGCCCTGGGGAAGGGTCAGGGGAGGTAGTAATGGACATGGAAACCTACGCAGACACGGGGAAAACATGCAAACTCCACATATAAAGGCCCCGGGTCGACTGGGAGTTGAACCCAGAACCTTCTTGCTATGAGGCCAGACACTAATCGCTGTGCCACCGTGTCGAACATTAGTTTGTAAGAAAGTGTCCTAAACGAGGATCAGAGTCTTCACAGAAAACAAAGTCGTTCTGACATGTCTCACTCTTCTGCTGTAGGCGGGCTCTCTGTCGTTTCCTCCGACGTCGCAGGCTGTGATTGGCTGGCGCTCGGCTCATTCTCACCTGCAGCTGGAGAAGTTTGGAGCAGTGCATCATGGGAGGAGGAGTTTTCTCAAAGACCTGGGCTGGCCTTTGGATTCCTGCTGACTGAGGGATTGTTCCTGTTCCTTTAGAAGTCTACCTCATTTTAACAATCGTTTGTTTGTTCTCTGTCTTTACCAATCATGTGACGACAAGATAAAAGTAACACCAGGCTAAATAAAAGTATGTATTGTTTTTTATTCTCTGACATCTTTGTACTTGTCTAATACTGACTTGACTTTCCTGCTGCTCTGAATAATATGGAAACTTTAAGCGGTACATATAGTTTTGCCATTGACATTCAGTTCTTTAGCAATATGTCACCTTATGTAAAAGACAGAGAGTAGAAAGCACTTTTACTCAAGTAAGAGTCAAGTTGTTTCTAAAACATACATTTGTCTTTTAAATGCAAGTGAAGGAATTACAGTTTCAAAATAACTGAAACACGGGTGAACAAACCAAACCCACCACCAGACCACCCTGGTTCTGAATAGCCCTATTTTATAGCTCATAGCTCCTAGTTCCTAGCCTCTAGCTCCTTACCAGTGGAGGTCGTCACAAGGTTTAACAGTAAGAGCACTAGACAGCTGAGAGAAGAGGCCTTAGCTCTGTTTGGTGAATCCGAACGTCCTAATCAGCGACTCTACAGCTGTTTATGAAAAACTACAACATCCACCAGCGGACTACAAAACACACACTAATATGAATGACATGAGAGTTACACAAACAACACATTTGTACGTGAATCTGCTGCTGTTTAATAAAAATACTGTAATAAACCTCAGACTGAGCCATCTTTGTGAAAAGTTTAAACACGAAGTTTCAACAACACAAACAGTAGACCTATATATGCACAGGACAGGTCAGAATAAATATAACAGACTCATCATCAGTCTGTGAGAGAAAAGACAAATATATTCTAGTAAAAGTTTTTGGGCGACACGGTGGCGCAGCGGTTAGCGCTCTGGTCCTGGGTTCGACTCCTGGGCCGGCCGGGGCCTTTTTATGTGGAGTTTGCATGTTCTCCCCGTGTCTAAGTAGGTTACCTCCGGGTACTCCGGTTTCCTCCTACAACTAAAAGAGATTCTGAATCTCAGAAAGAGATTCTGAATCTCAGTGGGACTTCCCTGGTTAAATAAAGGTCAATTCAATCCAATCCTTCTTGCAGCCGCGCGTCTCCCCTTCTCCCCGCTGCAAATGAGCCTGTGCCTTTAAGTTTCGCTTCTTCACACATAAATGGTGTTAAGAGATGGGACAATACATTTAGTGAAGGCAATGTGGCACTAAAATCTTATATTTTTCTAAGTTTATAAAGTTTGTTTTATGTATTGTGTGTTTAAAGTCTGAGGCCGTAAAACTTTTCATTCATTACAAACTCTTCATTCACACATCATATCATGACATATATGTTCATTCTTTTTTGGAGCGATCCGTGCAGTGCATTGTGGGATGTCTCATAGCTCCTTACCGCCGTTAGGAAGCTTCTATGGTTCCTACGCTAAAGGAGCTATGATAGGAAGCTTCTATGGTTCCTACGCTAAAGGAGCTATGATAGGAAGCTTCTATGGTTCCTACGCTAAAGGAGCTATGATAGGAAGCTTCTATGGTTCCTATGCTAAAGGAGCTATGATAGGAAGCTTCTATGGTTCCTATGCTAAAGGAGCTATGATAGGAAGCTTCTATGGTTCCTATGCTAAAGGAGCTATGATAGGAAGCTTCTATGGTTCCTATGCTAAAGGAGCTATGATAGGAAGCTTCTATGGTTCCTATGCTAAAGGAGCTATGATAGGAAGATTCTATGGTTCCTCTGCTAAAGGAGCTATGATAGGAAGCTTCTATGGTTCCTATGCTAAAGGAGCTATGATAAGAAGCTTCTATGGTTCCTACGCTAAAGGAGCTATGATAGGAAGCATACAGGTTCCTTCTCCTAACTCCTTCCTAACTCAACTGACAATCCGGACAGCACTTAATATGGCGTGTGGTCACATCCAGGTCAAGTTCTGAGACAAAATGTTTTTTCAAAAAATGTCTGACTGAAATAATATTTAATGCCAACTATAGAACATTCTAGGAAAATTTACCTTAATGTAACATGCAGCGAGCCTGAAGTGAAATTAAATACCTTTCTAAGACAAAAAAAATGAAAGACTCCAGCACAGCCAAGTTGAAAATGTAACCATATATTTTTTGTCTAAAGGCAAAGTTAATATTCTAAAAGCAGGAGTCTAGAGCTGCACCATTTGGTAAAGATATCTTAATTACAATGTATCAGAATTACAGTTTTATTATTGGAATTTTGGGAAGTTGGTTTAGGGTTTATATTTTAACTGTGTTTAGAAGAATTGACAAAATTAAATATGTAAATGAACAGCCAAAAAAACATTATTATTAAGCCATTTGAAACATTTGCACAGATCTAATCTACAGGTCTTGTCCCGTCTCGGAGTAGATCTGAACTCTGTCGTGTCTTGGTCTCGAGGGTGCTTGGACTTGGTCTTATTGCCCACTTTTGAGCGCACAAACACAGAGACTAAAATTAGGACTTTTAAACCCATTATTGGTAAGTGTACAGTTAATATTTATTTAAATTGATATTTATGAATGGATTTCACAAAAGTTTGCTAATATAAAGCCTTAAATGCCACACTTACTCATCATAGCCATTTTAAGCTAACAGTTAGCAGCAGGAGCTAGCTTAATCGATCATTTACGACTTTTGAAATAGTAATAACCTCATTGTACAAGGATTTACTAAACTAAAGCATGAGGTCCAAAGTGTAAAGCAGAAGGTGGGACGTTCAGTGAAATACATCGAAACACAACCACGGGAAGCGCCATCTTTGTTTCGTTTGAATCAAGCGCTACTACCTGATGTTGTTGCAACCAACCCTCCTCTCGCCCTGTGATTGGGCTGGTCACCGCTGTGTCAGACTTCAAACCAATCGGGCTGCTGGAAGGTCATCCATCTGGCTGGCCAGGTAGGGCTGTGCAACATGGCAAAAAATGATCACAGTTTTCCTGGAGACAGATCACAATTTGATCACAATTCTTTTAGATTATTAGAATTTGCCTTTGAGGTAAATACAATCATCTGTTTTTCTAAAAGTTCCTATTCTACTGTGGTTAAATTCAGCTGTCACTCACTCAGAAGAACAAAGACTGACCAGTGTTGCCAGAGAAAAATGTGACAAAGGAAACCTACAAAAAAAAAGTCCGTAGATGAGCGACCTCATGCTAGTGATGGGCCAAACGTGTCGACGCGCCAACACATGTATGGAGCAGTAGAAGTGGTGCGTGTGCAGAGCCGTGTCAACATGTGTGCCACTCTAAGAAATGTCACGTGAGCAACACATCTACTGTGTCTTGTGGGTCACGTGTCAACACTGGAGTGAGTGTTTCTGACGTCCTTGTTTGATTTCGACCTGCAAAGCTGTTTCTGAGCGAGAGGAAAGATGACTGTGCCTGCACTGTCCGGCCAGAAATGATTAGGGCCTTTAAATGACAGAGCCAATTCCAAAACTTTTCCAGGGCCTGGAAATTAGATTTAAACTTTACGTGACTTTTCCAAGTTTTTCATGAAAAAACTAAAAACTTCAAAAACATCATCCGATAACTGATGGGCAGTTTGAAACGCGCTTCCTGAACTGCTTCGAAGCACTAAAGCGCATGCGCTTCGGATCACTGCTCCGAATTCCGCTTCAAAACGCTGACCACGTGACCTCTGACCTCTGAGGTTCATGAGCCGCTGCTGTTACAGAAACGTTTCACTAATGGGCTTTCGGGTCGAATCTAAAACTTTGGCTGATTGGGCTATTGACGAATCACAACAACACGGCATGAGCGGTTTCAAACCACGCCCAAAAGTTTAAAAGGCACTTTGCTGCTTTTAGAAATTGTGTTTGTGAGGCGAGAGACAGGCCTATCGCGATTTAGAGAGATTTGACACTGATTTGATTAGAATTTTCCTTTAGTTAGAAAGTTAGTCAGTTAGCTTGATTGTTTGGAATTTAAGTACAATATAGATGTATTAAATATACTGTACATTTAGGCCTACACATAGTTAATATAGAAACACAATATTGACACAGCATCACACAGTATAGGCATTATTTGTGAGGTAGGTGTAGGTCGGTGCTAAAACCATCAACGGCAGAAAAACTTATATTCTTGAATAAAAATCTAATGTTAACTCAACTTTTGTTTGATTCAAACTTTAGTTTTCAAACAGAATACAGGGCTTAGGGCCTATTTGTTCCACAGTAATATAAGGCGTTTTCCCACATGAAAGTACCAAGAACTAGTCCCAATATTCCTTCAGTCCCTGTTTAGTCAGAGGAACTACCCTGTCCCCATGTTTGTGTTCACACAACAACAGTTTCTGAAAGTGGGTCTAACTAGCTTTAGCATTAGCATCTGTAAAGTCTGGAACATTTAAATAATTCATTAAGTGGTGTTAGGAAAACAAAAGTTTTCTTTTTTTGATTCCACATAAAACCATAATGTGCAAAACCTAAAAACATCACTGGAAATAACAATAAAACTAAATTATTCACTGTAATTCCTAATAATAGTCTTATAGGCTACTATTTACAAATTAAATACATACATTTTTGGAGTTACTGCCTTTAAATATTGTTCTTAAGGATAAGGAAAGTTTATCTAAATGTGATAATGTGTAAAACATGTTTAAAAACATAGTTAGCAGTGTAAAATGTGTTTGTGTCACCAAAAGGTTCCTGGTCTGAGTGGAAAGTACCTGCCCCAGAGCAGGAGCTAAAAAAGTCCCTAAAGTGTGGCCCCAGTCCATAGTTCCTGCTCTGTGTGAATGCTCCCAAATTAGGGACAGGAACTAAAAAAGTACTAGGAACTGAAAAAAGTTCCTACAGTGGGAAAAGGCCTATAGTAATGATGTAGAACTCATGATTATTCTGACTCCACTTCTGTACTTTATTTTTGTATGTGGGGACACAACAGTTGTATGTAGGGTGACCAGATGAGATTGTTCAAAATTCGGGACGCTGATTTTTTTTTTTTTTTTTTGAGGGGGGGGGGGGGGGGGTGTTGTCTGAATGCGGAGGAGGGGAGAGGAGCGCGCTCAGAGTGACAAGTCTAGATGCTTGCATCATTCGCAGCACATAGTGCAGAAACAGAAACCTTATAACTTTTTTTGACAAAAGAATAATGTTCCTCACACCAGGAAGCATTGAGCAGTCTTTAATTCGTGTCAATCCGTCTCATATTGGCTGAATAAACCAAAAAACACCTGATGAACTAATAGATCTGCAGATTCAATCAGAAAATTACCGCGAAACACATTTCTGTTAAGCAGGCTACTTTTAGAAACCACGCAAAACGAGTGTATATGACTTAAGTTTCTGTCGGGAGAGTCCAAGGCGAAGTGGGACGTCAACTGTGCGCGGAAGGAGCGCGTACGGGCCAAGCATTACGCACGAGGAGCAGGATGGCAGGAGCCAGGCTCCAGGGGCCAAACACACCGCACCGCACGAGGATTTGGGGGCGGAACGGCAAACATATATGACCAACTTTTGCCCAAGTGGAGTTGTTCTATGAGCTGTGATCTGCTGTTGACTTCCTCATAGGGAGACACAGAGGCTGCAGCTGCAGCTACTTCTCTCCCCGCGCTCCCTGTGAGTTATCACTATCACACTTTCCGCCAGGCAACTTGAGTACCGAGCAGCCGCGCGCCCCGAGGAGAAGCGGTTTTCAATCAAATTGCACAGAAAATAGGTCTGTATTGATGCATTTTAAAGACTCTGGCAGCACTACAGCCTCTCATACAGTGTTTGGGGCGTAATGTGGACGTGCAGCCTGGCGTAATGACGTGCAGGTCAGACTCTGCGAGGAGTCAGTCGGGGCAAGGATGAAATTCGGGACACGTGGGACAGGATTCGGGATTCGGGACACATGCGTGAATTTCGGGACTGTCCCGAATTTTTCGGGACGTCTGGTCACCCTAGTTGTATGTAGTTGGTTCATTTTGAATCTTTTAATGAAAACATTTCACCACCAGATGGCGGTATTCATGCGTTTCGAACCGCAATTCGAAGTTCCGACCATTTAGTTCATATGGTTCAGTTTCATGGCGCTTTGCTTTGCCCATCACTACCGATAACTGCTTCCACCGCAGATCCCTCGTGTAAAACATCATCAGCTCAAAAAACTCCCGTTGTGTGTTTTATGTTTAAGTTTATTAAATATTTACATGACAAAGTGTAGGTGGACTCAAATACATTTATCAGAATCAAATAGAAGCTCTTTACCGACTCTTCACGACCAAGCCATAGACACTCTGCTCTCTGCGATTCTTCTTACACTAAAATAAGTCTTCAGTCTTGACAAAAGATGACAAAACCGTAAATAAAGTAGCAGGTTATCGTACACTTTTCAGACAACGCATCCAAAAACCCCCCAAAACAAAAGGCATATGCTGTGAGCGGACATATTCATATTCGGTTTTGAAAGTACTTTAAGGAGGATGTGTGTGTGAGAGAAATGCGGGGGGTTTTTGGACACGTTCTCTGGTCATTTGGTGATGTAATGTCTTATTTCGAAGGGTTTATTTTGGAGGTCTGTAGGCGATCTTCCTGCTCTTGAGGACGGACCATCTGTGCCTCTTCATGTAGTAGAGCAGAGGCAGCAGGATCGCAGAGCCCATCAGCAGCTGCAGACACACACACGGACAAACATTAGAGAGCGTGTTCATCCAGTTTTAACTAGAGGTGAGACCAGACGAGCCACGAGATTCAGCCTGCTCTCACACAAATACGTCCGTCCACGTCACTTTCCGCTTTACTACATGTCACCTGTCCGTCTACAGTAGATGGCTGGGAAAACTTTTTTGATAAAAACATAACAGGACGAGAGCAGCTGTTTGGATCAGGTCTGAACTGGTCTGATGGACGTCTGGCTCCTGAAGTTGGAGACACCGTTTTTCCTAGGGATTCAGTATTCAGTTCCAATACCGATTCCCTACTTTGGCTGCCAATACCCGATATCAGCCGATACTGATGTAAGGACTCAATTAGCTTATTTTTTCTCATCATAACATAAGACATTTGGTCCTTTAGTGTTCTGTGACGCCTATTATCGTGAAAGTCACAACATAACAACTTCATCTGAATAAAGTGTCAGACATTTTGAGATGTTTGAATCAACACTAATCTGTAAATTAGTCTAATTAAAATTAAACTAAAGAATCAGCTGAACCGATATCATGGAGCTGATACCCGATCCCAGTATCGGATAGGTGCATCCCTAGTTTTTTCACCTGAATGTAACTTTTAAGGGTCGTAAAGACGATATTCATTCACTAATGTTGATTTAGCAGCGAACTTTTGTTTTCTCACAGTGATAAACTTTAGTTAGCTGACAACAGCACTGGTCAGAGTCAATCAGCAGCAGCCCTTTCTGCTGTCAGGCTGCACACTGATCTGACTCATAAACACAAACAGTGGAAACAAGTGTAAAAAGCTCTGTTGTCAGTAACTACAAGAGTTTATCTGTGAAAAAACTAAAGTTCTGCTGCTAAATCAACATTTGTGAATGAAACTCGACCTACAACCCTTAAAAGTGACATTCAGGTGAAAAAACACACAAAAACATTGTCTCAAACTTCAGGAGACAGACGTCTGTCAGACCGGTTTAGACCTGATCCAAACAGCTGCTCTTGTCTCATTTTGTTGTTTTATTCAAAGAAGTTTCCCCAGAGTGAGTCTTTCTGCATGTCGCATGTGCAGTAGAGCGGAAAGTGACGTCGACCAAAAATCCCTCGGTACCACGTAATTTGAAACAGCGTGTCATTTGAACACAAAGAACAGTTTTTGAATGAGTTATTCACTCGGTACTGCCCCAGTTCATTTCTATGGTGGATGTAAAGATGTATTATTATTCATGAATAATAACACAGTCCCATTCCTAATCTTAAGAGACTCAGATCTAATAACTTCAGACCTAAACTTAGCCACTAACCCCACATAAACCTCCTGTGTGTGAATGAAGGATTGTTTTTTATGCACAAGAGACAGAAATATATTTGTGCATATTTGGCTTGTTTGACTTGAACTATGTAGCAACAAATAGTCGGTAAAAAACTGTAGATACCAGGTCAATATTTCAATTTTAATAACCATGTGCACCATATTTACACTACATTATCTATTACACATCACTAGTTATTGACGTTTGGGTAGGCTTCCTTGTGTGTTGTGCGTGCCCTTTGACTTCTCAGTACGTACCTTCAGGCCCATGCGTTTGCGCTGGTCGTGCTCCGGCTCAGCGGCCCACCTCAGGAACGTGCACACGTCTTTAGCCACCTGGCTCATGGTGGCCGGGGTTCCTACGGCAACAGACACGGGACACAGTTAGAAAGTCACAAGATTCATTCAGACAAACATTTAAAAGGTCTGTAAGAGGTCGACCTACTCATTTCACGAAAACAAAGTTAAGATAAGTACGTTTAGGTTTTACGTGACATTATTTAAAAGGCACATATGCAAAAGTGACTTTTGAGGGTTTTGATCTTCTAAAATTGCTTTCTCATCAAAAACACTGCTGAAGTTCTGTCTGAGATACTTTGTGTTGGTTTTGGTGCCTGGGATTCTAAATAGGAAAGGCTCTGGAGCTTGTTTGAAGGACAAGATCAACACCAAAAAGCTGCATAATGTTTGTCCTTTAAAATTGATTTCAGTTAATCAATTTCAGGAGTAGTGATGCACCGATCCAGCTTTTTCAGTTCCGATACCGATCCCGATACTTAAGAATTAAGCATCTGCCGATACCGATATCAACCGATACTTGTGTAAGGACTGAAATAGCTTTTTTTTTCCTTTTCAAAACATAAGACTTTTGATCATAATAGTGTTATTTATACTGCAAGACAAAACTGAACAACTTAAGAAGAAGAGAGAGAAAGAGAGAGAAGAGAGAAGAGAAGAAAGAGAGAGAGGAGAGAAGAGAGAGAAGAGAAGAAAGAGAGAGAGAAGAAAGAGAGAGAAGAGAAGAAAGAGAGAGAAGAGAAGAGAGAAAGAAGAGAAGGGAAGAGAAGAGAGAGAAAAGAGAAGAGAGAGAAAGAGAAGAGAGAGAGAGCGAGAGAAGAGAAGAAAGAGAGAGCACGAGAGGAGAGAGAAAGACGACAGAGAAATAGAGAGAAGAGAAAAAGAGAGAAAGAGGGAGAGCAAGAGGAGAGAGAGAAGAGAAGAGAGATAGAGAGGGAAAGAGCGCGAGGAGAGAAAGAGAAAAAGAAAGAAGAAAGAGAAGACAGAGTAGTAGAGAGAAGAGAGAATTAGAGAGAAGAAAGAGAGAAAGAAAAGAGAAGAGAAGAGAGGAGAGTGAGAAGAGACAGAAAGAATAAAATGTGAAACATTATGAGACATTCTGGATCAACATCAGACATAAATCAGACTCATTATGTCCAATTAAACACAACTAGGATATCGGCTGAACCGATATCATGGAGCCGATACTCGATCCAGCAAAATTTCCTGGATCGGCACCGATATTCGATCCCAGTATTGGATCGGTGCATCTCTATTCAGGAGTAAAGTGTACTTTCATTTATGGACTGATTTAAGATATATTAGGGATGTGTACTCAGACCCAGGTGCTGTGTCTTTGTGGTCCACTGGATCCATAAGCTCCAGGCCTATCAGTCTTCTTATCGGTTCTGAGGGAGCACGTTTCCTAAAATCTGTCCCTTTCACACACCTCGTCGGTACTGCTTTGATTGTGCAATGTACGGTATTTCCACGTCTGCGTCTCTCAAAGCCCGGACCGATGCCGGACCGAGAGAACGACACCTGAAAGTCTGATACACAGGTCACGTGTTCGCGGTACAACGCCTAATCATTTCACAAACTCAGATCACTTGTGGAATAAACACAGCACGGCTTTCGAGTGAGTTGTAGCCTTTTCAATTCAAGTCACTGTAAAAATAACACAATAAATAAATAATCAAAACTAAGTTTGCTAGTAACGATACCCATTCCTATGCAATCACTTATCACGATCAAAAAGGGCAGTGACTTGTTTGTGGTGTCGTCCATAACAGTGACAATAACCACTTTACAGCAGCAGGTGGCGCCTGTGGCTTTATAACACACTACTCAACCAGCGCGTGGGCCTTTCATCAGCACAATTTTAATCAATAATATTTAAACTAGGAATTAGCCCAGAGAAAGAAAGGTTTTTTAAACTTTTATTGTATGAAGAGTGCCTTCTTTGTGGGTTTGTGTTCCTAGTCACTAAAGAGCACCTTCAGATGTCACTGAATGTAAGATTTCCAGGAGCACTTTTGGAAATTGGATTATTTGCTCAAATGTAAGTTCTGGTTTGACCAGGGCTCTCTTAACTTCATTGTTTACTAGTGAGTGTTTCAGAGGTCACAGCTGTGGCCAGAGGTTACGCTAGATTTTTTTATGCCGGTCACTTGACCGCAGGATCTGGAAATTCACTTGGCGTATTAAGCCGCTGTATTCACACACGGGTAAACATTTTGTCTCGAGTTGAGAAGAAAAAAAGCATGTCTACGCAGCACGAGCACGCACTCGTTTCTCTGACCACCTGTCAATCAGCAGCAGCGGCAGGGTCACTTGTATCAGCGCGAGCCTTGTCTAGTCCCTGAACCTGAGAAGCGCTCGGACTGACCGCTGAACAAACTAATGTGGAATTATCATGAAATTGTCCACAGTAAATCATGTATTATTCCTCATTTTTCTTCGACTTTTTATTTTTTCGCCTATTATTTCTGCCGGTCAAGCTGACCGGGGACGTCTTTTTTCCGGTCAACGGCACATTTTACCGGCCAAAGACCGGCAGGTGCTGGCTAACATAACCTCTGGCTGTGGAGGTGGATCAAGGTGACTCCATATTTACATCCTCCTTTGAAGAGGATGAAATCTGATGTATGGAATTATTATGGATATAAATTTAAAATCAACGATCAGATGAGCCATGAGTCTGTAGAGCCCAGAGAAAGTGTTGCTCTGAGGGAAAACATGAACTGTAACCAGACATGTTTTAGTGGTAGAGAAAACCTGTGCAGACACGGGAGGAACATGCAAACTAAACATAGAAAGGCCCTGGAACCCTTCTTGCTGTGAGGCCAGAGCGCTAACCACTGTGCCACCAATAGTCTGTCAAACAGGTTGTTCATATAAAAGCATCTTACCGTCTTCATACTCCAGGATCTCGTTGTAGATGGGCGGAGCCATGCCGATGGCCTGTCCGGGGAAATAAGGGTTATAGTAGAGCCCCTCCCTCACAGTGACCCCTGCTGGAGGCTCACAGTAGCCGGTGAGCAGGCTGAACACGTAGTCCTCTCCTCCGTGTCTGACCGGGACAAACAGCTCACATTAGTACAGATGATACGTGAGGTGGAACAAACACATGCACAGAGTCAGAAGTGTCATTCATTTGTGGTTTAATAAAATGGTTAAACAGTCACATTGAAGCCAGCCACACTGGGGCTGGACAATATCAAGTATAAAAGTAGGGCTGGGTGATGTATCTGTCAGCATCAACAGATATTCACGTTTTTTTCAGTATCATTATTGGACCAATATAGAAAAAACGGCTGATATTTGGGGCTGTTATTTTTCGAGGCGGTTCTCTAGTCTCTCTGAGCATCACATTTATTATTATTAAATTGGTCTTTATGTTTACATAATAAAGCCACAAAATATTGTGAGTTGTTTTGTGGATTTTAAAGCAGAACTAAGGAACTTCAGCAACAGAGCTCCCCCTACAGTTCACCAGAATCAAACCTACAACAGAACTTTTTATTTAGATTTAGTAGAGGTGCTCCGATCGATCGGCCACTGATCATGATTGGACTGATCACGAACAGATCATGTGATCAACCATCGACAAAATGAGCCGATCACAACAAGCGTCTCCTAAAGTCTTGGTTAAAGTGCGTTCTTGGTTTGGTTATTTTTCAGCGCTGCTTCCACTGCTCCATGTCGTCCTGACTTCACTCTGCCTGCTCATAGATTAAGCAAAACCACATCATGTAGCAGCTACATTCTTTAAAAACATCCACGGAGCTGCGAGCTCACCCGCTATAGTCTTATATGAAGCAAAATAAAAGATTTGGTCTTCTACGGAATGAATGAAGCCAGATTTCCCACTGCAGCCACAGGACACGGGCATATTCTGACAGAACAGTCTAAACTCTGTCCCAGTTTTTATTTCATAGTGAAAGGATCAATATTGGCGGAGATAATTAGGTCTAAACACTTTAATTGTGAAAAACACAGCTGTTAGCGAACCCGCGTAAAGGACTAGATTTTTCTGCTTTCAACTTTTAAAGGGACTGTACTCGATTTTTTTGCAACAAGATAACTTAAAAGCAATTTCCCTCTAGCACTGATGCCTTGTTAATGTATCTAATCAGGTGGAAATTAGTCCCCAAAGTCCTGTCTATGTCAAATAAAATCCTGTTTGTGTGCAGCTTTTTCTGTTTTTGTTTTTAGCATTGTGGCTAACTGTTGTTAGCATAGTGACTCACCTCGCTGCTAAAAGCTGTGAAAAAACATTAAAACTCATCATGATGAACAATTCTGAAGCTCAGAATGCATTAGCTAGTGAGGAAATCATGTAGCCTGAAGGAAAAAGGTTAAAATTAATTATTTCTGTTTGTTTACATTTTTAGGATGCAAAAATCAGGTACAGTCGCGTTAAACATTGTTAAATAGTATAGTGGTTGGGTTGGCTGGATAATGTGATGCATGTTAGATTTAAACTGCATCAGGCTCAAAATGCAAAACATTGATTTTTATTATAAAAAAGGCTTTATAAAGTGTTTATAATTTGCTATATTAAAAATGGACCTGGCCATAGTAATATAAAATATATATTAAAAACCCTCAAGATAAATTGACCGGCATCGGCCATGATGATCGGTGCCTCAAAAATCCTGATCGGAGCAACTCTAACATTTAGATTAAACATTTAGATTAGACATTTATAAACTAGAAACATAAAGATGTGACTTAGCTAAAGCTTTGGGAGTGTTAATGTTAAGTTAATCTGCCCTTTACTACAGAACTACACCTGTCTTTGTTACTCAGAAGTGTTCCAAAGTATTTTAAATCAAAGTTTGGCTCAGATACATAGTTAAATTCAAAGTATATTTTTTTTAGTTTTTGCCAGGATTGAAATGTCTCTGTACTTATTTAGTCTATCAATACTGTTCCAAAACTTTATCAGATCGATTTTCCCACGGCTTTCCCAGGTTCTCCGTGACGTTACGGCCCTGTTCCGGCGTCGTACCTGGCGTTGACGATGTAGCTGAGGTCTGGAGGAAGAGCGCCGTTGTTGGCCACTCGGGCGGCTTCGGCGTTAGCGTACGGCTTTGGGAAATAGTCGGACAGTTTTCCAGGACGAGTGAACATCTCTCCAGACTCGTCAGGCCCGTCCACCACCTCAGCCTGAGACACACACACACACACACACAAGGGACATTCATCAATCACAACAATCATTTATGCAGGCTTCATTTGAAACTTTTGATGCAGAATAAGCCTATATGGACAATGTATTTAACTACTGACTTCCTAACTAAACAGCAGATGTATTGTATGGGGCTGTTACATAACGATCATCACTCTTTACCCCAGGTCCAGGCTCTTGATTCTTATGGTTTTTGATTCATTTTAACCTGCTCCAGTGTTATGAATTATGTTTTTATTATATATTTTGTTATTATTTTAAAATGCACAAACATACACTACGTCCAAAATCATAAATTGTCCCCATAGCTCCTAGCTCCTTAAGCCAAAGCCGGATCAGCGTCACCACACGACCATGTTAAGAGCTGTTCTAATGGAGCAATTGGGAGTTAGGAGCCTCTATGCTAACTATTTAGTTCCTTTAGCATAGGAACCTCTGATGCTAACTTACTGCCGGTAAGGAGCTAGGAGACATCCCACAATGCACTGCGCAGATCGCTCCAAAAATGAATGAACATTTCTGACAATATATATCTGAAAGTTTTACTGCCTCAGACTTTAAACACACAATTAGGGATGGGACGATATACGATATTATCGCTAATCGCTAGGGATGTCTGATATATCGGCATTGACATCGATATCGGCCGATATTCACAATATTTCTAGATATCGGTATCAATCCAATATCGAATTTGCGGCCGATATTTTTAAGGGAGGTTCTCCAGTCTCTCTGTGTGCATATACCAGCCTCAATTTGACCTAAAAGCTTCATATTTGCAATTTTGAACAGACTAAAGAAAACAAAGTATAAATAAACAAACATTTAAGCTAAAATCAGTCTTTATATTTACATAATAAATCCACAAAATATTTTTTTTATCTCAGATAATTATATTTGTTTGTAAGTTTTTGATCTTGTGAGTTGTGCTGTGGATTTTAAAGCAGAACCAAGCAACTTCAGCAGTAGAGCTCCCCCTACAGTTCTCTTCTGCAAACACCAGCATCAGACCTACAACTGAACTTTTTTCCTTATGGAATTTTTTTTATCAATTTATAATTATTTCAAACAAGGCAAAGAAAAGTACATTCAAATATTTCACTCTGTCAAATGTACAAATAAAAGAGTCAGTGTTTATCAGAAGAGCTGTTAAATTATAAGTGCAGGTTTTCCAGCAGGAGGCAGTAGAGAGCAGATGTTTGCTTAAAATGTGAAGAAAATACATTTGTAACCATCACACAAACTAACAAAGACATTTAACAAAGCCAAAATGTCACTTAGATCTGCGTTAAAATACACCTATCGGTATCGGTAGTTATCGGTTATCGGCCAGAACAGAGGTCAATTATCGGTATCGGCTCCAAAATTTCATATCGGCCCATCCCTACTAATGGCGATAATTAAGGGTCGCAATTAAATAATTGTGCCGTTTTTTCATAATCGTGATAATCGTAATCACAATTAAAGCAGCAGGCGCGCACCTGTGGCTTTATAAGAACATCTAAAACCTGACGCTGTGAACTCAGTGAAAGCTGTATTATGGTTAAACAAAGAAAAGGTTCATGTGTTAAAGTTAATTAATGACTCTGAGACAGTTAGTAGATTTTTACTCAACATTGTAAACATTTGTTTACTTTGAATCATTATTAATTGTACTTAGACCAAAATACAATAAGTATTGTTCAAACACAGACAGTACATATGTGCGCTAATAAATATTTCAGTGATTTTGAATCTGTGCACTTTTACGTTTAGTAAATTATCGTGATAATATCGTTAATCGCGATTATTTTGGTCACAATAATCGTGAGAGCAAATTTAATATTGTTCCATGCCTACACACAATACAATTCTCTGCATAAAACAAACTAATTGATAATATTTAGTGTGAGGCTGTGTCTGTTTCCTGCTTTATCTTAAAGCTTGGGTACCAGACTTTTTTTGTTGTAAATGAGAAAACTATCATTTGTTGTAAATGCAGCACTAAATCCGAGAGCTGTGTACAGACTGAATCAGTAATAAAGTACTTCAGCTCTCATAAAAAGCCAAATGCAGCTCTCTGATTGGCCGTGCAGTTTCATTTTGCTGTTTGTAAAAAGATGTTCTTAAGCTGTCATTTCAGCCCCAAAATGAATGTGTGTGAACAGTGGACAGTGTGGCAGGTACTACAGCTTTAAATTCAACATGAAGTTCTTTCTGCTCGGTTTGTGTCGGCTTATTTTTAAACATTTGGACTTGTGAGGTCAGTAAGTATTAACAAATTATAGATCTAAGTTTTACCCAAGAGCACATGCCCACCTCGCTTAGCCAAAAACCTACAGGAAGCAAAGATTGTGTTGGACATAACAGTAGTAAATTTAAATTTTCCACAACTTTCCTGAGTGGACTATTCACCCATTACAAACCCATTCCTTTTCTAACTTTCCTGTCAGATGTTTCCAGCTCACCTCCTCAGCGATGGCTTTGACCTCGGCCTCCGTGTGCGACACTCCCACCAGGTTTCTGAAGGCCAGGTACTCCATACTGTGGCAGGCTGAGCACACCTGTTTGTACACCTGGTACCCACGACGAACGCTGGCAACGCACAAAACACAACATGTGACATTTACAACCAGCCACAAGTCTTCAACTATCAATGTAGGCTTTGCACAATTAATATACTGTATTTAACATAGTTACATCTGGCAGTGGGGTGGCTGACTGATTTTATGCTCTGTGTGTTAAACATTTTATGCAGGAGACGTAAAACAATTTTACATGTTAGGGCCAAGCTATATGTGGATAAATGTCAAAACGTGCACACAAGGCCTGGGAATGATCAGGGTTTGTACACATTTTAACTGGAGGTTATCCATGCCTTCTGCATAACCATTCCCAACTTTATCCACTTTTACAAACACATGTAGAATGAATGCAATAATTCTAGATATTAACAGAAAATGTACCGTAACATTTTCAAATGTAGTTATAGTTTAAATCAATATTTTCATTTCAGTGTATTTAATAATGCATAAATTAGACAGGCAGATTAATGAACATGATAAATATTGGCCTGCATTTTCTAAAACAAACAAACAAAAAAATCAGGTCTTAGTTTCTCAAATTTAAAGCTTGCATATTTTGGGGGTGTTAAATTTTGATAAAATATTAGTCTAGTCTAGTCTAATTTTCCATGACTTTTCCAGGTTTTCTGACTGTATAAACCCTGAGTGATAAATGACAGGTGTTTTGTTTTGATTTTCTATGTTTTTGTTGGTAGATCTTTATTGACTCAGTGCAGTTGGCTTGCATACGTTCAAAATAGTACATCCTGTACATACAACCACTTCCTGTGCAATGCTTTTCTATGAGGTTTCCACTCCATCCGTTTAAAACACATAAATCCTCTTTAGATCAGACAGTTGCGGTGAATGTTACAGAAAACATGTTAATGACTTTACATATTAAATGCTAAGGCTAACCGGAAGTGGTCGTATGTACAAATGTTAGCATTTTTGAACGTACACAAGTCAACTGAAGTTCCGTGCTGTACAGCTAAATATAAATCTGAAGGAGCAGATTGTCTTTGAAAACCTACAAGAGGCAGCCTTCCTTCAGACAAAAAAAATTGACAATTTTGCAGCATTAAAAGCCACATATTTGTATTTTCTATTTAGTGCAACAAAGCCATCTTAATTACATTTTTTTAAATTTAAATCTATTTTTAGTAAAAAGACTACAAAGTGCACTTTTTGCCACATTACCCTAACCCTAACCTCCTACTTGACCCTCTTTTTGTGAGTCCTCTCCTTCATCCCTGCGCCTCTGTCTGTGGAGCTGGAGGACAAACACAGAGGAGAGGTGCAGAGGGAGTTGTGTCCCAGAGAGGACACCTAAGTTAAAGCAGCAGGACTCTGTGTTGGCTTCATGTACAAACCAAACAGATGCAACCCCATTTGTGAAAGCGAATGACTCTGGCACTAAGACAGCTTTAAACTAAGTCAAGTTTAAAGAGCACTGGTTTTACCTGGCGTGGTCGAGAGCCGAGAGGGGCCCAGCGTGGCTCCAGGGGTACTGCGGTGGGTGCAGCTCCAGGTCTGAGGCTTTGACCGACTGATGCAGAGCCAGAGCCAGCCCTGCTCCTCCTGCCGTGATCACCCCGATCGTGGTCAGGGCCACCTTCCTGCCTCGTGGAAGAGCCGAGAAGGACATGTTTGCCTGGAAATGTACAACACAGCACCGTTAACAACATATGCACAGACAACAACAACATTGGATTTACAGGCATTTCATTTACACAAGTTGGACATGTTGGTTATCTGAGCACAGCCACAACTCATCATTACATCATCAGATCATGTTATGAACTAAACGGATTCTAGAACACATCTAAAAGACAAATGATAAGAAAGTGGCAAAAATAAATCCAAATCTCAAAGCAAATACAGCATGTTTCTAAAATTCTTCAGTTTCTATAAATCTAAGCTTTTGTTGGTTTCATTATAGACTTCAAGCATCAATTATAAGCAGATATTGTTGTTTACGTGACGCATGGTGAAACACATACGGTACACACAAACAAAACTTAACTCAAAAAGGTTAAATTAGCCTAAGGAGACATTGTGAGTTAATTCAATCAAATGTTAACATTATTAGATCATGTATTGTCATCACAAAATCACTGTAACAGGCTGAAGAGCTCACCAGAGTAAACGTGCTCCTAAAAAGGTGACAAGAGTTAGAAAACAAAGGTGACCGGTGCCTTTAGTCACCGGAAGTCCTCTCAGTCCTTGACAGGCTATCTTTTAGCTTAGGAGCTAACTGTTAGCTCATTTACTTTTATGACTTAAAAAAAATGACTCATAACACTTTATATCAAAGTGATCACACAAACTAGCATCCATGCGCAAACCGTTCCGGAACCTGAGAATTTATGATAACATACCTTATACAAATTGTACTTTTATTAGGTTTAAAATTCGCCGGGTGGTTGACACGATGGAAAGTTAGCTTACCGACTAGCTGGCTGCAAAACAAGTTATCTCAGCTAATTTAAATCCTTACAAACGCTTTGACAGCACAATCTGAAGAAGACAACTGCTTCTAAAACGCGTATAACCGGGTCATCGCAGGACACGTCTGCAAAACGACCAGGGGCACCTTTCAAACCCGGTGCAACGTGAGTGACCTTGCCTTACCCCACTCAGAGCTAGGCGGCTAACAGCTTAGCTGCTGACACGGGAATCATTTTCGATCAAACTAAGAGACAAATGATTTCTACCGGAGATTGACAAAGCCCTGGCCACACGATCGACATACCGTGGGAGTCTTGATGGTCTTCGGGGTGCTCAGGAGCGCTCGCCCACTGCCCGAGAGCACCGTAGCTCGTAGCGCCGCCATTTTCTCAGCGGGGATTTGTCAGAGCTGCGTCAATGAACCGGGGTGCACTTCCGCTCTCGAGCTTTCAAAGTAAAACAAACAAACGCTACTGTGCACTAATATTCAAGAATTTTTATTATACTGTATTTTAGATTTTACTGAGTATGATTGCTTGTTTTCACTCAATTTGATTATTTTATGTGGTTTATAGCCTACTTGTACTCTTAGTCTAATAAATATGACAAAATAAACAATTTTGTAAACAAGGGGCAAAATCCATATAAAGCTAAGGGCTTTATTTTATTTACGTTGCTATTTGACAAAAAAAAAAAAAAAAAAAACTTTTTTTTTGTCAATTTCTATGTAAATTGCAACTGCACTGTTGTAAAAATAAATATTTACTGCATGGACTGTGGAGCTCAACAGCATCAAGTCCTTGGTTCTGGAAGTACAAACTCCCCCATGTTAAATCTTCATAGAGGTTTCACCCTTTTACTTTTTAATTTATGCTGCACCTTACCAGAGAAGCAAGAAACTTTATTAATTTTGTTCACAGAAAATGATGAATCTCATTCTTTCATTCTTTTGCTCAGTCAACCTGTATCTACATATAGTCTGTCTATCATTTGAATGATTTCTTGTCATATTCTTTTTGCAATAAAATTAGAAAGTCTTAAATTTTTTTGGTGGGGAAAAAAAGAGAATGAAGTGAGTTTGTTGCAGTATTGAGAAAGAATATTTCTGATCAATAATTCCTAAACCAAAGCTATCCAAGTCTATCTTTTAATAAAAATGCTGCAGCCAGATGCTAACGTGTTCTGTCATTGTCCTCCTTTTCTAAACGTTCTAATCTCGCCCAGTCTCCGCTCTTATTTTGAAGACACACCCGTACTTCTGGTGTTGCCATTTTGTAACTTCACAGAAATCTTACACAAGTCATCTTTTTTCAGGTTTAGTAATAGGTTACAAAACTGTCCTAATACCAAAGAGTAAACGTCCAATTCAGTCTTTTAGCTAATTTTATCATGTTGTTTTCTTTCCTTATAACATCCAGCTTGCTCGTGTTACTTAATCAGTTTGTAACATTGGATTTGATCACTTGCTAACAGTTCTACTTACTCTAAATCATCTTAATTTAACTACTTCCAGACCTGAGAAGTCTCTTAATAGTTTTGTGTAATGCTGAATGTTTAATCTCTGCGTTATTTTCATGAAGACCTCAGATGACCTCGCTGTATTTAGGTCCATGTGGTTTCTTGTTGCAGTTACATCAGTGCCCCCTGCTTGTCAGTGTACGGTTTATTCAAGAAGAAAAACAAACGTTATGTATCTACCCTTGACCTGAATGAAACTTGTCATCCAACAAAGTCAGAAAGAGTTACAACTGTTTTTAGTCCAAACATGGTGAGACAGTTAAGTGGATTTACAGAATGTTTTTCCAAATAAAATCAATCAAATTAAATCAAAATAACTGTATTTATTCATTAGGAACTTCATTTGTAGACCGAGCACCACATAGACATATAATTAGTAGACGCGCAGCCCGACTCTGACGCTATCGAACACTTAGCATCTGAGCTAGTCCGGTAAGATTTAAGCTAGTCCGGAGCGTTCTACTGTTTATTTTCCTATAGCCGTTAGCATAGTTATGAAAGATCCAGAGAGTGTCAGCTGTACAAACCTACTTACCACATTTAGCAGAGGTCAAAGCCTTGTTACAAATTATTGTTGAGTTTACAAACCTTTTAGTATTTTATTGTAGATAAAAATTGTGTATAAAATTGCTAACGGCTAGCGAACTTATGCATCTTTTAAGACTGACATCAAACTTCTCTTTTACATGTTACTAGTGAGAAAAACAGACAAATGACATAAATAACACCAAACACAGTTACAGCTTCACTTCTCTGTGGAGTCGTCTGTGTCATAGATGAGTGATGGAGCATTTGTCTAAGAATATAGCCTAGTGGTTTGAGAAATATAATTTCACATCGCCAAAGTTGTTTAAAAAAGCTTCATTAGACACAAACCAGTCCGTTTTGCTCATGGTTTTGCTGAAATCACTTGTTTAAGCTCTTTTATCCATAAAAGTGACACTTCTGCCATTGTGTTCAGTTGACTTCACCTCTACCAGAAGAATATGGCGTTGTGCTGTTCGAGTTGTAGTAACAGAGCAGAGATGCTGATTGCGCGTCTACTAATTTGATGTCTATGGAGCACCATGCCGTGCAGATAGGCTACACATGTTGTAAAAACACATTTCTAAAATACACAATAAATAATCAATAAAAAAGTTCACAAATCGTCCCTTCCTCTCTACAAAGTAGCCGATGTCCGCCATTCAACAGGCGGATTGAGGCAGGGATAAAGCCCTTATGGTTTTAAGTGAGAGGGACCTGAACCTGTGACCTGATGGCAGGAGGGTGTAGTGTGAGTGCAGAGTGTGTGAGAGGGACCTGAACCTGTGACCTGATGGCAGGAGGGTGTAGTGTGAGTGCAGAGTGTGTGAGAGGGACCTGAACCTGTGACCTGATGGCAGGAGGGTGTAGTGTGAGTGCAGAGTGTGTGAGAGGGACCTGAACCTGTGACCTGATGGCAGGAGGGTGTAGTGTGAGTGCAGAGTGTGTGAGAGGGACCTGAACCTGTGACCTGATGGCAGGAGGGTGTAGTGTGAGTGCAGAGTGTGTGAGAGGGACCTGAACCTGTGACCTGATGGCAGGAGGGTGTAGTGTGAGTGCAGAGTGTGTGAGAGGGACCTGAACCTGCGACCTGATGGCAGGAGGGTGTAGTGTGAGTGCAGAGTGTGTGAGCTGTCTGTGGAGAGGACCTGAACCTGCGACCTGATGGTAGGAGGGTGTAGTGTGAGTGCAGAGTGTGTGAGCTGTCTGTGGAGAGGACCTGAACCTGTGACCTGATGGCAGGAGGGTGTAGTGTGAGTGCAGAGTGTGTGAGAGGGACCTGAACCTGCGACCTGATGGTAGGAGGGTGTAGTGTGAGAGCTGTCTGTGGAGATCTGTGCACCCTTGCTCATGACTCTGATGGAGGTGAGTGGCTCCTGTTGCCGTCCTATGATTTTACTGCTGATTTGAACGATTCTGTTGAGTGAGTTGCGATGAGCGACACTGAGTGAACCAAACCAGGCTGTGAAGTTGAATGTGAGGATAGACTGTATGAAGCATTTGTAAAAAACTTCAAGAATAAAAAAGATAATGAAAATGTTTTCAGTATTTAGTTGAAAATTGAGTTTGTGATCTATTGTGGTGCAGAGACATTTGAATGAAAGACCCTTCTCTATGGCTTCATTGTTAACAGTCAGTGTGGAGATGTGATGAGTCCATTTCTTTTGTTTTTGTTATGTTCAGGTCCAGACAGTTTTCTTTGTACCAAAGAAAAAAAAGAGTCCTGTTCACTCTAACATCAGTGTTAGTAGTGTCCATAATTGCTGTTGTCTGAGTACTTGATATATGTTATTCCTGGGGTGGTGCTCAGGCAGTCTTTTGTGTACACAGTGAAGAGAAGTGGAGAGATCACTGAGCCTTGCGGGGAACCAGAAGATAGTCCTAACAGTACTGACATGGCCATTGACCCTGACCCTCTGATCCCTCCCCGTGAGGAAGGACCCAGATGATGAGATGGGGGTTGGCATTCAATCTGGAGCAGCTTACGTCCCATCAGATCAAATATTGTGTATAGTCACAACTTGTTTCACATAGCACTTCTTGGATCAAAAAAGCACAAGTGCAATGCAAAAAAATGGTTACTACACATTGATAACACCACATGCAGTGCATACTGAATGGCCAAACATAACTGTTTTAATCATGTTACAAAAACTCCTGACGAAGTAATGAGCTACACCTTTGTAGACCAATCCAATTCAAACACCTGCTCCAATGGGCTTTGAGTATGGAGATGAACAAACAGAATGGTCCAAAACATGGAGGTGACACTGTGTTTAACAGATGCAAAGGGCCCTGTTACAAACAAAGTTAGCAGGGAAACTGCAGACAAACTCTGATCTGGTAAGAGAAAGACTTATTATTATACATTTGGACAACAATGACATGTTGTGTGTTGTATACTCCACAGATCCGAAGTATGCTGCAACACTTAAGAGCAGAACAAAGTCATCTTCACCTGCTACTCATACTGTAAATTCAATATAGCATTGGGAAACCAGAGCACTAACCGCTCTAATAACATGCACCCATATAACTAGTATTTATTCCCATCATTTCTACCTTCAATATGTGTGTGTGTGTGTAATAATGTTTGGTTTCTTCTGAACAGATTTCCCACATGAGGCGTTCTTGCAACTAATACAGCAATCCCAAGAGAACATCTACTCATACTACAATAACAAAATCAGATTTTACAAAATATTGGAAAAGGTTTTTCATCAGCATGGCTACATATACTCAATAGACAAAATACAGAAACAAACGTAGCAATCTCCTATCTTCACATAAGCGCAACAAACTAAGACAAAAAACCACAGGTGAAGGAAACATCTGCTGGGAGTATTTTGTGGTAAATACATTAAAGGTAATCTCCTGGCTATACTTCAATGCAACAATTTGACAGTTTCTCAATCACATGGCTAGTTTTTCTACTCAAATTAACGTCATTTAATTCTCTGTTCCTAGAAAATGGATGAAGTTTTTGGTGGCTCTGGTGTGGGAACTGCACCACCAGAACCAGTAACTTACACCCCACTGGTCCCAAATTCCTTTGTTCGTGACACAGCATTCCAGAAACCTGCCAACTTCACGCAGAGAGGCGCACAATTGCTCTTGAAGTTTTGGTTCACAAAAGAATTAAAGGGGACCTATTGTGTCAAAATCACTTTTCTAAGTTTTTAACCTTGTTATAATGGCCTTCCTACATCATTAGTTTACTCAAAGTTATATTTGAATTGATTAATTCATGTTTGAGTAATCTTGTGTTGTTCTTCAGCTGCAGCTCAGGTGCTCAGAAATCCCCGATCTCACCTGCCACATATCCCCTCCCACTTGTCTGTATTTACTTGATATATTTCAAAAGATTATACTCAAAGTGAACCATAAATGGTTCAGAACTGTTCCATGGCCACTTTCCAACAATAATAAATTGTTATTTTAAGTCTGTTGCTTTTTACAGTTACATTTTAAAATAAAGAGGCGGGGCTTATCAGTTCTGCAGTTTTGAACAGGAAGTCGGTAGAGCTGTTATTATTTTCAAGTTGTTTTAGATCAACTTTGTGTTTCACAATGAACAAAAGATGAATTACTGATCTACATATGTGCTAGTTTCTTACTAAATATATAAAAAAAAAACACAATAGGACCCCTTTAAAAAAGAAGAAAAAGGACAGCAAAGATTTCAAGCAAAAGTATTGTCCAGCATAGCCCAGATTTCAGCACATCTCCAGACTATATCAAAGCAACAAAAAGAACTGATAGAAATAGTGAAAAACAAGAAATAAACTGTTAACTCACTAGGTTTATTGTGTTTAATTAGTACACTGACAGCCTCGTTCATCCAGTATTTAATCATGTGCAAAATAAGTCAGGGGGAGAACTAACCTGGTAAAACAAGCATTTGTGTAGCACAAACACTAAATGCAAAAGTCAAGTAAAAGTTCAGTATTTGTAAATCAATTCTGAAAGTCAAACCAGTTAAAAAAGTTTGTAAAGTTCATCAAGCTCACCAATTAATTCTTGAAGTTTTTTTTTTTTTGAATCTTCAATATTGGCGTAAAATAGGATAATAATACGGCAAAATATTACAATCTGTCTCCAAAAATTGTATTATTGCACAAGATAAAAAAAAAAAAAAAAAAACTCCCTGCCAATGAAGAATCATTGCGCAGCCAACTGTAGCAGTGGCATCTATTTCCGTCATAGTCCTTTTATTATCCACGGCGACAGAGAGCTCTCTGATGCACGTGCTGACACTGTGTATTGTCAAAAACATGATGCAGTTTCATAGATTCACCAGCAGAGGGGTGTATTGCATGAGCACAAGGACCAAGAGGAAGTCACATGACCGAAAAATACAGTTGCTCTTGTTGACACTACGGACAACAGTCGGCTATGTTTACGTTCACAGCTGGGTCGACTTTCTTTTCAAACAGATTCCAGACAAAACCTGTTGGATTAAAAACACAGTTGAGTAAGTTTCGAGCAGATATTTGATCTTTAAAGTGAAGAAAAGCCGATCCTACTGGACTAGGACTCTGAGGAGAACGACACATGCAGCGACTCTTCTGTGAGCGAGTGAAAAGTGTCAGAGGAAGTCAAACTACTGGATTTCTTCATGTTTGAAGGGTTACATATAATCTATAATGCATCCAGAAAGTATTCACGACAGCTTTTTCCACAATTTGTCATGGTAAAGCTCCATTCCAAATTCTATTAAATGATTCTACACACAATACTGCATTATGGCAATGTGAAAAAGGCTTATTTGGACGATTTTATTTTATTTATTAAAAAAACAAAGACTAAGAAATCACATTTACATAAGTATTCACAGCCTTTGCTATGAAGCTCAAAATGGAGCTCAGGAGCATGTTTTTTCTCCTGATCAGCATTCAGGGCCGTTTCTCAATCCACGTACTTGTGCAGACTTGTGTGCTCGTGGACTTGTGAAACGTCACTCTCCACGTAACAAGTCCTGTTTCAATTCAAAGTTCGCTTCTCGGGTACTCCGCTGGAAATCCCCGGATGAGAACTTGATCCGCCCCTTTCACCGGGGATGCATCGGAGGAGACTTGTCCGTACTTGGCTCAGTATATTTCCCACAATGCACTTCATACCGCACGCACTGGAGTCTGATCACCGCAGCTTTTCACCCACTGCCCCCTCCTCTGCGCGCATGAAGAGCAGCCTGGCACTCGCGCACATGGAGCGGGTCAAAGCCACACACACAGAACCGGTAGACTCGAGCGCACGGAGCGGGTCAGAACCGGTCAGGCAGTTACGGCCCACTTCAGTGCCGTTTATTACACATAATGTAAAAGTTGTTCTCAACACTACAGAATTATGCTTCTTAATAATAAAGTAGAAGAGAGTATAATTGCTTCCAAAATATGCAAATAAAATGCAGGTTCTATGGGCTTTTAGAGCCTCACTGGTGCTTGTTTAATTAGGCTGCTCATTTATAGCCCAAATATTTAAAGGTGCATTGCGTAAGTTAAAATGTTCAATATTACGATATATCAAATTACCGTCCATTGGCACTTGCCTGGATATGCGCCATGATGTTTTGTAAACTTACCGAGTTTGCCTCTGTAAGCGCAGACAGGCTCATAAATGTGAGTGGTGCGGGTCGCATTTTCCCGCGCTCGTCCTCCTTCACTGGATTATCGTCATTATTTCTATTTATTTAGCAAAAGCTCTCGGTTTTATACAATGGACGACTGTTGTGAAGGCTGTTTAATGAAAAAATAAAATAAATAATCAGTGGTAAATGCTGCCATCTAGCTTCCGAACCCCCGTAACACACGAAAGAATTCAAAACAACTAGCCCACCATAACAGCATGGCATGAGGCCGATTGACAGAGCCGAGGAGCACTTGGACATGTTTTTGAGAAAGAGGAATTGTGCTGGGGATCAATAAGACGCTCATCTGGCGATTATTTTCATTAGAAGGTAAGACTCTCAGGCCTGTCCAAGTACATCGCACATTTAGACACAGATTTAGTAGCTTAGCGGTTAGCTGTTTGTCTTGGTAAGGTTTATGTTTTATTAGAGTAATAAATTGTCATTGAGCATTTAGTTTATGAGAAATGAGTCCTGTAAAGAGCTTGTTTACAACGTTCTCTCACACTAAAACAAAGCTTTTCCTCAAACTCTCAATAATCTTTCCTTGTGTAACTTTTGGAGTTTGTAAACTGATCATTCAGTCAAAAAGAACATAAAATAGCCAGCATCTACTTTTTCTTACAAAAGTCTTTGTGTTCTTAAGTCAGAAAACATTTAGCAGAAAATAACAATGTGTCAAAAGAATCTTTTAAGCGTGAAATAAGTTTTCAGCTGCTAATAGTAGCGAGGGTGCAGTGCCACAAAACGCCAAAGATGGCGCCCTTGTTCAAAACCTTTGCAACTTACGCCATGCACCTTTAACACAAACTTAATAAATTGTGATTTTAGCTGTCATTTCATGAACAGTCAAGATTTACAATAATCATGATGTAAGAATGGTCATGTTTATTTTATGTAAAAATGTAATTTTGAAAATAGAGCTTAGCTTAGTGAAAATAATGATTTATAACCAATTATGATTAGTTCTTAGAATAACCTACTTTATACTATATATTTTATACAATACAATACTGTGTAGTGTAGAAATATGCAACACTGCTGCTTTTGTTGTTTAATCATTTCAGATTCAATTTCAGATTTTCTTTTTTTTTTTTTAATGTCGAGCGCACATGTGAGCTGTATTTCCTGTGATGTCATCAAGTTTACTTGTTCCAAAACTCAAAAAGCCAAGTACGAGCTTGTGAACTCCTCAAGTCCATTCTCCAAGTCTGTTCCCACAAGTCTGTACCAGGAGTACACAAGTATAAAGTCTGCAGACTGGGAATTGAGAAACGGCCCAGATGTTTCTTCAGCTTAACTGGAGTCCACCTGCATTAAGTTCAGTTGATTGGACATGATTAGTAAAGACACACACCTGTCTATAATGTCCCACAGTTGACTGTGTATGTCAAACCACAAACACANAGTCTTTATATTTACATAATAAATCCACAAAATATTTTTTTTATCTCAGATAATTATATTTGTTTGTAAGTTTTTGATCTTGTGAGTTGTGCTGTGGATTTTAAAGCAGAACCAAGCAACTTCAGCAGTAGAGCTCCCCCTACAGTTCTCTTCTGCAAACACCAGCATCAGACCTACAACTGAACTTTTTTCCTTATGGAATTTTTTTTATCAATTTATAATTATTTCAAACAAGGCAAAGAAAAGTACATTCAAATATTTCACTCTGTCAAATGTACAAATAAAAGAGTCAGTGTTTATCAGAAGAGCTGTTAAATTATAAGTGCAGGTTTTCCAGCAGGAGGCAGTAGAGAGCAGATGTTTGCTTAAAATGTGAAGAAAATACATTTGTAACCATCACACAAACTAACAAAGACATTTAACAAAGCCAAAATGTCACTTAGATCTGCGTTAAAATACACCTATCGGTATCGTAGTTATCGGTTATCGGCCAGAACAGAGGTCAATTATCGGTATCGGCTCCAAAATTTCATATCGGCCATCCCTACTAATGGCGATAATTAAGGGTCGCAATTAAATAATTGTGCCGTTTTTTCATAATCGTGATAATCGTAATCACAATTAAAGCAGCAGGCGCGCACCTGTGGCTTTATAAGAACATCTAAACCTGACGCTGTGAACTCAGTGAAAGCTGTATTATGGTTAAACAAGAAAAGGTTCATGTGTTAAAGTTAATTAA
The DNA here is from genome assembly GCA_038363315.1 of Mugilogobius chulae. Taxonomy (NCBI): domain Eukaryota; kingdom Metazoa; phylum Chordata; class Actinopteri; order Gobiiformes; family Gobiidae; genus Mugilogobius; species Mugilogobius chulae. Next base: position 8,376,677 of record CM076402.1, on the reverse strand, counting down.
TGACTCTGAGACAGTTAGTAGATTTTTACTCAACATTGTAAACATTTGTTTACTTGAATCATTATTAATTGTACTTAGACCAAATACAATAAGTATTGTTCAAACACAGACAGTACATATGTGCGCTAATAAATATTTCAGTGATTTTGAATCTGTGCACTTTTACGTTTAGTAAATTATCGTGATAATATCGTTAATCGCGATTATTTGGTCACAATAATCGTGAGAGCAAATTTTAATATTGTTCCATGCCTACACACAATACAATTCTCTGCATAAAAAAACTAATTGATATATTTAGTGTGAGGCTGTGTCTGTTTCCTGCTTTATCTTAAAGCTTGGGGTACCAGACTTTTTTTGTTGTAAATGAGAAAACTATCATTTGTTGTAAATGCAGCACTAAATCCGAGAGCTGTGTACAGACTGAATCAGTAATAAAGTACTTCAGCTCTCATAAAAAGCCAAATGCAGCTCTCTGATTGGCTGTGCGGTTTCATTTTGCCGTTTGTAAAAAGATGTTCTTAAGCCGTCATTTCAGCCCCAAAATGAATGTGTATGAACTCTTTGGACAGTTTGGCAGTACTACAGCTTTAAATTCAACATGAAGTTCTTTCTGCTCGGTTTGTGTCGGCTTATTTTTAAACATTTGGACTTGTGAGGTCAGTAAGTATTAACAAATTATAGATCTAAGTTTTACCCAAGAGCACATGCCCACCTCGCTTAGCCAAAAACCTACAGGAAGCAAAGATTGTGTTGGACATAACAGTAGTAAATTTAAATTTCCACAACTTTCCTGAGTGGACTATTCACCCATTACAAACCCATTCCTTTTCTAACTTTCCTGTCAGATGTTTCCAGCTCACCTCCTCAGCGATGGCTTTGACCTCGGCCTCCGTGTGCGACACTCCCACCAGGTTTCTGAAGGCCAGGTACTCTATACTGTGGCAGGCTGAGCACACCTGTTTGTACACCTGGTACCCACGACGAACGCTGGCAACGCACAAAAACACAACATGTGACATTTACAACCAGCCACAAGTCTTCAACTATCAATGTAGGCTTTGCACTGTGAATATAATTAACATACCGTACTTTCTGGTTTATAAGCCTCTACTTTTTTCATGAGCTTTGCTGCATTGCTATATAAGCCGCATAGTTCAAAGAGATGCACCGATCCGATACTGGGATCGAATATCGGTGCCGATCCAGGAAATTTTGCTGGATCGAGTATCGGCTCCATGATATCGGTTCAGCCCGATATCCTAGTTGTGTTTAATTGGACATAATGAGTCTGATTTATAGGCTGATGTTGATCCAGAATGTCTCAATGTTTGACATTTTATTCTTTCTGTCTCTTCTCACTCTCATCTCTTCTCTTTTCTTTCTCTCTTTCTTCTCTCTAATTCTCTCTTCTCTCTACTACTGTCTTCTCTTTCTTCTTTCTTTTTCTCTCTTTCTCTCCTCGCGCTCTTTCCCTCTCTATCTCTTTCTTCTCTTCTCTCTCTCTCCTCTTGCTCTCCCTCTCTTTCTCTCTCTTTTTCTCTTTCTTCTCTCTATTTCTCTGTCTTCTTTCTCTCTTCTCTCTCTCTCCTCTTACTCTCCCTCTCTTTATCTCTCTTTTTCTCTTTCTTCTATTTCTCTGTCTTCTTTCTTTCTCCTCTCGTGCTCTCTCTCTTTCTTCTCTTCTCTCTTTCTTCTCTTCTCTCTCTCTTCTCTTTCTCTCTCTTCTTCTTAAGTTGTTCAGTTGTGTCTTGCAGTATAAATAACACTATTATGATCAAAAGTCTTATGTTTTGAAAAGGAAAAAAAAAGCTATTTCAGTCCTTACACAAGTATCGGTTGATATCGGGTATCGGCAGATGCTTAATTCTAAAGTATCGGGATCGGTATCGGAACTGAAAAAGCTGGATCGGTGCATCACTAACATAGACTTACTATTAACAAGTGCGGCTTATATATTTACTTTATCATTTTTCTTACTTAAATATAGTGGGTGCGGCTTATATTCAGGTGCGCTCAATAGGGCACAAATTACGTTAGTTACATCTGGCTGTGGGGCGGCTGACTGATTTTATGCACTGTGGGTTAAACATTTTATGTAGGAGACGTAAAAAAATGTTACATGTTAGGGCCAAGCTATATGTGGATAAAAGTCAAAACGTGTTGACTCTTTGTTATGATCAGGGTTTGTAGACATTTTAACTGGAGGTTTTCCATGCCTTCTGCATAACCATTCCCAACTTTATCCTCTTTTACAAACACATGTAGAATGAATGCAATAATTCTAGATATTAACAGAAAATGTACCGTAACATTTTCAAATGTAGTTATAGTTTAAATCAATATTTTCATTTCAGTGTGTTTAATTAATGCATAAATTAGACAGGCAGATTAATAAACAAAAATATAATAAATATAGGCCTGCATTTTCTAAAAAAAAAAAATAAAAAAAAAATCAGGTTAATTTATCATATTTAAAGCTTTCATATTTTGGGGGTGGTACATTTTGAGAAAATAATATTAATATAAATAAATTGCAGTATTATAGTCTAATTTTCCATGACTTTTCCAGGTTTTCTACGACGGTATGAACCTTGAGTGATAAATGACAGCTGTATTGTTTTGATTCTCTATGTTTTTGTTGGTAGATCTTAAAGAGCTCTTTATTGCTGCTGTACAGCTAAATATAAATCCGAAAGAGCAGATTTTCTTTGAAAACCTACAAGAGGCAACCTTTCTTCAGACAAAAATGTGTCAATTTTGCAGCATTAAAAGCCACATATTTGTATTTTTTATTTAGCGCAACAAAGCCATCTGAATTACATTTTTTTTATTTAAATCTATTTTTAGTAAAAAGACAACAAAGTGCACTTTTTGCCACATTACCCTAACCCTAACCTCCTACTTGACCCTCTTTTTGTGTGTCCTGTCCTTCATCCCTGCGCCTCTGTCTGTGGAGCTGGAGGACAAACACAGAGGAGAGGTGCAGAGGGAGTTGTGTCCCAGAGAGGACACCTAAGTTAAAGCAGCAGAACTCTGTGTTGGCTTCATGTACAAACCAAAGAGATGCAACCCTATCTGTGAAAGCGAATGACTCTGGCACTAAGACAGCTTTAAACTAAGTCAAGTTTAAAGAGCACTGGTTTTACCTGGCGTGGTCGAGAGCCGAGAGGGGCCCAGCGTGGCTCCAGGGGTACTGCGGTGGGTGCAGCTCCAGGTCTGAGGCTTTGACCGACTGATGCAGAGCCAGAGCCAGCCCTGCTCCTCCTGCCATGATCACCCCGATCGTGGTCAGGGCCACCTTCCTGCCTCGTGGAAGAGCCGAGAAGGACATGTTTGCCTGGAAATGTACAACACAGCACCGTTAACAACATATGCACAGACCAATACATCGTTTACTCTTGCTAGACTAGGTAGCAATGATATTTTAGCCTGGCACAATACAAAAAGTCAAATACAGGTCACTAGGCTGGCCATTATCGAAAAATCAAGAGACCGAATCGAATTGAAACAAATTGTCATTATTTTATGTGGGTCTTGAATCAAGGGATCCAAATTGTTTCAAAAAATCTAATAAATGGACATACTTAAAAGTTTTGTTTCGTTTATGTTCATGAATGGCGTTTATCATTGTTTTGAAAAGGTTAAATGAAATCAAATCATAAACAGATCGATCAATATGAGAAAAACAACAACAACAACATTGGATTTACAGGCATTTCATTTACACAAGTTGGACATGTTGGTTATCGGAGCACAGCCACAAATCATCATTACATCATCAGATCATGTTATGAACTAAACGGATTCTAGAACACATCTAAAAGACAAATGATAAGAAAGTGGCAAAAATAAATCCAAATGTCAAAGCAAATACAGCATGTTTCTAAAATTCTTCAGTTTCTATAAATCTAAGCTTTTGTTGGTTTCATTATAGACTTCAAGCATCAATTATAAGCAGATATTGTTGTTTACGTGACGCATGGTGAAACACATACGGTACACACAAACAAAACTTAACTCAAAAAGGTTAAATTAGCCTAAGGAGACATTGTGAGTTAATTCAATCAAATGTTAACATTATTAGATCATGTATTGTCATCACAAAATCACTGTAACAGGCTGAAGAGCTCACCAGAGTAAACGTGCTCCTAAAAAGGTGACAAGAGTTAGAAAAACAAAGGTGACCGGTGCCTTTAGTCACCGGAAGTCCTCTCAGTCCTTGACAGGCTATCTTTTAGCTTAGGAGCTAACTGTTAGCTCATTTACTTTTATGACTTAAAAAAAATGACTCATAACACTTTATATCAAAGTGATCACACAAACTAGCATCCATGCGCAAACCGTTCCGGAACCTGAGAATTTATGATAACATACCTTATACAAATTGTACTTTTATTAGGTTTAAAATTCGCCGGGTGGTTGACACGATGGAAAGTTAGCTTACCGACTAGCTGGCTGCAAAACAAGTTATCTCAGCTAATTTAAATCCTTACAAACGCTTTGACAGCACAATCTGAAGAAGACAACTGCTTCTAAAACGCGTATAACCGGGTCATCGCAGGACACGTCTGCAAAACGACCAGGGGCACCTTTCAAACCCGGTGCAACGTGAGTGACCTTGCCTTACCCCACTCAGAGCTAGGCGGCTAACAGCTTAGCTGCTGACACGGGAATCATTTCGATCAAACTAAGAGACAAATGATTTCTACCGGAGATTGACAAAGCCCTGGCCACACGATCGACATACCGTGGGAGTCTTGATGGTCTTCGGGGTGCTCAGGAGCGCTCGCCCACTGCCCGAGAGCACCGTAGCTCGTAGCGCCGCCATTTTCTCAGCGGGGATTTGTCAGAGCTGCGTCAATGAACCGGGGTGCACTTCCGCTCTCGAGCTTTCAAAGTAAAACAAACAAACGCTACTGTGCACTAATATTCAAGAATTTTTATTATACTGTATTTTAGATTTTACTGAGTATGATTGCTTGTTTTCACTCAATTTGATTATTTATGTGGTTTATAGCCTACTTGTACTCTTAGTCTAATAAATATGACAAAATAAACAATTTTGTAAACAAGGGGCAAAATCCATATAAAGCTAAGGGCTTTATTTTATTTACGTTGCTATTTGACAAAAAAAAAAAAAAAAAAAAAAAAAAAAAAAAAAAACTTTTTTTTTGTCAATTCTATGTAAATTGCAACTGCACTGTTGTAAAAATAAATATTTACTGCATGGACTGTGGGAGCTCAACAGCATCAAGTCCTTGGTTCTGGAAGTACAAACTCCCCCATGTTAAATCTTCATAGAGGTTTCACCCTTTTACTTTTTAATTTATGCTGCACCTTACCAGAGAAGCAAGAAACTTTATTAATTTGTTCACAGAAAATGATGAATCTCATTCTTTCATTCTTTGCTCAGTCAACCTGTATCTACATATAGTCTGTCTATCATTTGAATGATTTCTTGTCATATTCTTTTTGCAATAAAATTAGAAAGTCTTAAATTTTTTTGGTGGGGAAAAAAGAGAATGAAGTGAGTTTGTTGCAGTATTGGAGAAAGAATATTTCTGATCAATAATTCCTAAACCAAAGCTATCCAAGTCTATCTTTTAATAAAAATGCTGCAGCCAGATGCTAACGTGTTCTGTCATTGTCCTCCTTTTCTAAACGTTCTAATCTCGCCCAGTCTCCGCTCTTATTTTGAAGACACACCCGTACTTCTGGTGTTGCCATTTTGTAACTTCACAGAAATCTTACACAAGTCATCTTTTTTCAGGTTTAGTAATAGGTTACAAAACTGTCCTAATACCAAAGAGTAAACGTCCAATTCAGTCTTTTAGCTAATTTTATCATGTTGTTTTCTTTCCTTATAACATCCAGCTTGCTCGTGTTACTTAATCAGTTTGTAACATTAGATTTGATCACTTGCTAACAGTTCTACTTACTCTAAATCATCTTAATTTAACTACTTCCAGACCTGAGAAGTCTCTTATAGTTTTGTGTAATGCTGAATGTTTAATCTCTGCGTTATTTTCATGAAGACCTCAGATGACCTCGCTGTATTTAGGTCCATGTGGTTCTTGTTGCAGTTACATTAGTGCCCCCTGCTTGTCAGTGTACGGTTTATTCAAGAAGAAAAACAAACGTTATGTATCTACCCTTGACCTGAATGAAACTTGTCATCCAACAAAGTCAGAAAGAGTTACAACTATTTTTAGTCCAAACATGGTGAGACAGTTAAGTGGATTTACAGAATGTTTTTCCAAATAAAATCAATCAAATCAAATCAAAATAACTTTTTTATTCATTAGGAACTTCATTTGTAGACAGAGCACCACATAGACATATAATTAGTAGACGCGCAGCCCGACTCTGATGCTATCGAACACTTAGCATCTAAGCTAGTCCGGTAAGATTTAAGCTAGTCCAGAGCGTTTTCCTGTTTATTGTCTTATAGCCGTTAGCATAGTTATGAAAGATCCAGAGAGTGTCAGCTGTACAAACCTACAGACCAAATTTAGCAGAGGTCAGAGCCTTTTTACAAGTTATTGTTGAGTTTACAAACCTTTTAGTATTTTATTGTAGTTAAAAATTGTGTATAAAACTGCTAACGACTAGCAAACTTATGCATCTTTTAAGACTGACACCAAACTTCTCTTTTACATGTTACTAGTGAGAAAAGCAGAGAAATGACATAAATAACACCAAACAAAGTTATAGCTTCACTTCTCTGTGGAGGAGCGTCTGTTGCATCACTGATGGAGCATTTCCAGCCTAAGAATAGAGTAGTTTGAGAAATAAAATCTCACATCGCCAAAGTTATTTAAAAAAGCTTCATAAGACACAGATCAGTCTGTTTTGTTCATGGTTTTGCTGAAATCACTTGTTTAAGCTCTTTTATCCATAAAAGTGACACTTCTGCCATTGTGTTCAATTGATTTGTGTCATCACCTCTACCGAAGGAATATGGTGTTGTGCTGTTCGAGTTGTAGTAACAGAGCAGAGCTGCTGATTGTGCGTCTACTAATTTGATGTCTATGGAGCACCATGCCATGCAGATAGGCTACACATGTTGTAAAAACACATTTCTAAAATACACAATAAATAATCAATAAAAGAGTTCACAAATCGTCCCTCCCTCTCTACAAAGTAGCCAATGTCCGCCATTCAACAGGCGGATTGAGGTGGGATAAAGCCCTTATAGTTTTAAGTGAGAGGGACCTGAACCTGCGACCTGATGGCAGGAGGGTGTAGTGTGAGTGCAGAGTGTGTGAGTGTCTGTGGAGAGGACCTGAACCTGATGGCAGGAGGGTGTAGTGTGTGTGCAGAGTGTGTGAGAGGGACCTGAACCTGCGACCTGATGGCAGGAGGGTGTAGTGTGAGTGCAGAGTGTGTGAGCTGTCTGTGGAGAGGACCTGAACCTGCGACCTGATGGTAGGAGGGTGTAGTGTGAGTGTGTGAGCTGTCTGTGGAGAGGACCTGAACCTGTGACCTGATGACCGCTGAGCTGTCTGTGGAGATCTGTGCACCCTTGCTCATGACTCTGATGGAGGTGAGTGGCTCCTGTTGCCATCCTATGACTTTACTGCTGATTTGAATGATTCTGTTGAGTGTGTTGCGATGAGTGACACTGAGTGAACCAAACCAGGCTGTGAAGTTGAATGTGAGAATGGACTGTATGAAGCATTTGTAAAAAACTTCCAGAATGGATTGGTGAACATGTAGTTTGCGAAGTTTGCGGAGAAAAAAAAGATACTGAAAATGTTTTCAGTATTTAGTTGAAAATTGAGTTTGTGATCTATTGTGGTGCAGAGACATTTGAATGAAAGACCCTTCTCTATGGCTTCATTGTTAACAGTCAGTGTGGAGTCCATTTCTTTTGTTTTTGTTACTTTAGGTCCAGACAGTTTTCTTTGCACCAAAGAAAAAAAGAGTCCTGTTCAGTCTGTAACAGTCCGTCAGTGTTAGTGGTGTCCATGATTACTGTGTCGTCTGAGTACTTGATGAATGTTATTCCTCGGGTGGTGCTTCGGCAGTCATTTGTGTACAGAGTGAAGAGAAGTGGAGAGATCACTGAGCCTTGTGGGGAACCAGAAGATAGTCCTAACAGTACTGACATGGCCATTGACCCTGACCCTCTGATCCCTTTCCCGTGAGGAAGGAGAGGACCCAGATGATAAGATGGGGGTTGGCATTCAATCTGGAGCAGCTTACGTCCCATCAGATCAAATATTGTGTATAGTCACAACTTGTTTCACATAGCACTTCTTGGATCAAAAAGCACAAGTGCAATGCAAAAAAATGGTTACTACACATTGATAACACCACATGCAGTGCATACTGAATGGCCAAACATAACTGTTTTAATCATGTTACAAAAACTCCTGACGAAGTAATGAGCTACACCTTTGTAGACACATATCCAATTCAAACACCTGCTCCAATGGGCTTTGAGTATGGAGATGAACAAACAGAATGGTCCAAAACATGGAGGTGACACTGTGTTTAACAGATGCAAAGGGCCCTGTTACAAACAAAGTTAGCAGGGAAACTGCAGACAAACTCTGATCTGGTAAGAGAAAGACTTATTATTATACATTTGGACAACAATGACATGTTGTGTGTTGTATACTCCACAGATCCGAAGTATGCTGCAACACTTAAGAGCAGAACAAAGTCATCTTCACCTGCTACTCATACTGTAAATTCAATATAGCATTGGGAAACCAGAGCTCTAACCGCTCTAATAACATATTATGTATTTATTCCCATCATTTCTACCTTCAATATGTGTGTGTTTGTGTAATAATGTTTGGTTTCTTCTGAACAGATTTCCCACATGAGGCGTTCTTGCAACTAATACAGCAATCCCAAGAGAACATCAACTCATACTACAATAACAAAATCAGATTTTACAAAATATTGGAAAAGGTTTTTCATCAGCATGGCTACATATACTCAATAGACAAAATACGGAAAAAAACGTAGCAATCTCCTATCTTCACATAAGCACAACAAACTAAGACAAAAAACCACAGGTGAAGGAAACATCTGCTGGGAGTATTTTCTGGTAAATACATTAAAGGTAATCTCCTGGCTATACTTCAATGCAACAATTTGACAGTTTCTCAATCACATGGCTAGTTTTTCTACTCAAATTAACGTCATTTAATTCTCTGTTCCTAGAAAATGGATGAAGTTTTTGGTGGCTCTGGTGTGGGAACTGCACCACCAGAACCAGTAACTTACACCCCACTGGTCCCAAATTCCTTTGTTCGTGACACAGCATTCCAGAAACCTGCCAACTTCACGCAGAGAGGCGCACAATTGCTCTTGAAGTTTTGGTTCACAAAAGAATTAAAGGGGACCTATTGTGTCAAAATCACTTTTCTAAGTTTTTAACCTTGTTATAATGGCCTTCCTACATCATTAGTTTACTCAAAGTTATATTTGAATTGATTCATGCATGTTTGAGTAATCTTGTGTTGTTCTTCAACTGCAGCTCAGGTGCTCAGAAATCCCCGATCTCACCTACCACATATCCCCTCCCACTTGTCTGTATTTACTTGATATATTTCAAAAGATTATACTCAAAGTGAACCATAAATGGTTCAGAACTGTTCCATGGCCACTTTCCAACAATAATAAATTGTTATTTTAAGTCTGTTGCTTTTACAGTTACATTTTAAAATAAAGAGGCGGGGCTTATCAGATCTGCAGTTTTGAACAGGAAGTCGGTAGAGCTGTTATTTTCAAGTTGTTTTAGATCAACTTTGTGTTTCACAATGAACAAAAGATGAATTACTGATCTACATATGTGCTAGTTTCTTACTAAATATATAAAAAAAAACACAATAGGACCCCTTTAAAAAAGAAGAAAAAGGACAGCAAAGATTTCAAGCAAAAGTATTGTCCAGCATAGCCCAGATTTCAGCACATCTCCAGACTATATCAAAGCAACAAAAAGAACTGATAGAAATAGTGAAAAACAAGAAATAAACTGTTAACCCACTAGGTTTATTGTGTTTAATTAGTACACTGACAGCCTCGTTCATCTAGTATTTAATCATGTGCAAAATAAGTCAGGGGGAGAACTAACCTGGCAAAACAAGCATTTGTGTAGCACAAACACTAAATGCAAAAGTCAAGTAAAAGTTCAGTATTTGTAAATCAATTCTGAAAGTCAAACCAGTTAATAAAGTTTGTGACTTGAGAGAATACATCTAATGATGCTACTGGTCACATCCTCAGTGATGTTCCTGGATTCATCGAGCGTTTCGGGTCTTTCAACATCATACGCTCTCCTCCAGGCGACCCAGCTGGGGGTGATCAAGCCCCAGCTTGTGACCAGATGGCTACCTAGCTACCCTGACCCCATGGTTCCCCTCTTTTTAACCACAGCCATCTTGACGATTTCTCTGCTGCTTCTGTGGCTTTACGTAGGGCTATTCTCTTTCCCCTCCCCTCAATGCCCAAGGTACTGAAGGCTCTGGACAGAGACTGGGCTACGAAGCCTCTACACCCAACTTCTATTGGGAGACATCTGGCTTTCCAACCTGCTCCCTGGCAGCTTTCAGTCAGTTGCTCGTACTTGGTGAGTTTTCTTTCAAAAGCTTCTCCTAGGCGATCCTCCCAAGGAACGGTTAACTCCAGCATGACTACCTGCTTTGTAGAGTCAGAAAAGAGAACTATGTCTGGTCTCAGGCTGGTTTTTGTTATATGGCTTGGACCTTAAGTTGTTTCTCTAAGTCTACCAGCAACTTCCAGTCCTTGGCTGTATTAAGGATTCCTGCCCTACTTTGGGGCGTAGTTGTTTTACGCACCTCTCCTGCTTTGACAAAATGGATGTTCTTTCTTGCTATTTGCGAGTGCCTGGCTTTCTCTACTCCGCCTGCGATGGCCTCTGCAATAGCCTTGAGGACTTGATCGTGACGCCACCTATAGCGACCTTCTCCCAGCGCCTTCGGACAACAACTGAGGATGTGCTCCAGGGATCCAATCTTGGAACACAGAACACACGCTGGAGACTCAATTTTGCCCCAATTATGTAGATTGGAAGGGCTTGGGAGCACGTCATACACCGCCTGGATGAGGAATTTTATTCTATGTGGCTCTGCTTTCCAAAGCTCATTCCAAGTGACTCGCCGCTGGATTGCGTTTTCCCATCTTGCCCAAGCGCCTTGTTTGCTCATCCCCACTGCTTTACAAGTTCTTCTCTCTTCCAGCACAGCTCTCACTTCACTCTGAACTTGGCAACGCTTTTCTTTTCTTTTGGAGGGGATTTTAGGGGCTGGAATTGAGCCCAATCCAGCCCTTCCTCTTGTCACTGCTCCCACAAGCTTACTGAAGTGCAGTCTTGACTCAGCTTGTTGAACAGCTTCCTCAGCTCTCCATTTCCTCCCTGTCTTTACTTCAATCCCTGCATTGGACACCATTGAATCCTCTGAATCTTTATATTGAAGCACCACTCTGGTCTTAGACACTTTATATTCCTCTTCAAGAGATTTTAATGGCAGTTGTAATTTGTTACTACGACCATAGAGTGCAATGCTGCTCAGACTTTTGGGAAGTCCAAGCCATCTTCTGAGATGGCTGCTGATCTTTCTCTCCAATGTCTCGATTGTTGTAATTGGCACTTCGTAGATCAATAGCGGCCATAAAATTCTGGGAAGTACTCCGTGCTGGTATATCCATGCCTTAAACTTTCCTGGCAGACCAGACCGATCAACCGCTTTTAACCAGGTGTCCAAACTTGCAATGGTTACTTTAATGGATTCTGTGTCTTTTAATGAGCTGTCGAACACTTTGCCCAAGCTTTTGACAGGTTTCTCTGAGATGGTGGGAATAGCGGTGCCTGCAATGCTAAACTGGAACTTACTATCTACACTGCCCTTCCTAAGCACCATTGACCTTGACTTAGCTGGCTTAAAGCTCATGCGCGCCCACTTCACTAGTTTCTGTAGGCCTTGTAAGATCCAGCGACATCCCGAGACTGATTCTGTGGTAACTGTAAGGTCGTCCATGAACGCTCTAATAGGTGGCTGGCGTTGACCTGACTTGGACTTGGGACCCCTGCACTCTGGCTCAGCAGATTTCACAATCATATTCATGGCTAAGGAGAATAGCATAACAGAGATGGTGCACCCTGTGATAATTCCAAGCTCCAAGTTATGCCAGCTTGATGTTACTGCTCCTGAAGAGACTCTTATCCTGAAGTTGGAATAATAGTCAGTGACAAGGTCTATTACTCTTTGTGGAACATGATGTTTTGTAAGTGTCAACTCTACCAGCTTATGGGGTATTGAACCATAAGCGTTTTCCAGATCAAGCCACAGCACTGACAGATTGCCCTTGTTTTCCCTTGCTTCTCTAATAAGTTGGGTTACTACTCCAGTGTGCTCCAAGCAGCCTGAAACTCCTGGTACACCACCCTTCTGAACTGAAGTGTCAACAAAGTTGTTCTTTCCTAAAAATGAGCACAACCTTCTGGAGACTGCGCTGAAGAAGATCTTGGCTTCTACACATAAGAGAGAAATAATCCGAAACTGGTCTATCTTCTTTGAGTTTTCCTCCTTTGGTTATCAGCACTCCCTCTGTAGCTTTCCAAAATTCTGGGATCCTGCCCCTTCTCCAAATCACTCTGAGGATTTTCCACAAGCGAGTCAACAGCTTTGGACAATTTTTGTACACCTTATAGCAGGTGCCACTCGGTCCTGGGGCAGATCCAGCACGTGCCTTTTTGATGACTTCACTAACTTCACTCAATCGCAACTCCGATACATCATATGGCACAGTTGGAGGAGGAGGCTCAATTAAAATCTTGCACTCTCCCAAGTCCTGCTCTCTTGTCGGATCACTATAGACATCATCAAGATAATGGTCCAGCTCCTCCTGTGAACATTCCAGCTTGCCGTTTCGCTTTTGCCCAAGGAGTTGTTTTGTCAATCTGAAGGGGTCAGAAATAAAAGCTGCTCGCTTACGCGATCTCTCACGACGGCGTCTTCTATGCCATTCTGCGCGTCGGAGGATGCCAATTTTCTTTCTTTGGATTGACATCAGGTGTGCTAAACCAAGCCGCTCATATTCTCCCGCGTACTTGTATTGTCGTCTTAAAGATTTCATCTCCTGTCTGATGTTATGAATTTTTATTTCTCGCTTATTCATGGGATGACCGCCAATAGATGGTTCTTTTCTTTCCTCCTGACCAAATCGCTCTGCTCCGATGTTGACTATCATAGTCGTTAAGGATAGAAGCTTCTTATCCACATCTCCCTTCCCCGTTGCCTCCAGTATCTGGTCTACATCGCTGTCAAATTGGCTCCATTGGGAAGACATGTTAGCTGCCGGCCATTTGATCCGCCTCTTCTCAAACTTCATGCTAGGGGGTGATGTTCCTTCACTTGGAGGTTCTGGGCTCTGTGGGGTAACTCCAGGCCTGGCTCCTCCTGCGTCTCACCAGGTTGAACACCTGTGCGTTGTGCTGGGAATTTCCACCTCCAAACACTTCATCCGAGCTTGGTGAATCTTAAGGCCTCGTTGGTTCTTGCATGTCTTGCCACATACACACTTCTTGCTCGAGTCCGTCTGTTCATTGCCATGGTCTGATGCCGTTGTATCCGTCCGAATGGGGTGCTCATCCTCCCCCCCTCTCGGGCACCCCTGGGGGTATTTATCCATTTGGTTCTCTGTAGCTTGTTTGGGCGCCCTCCTCGCGGAAGACACAGATCGGGTTGCCAGCCCAGTCTGCCCCGGTTGCCGTCTCTCCGGGCTGTCACTGACTCTCCAGTCGTCACCACCCTCTTCGTGGTTGTCAACCAGTCTTTCCTGGCTGTCACTGATTGAATCAGGTTTTAACTTGAGAGAATACATCTAATGATGCTACTGGTCACATCCTCAGTGATGTTCTGTGAAGTTCATCAAGCTCACCAATTAATTCTTGAAGTTTTTTTTATTTTTTATCTTCAATATTGGCGTAAATAGGATAATAATACGGCAAAAATATTACAATCTGTCTCCAAAAATTGTATTATTGCACAAGATAAAAAAAAAAAAAAACTCCCTGCCAATGAAGAATGTCATTGCGCAGCCAACTGTAGCAGTGGCATCTATTTCCGTCATAGTCCTTTTATTATCCACGGCGACAGAGCGCTCTCTGATGCACGTGCTGACATTGTGTATTGTCAAAAAACATGATGCAGTTTCATAGATTCACCAGCAGAGGGGTGTATTGCATGAGCACAAGGGCGCAGAGGAAGTCACATGACCGACAAATACAGTTGCTCCTCTTGACACTACAGACAACAGTCGGCTATGTTTACGTTCACAGCTGGGTCGACTTTCTTTTCAAACAGATTCCAGACAAAACCTGTTGGACTAAAAACCGTGATGAGTAAGTTTAGAGCAGATATTTGATCTTTAAACTGAAGAAAAGCCGATCCTACTGGACTAGGACTCTGAGGAGAACGACACATGCAGCGACTCTTCTGTGAGCGAGTGAAAAGTGTCAGAGGAAGTCAAACTACTGGATTTCTTCATGTTTGAAGGGTAACATATAATCTATAATGCATCCAGAAAGTATTCACAGCAGCTTTTTCCACAATTTGTCATGGTAAAGCTCCATTCCAAATTCTATTAAATGATTCTACACACAATACTGCATTATGGCAATGTGAAAAAGGCTTATTTGGACGATTTTATTTATTTATTAAAAAAACAAAAACTAAGAAATCACATTTACATAAGTATTCACAGCCTTTGCTATGAAGCTCAAAATGGAGCTCAGGAGCATGTTTTATCTCCTGATCATCATTCAGGGCCGCTTCTCAATCCACGTACTTGTGCAGACTTGTGTGCTCGTGGACTTGTGAAACGTCACTCTCCACGTAACAAGTCCTTTTCCAATTCAGTTTGCTTCTCGGGTACTCCACTGGAAATCCCCGGATGAGAACTTGATCCGCCTGGAGGCTGATCACCGCAGCTTTTCACCCACTGCCCCCTCCTCTGCACGCATGAAGAGCAGCCTGGCACTCACGCACATGGAGCGGGTCAAAGCCACGCACACAGAACCGGTAGACTCGAGCGCACAGAATCAGCGGACTCACGCACGGAGCGGGTCAGAACCGGTCAGGCATCTACGGCCCACTTCAGTGCAGTTAATTACATATAATGTAAAAGTTTTTCTCAACACTACAGAATTATGCTTCTTATAAATAAAGTAGAAGAGAGTATAATTGCTTCCAAAATATGCAAATAAAATGCAGGTTCTATGGGCTTTTAGAGCCTCACTGGTGCTTGTTTAATTAGGCTGCTCATTTATAGCCCAAATATTTAACACAAACTTAATAAATTGTGATTTTAGCTGTCATTTTCATGAACAGTCAAGATTTACAATAATCATGATGTAAGAATGGTCATGTTTACTTTATGTAAAAATGTAATTTTGAAAATAGAGCTTAGCTTAGTGAAAATAATGATTTTATAACCAATTATGATTAGTTCTTAGAATAACCTACTTTATACTATATATTTTATACAATACAATACTGTGTAGTGTAGAAATATGCAATACTGCTGCTTTTGTTGTTTAATCATTTCAGACTCAATTTCAGATTTTATTTTTCTTTTTCTTTTTTTTTTTTTTTAATGTCGAGCGCACATGTGAGCTGTATTCCTGTGATGTCATCAAGTTTACTTGTTCCAAAACTCAAAAAGCCAAGTACGAGCTTGTGAACTCCTCAAGTCCATTCTCCAAGTCTGTTCCCACAAGTCTGTACCAGGAGTACACAAGTATGGAGTCTGCAGACTGGGAATTGAGAAACGGCCCAGATGTTTCTTCAGCTTAACTGGAGTCCACCTGCGTTAAGTTCAGTTGATTGGACATGATTAGTAAAGACACACACCTGTCTATAATGTCCCACAGTTGACTGTGTATGTCAAACCACAACACCAAGCATGAAGTCAAAGGAATTGTCTGTAGACCTGTGAGACAGGATCTTCGAAAGGATACAGAGAAAATTCTGCGGCTTAAAGGTCCCAATGAGCCAGTGGTCTCCATTATTCATAAATGAAGTTGTTTGGCCGTCTGTCTAAACTGAGTGTTCAGGGGAGAAGGGCTTTAGTCAGGGAGGTGACCTAGAACCTGATGGTCCCTCTGTCAGAGCTTCAACCATGCGCTGTATGTAATTGTATAATGATATAAACAAGTCTCTCCCCCTCACAAAAAAAACACAGACACAAGAACAGAGACAAAAGTCACAGGTGACATTAACGAGCCAATCAGAGCCAAAACTACATCAGCCGTTGGTTCACCTGAAGAGCACAATTGAGACTGCAAAAAACAAAAATGCGAACAACTGCCACTTCTCCACTCAAATTCATTCCAAAGACTGAGAAGGGCTGTCAGACAGAGAGCGATACAGTTTATTTTGCCACCTCCGCTAGAAACTTCATATTGATCTGGGTGAAAACAAGGCTCTTAACAAAAAAAACACTTGAGCAAAACACTTTGAGAGAATACTATAAACTCTTTCAACCGCCAGGACAGATCAGACCAGTTAAAGCGCCCATACTCAGACCGGCCTTCTATCACGAATCAGTTTTCAATTGGGAACCCACGGCACAGAAAAGAGAGAGCGTTCTTTCAGAGCAGGCCCTCACTTCATGAGAAATCCTTTTGCCACACAGCTGTAGACAGATGATCAATCGAAAACACAGACACAAGTCATCAATTCTGATTCGTCCTCAGAGACAGAAATAACTCATGGTGCAGCTGACCTGGGTAAAACTGATCAAGTTCAACAGGGTCAGAACAAACTAGCCAAAAACACAGACTACACCAAGATCAAGCTTGACACATCGACAAAACCTAAGGCCATCTAAAACTAAAACCACACCAGTCCTTCCCCTGACTACTTGTATACCCACAGGGAGACCACTTTCCAGAGGAACAAGAAGAAGGACCTCTCCAAGAAGGAGTTTTTAGAGTTCAGAGATGCCCTGTGACAGACAAGAAAATTGGAACTTGGCAATTAGTCATTAACAAGAAAATACTTTACTTTGAGGATTCTAACTGTCTAGGATGGGAATGGGAACACACGCACTTAGAAATCTTCAAATAGACAGCTTTCCTGGAGCTAAAATGAATCACGCTGAACATCTCAGAACAGCACGCACCACAGTCAAGTTGACGGTTATAGTGGTTTCTGTGGGTCTCAATAATAGACAAAATAGGCTCTCTACAATCATTAACCAAGTCAACCTGCAGCAGCCAGGAATAGATTTCCAACAGCCTATACTTTCCGCTCATTCAGTACTCAAAACCTTCCTCAAAGAGAGAGAGACACGCTCAGATTTGAACCATTTGTTGGACAGAGTCAGACATTATAATGTCATCACAAGAATCTCAGAACGAGAGTTCAGAGTAGAAAAAGATGCAATTCACTGGACCGCTGAAATGGCCGCAATAGGGGTTATGCGTTAATGTCTTCCGGGCTCAAATAGACCTAGGACGTTACATCCGGTGCGTGGTTGCAATAGTGACACAGTTGTTTACTCCAAAAACGTACTCTTTTGTCGCAGCGACGGTGGTCACAGCAGCAAACGAGCAGCTGATTTTAAACCCAGTGAGGCTCAGTTAAGCTTACTGAATAAAGGATTTTTTGTTCCCACTTGCCATTTACCACCTCCTAAAATGATTCAATCAGAATTACAATCTAGACTGACAGAATATCACAGAAGCCTAGACTTCTATCTTTTATTTAGAACAGATAAAAACGGGGATTTCTCTCTTAGGAAACTCAAATATTCATTACAAGGTCGTTCTGCGTGGACTCCTCCTGTTGACCGGCTTCCTCCGCAGACAGGATTTCTTAAAAAGGAGATCATTGTTCGCTCGATAGTCTCTCTAAATCCATTTTGGCCCTTAGTAGTCCCAAATATTTCCCGAGAGCAGGTTGAAGGAGATGCAAAATGACCAGAGACTGGTTTTCAAACCTGCAGACAAAGGAAATTCAATAGTCATTATGGATCGATTAGATTATATCTTTGAGGCTGAAAGACCTTACAAACCAACAACAATACATTTTATTGGCCATTATTCCCAGCACCAATCAGGGCAGCGCTACNTCGGACAACAACTGAGGATGTGCTCCAGGGATCCAATCTTGGAACACAGTACACACGCTGGAGACTCAATTTTGCCCCAATTATGTAGATTGGAAGGGCTTGGGAGCACGTCATACACCGCCTGGATGAGGAATTTTATTCTATGTGGCTCTGCTTTCCAAAGCTCATTCCAAGTGACTCGCCGCTGGATTGCGTTTTCCCATCTTGCCCAAGCGCCTTGTTTGCTCATCCCCACTGCTTTACAAGTTCTTCTCTCTTCCAGCACAGCTCTCACTTCACTCTGAACTTGGCAACGCTTTTCTTTTCTTTTGGAGGGATTTTAGGGGCTGGAATTGAGCCCAATCCAGCCCTTCCTCTTGTCACTGCTCCCACAAGCTTACTGAAGTGCAGTCTTGACTCAGCTTGTTGAACAGCTTCCTCAGCTCTCCATTTCCTCCCTGTCTTTACTTCAATCCCTGCATTGGACACCATTGAATCCTCTGAATCTTTATATTGAAGCACCACTCTGGTCTTAGACACTTTATATTCCTCTTCAAGAGATTTTAATGGCAGTTGTAATTTGTTGCTACGACCATAGAGTGCAATGCTGCTCAGACTTTTGGGAAGTCCAAGCCATCTTCTGAGATGGCTGCTGATCTTTCTCTCCAATGTCTCGATTGTTGTAATTGGCACTTCGTAGATCAATAGCGGCCATAAAATTCTGGGAGTACTCCGTGCTGGTATATCCATGCCTTAAACTTTCCTGGCAGACCAGACCGATCAACCGCTTTTAACCAGGTGTCCAAACTTGCAATGGTTACTTTAATGGATTCTGTGTCTTTTAATGAGCTGTCGAACACTTTGCCCAAGCTTTTGACAGGTTTCTCTGAGATGGTGGGAATAGCGGTGCCTGCAATGCTAAACTGGAACTTACTATCTACACTGCCCTTCCTAAGCACCATTGACCTTGACTTAGCTGGCTTAAAGCTCATGCGCGCCCACTTCACTAGTTTCTGTAGGCCTTGTAAGATCCAGCGACATCCCGAGACTGATTCTGTGGTAACTGTAAGGTCGTCCATGAACGCTCTAATAGGTGGCTGGCGTTGACCTGACTTGGACTTGGGACCCCTGCACTCTGGCTCAGCAGATTTCACAATCATATTCATGGCTAAGGAGAATAGCATAACAGAGATGGTGCACCCTGTGATAATTCCAAGCTCCAAGTTATGCCAGCTTGATGTTACTGCTCCTGAAGAGACTCTTATCCTGAAGTTGGAATAATAGTCAGTGACAAGGTCTATTACTCTTTGTGGAACATGATGTTTTGTAAGTGTCAACTGTACCAGCTTATGGGGTATTGAACCATAAGCGTTTTCCAGATCAAGCCACAGCACTGACAGATTGCCCTTGTTTTCCCTTGCTTCTCTAATAAGTTGGGTTACTACTCCAGTGTGCTCCAAGCAGCCTGAAACTCCTGGTACACCACCCTTCTGAACTGAAGTGTCAACAAAGTTGTTCTTTCCTAAAAATGAGCACAACCTTCTGGAGACTGCGCTGAAGAAGATCTTGGCTTCTACACATAAGAGAGAAATAATCCGAAACTGGTCTATCTTCTTTGAGTTTTCCTCCTTTGGTATCAGCACTCCCTCTGCAGCTTTCCAAAATTCTGGGATCCTGCCCCTTCTCCAAATCACTCTGAGGATTTTCCACAAGCGAGTCAACAGCTTTGGACAATTTTTGTACACCTTATAGCAGGTGCCACTCGGTCCTGGGGCAGATCCAGCACGTGCCTTTTTGATGACTTCACTAACTTCACTCAATCGCAACTCCGATACATCATATGGCACAGTTGGAGGAGGAGGCTCAATCAAAATCTTGCACTCTCCCAAGTCCTGCTCTCTTGTAGGATCACTATAGACATCATCAAGATAATGGTCCAGCTCCTCCTGTGAACATTCCAGCTTGCCGTTTCGCTTTTGCCCAAGGAGTTGTTTTGTGAATCTGAAGGGGTCAGAAATAAAAGCTGCTCGCTTACGAGATCTCTCACGACGGCGTCTTCTATGCCATTCTGCGCGTCGGAGGACGCCAATTTTCTTTCTTTGGATTGACATCAGGTGTGCTAAACCGAGCCGCTCATATTCTCCCGCGTACTTGTATTGTCGTCTTAAAGATTTCATCTCCTGTCTGATGTTATGAATTTTTATTTCTCGCTTATTCATGGGATGACCGCCAATAGATGGTTCTTTTCTTTCCTCCTGACCAAATCGCTCTGCTCCGATGTTGACTATCATAGTCGTTAAGGATAGAAGCTTCTTATCCACATCTCCCTTCCCAGTTGCCTCCAGTATCTGGTCTACATCGCTGTCAAATTGGCTCCATTGGGAAGACATGTTAGCTGCCGGCCATTTGATCCGCCTCTTCTCAAACTTCATGCTAGGGGGTGATGTTCCCTTCACTTGGAGGTTCTGGGCTCTGTGGGGTAACTCCAGGCCTGGCTCCTCCTGCGTCTCACCAGGTTGAACACCTGTGCGTTGTGCTGGAATTTCCACCTCCAAACACTTCATCCGAGCTTGGTGAATCTTAAGGCCTCGTTGGTTCTTGCATGTCTTGCCACATACACACTTCTTGCTCGAGTCCGTCTGTTCATTGCCATGGTCTGATGCCGTTGTATCCGTCCGAATGGGGTGCTCATCCTCCCCCCTCTCGGGCACCCCTGGGGTATTTATCCATTTGGTTCTCTGTAGCTTGTTTGGGCGCCCTCCTCACGGAAGACACAGATCGGGTTGCCAGCCCAGTCTGCCCCGGTTGCCGTCTCTCCGGGCTGTCACTGACTCTCCAGTCGTCACCACCCTCTTCGTGGTTGTCAACCAGTCTTTCCTGGCTGTCACTGATTGAATCAGGTTTTAACTTGAGAGAATACATCTAATGATGCTACTGGTCACATCCTCAGTGATGTTCTGTGAAGTTCATCAAGCTCACCAATTAATTCTTGAAGTTTTTTTTATTTTTTATCTTCAATATTGGCGTAAAATAGGATAATAATACGGCAAAAATATTACAATCTGTCTCCAAAAATTGTATTATTGCACAAGATAAAAAAAAAAAAAAACTCCCTGCCAATGAAGAATGTCATTGCGCAGCCAACTGTAGCAGTGGCATCTATTTCCGTCATAGTCCTTTTATTATCCACGGCGACAGAGCGCTCTCTGATGCACGTGCTGACATTGTGTATTGTCAAAAACATGATGCAGTTTCATAGATTCACCAGCAGAGGGGTGTATTGCATGAGCACAAGGGCGCAGAGGAAGTCACATGACCGACAAATACAGTTGCTCCTCTTGACACTACAGACAACAGTCGGCTATGTTTACGTTCACAGCTGGGTCGACTTTCTTTTCAAACAGATTCCAGACAAAACCTGTTGGACTAAAAACCGTGATGAGTAAGTTTAGAGCAGATATTTGATCTTTAAACTGAAGAAAAGCCGATCCTACTGGACTAGGACTCTGAGGAGAACGACACATGCAGCGACTCTTCTGTGAGCGAGTGAAAAGTGTCAGAGGAAGTCAAACTACTGGATTTCTTCATGTTTGAAGGGTAACATATAATCTATAATGCATCCAGAAAGTATTCACAGCAGCTTTTTCCACAATTTGTCATGGTAAAGCTCCATTCCAAATTCTATTAAATGATTCTACACACAATACTGCATTATGGCAATGTGAAAAAGGCTTATTTGGACGATTTTATTTTATTTATTAAAAAAACAAAAACTAAGAAATCACATTTACATAAGTATTCACAGCCTTTGCTATGAAGCTCAAAATGGAGCTCAGGAGCATGTTTTATCTCCTGATCATCATTCAGGGCCGCTTCTCAATCCACGTACTTGTGCAGACTTGTGTGCTCGTGGACTTGTGAAACGTCACTCTCCACGTAACAAGTCCTTTTCCAATTCAGTTTGCTTCTCGGTACTCCACTGGAAATCCCCGGATGAGAACTTGATCCGCCTGGAGGCTGATCACCGCAGCTTTTCACCCACTGCCCCCTCCTCTGCACGCATGAAGAGCAGCCTGGCACTCACGCACATGGAGCGGGTCAAAGCCACGCACACAGAACCGGTAGACTCGAGCGCACAGAATCAGCGGACTCACGCACGGAGCGGGTCAGAACCGGTCAGGCATCTACGGCCCACTTCAGTGCAGTTAATTACATATAATGTAAAAGTTTTTCTCAACACTACAGAATTATGCTTCTTATAAATAAAGTAGAAAAGAGTATAATTGCTTCCAAAATATGCAAATAAATGCAGGTTCTATGGGCTTTTAGAGCCTCACTGGTGCTTGTTTAATTAGGCTGCTCATTTATAGCCCAAATATTTAACACAAACTTAATAAATTGTGATTTTAGCTGTCATTTTCATGAACAGTCAAGATTTACAATAATCATGATGTAAGAATGGTCATGTTTACTTTATGAAAATGTAATTTTGAAAATAGAGCTTAGCTTAGTGAAAATAATGATTTTATAACCAATTATGATTAGTTCTTAGAATAACCTACTTTATACTATATATTTTATACAATACAATACTGTGTAGTGTAGAAATATGCAATACTGCTGCTTTTGTTGTTAATCATTTCAGACTCAATTTCAGATTTTATTTTTTCTTTTTCTTTTTTTTTTTTAATGTCGAGCGCACATGTGAGCTGTATTTCCTGTGATGTCATCAAGTTTACTTGTTCCAAAACTCAAAAAGCCAAGTACGAGCTTGTGAACTCCTCAAGTCCATTCTCCAAGTCTGTTCCCACAAGTCTGTACCAGGAGTACACAAGTATGGAGTCTGCAGACTGGGAATTGAGAAACGGCCCAGATGTTTCTTCAGCTTAACTGGAGTCCACCTGCGTTAAGTTCAGTTGATTGGACATGATTAGTAAAGACACACACCTGTCTATAATGTCCCACAGTTGACTGTGTATGTCAAACCACAAACACCAAGCATGAAGTCAAAGGAATTGTCTGTAGACCTGTGAGACAGGATCTTCGAAAGGATACAGAGAAAATTCTGCGGCTTAAAGGTCCCAATGAGCCCAGTGGTCTCCATTATTCATAAATGAAGTTGTTTGGCCGTCTGTCTAAACTGAGTGTTCAGGGGAGAAGGGCTTTAGTCAGGGAGGTGACCTAGAACCTGATGGTCCCTCTGTCAGAGCTTCAACCATGCGCTGTATGTAATTGTATAATGATATAAACAAGTCTCTCCCCCTCACAAAAAAACACAGACACAAGAACAGAGACAAAAGTCACAGGTGACATTAACGAGCCAATCAGAGCCAAAACTACATCAGCCGTTGGTTCACCTGAAGAGCACAATTTGAGACTGCAAAAAACAAAAATGCGAACAACTGCCACTTCTCCACTCAAATTCATTCCAAAGACTGAGAAGGGCTGTCAGACAGAGAGCGATACAGTTTTATTTTGCCACCTCCGCTAGAAACTTCATATTGATCTGGGTGAAAACAAGGCTCTTAACAAAAAACACTTGAGCAAAACACTTTGAGAGAATACTATAAACTCTTTCAACCGCCAGGACAGATCAGACCAGTTAAAGCGCCCATACTCAGACCGGCCTTCTATCACGAATCAGTTTTCAATTGGGAACCCACGGCACAGAAAAGAGAGAGCGTTTCTTTCAGAGCAGGCCCTCACTTCATGAGAAATCCTTTTGCCACACAGCTGTAGACAGATGATCAATCGAAAACACAGACACAAGTCATCAATTCTGATTCGTCCTCAGAGACAGAAATAACTCATGGTGCAGCTGACCTGGGTAAAACTGATCAAGTTCAACAGGGTCAGAACAAACTAGCCAAAAACACAGACTACACCAAGATCAAGCTTGACACATCGACAAAACCTAAGGCCATCTAAAACTAAAACCACACCAGTCCTTCCCCTGACTACTTGTATACCCACAGGGAGACCACTTTCCAGAGGAACAAGAAGAAGACCTCTCCAAGAAGGAGTTTTTAGAGTTCAGAGATGCCCTGTGACAGACAAGAAAATTGGAACTTGGCAATTAGTCATTAACAAGAAAATACTTTACTTTGAGGATTCTAACTTGTCTAGGATGGGAATGGGAACACACGCACTTAGAAATCTTCAAATAGACAGCTTCCTGGAGCTAAAATGAATCACGCTGAACATCTCAGAACAGCACGCACCACAGTCAAAGTTGACGTTATAGTGGTTTCTGTGGGTCTCAATAATAGACAAAATAGGCTCTCTACATCATTAACCAAGTCAACCTGCAGCAGCCAGAATAGATTCCAACAGCCTATACTTTCCGCTCATTCAGTACTCAAACCTTCCTCAAAGAGAGAGAGACACGCTCCAGATTTGAACCATTGTTGGACAGAGTCAGACATTATAATGTCATCACAAGAATCTCAGAACGAGAGTTCAGAGTAGAAAAAGATGCAATTCACTGGACCGCTGAAATGGCCGCAATAGGGGTTATGCGTTAATGTCTTCCGGGCTCAAATAGACCTAGGACGTTACATCCGGTGCGTGGTTGCAATAGTGACACAGTTGTTTACTCCAAAAACGTACTCTTTTGTCGCAGCGACGGTGGTCACAGCAGCAAACGAGCAGCTGATTTTAAACCCAGTGAGGCTCAGTTAAGCTTACTGAATAAAGGATTTTTTGTTCCCACTTGCCATTTACCACCTCCTAAAATGATTCAATCAGAATTACAATCTAGACTGACAGAATATCACAGAAGCCTAGACTTCTATCTTTTATTTAGAACAGATAAAAACGGGGATTTCTCTCTTAGGAAACTCAAATATTCATTACAAGGTCGTTCTGCGTGGACTCCTCCTGTTGACCGGCTTCCTCCGCAGACAGGATTTCTTAAAAAGGAGATCATTGTTCGCTCGATAGTCTCTCTAAATCCATTTTGGCCCTTAGTAGTCCCAAATATTTCCCGAGAGCAGGTTGAAGGAGATGCAAAATGACCAGAGACTGGTTTTCAAACCTGCAGACAAAGGAAATTCAATAGTCATTATGGATCGATTAGATTATATCTTTGAGGCTGAAAGACCTTAAACAAAAATAATTTTATTGGCCTATTCCCAGACCAATAGGGCAGGCTACTTCTAAACAAATTCAATTTATTTTAGACCAATTACAGGACACTAAACACATCACCTTGAAACAGAAAAATCACCTTCAGAGTCCTGCTGAACTTCGGGTGCGTCCATAAGGACAAAACACAGTGGACTGTTCCAGACAGGATTTCTCTGGGTAGGCCGATAGTCTCTGACTGCAACAGTAACGAGCCCGATCTCACAAGAAAGCGTACATTTACCACGACATCACGCAACATGTAAATTACGTATGATTAACACGAGTTCTCGGCTGTTTTGCGTAATTATAGTACGCGTCACAGTCCCCATTCATTTCAATGGTGGTTGTTAAGACGTGTTCTTATTTATGGATGTTAACCAACTCCTGATCCTAATCTTAACCTGCCTCAAGCCCCAGACCTAATCTTACCATTTTAGTAACTTGAAGCCTAAACTTACTCGTTTCACGGGTAAGAAAACGTAGCCACGTGGCTGCAACCAAAACTCGTGTTTTTTAACGCTGTGAATCTCATCATTTTTACTCTTTTTCATATCGTGCTAAATGCACGGCGTAACATAAGTACTAAAAACAGCTGTGAACTCGTGCTCGAAATACGCTGTTTTTGTGTCATGGCCCTCTAGTGAGACTGTGTTGCAGTAACTCATATGGATCAGCTAAATTATTGGACTTTTATTTAACGCCGTTGTCGGTTCTTCACCAGGCACATATTAAAGATACAAAGCATTTTCTGCACACTATTAGGCAAATTTCTGTCCCTAATAAAGCTCTTTTGTTCACAATTGATATAGAATCGCTATACACAAACATTCCAATCAATGAAGAAACATTTTTTGGAAAATGTTTTCGAATATTTTCCAAAAATATCCAGACCCCCGGAGGCCGAATATTTTTACATATCAATCTTACTCAGAATGACTTTGAATTTAATAATTAAGTATTATCTTCAGATCAGTCCTGTTTGTCGTCGTAGATTTTCTGGATACTTAAGTTTTAAAGGTCCAGGCTTTTCAAAGACCCACATTTTGGACATAAAACTATATTTCAAACCAACTGATACACATGCTCTATTACACAGCAGAGTTTCCATCCTAATGTAACCGAGGGAGGTGTTGCCAAATAAATTCTACTAAATAATGTAAATAAAAATAACCAACAACGCCACTGGCATATGCCAGAAAATAAAATATAAAAATCTAAAAGGACACAGGTTCGTAGAACTGGCTGATATGAGACTAGAACAGGATTTTTATGAAAAGTCTTTATTATTACATGAATAAGTCAATAAGTAGTTTATCCTTTGTTGTTAAAATCATTCATGTGTACTGATGACACCTTGAAGCAGTCCTGATTGCAAAGCAGTCCACGGTAAAATTCACAGTTATAGGGACTATATTTGATTTTTTTTTTTTACAAAAATTTAACTTAAAAACAGTTTCCCCCTAGCACTGATATCTTGTTAATGTATCTATTCAGGTGGAAATTAGTCTGTCATGTCCTGTCTATGTCTAATAAAATACGTTTGTCGCCAACTTTTTCTGTTTTTGTTTTTAGCATTGTGGCTAACTGTTGTTAGCATAGTGACTCACCTCGCTGATAACGGCTGTGAAAAAACATTAAAACACACCATAATGAACAATTCTGAAGCTCAGAATGCATTAGCTAAGTGAGCAAATTTGTAGACTGAAGTAAGAAGTTTAAAATGAATATTTCTGTTTGTTTACATTTTAAGAATGCAAAAATCAGGTACAGTCCCTTTAATTGACTCCAGAGAACATACCGGTCCAGTGTATCCAAAAAGGGTAGGCTCATGATCAAAAAGCACCACCAGATCTAGCACCGCGATTTCTAGCTGAACTGAAACTAAAACAAAAGCGAGGGTAAGCCTTCATAAAATAGATGATTTAGTGAATTGACGAAAGGAGTCATTGCTTACCAAGATAATGATCAAACAGACACAAACACAAGCGGCTCAGGGAGTGCCTGCACTTTGAAACAGTCCACACTAAAAACAACATTAAAGTTAGCCCAATGACATCAAATGCATCGGTACAAGACGTGGCCAACTAATCAACAACATAAGCGCCATAACGTTGCGCAGTCACCTGGCTTCACGCCCGACAATCAGTGACTTTCGGCTTATGGTCCTTTTATAGAGCAGCCTCTCACCTCACGCATCAAAACGGGAGGTGAGTCACTATGCTAACAACAGTTATCCACAATGCTAAAACAAAAACAGAAAAAGTTCTTTCTGTACAAACTCATTGTATTATCGTTTAAAACACAAAACAAACACTATATCTTTATTTAATATATGCATAAATGCAAAAAAAAAAAAAAAAGACAATTTTGTTGGGGGAATTGAACCCGGAACTCTGGCGTCCCAACCCTGCGATTTACACGTACACCACTAAGACACACTGTGTCAACTACTGGAAATGACAGTATATAAATCCGATTCAGTCGAATGAGCAGGTTATTTCTGTCTCGGATATCGCGTTTATTTTGCTGTGGACATAAAGTTTATTTGGCTTTGCCAGAATCGAGGAATCATATGAATTATAAACACTGACAGCACAGGATGTACAAACGAGAGGAATCCCTGGACTAAAGTTTCTAAATACGATCTTTCTTTTCTTTTGTGGAGCCACAGGGTAAGTCCAAGTCACACATGTTATGTAGTACTGGTCGTTTTGAACAACGTACTGTCACTTGCTCGCGCCTCGCGCATGGACGCTCGTCCGCCCTCATGGCCCGTGTAGATAGGAGGCGAGGAGCGGCAAATGTCGCTTTAAATCCCATTCATGTGTATGTGTTTGTCAGCGGAGGAGCGTCCTCAAGTGCCGCCAATCAGAGCAACGAAATGAGCGATGTGAATGGAGAGCACAGGGCTTATTTGACATAGTTAAGAGACAGTGGTGTATGGGACTGATACCAAGAGGATTAGTTCTCTTGTCCATGTCTGCACGGGCCTTCCAGGTGTAGTACTGGTCGTTAACACTGTCACTTTGCTCTTCACATGTTGGTCGCGCTTATTAGACACCCGTCTGCCCTTAAACGCTCGCGCCGGTCGTAGTAGACGCTCCGCGCCGCTCTGGTCGTGCGAAATCGCGTCTACACATAGACAAAGCCTGCAAACAAGCGGAACGCGTTGGGGCGTTAAAAGTGTCTTTTTGTCCCCCAGCGCCTTGACGCGCATTGGGGCATTTTGGACGCCTATTTGGGCATCAGCTTCGAAAATGTTCTGCGTCAAAATACGCTTTTACGCGCAAATTTTGACGCAAATACGCTGTCCGATGTGAACGCAGCATCAGAGTAAACATAGCGATCTTGCGACTTCATCTGGCTCTTTGTGCGCAAACTACAACCCCCCCCCGCAAGTGAATCTGTGAAACTGCATCATGTTTTTGACTGCTGGTGAAGTCAGCATGTGCATCAGAGAGCCCTCTATTACCGCATATAATAACAAGACTATGACGGAAATACACGTCACTGGCAGGCTACGCTTGGCTGTGCAATGACTGATATTTTCGTCATCGGCAGGAAAAGAGCTAACAAAACGGATTGAAACCTTTTTGGATATTCTAATTTTTGAGCCATACCTGTGGTTTTCTAGTTGTTTTATGTGTTCCAATAGTAAGTTCAGAGCAAACCCCCACAAATGGCAAAACATTTTATTAGAGTTACCATTTAGCGCCTGGATTTATGAATGACTGTTACTTTTATGAAGGCATCTCCAATCAGTGGGAGCAGTGGTCTCCAGAATGTACTTCTGGAGACCACTAAACTCCAAGATCGTCTGCTGATTTTCCCTGGGTATGATCACGTACCCAGTTACCTTGAGCTGCCACGTGGAGACACAGCAGAAGTCTTGATGACTGACACTTGACCTGTGTCTTATCATCCTATGACATCCAGCTCACACGTAATGGAAAATAAAATGTAAAAAAGTAAAAGATGGATGCGGTGAATTAAAGGTTTCATAGACTATTGCAAATGAAATCTCTGAACTGAGTAGCATCATTGTTTAATAGATAGATCATCGGGGTCATCATGAAAAGTATGGTCATTATCCTTCTCTTCTTCCACTTCATATTCAGGATTGATACAAATATTGTACAATATGCAGCATGCCTTTATGTCCTTTTGTGTAAGCATTTTAAACGTCGAAATTTGTTCTTCAGTAAACCAAAGGTGTGTTCTATTACAACACGAGCAGATGTAAGTTTGGAATTGTATCACCTCTGGCGAGCTGTTAAGTGTGCATTGTCTCTAGGTTTGAGGAGCTGTATGGAGAGTGGGAATGTATGAATAATAAATAATGTTGCTTGCGGTTGTACTAGGCGTTTGAGTTTTTAGAGTTGGGTTTGTGAATTTGAATATGACAGCCATCAACAGCAGGAATGGTCCGGGGGAATCATTTCAAATCCATGAACTGTGTCTTGTGCACACGGTCCAACTGGCCAGTTTATGTGACAAGACATGTGGGTATTGGTGAGAGAATAGAAATTATGTACGTGGTGAAAATGGAACTGATAAATTGAAACGGTTTACTGCTCCTCTATGATTCCTGGTTTGACAGGCTCCAAGACTGGCTAAAATGCTTGTATATAGAGGGTTTAATTGTTGGATATCCCCATAATGTGGCAGTTTTGTACATCCTGGTAAAAAAGCAGAAGTGAAATGAGTGTGGACAAAGAAAAGCATTTTGAAACATTACAACAGTTATGAGAACTATTACCTCCTCTTGTGCCCTTGAAAGTCAAAAGTGACTCCTGAAATCATTGAGACAATACGAAGGCACAACATTCTCAATGTAGTTGGTTATTTTTGGAACCCTTGAAGAGAAAGTTGACCTGAATAGCTTCAAAAGAATTGAAAATACATCACACACTAGGGTTCTTAATCGTGCCATGCTCAGGTCTGAAAGTTCTATGTCCCGCACTCACACCATCTGCACCATGTGACCAAGCCACAGATCGGTGACATTGTCCTTGGAGCCGTTTACTCACGTCACACTAAAGCATGGATCAAGCGCTGAGATATATAATGATGTACAGCAACACTAAGTCCAGCAGATTGTTAATGAGGCAGACCCAAGTTTTGA
This sequence comes from Mugilogobius chulae, assembly GCA_038363315.1. Taxonomy (NCBI): domain Eukaryota; kingdom Metazoa; phylum Chordata; class Actinopteri; order Gobiiformes; family Gobiidae; genus Mugilogobius; species Mugilogobius chulae. The sequence goes on along the minus strand of CM076402.1, from coordinate 8,346,325 downwards.
TGCGCGCTCCTCCATCAGGCTTGGATTAAAAGTCACGTGGAGGAGCAAGAGACTTCACAACTTTTTCTCTGGTCATAGTGCTAATTCAAGGTAAGCCATATCCCCAAGTTTTGTGGAGAGTTTATTTTTGCATTTTTGAAAATGCAATAAAGAAGAATCACGCACTCAACATTTTTTGCAAAAAAGTATTGCGGCATTTTCTTTGTTGCATACTGGACGAGCATTTGCACGCTTCAGCACATTGCTCTTGTAAAATGATGTGTGAAGCCTTTACTTCATATAAGTACTTCCTGTGAAAAACAATGCTAAAGTCATGCATACTGGCCAGCTAGATGGATTAACGCGCGATATTTGTGAATTCAATGATGCAATGATGACAGACAGTAGCGCTTGTATCAAACAAAACAAAGATGGCGATTCCTGTGGATGTAGGTGTATCTGCTGCATTTGATTCTGTTTTAGCAGAAATACATTGGATATGCCATTATGATTGTTACAGTGATTGGTTGCACAAACTAGTTGTGCAACCAATCAGCTCGATGTATTTCATTAAACATCCCACCTTTTTCAACGCTCAAGTTACATGTGGAACTCAAAGTTCAACACAGTGGCTCGTTCTGGGGTCTAACTACATGCCTTTGTCTGCTTAGCTTAGTTTTGATGTCTAGCTTAATAATTTCTCTCTGTTTAGGATCTTCCAGCAGACCTTCTGTCTAAAAGAAAAGGCAAAAGTCCAGATGGTGCGTCAAACATGCTGCCGCTGGCTTAAAGATAAATGTGAGGCACATGTCCAGCAATCTGTGGTTAGGCAAACTGCAGTTGCCTATTACAGGCGCTCAAAAATACACAATGTTCATGTCAAAGGTAAACATTTTACAACCCTTTCCTAACAAATTAATGTGATCCTAACTTTCTGAGAAAACTTAAATTGTAGTGGGGGACTATTATGAGTTATTGGTTGCACATTGGCTTTACAGTCAGTCTAAGCGAGCCGTAAACCTCGAACAAAGTGCACAAACTCCCTAAATCTCACCACCATCACTTCCTCTCTTGGTCGTTTATTGCTGCCCTGAACCGATTAACAGGCTTGAGGAGGGCTGCTAGAACATCTGAAGTGATATCTTCTTGTTCTGCTGGGATTTCTAATAGAACCCGAGGCAAGGATGTTCTTTGATCAATAGAAGGACCTAAAAAATGAAAATGTACAATATCAGCTTCAAATTAAGCAACTTGTTCATTATGAATTACCAGAGAAAGGAAGTCCCACATTGTAATGTTTGCAAGCAGAGCTGGGCCATACAGTGTATATATTGAATTTGAGATATTGTGAATGTTAGCTTCAAGATATGTAAAATGTAATATTGAGTAGATTTAGCAGTGAAAATAAATACTACAAATAAGGATGTTAACAGCGACCTGCAGTCAGGGGAGGCAGATACTTGATGTCAATAAGACTAAATAATATATTTTTTGTTGGAAAATGTTTTGTATTTGTCATATTTAGTTGATTTCTTGAGATTTTCACTGAGTTTTGTGGTTAAAAACCCCAAAATCTCCAGGACTTGCAGACACATACACAATGAACAGACGCGTTCATGCAGCGCGTGCACTCGCTGTTTCTCCACAAAAAGTGATTAAATGTGTTTGTAGACGTACTTTTTTCGACTGCTTTGTCTCCTAATTGTCAAGAAAGAGAATAGTATGTGAAAGTGAGCGCTTTTAGTGACTTAATATGACAGTAAACGGAGTTCGTACGAAGCCCAGATGAGGCAAATCAAAAACTGCCTCACGGTCCAGCTTGCTTACGAGACAAATCTGGCGGCTTTCTACGGCCAAAATACGATTATACGTTTAAATGTGTTTGTGTTAAACTTCACTGTGCGGTTAAATAAAGCCTTAAGCAACTATATAAATCCTCACGAGCAAATATTTAACAGCAAAAGTCTAAATAATAATCTGTCCAGAACTGTTGTATAGTAGCAGTCATTAACACTCCCTCACCGCGGTAAGGTCAGGATGAGTGGATGAGCGAATGATCCGCGATGCGAAGAGTCTGGGGATCGAAACTCGCGTCAGTATATATATTTTTTCTCATCTTTAATTTTGCGTGTAGAGACAAAATAGTCACATGAGAGTATATGCTTCTATTTCATATATATGTCTGCAAAGTGAATAAAAGGCATCTTGAAGTGTAAATAAGCAACTAGACTTGTGTGGTTCACAGTGCCTCACTAAAATCTCACCACACGTCACTGGTAATTAACCATAAAAAATGTGATGTAAAGCAGAATTCACTGATAATACGTTCAAAGTGCCTGAAATAAAAGGAGATTGCAGCACGTACTACTGGAAAAAATGTCAGTTTTAAAGTGAACGAGAGCCTAAATGGTCTTACAATAAAATTTGCCAGTAGAACAGTTTATTTTGTTTATATTTTGTAGTGGCCTTTTTATTCCCAATTTTTAGTTATGCTTGTTTCATTTTAAGGCAGTCAAAATCTACAAAAAACATCATACTTACAACTTATTTTAAACACTTATTTAAGATGGGCTTTTGTCCACTGGGATTATTTGGTAAAATTTCATATTCGCCTGATAATTAAACCTCAAGCAATATACTGGAAGACACATTTTCACACACTTATGTATGACAGAATATTGTTATCGAAATACGACAAAGAAATATGGATATTCACTTTTTCTATATCGCCCAGCCATATTTGCAAGTAGGAAGGAATAGAACTGATTGAACATGCATATACACATATAACATTAAATTATTAACATCATTTGCATTACTACAATACTGGTACTTGCCTTATAATATTCCAGCCCTTCAGCCAACTGATCGTAACAGCTCTTTCTTGGATTAAAACATGCATGCGGCTGAGTTTTGTACAAAGGCATCCTTGTTGAGCAAAGTGACTGGGTTTGGAAGAAACTCAAGACTATATCTCCAGTCGCAAGTCTCTAGAGCTTTCAGCAGTTCTTTCAGAGTTGATGCTTCTTCAACCGGAGTGTGCAGAATTGAGGAGAAAAACATGTAAAGATAATAGTTATAATAACTTCCATTTCTGTTTTAGCATTGATGGTATAAGACCAATTGCTGGGCAAAGTCAGTTTTACTATTACCATTGCAGGTATAAAGTGCAATGTTGTTTATGCAATAAAAACTACACTTAATATTTATTTTAGCACAGACATGAACAAACACCACTAGTACAATACCTTCTTCAGAGCTTCTCTCAGTTCTACATTTGCGATGTCATCTGGAGTGACATTCACCTGACACATCTCTTCTTTTAAAAGGAAGTCAACGACAAAAGGTGAAGAAGGGCTGGTGGTTCACCAACCTGCACTGTGATAGTTGCCATCATGTGTCTAATAGTGCGACAGAGCCCGTTGTGTTCATGCGCTATGTAGCGTGATGAGCTCATATTTGTGACTTGGCTTTTTTTGTTGAAGCTTCAGAAAAGGCCATGGCTGTGATGCAAAATACGTTTTTTTGTGACTCCACAAGAATCCAACTCAGGTCATTTGACTATGTAATAAACTGTGTTAGGCAGAATCATTTCAAATGTGTTTAGTTGTAGAATACCTGTACAATGAAGTTATTTTTGTTGCAAGTAATATTACTTTGTTCTATCACTGCACTGACTTCTTAATACCTAGAGTACTTTCATGTTGAATAGCAAATATATTAGTGTAAAAACATAGCATACATTTAAAACAGTTTTTTTTGTTTTATCTTTAATCATCATGCATTTATTTTACACAAGAAAGTCCTGTCCCAAATCAGAAAAAATACATGCATTACAATAACAGAAGCATTTTCCTCACAAATTACACAAACTTCAAGTCCAAATTGTGTTTCATCAAAAACGGGCAGACACTGCGATGTTTTCAGTGGTGAATATGTAGCGCCTGCTCAGACCGTACAAGTGAATCACTAGGGTCACAAGTTAACAGCTCACAATTCATGTCTTGTCTTATGTGATTTGAGTGCTCACACTGTACACACTGAACGTCGACCCACAGCACGTCAGACTCCTGTATCCAGAAGCACAACATAAAAGGTGGAGGAGAAGAAAAAAACAGAAGTGGAGATGCCCGGTGTTTAACATCAAACATTGTTTGTGCGTGGGCAGTGTGAGAGATACGTGGCACTGCTTGTACAGTGCGATGGTACCACGACGAGCCACCAGAATTTCAAACAAGTTTGATTTTCTTGTGATCCTACGATAGTTGATAAGAAGCTGGTCGTGAGGTGTTAATGGCTTTCTCATTACTCCATGTACACGAATGAAAAATCATCCCAAATTGGGTCAAAAATCACAGTGCCTACCCGCCTTTATCTTTCTTCAACTGGCCCTGTTAGCAGGAACCACCTGGATCCTTTGAAGACAAGAATCCAGTATTTTTATGCAACTTGCTTTGTGTACTAAGTTAGACCTTCTACAGGTGTTTTTGCAAATGAGAGTGCCAAGAACCATGCATCAGGAACACTTCTACAGCCCTTCTTCACAGGAACAAGTACCTGCTGCATTCACACTGCTCAAAAGAAGATCCAGGGGACAGTTGGTGCCGTTACCAGAGTAGGCTGGACAGTGTGCCAAAATACTGTCGAGGATGAGAAACCATTTGCATTATTATATATTTTTTTGTTTGCCCGAGTCCTGCTGTTGTAGTCCTTGGTTTTCTTACTATCCTTTTTCAGTTTTTATTTTCTCGCGGCGTTGCTTAGCAGTGTGATGAATGCCAACTTGAGCTAGCTCATCAGCTAGCATTGACTACATATCAGCTAGCAAGATCCATACTTTTTTTGGGAAGGTCCCTTAAAGCCTCGTTGTACCTCCTTGTTAGCGTACGGCCTCCCTGGTTCCTGTTCCTTCCAATACAGGAACACGCCAGAAAAAGGACTAGGGGCTAAAAAGGTTACAGGAAGAGCAAAAAGTTCATACAGTGCAAAAACGCCTATTTATGACACTTGTGACCACCACCATTTTTTAAATACAGAAACCAGAAATGCATGGTATTAACATTTTAATTAAACCACCACCACGTGCTGTTGTTGCTTTCAGGAGGACTCTGGGCTTCAATTGTCAATGGTCCCTCATCAGTAGTGTTAAAAAGGGGATAGATTTTCCCTTTAAAATTACATTTGAATTGATAAATGTGCACATCTGTGTCTGCGTCAGAAAAGGACAATTTTCGTTTCTTAAAGTCCAAGGTGACTCTGATTTTGGTGGGCTTGTTCGTCAGGGTGAGTTTGATGGTAGTATTGGGTGTGGAGAAGGCACTGTACTCACTCCCACACAGACTGAGCCTCCATAGGCCTGGATCTGAGACGTCCGCTCCCTTTCGCCGGAGGACTCTGACACCACTCCCAAAAGCCAGTTTGAATTGTTCTCCACTTTGACCACCCAACTGTGAGTGCCACTGTCGAAGCCCTGAGACCCCAGCACGGACTGGAACACGTCAAACCTTTCTGGGTTTTCTGGAAGACTCTTTTCACGGGCATGTCTCACCGTGGTCAGATCATCAGACAAAAGCAGTGCTGGGTTGGCTGTATTCGGATCCAGAACGAAAGGCCTGTACTCCACCAGGGTCTTCATATTAGTCCAGATGTTGAAGGCCGTGTTGCTCAGATGCTTGGCCTGGTCTATGAGAGTTTCTGGCCCAGCTGTGCTTCTTCCTGCAAGGGACAACTTTTCACTTTCTCCACTGCATCCTTGTATTCGAGCAGGAAGGCAACATCTGCGGCTCTCAACTGCTCCTCATGGATTTGATCGTTTCTGACAGAGCTTCTAACTCTTTGCTCACAGCTGACATCTTCTCCATTGTCTTCTGAGTCTTTTGCTCCTCTTCTTCCTTCACAGCTATCAATCGTAACTTCTTTTCCTCTTCAAGAAACTGGTGTAGCTTCGAGTACACATTAGAGATGTGAGTGTGCGTGTTCTGAGCTTGTTGTTTGATGTGGTCCAACGTCTGACTACAGCTGATGTAAAACTGTTGTAAGAGTGTATGTTTCTCTTCTAATGGCAGCAGGGATAGTCGCAGCTTTTCCCTATTCTCAATTGCAGCCTCGTTCACTGGGCTAAAGTGGTGGTCCTTGTGCGCACAGGAGTCCCGGCAAACCACACAGACAGGTTGCTGGTCCGTCAGACAGTAGAGCTGCAGTCTTTCGGCGTGCAGGCTACAGGTCACGTCACAGGACTGTGTGTGTAGATGAGTGTCGCATAGGATCTTCAGAGCCAGGTTGCTAGGCGGGTTTTGTGGAGATGATGCATTGCAAACCGGACATTCACGGGTGGGTTTCTCCGTCCACCATTTAGTGATACACTTTTTGCAGAAGCTGTGGCTGCACAGCAGGAGAACGGGTTCTTGGAAAATGTCGTGGCATATAGGGCAGATGAGGTCCTTCTCAGTGGCACTCCACATGCTGGCCACCTGCAGAAACAAGAGCAGCTAAGATGAGACACTCTTCTCTAAATGCTCTTTACAAGGCAGAAAGATTTTTTTTGTACCCTTAACCCTTAACCCTAGCTCCAACCATTGGAATCCATAAATCTGCTAGCCATTTGAGTTTTGTTTTGAAATGGGAAATCCAAAACATGAAAAACGAACCATTTCTCTTTTTCAAAAAAAAGTCAGAACTGTTTTATTTTACAATTTTAGTTTTAAAAACAAAAAACGGGAAACAGAAAATTGAAAAATGTGTGTTTCTATTTTAATCATGTAAAAGACAGAAAAGGCTAAACCATTTAGCACCACTTGCTATTGCTGACCTGCACACACACACACACACAGGAGTAACGGAATACATGTACCACCGTTACGTATTCTAAATACATTTTATGAGTATTTGTGTTCCGTTACAGTACGGCTTTCTAACAAGGTATTCAGAATACAGTTACTTTTATAAAATCATTGGAATACATTGCATGTAAAATAAATATAGACCCACCACAGAAAACCAATGTGTAATGTTTTCACAGCAGCAGCTTGTCTGTGCCGCCCGCACTACTTCACAGAAATAACACTGTCCAATCAGATCTGGCGTTGTTTAGGGACCATTCACTGCCTGCAGTCAGACTGACCAATCAGATTGCCCCTTTATGGACAGGTACATTAGAAGTTTGTTGATGGTTGTCTCCGGTTGTATCATCTGTCTAACTTTTTTCGGGACTTTATTTATGTTAAACAAAGAGAAGACGCAGCGTTTGGATCGTTAATTTTTAACTACGGACGGGATTTGTTTTCAAAGAGGAACAGTTTGTTTCGCGATAAAAGTTTGACGAAACTTTCACAAAAGTGCACTGACTGGAGATTGTGACATTGGAAAAACCAAACCCACGATGAATCAAGTCTTCCTCTTGGCTCCGGTGAGTGATACTGAAAAGTTATTATAACGCTTGTTTACGTGGAGATGCATTACTAGAATTACTTAACAGAATAAGAACTAAGAAGAAACATGAAAACTTTGTAATTTCACGTTAAAATTAACACCTAATTTGCATTTCAACTAGGGATGGGACGATTCACTTAAGTCACGATTCGATTCAGGTTTCGATTTTGCAGCCACAATTTTCAATTTTGTTCGATTTGTTAGTTTATCTATATTCAGATTTTTTCATCTTAAGAACAAAATAATACCATAATACCTGACATTTAAAACAAAGCCATCGTTGTTAGAGCTCAGAACTAGTGTTTTTGTCAACATTCAAACAGTAAACAGTCATAATATTTAGTGTTCATATTTAGAGGTCTGTCCACCCGTCAGTTGTTAACGCAACATAATAAAGCACATTCAGTCAGATCTAGCACAAGTTCCGCTTTGTTTCTTCAAATATTGTGACTATTCTTGTATTATTGTGTGTATTATACAACTACAGAGTGTGTGTTTAAGTCAGTGACTGCAGGAGCAAACTGATCGAGTCTGATCTTTCGATTCGATTGCCGCAAACTTCGATCAATTTTCCTTCCCTAATTTCAATATAAAAAGTATTCCAAGTATTCAGAATACAGTACAAAAATTTGCCAAGTAACGGAATACAATACAAAATACTTTTCAGACCAAGTATTCAGTGATCTATAAGGGAATACATTTTCAAAGTATTCTACCCAACACTGCCTGCACATGCTGTCTAGCTCTGGAGAAGGTGCCATTCCTGGCTTCAGTTCCTCGGTGACACATCACCACATCCTGAGGATATAGGGCCAGCAATATGAGGTCATTTGAGCTGCATAGAAATGCTACTCCGGGTCTCTCGATTTCCGCTTGAGCAGATGTCCAAGTTTTTCTTTTTCAGGGGACCGATACGTGACCTGGTGTACTTGAGCAACAAACTCACATTAGATAGATTCTGGCATTGTGAGATTGTGGATAAGCCTACACTGTCTGCGGTTCACACCTGCTCACCGCTTCAGTCTGAGATTATTGAGGGGAGAATGAGCGGCTAAACCAGAGACATTATGGATGGTGAACAGGAATACCTGGGAACAGCCTCACTGACCTTAGTGAGGAGGAGGGAGTTTCACATTGGATATTAGGCTTTAAAAGAAATAAAAAGTGCAGATGAAACTTTTTCAAGTCCTTTGTACAGACAAACCTGGATTTAAGCATTATCACAGTAGAGACCTGTCTTACATCATCAGGAAGACAGATCTGAGCTGCAGAAAAGTGTTTTAGTCCAACAAGAGGCTGGACCATGTTAGTCCTGACTGTGGCACCAAGCAGGAGGGCAGTCCTAAGGTCCTCAGAATCCGAGTTGGTTCGTAAGACTCTAAACGTGTCAGAGATGTATTTAGGTGCTTGGCCATACAGAGACATAGGCCTATGACTCAAAGAATAAACTAAGCACAGGCCTAATGTGATGGCACTTCCTTGTTTTAGCCAAGACTCATGTGATTGTACTTCCTGTTTCTAGTCATTCCACAAGCAGCAGCGTTCCTGATGTATTGCAGCTGTTACAATAGTCCATTAGTTACAATGGACAAATGCATGGTTAACACTAGAACTCCCAAGCCGTCATTTTGACGGTTTTCATAAAGTGATGTCTAATTACTCTGGCTACACTGATTTTTGGCTTTCTGTGGCTCGTGACTTTTCCTATATGTGCCTGTATGATGACCCTATGTTGTTGTTCAACTAAAATAAAAAAACAAAATCGAGTTTTGAGTCATTCTTCCTCGAACTCCCAGACCCGTCAATTTGACGGCTCTATTAAATACATTGTATATTTTCCCGCCGTGGCCGCGGCGCGGGAGCGTTGCCTAGTAACCACACGCGCTGAAGGAGACGCTAGCTACTGAGAAGTAACGCGAGCTATGGCTTCAAAAAGAAGACTTTCAGTCACTGAGGCACTAAAAATGCTTCAAAATATTGACGAGGCTGATTCCGGAGGTGACGGTGAATCGGATGACGACTCATGGGCGTGGACAGCTCCGCGGAGTCAGACAGCGAGTCTGAAGCGGAGGACGTACAACCCCCTCCAAAAAGAAGCCGCACAACAAGTGTCAGTGGAGCTAACATTCGGCCAACTGACAACACTCAAGGTAGGCTATTTATAACTTGTATCTTAGGCAGCTATATATGTCTGGCGTCGAAATAAATAACGTAATAGTCCCTGTTCTTTACCACAGATGCCCAGCCATCATCGTCAGTTCAGCGGCTCTCTGGTGGCAGTGCAAGCGGCGACAGTGTTCAAGGTATTTTGTCAAAATATTTAGGCAAAGAGCATTAGATCAATAAACTAATAAGTGTATTATTGCTTCAGCTGCGTCGCAACCACCAGCGACTACACGAGAGCGCTCACATCCTCCTCTGCCGTCCATTGACGCACAACATGAGCGAGAAAGAGGAAAGGACGGCACAATATGGACTCTCGTAAACGGAGAGGAGAGAGGAAGACGGCAGAGTCAGAACGTACTGACAGAGGCAGAGGGGCCCACAACATACGCGCGTCGCCGCGTCCAGGATCCACTCACCTCGTTCATGTGTCTGATGGACGCAGACACACTGGAACACATCCGGGCATGCACTGTCTCCGAAGCCCACAGAGTACTTGGGAATACGTCCTGGCAGATGGAGGTAGATGAACTTTTAGCCTTCATCGCACTGGTTTATGTGCGCGGAGCCAAAGGAGGCAGGACGCTGGAGCTGTCCAGCTTTTGGTCGGCTGATTGGGGACTGCCTTATTTCAAGGAGACAATGGCAAGAAATCGCTTCCAGGCAATAATGCGCTTCCTGCGACTGGATCAAAAGGAAACCAGGAATGCACGACTGGAGTCCAACAAATTTGCCCTGGCAAGTGAAGTTTGGGAAAGCTTCGTCAGTAATTGCATCCTCTGCTACAAAACCCGGCCCGGACATCACCATCGACGAGCAGCTTCTACCCACCAAAGCCAGATGCCCGTTCACCCAGTACATGGCGAACAAGCCAGACAAATTTGGTATAAAGTTTTGGGTGGCAGCAGACGTCAACACCAAATATATGTTGAATGCAGCACCGTATTTGGGGAAAGACGTGACGCGCACGCCAGGACAGCGGCTTGGCGACAGTGTGGTCCTGAAACTGGCTGAGCCCTTCACAGGAAAAGGTAGAAACATCACTACCGATAATTTTTTTACTTCCCTTGATTTGGCCCGGGCGTTGCAAGAGCAAAAAACCAGTCTGGTAGGCACCATGAACAAAAAAGACGAGAGCTTCCCCCAAGTGTCCAGGAGAAAAGGCCGCTGTTCTCCTCCAAAGTGCTGAAGAGCGCACACGCCACTCTCACCATATACCAGGGCAAGGCGAAGACCAACGTCTCTATTTTGAGTACAGTGCACTCCTCCGCAGGCACCCTCAGCGGCCCAAAAGCAAAGCCAGAGCCTGTAGTCTACTACAATCGCACCAAGGTTGGAGTAGATGTGTTAGATCAGATGCTGAGGATGTACTCCGTCAAAGCAGCCACGCGAAGATGGCCAGTGGCTGTTTTCTATAACATCCTGGACATGGCAGCAGTCAACGCCTGGATTTTGTACAAAAAATGTATGGGGAGCAAAATATCCAGACGTGACTTCATTTTCGAGCTGGCGAACGCGCTGCGTGCAAACCATATGAGCGCGAAGGAGCGGCCCGCTGTCCCGGTTCCTGTCTCGGTTGCTTTTGAGCAAGGAGCAGATTTGGAGAGGAGGCGGCCAATGTCAGGTGCGGAAAAACTGCTCCAAAAACCGCTCCAAAGACGCCTGTGTTCGCTGTAGAAAAGTTGTGTGCGGGCAATGCGCTGGAGGAGTCAGCGTGATTTGCGTAAACTGCAAGGCCTTGTAAATCCTAACAAGGCCTAATAGCTGCGTTTTTTGTCATCTTCGTTCTTATTTTTGTAGTTTTGTTGAAGTTTTTTTTTTTTATATATGATTATTTAGGTTTTTATATGTTATTTATTGCATTGAATATTTTTGTTAAGTGTCTGTTTGTGTTCTAAAATGAAAGTTTGAAAATCTTTATTTATGTAGGCTTCTTATTTATATATTTATTGAATCATTATTTTATTTATGTACGAAATTTATTTATTTATGTAGAAATACTTATGTATATATTTATTGAACCATTATTTTATTTATGTACGATATTTATTTATTTATGTAGACCTACTTATGTATATATTTATTGAACCATTATTTTATTTATGTACGACATTTATTTATTTATGTAGAAATACTTATGTATATATTTATTGAACCATTATTTTATTTATGTACGATATTTATGTATGTATGTATGTATGTATGTATGTATGTATGTATGTATGTATGTATGTATGTATGTATGTATGTATTTATTTATTTATTTATTTATTTATTTATTTATTTTATCTATTTACTTTTTTATTTATTTTTTTAAAGATTTAAAAATGTCAGTATGTATTTCATAACTTGTAAATATTTAAAAATGTTCATTGTTATTCATTGCCAAATTATTTTACAACATATTTCAAATAACAATCACAATCAAATATAGATTTAATTAATTTCACATTAAAAACTTTATCTAGTAAACTGTCACGTCTGTATTTTTTTAAGACTACAAAAATATATATATATATATTTATAAAGAAAAAAACATTATAGAAATATATACATTCTCTTGGAAAAGTTAATGTAATATTAAACATGTATTATTAGCCTTTCTTCCATTTTAAAACAAGCCACTAGATCATTTTTTAGCGACGTGCAAAAGTCAGTATGTATGACGTCATCGCTAGAGCGCTAGCCGTCATATGACGGCTCTGGGAGTTGTAGTAGTTCTAGAATTCTGGTCGTCCTAGTGTTAAGTCTCTCAGGCTTTGACACTATACTTTTGACAGTGTTTTTTAAAGCTGCTGATGTTATTGACTTGATGATCAGATTTCTAACTTGATTTGAAAGTTTCAGAGAGAGAGACTGAAGGTGAAGCTGACACTTTCTCTTTGCTTCTGTCGGCCAAAAAGTTTTCACTTCAGTCTTGTCTGAGTTTAGCTGGAGAAAGTTGCTTTGCCTCCACAAACTGATCTGTTTCATCCACACACTGACCCGTTTCATCCACACACTGACCCGTTTCATCCACACACTGACCCGTTTCATCCACACACTGATCTGTTTCATCCACACACTGATCTGTTTCATTCACATACTGATCTGTTTCATCCACACACTGATCTGTTTCATCCACACACTGATCTGTTTCATTCACATACTGATCTGTTTCATCCACACACTGATCTGTTCATCCACACACTGATCTGTTTCATTCACATACTGATCTGTTTCATCCACACACTGATCTGTTTCATCCACACACTGATCTGTTTCATTCACACACTGATCTGTTTCATTCACACACTGACCCGTTTCATCCACACACTGATCTGTTTCATCCACACACTGATCTGTTTCATCCACACACTGACCCGTTTCATCCACACGCTGATCTGTTTCATTCACACACTGATCTGTTTCATCCACACACTGATCTGTTTCATCCACACACTGACCCGTTTCATCCACACACCGATCTGTTTCATCCACACACTGATCTGTTTCATCCACACACTGACCCGTTTCATCCACATACCGATCTGTTTCATTCACACACTGATCTGTTTCATCCACACACTGACCCGTTTCATCCACATACCGATCTGTTTCATTCACACACTGATCTGTTTCATCCACACACTGACCCGTTTCATCCACATACCGATCTGTTTCATCCACACACTGATCTGTTTCATCCACACACTGATCTGTTTCATTCACACACTGATCTGTTTCATCCACCCACTGATCTGTTTCATCCACACACTGATCTGTTTCATCCACACACTGATCTGTTTCATCCACACACTGATCTGTTTCATCCACACACTGATCTGTTTCATCCACACACTGACTTGTTTCATTCACACACTGACCCGTTTCATCCACACACTGATCTGTTTCATCCACACACTTATCCGTTTCATTCACACACTGATCTGTTTCATCCACACACTGATCTGTTTCATTCACATACTGATCTGTTTCATCCACACACTGACCCGTTTCATCCACACACTGACCTGTTTCATCCACACACTGATCTGTTTCATCCACACACTGACCCGTTTCATCCACACACTGATCTGTTTCATCCACACACTTATCTGTTTCATTCACACACTGATCTGTTTCATCCACACACTGATCTGTTTCATCCACACACTGATCTGTTTCATCCACACACTGATCTGTTTCACCCACACACTGATCTGTTTCATCCACACACTGACCTGTTTCATCCACACACTGACCTATTTCATCCACACACTGATCTGTTTCATTCACACACTGATCTGTTTCATCCACACACTGATCTGTTTCATCCACACACTGATCTGTTTCATCCACACACTGATCTGTTTCACCCACACACTGATCTGTTTCATCCACACACTGATCTGTTTCATCCACACACTGATCTGTTTCATCCACACACTGATCTGTTTCATCCACACACTGATCTGTTTCATCCACACACTGATCTGTTTCATCCACACACTGAATCCACTGGCCTATTATTACCTGCTGTTAGTGAGTCATACCCTGGACAGATCACATTCTTTTAGTCGTCAAACCACACTGCAGTTAAGTGACTTGTTTATAATAGTGACTTTGACCCATGTTTGTCTAAGTCACTATTATAAACTACAAGTGTGAACTAATGATGAATGAAAAGAAGCAGAGTGAGGGTTATTTCTTTTGTAATATCTGCCCCATTGACTGTGTGCGTGTGAGGTGTTTATTTCCTAATGGTCAAGCTTTAGCATTTCGACACAAACACATCTTTTTATAAACACAATTCGGTCCTAGATAGAGAAAGAGAGAGAGGAGAGAAAGAGAGAGGGCAGAGAAGGAGAGAGAGAGGACAGAGAGAGAGAGGGAGAGAGAGAGGGAGAGAGAGAGAGAGAGGAGAGAAAGAAAGGAGAGGGAGGGAGAAAGAGGACAGAGAGAGAGAGAGAGGAGAGAAAGAAAGGAGAGAGAGGACAGAGAGAGAGAGATCAAAGAGAGATGAGAGACACAGAGAGAGAAAGAGTGCAGAGAAAGAGAGGAGAGAGTGAGGGAGAGAAAGAGAGAGAAGAGAAAGAAAAAGGGGAGAGAGAAAGACAGAGAGAGAGAGGAGAGAGGGAGGAGTGAAAGGGAGAGAGAGATGAGAGAGAGAGGACAGAGAGAGGAGAGATGAGAGACAGAGAGAGGGCAAAGAGAGAAAGAGAGGAGGGAGAGAGGGAGGGAGAGAGAGAGAGGAGAGAAGAGAAAGAAAAAGGGGGAGGGAGGGAGAGAGAGAGAAAGAGAGAGGGAGGGAGGGAGAGAGACAGAGATGAGAGAAAAAGAGAGTGAAAGAGAGAGGGAGGGAGAGAGAGATGAGAGAGAGAGGACAGAGAGAGGAGAGATGAGAGACAGAGAGAGAGAGGGCAAAGAGAGAGAAAGAGGAGGGAGAGAGGGAGGGAGAGAGACAGAGATGAGAGAAAAAGAGAGGAGAGAGAGAGGGAGAAAGAGGACAGAGAGAGAGAGGAGAGAAAGAGAGGACAGAGAGAGAGGAGAGAGATGAGAGCCAGAGAGAGAGGATAGAGAAAGAGAGAGGAGGGAGGGGGAGAGAGACAGGGCAAAGAGAGAGAGAAAGAGAGAGATTAATTAGGTACACTTTGCCGGTACACACTTTTAGAACAAGCTTCCTGAAGGACTGGTTCTTTTTCAAAGCATAATGTATTATTATTAAATGCTTTTCACACACACATTTGAGTTAAGACCTCTTACCAATAAAAAGCTGTAATAAGTGATCTACTATCAACATAATTGCAAAACTTAACAACCTATAATTTCCTAACAAAAACTTAAAAAAAAGTGTTTTCTGCTTTACATTTCCACTTCCTCTGTGTTCATTTGGGACGATCTGCAGAAAAAAAGATGAACTTGTCAGTACTTACAGATTAGTTTGAGCTGTTACAGGAACGCGTCTTGTTCTGCTGTTTGTCAGAGCGCTTACGAAAGGTCAATACAATTTAATTTTCACTTCTAAAAATAAATATTAGGGCGAGGCAAGCCACACCTGCACATTCTCAGTGTTAGGATTAAAATGGTGTTCTCACTTCACAAATGACTTTTAGGTTTTGTAGAGTTTTGTTGAATTTTATGATATAATTATAAAATATATTACCATGAAAAAAAAATGTAATTCAGTTCAGTGAATGAAATGTACCTTTATTTCTTAAAACCATGCTAAAAGGAACTGTATTTAAGATTTAAGGGGGTATATAAGCGGCTCACTCGTTCACGGCCCTTGTAGCGAGTTGGAGTTGGAATATTGAGCAGCATATTTGCAAGCGACGTCATAATCAGGTTAGCGATATCTTAGTTTAGCAGTTTAGTGTAGTTAAAATCTAGAATTTGTTAGTTGTAGGTCATAGTTTATTTTTTATAGTATATTTGTCAGCTTAGTTTAGTCTTAGGACAGCCGTTTAGGTCAAGTTTAGCATAGATTGTCGTTAGGTTAGGCTAGGGTACATTTAGCATAGTCGTTTAGCATTTAGCTAGTTGTATTTATTGTGTTAGTATTGTTGAGTATGTGTGTGTGCGTGTTGTCGGTAAGGATTTTTTAAAATTTAATTGACCTTTATTTAACCAGCGAAGTCCTACTGAGATTCAGAATCTCTTTTGCAGGGGAGCCCTGGGGGAGGGGTCAGGGGAGGCATTAATGGACATGTTTTAAGGTTGTAGGAGGAAACCAGAGTTCCAGGATGAAACCTACACAGACACGGGGAGAAAATGCAAACTCTACATAGAAAGGCCCCGGTCGGCCTGGGAGTCGAACCCAGGACCTTCTTGCTATGAGGCCAGAGCGCTAACCACTGTGCCACTGTGTCGCCCATGGATGTCTGGAAGGAAGTGTAGTGTTGTAGGCTGTAATAGCTATGTAAGTTTGCATAGTTTTCCCGCAGACTTAGCACTTAGGCGCCACTGGTTGCACGTTATTGGCCCTGGGGAGGAGCGCAAACTCTCCCGCCGATCAAGAGTTTGTAATAGCCATTTTACCCGCGATTCCTACTCCAACTTCACCGAGGTTGAAATGGGCTTTGCCAAGCAGCTTCGCCTGGAGAAAGATGCTGTCCCCACCCTTATCTTCCACGCCAAACGCGTGTCATAATGCCCGGTTTACAGCCTTCTCATTCCAGGCATGGAGTGCCATCAAGGCCCATCTGCCAAGAAGTGACCAGGCCAGTTTTGGTGGTAAGTCTAATATTATTATCAGAATTTGTTTCTAACATCATATCAATAGGAATTTATCATTTACTACTTTGAACTATGAACTGAAAATATGCGGAAGATAGCTAGTTACTGTGTAATTTCGTTTATTATAGACTTGAAAACCTTCCCAACCCGGGCAGGACGTCTCGCTATGTGGCTATTTTCTATTTGCCACTATCGAGACTGCTGCTGCCTCGCATTTCACTCATAGCCTATTGTTAATAAATTAACTGAGAAGTCATAGCTAGCCACTGACAATATCCAAGCCTCACGAATGATGTCCATCTCGAAATACTAAACCACATCATAGATTTACTTGGGCTATGGGTAGACAAGTGTGGGAGCCCTCTGCTTTATTTGTGGAGCGGGAGCATAGCGGACACATAGACATGCTCAAACTTTTGCTTTTCCCCTTTCCACACATTTTTGCGCTATGTCAATGTCATTTTGTAAGCAATCCCTAACGCCCCGCTATGGGGCGTAAGACTGTTGTCAACACTAGTTTATAACAAGTTTGTAAATTGCCCTGCAAGTCGGGGTTTATGAGGACGATCATAATTTGGCGGTTATGATAGCGCTGCTGTGTTTCATGCTTTGGAGGATGAAAAACACAACGCTAACGAGGATAATGTGACTTGCTCTGTTTACCATGTTTATCGCTTTTTTTGTTTGTATCATAGTGTGATTGATTCCAAACATAATAATGCATGTAAAATAACATACACAGAATAAGTAGGCTACAAGTGGAATGCTATTTTCATAACGTCAAATGGAAAGACTATTTCATATTAATAACATAACATAGTAATAGTTCTGACATGGAATAATCATAATATGATAGTCTGTTACTGACTGAAACCTTTTGGTTTGCTATCAATCTGTACTGACTGTTGTTGTATATTTCACGCAGCGGCTATGCTAGCTCCGGTTTGCGTGATACCTGTGGACAGTTCCTTCTTGTCCCATTCATTCCTTATGGGGAATTTGCTGAGATGCGCTAATATTAATTAATATTTAAAAAATTCAAAGCAGTGAGCGGATTTCAACTAGATAACCACTGGCAGCGAGTTCAGAGCTTCACATACGAGGTAAATACTTCACCAAAGAAAGACTGTGTGTTTATAAAAATGTGTAAGTTTGGCGCGATGCTAAATGCTAACAAATAAATTAGCGCAAATATAAAGCAGACAATTTGATAAAAATACATGACATCCTTGTCCTGAGTGTTTTTGTATAAAGCTAGTTCAGTTTGTAGAGTTATTCTAAAAATTAATAAATAAATTAAATACAGGTTAACATTAGCTTCAGAGACAAAACGGCACATTTTATAAACACATGGTGAAGTATTTACCTCGTATGTGAAGCTCTGAACTCGCTGCAAATGATTGTCTGGCTGTCACTTGTGTCCAGTTTGTGTCAATTAAATTATTTCAATTAGTTTACGGCATTTGAGCTAGCCTCCCGAGGGAATGAATAGACCCGGAAACATCGAACCGCTGGTTTATTCACACCGGAACTAGCCAAGCCGCAGCGTGAAAAGGGCCAATTGCATCGTCTATCAGCAAGCCTATTATTAGTATAAAAAATACAAATAAGTTCACAAATTGTGTAAATTTACAAATGCTGTTCTATGTTTTCAGCCAAAAGCTACAAGGGAAATTGGCTGCCAGACTGACCCTGTCCTCAACAAGCACGCTTGGATCCAGGCAAATGTGAAGCCTCCCAGGAGAAGTAAAGGTATCTAACTTTTCAATGAGTTCCTACCTTTGATTTGATTTCAACTATCACACATGTGTGCTAAGATAGAACATTGTACAGTGCCTTTCCTAAACATTTGCTTGATTATTGATGAATTGAAATAAATGTGACATCAAAATACTTGCAATATTTTGTTTTTGAAAAATAAAATATTGCAGTAATTAGTTATTTATGCAGAAACAAATTTCCTTTTGAAATGAGTTACTCTCAGCACTGGTCTCTGAAATAGTACATCAAATACAAAATTGACTTTATTACTATATATGAACATTTATATCCTATTATTCCAGTTTTTTTTAACAAATCTTGCATCAGCTGTCCAGGCCAGAGCTCCAAATAGAAGTGTGTCCTGTGACACTGGGACTCTGATGGAAATCCCTACTCCAGAAAGTCCCACAGCAAGCTCTACCCCTTTGAAAAGAAAGCGGTTTGAGGTGTCAGGTGCATCTGATCCCAGCTTTCATCTTGATAGAAGTGGGAGCTCTCTAAACAGTACCAGGTGAGAAATAACAGACTCCTTGTTACTGTATATTTCTTTCCTGTTGCATTATAGGAAATACAAATGTGTTTTTGCTTTATCTCTCCGATATAGATTGCTCCATGAAGTACCTCCACACAAGGACAGGAGATACATGTTCTGGAGGACAAATTGTTGGAGCTGTTCCGGACATGCCCCTTCTGCACGCGACAATGTGTTCTGGACCAGTCTACACTCGGCACGCTTTTAACTGTAAAGCAGCCACTGCGAGTTTTCAAGGGAGTGGTCCAGTCAGGGGATGATAAATAACATCCCAGCTGGAAATCTTTTGCTGTGTGCTGCTGTCCTCTCACAGGTTCATCATTTTGTCAGATTTCAAAGGTAAATTATAAAAATGTAATGTTTATACTGTTTGGCCCTGATTTACTAAGCGTTTGCACAGACGCAAAGTGAATTGCACGCGCAAAAAAGGGAGCAAACCGATTTACCATGCATGTGCAAAAGAAATAGCGTCTTTCACGTGACACAGTTTTGCGCTGCGCCAGTTTAGCACCTTTGGTATCATGAATATGTAATTTCGGGCATTTTTGCGTCATGCCGCAAAATATAGGCGGAGGAAATGCAAATGTCGTTAAAAAGCGCCTGCAACCAACGTCGAGGGTGTGGCAGCTGTAATACTCCGCCGAAGAAGACGCAGAAACCAGAGAGGTGCGTGTAAATGTAGAAACATTAGAAGAGGATTTCATTTTATCGTCATTTTCTCGTCTGGTATCTGGCTCATTCCAGAGGACAGTGGCAGTTGCTGCTGGGTATTTCACAGAGCAATGCATCACATGCCATTCATATTAATAATAGTAATAGTCTAAATTAAAATGATAGTTTTACAAGAACAATAATATTGTCACAATAATAATTAATAATAACTAGTATAGTTATTATTATAACAATAATTAATAATACGTATTATTATAACAATAATTGATAATACGTATTATTATAACAATAATTAATAATACGTATTATTCTTTTATTATTATTATTATTATTTATATTTGATTATTATTGTCGCTGTCTTCATCGCACTGCGGCGGATATACAGCCCCCAAAAAGCCGCTCACATCGTAGTATGGCAAAGTATGGTTTGGAGACACAAGACAACATGCAACGCGATTTCAATATGATTTTATTATTTTTTTCTCTTTCTCAGCGTGCGTCCAGACGTCTGTGGCGTCTCCTCGACCCTCGCGCGCCGCCGTGCGCACTGTGCCGTGCTTCCTCACTAGCTGGATGCGCTGTGCGGTGGTCACTCCAATGAGGGCCTGAACAGATGTTTTTTAGAGTGGACACAGTCCCGCGAACCTCGCATTACTCCTGTGAGTGCCCGTACCTCCTGCGCCACGGAAGAAAGACCCTCGCGTTCTGGTTTTTGAGTTCTTCCAGTAGCGCGTATATATATCCACTGCGTCACTGATTTGGCCCGTTCCTGGAGCTTGAGCTGATTTTCACAGGTATCTAAACAAATAATACGCTTAAAATAAGCTTATTAATTAATAAATGTATTTATAATGTGTATCCTGCTGGTTATGCAATAGGGTGAATATTGGTAAAGAGGGACAATATGTGAAGCGGACACTTATGTTTGAGGCTTTGTATATTAAAATATGTGCACTTCTACAACTTATATTTAACTCTTTAATGATCTTTGGCATGTGCAGAATTAAAAATATTTTTTT
Source organism: Mugilogobius chulae (assembly GCA_038363315.1). Taxonomy (NCBI): domain Eukaryota; kingdom Metazoa; phylum Chordata; class Actinopteri; order Gobiiformes; family Gobiidae; genus Mugilogobius; species Mugilogobius chulae. The sequence continues at coordinate 8,325,553 of CM076402.1, read as the reverse complement.
CATGTAATATTTGATGATATAAATGGTCTCAGTGAAAGAGTGTGATCCTGCAATGTCTGTGATAAATTGTGCTATGGTTATAACTTCGGAAAGCTTAAGATAGAAAGATATTATTATTATTATATTATTATTATTATATTATATTATTATTATTATTCATTTTTTTATTTATACCGGGAGGCTCAATGAGACAAGACTCTCCTTTTCATTGGCGCCCTGTTTAAAATAAAAACACAATCATAAAACATTTTATACAATACATATTAAATTAAATTAAAACAAGTACAAATATGATTAGAAATCTCTGCCACCAAATGACTAAAACAACAGTTGTGAGTTGGCGTGTTGGCCTTTCCAACGGCATTTATTTTATTCGTGATATCTTGCCAGATGGCCTTGCGGCTATTGTGATGGTTTTATTCCTCTGCATGGGTCAGCTCCTCGTGACGAGAGTTTGCTTCTTCCACGAGGACCTTAGTTCCTCGGGGTCGAAATTTTTTTTCGTTTGCGAGCCTCTTCCTCCTTGTGGAAACTGAAGCACGCAAAAGGGTCATTTACATAGGTCCGCCTTCACCGGTTTGCTCCCGCACTACTGACGCAGTTTCTCTTTGTTGATCGCGTGCAACACGCCCACTTCAGGGACGCGCAAAATTCTGAACTGCGGCCGCAAATTAGTACGTGCTATTATCCACCTTAGTAAATCAGGGCCTTTGTGTCTTCCTGGTGATTACACATTTTATCATTTTTACAGTTCCTGAAGGCTTTCAATGTTCTTGGAATATCAGAACAATGCTTCCACAAGCATCAGGCTAAGCTGCTTATACCAACAGTCAATTGGCATTGGAAGCAAGAGCAGGATCGGCTGATCAGTGATGCCATTGCCAGTGGGACTGTGACTCTGGGCGGAGACATGAGAGCAGATTCTCCAGGTATTTGTTTGGTGTTTTAGTTTTTGCGGTCATCTCAATGCTTATGGTGTGTTTTTATTAATACTCAGGACATTGTGCAAATTTGGAAGCTATACGATGCTAAATCTGGAAACAATGTAATTGACATCCAGCTGGTTCAAGTAACACAACTAATTATAATAGAAATGTAACCAATTTAACAAAATGATTTTCATATTGTTTTACAGAGCAATGAAGTTGGACAGTGTTCGGGCAGAGAAGGAGGGGTTTAAGAGGAGTCTGTCCATGCTGCTTGAAAGGGGTGTGATGTCCAGTCCATTGTAACAGATAGACACACAGGGGTACAAAAACATTTGAGGGAGCAGCACAAGGACATCTTTTGACCCATGGCATATGGGAAAGGGTATGGGCAATGGTAACTCTGAATAAAATATAAATTATATGCATGTTTTGACTCCCCTTGACTTCACAGGAATTGGGAAAAAAATGGATGCGGAGAGGAGCCTGTGGCCAAGTGGAGCTCTGTAGCCAACCACATACAAAATGTCCATGCACATGAAAATGTCTTGTTTCCACACTGCCTGCATAACCTTTAGTTGGGGAAAAGGCAAGACAGCGGCTCAAACCAACAAGTCTTCTGTGTTTTTGTGTTAAGGGTATTTCACACCAACACAACCCCAGTCGCTGTCGGTAGGAGGAGCAACACAGCGTCTGTTCACGTCTCTATGGGGCGCACCGATGTGAAAGAACATTCACACAAACACGATCCAAACAGCCAACAGTCTCAAACAAATGCAGAGTGAGCATGTGTGTGATGTAACGCTTGACGAAAATGACGAAACATAAGTTGCACGTAGTAGTAGTTGTCAAACTTTGACGGCAAACAGATGTTTCTACGTCTTACTCACGGATTAAGCTCAACTCGTATTTCCCTCCACAGTCCAGCCTTCGTACTGCGGTCGCCGTAACTCCCCCGTGTTTTTCCTAGCTCCAAATAGTACCATTCTCCTTCGTAGTTACGTCCGGTTGACCCCGTGTAAATAACAACAATCCATGCTCGGCTAAATACTGGTTTTTTCGTTCCCATATATGCGCCTGATTCCGGTTTCTGTGACACGGGCCAATCAAACAGCTGCATTTGCGGCAACTGGCGACACCGACTTTACTTGCGAGTCTTCACCTCACGACGTGCTCCGCTCCTCTGACCCCCGACAACCCATTTACACCAAACACACGTGAGCCGCCTGTCGGCAAAAGTTGCCAAACTGGTTCAGACGGGCGACCCTCGGCTTGGTGTGAAAGACCCTTAGCTGTAGTAACTGTAATCAATACATATTTTGTCAAAAGTGGAACAGTAGCCAGGCTACTACTCACAATAGAATTACATTTTTACTCTGAGGCATATTTTTGGAAACTATTTTTCATTTTTCCAGAATAACTTCCGTCCTTGGTTGCAAAAGACATATCTTTACTTTTAAATATATATTTTTTAGTTTTTAAAAATCCAAAATACCATTCAGTAAATGAAACTACTCCAACTTTTTGGGGGCTTGAGAATGGATATTTACTCTCATAATTTTGTTACAGGCACAGCACCATGTGAGAAATTATGTGCCATCTTGTTGGCCCCATGTTTTCTGAAAGATGTGGCAAAAATCAGTCCTCAGAGGCATTTCACACTGATGCCTGGACCTCCGCCCCACCTCCCTCTCCAGATTGGCCTGTCCTGGTCCTGCTAGACAAGTCGTTTCCCTCTGCTTATGGACTCTGGCTCCACAAACATAAACTCTATAACTTTAGCCTTAGTTAATCTACAGCCTGTCCGTCCATGGGAGTGGATCCTTCTTCACTGTGGTTCTCCTCCAGGTTTCTCTTTTTCCCTTAGGTTTTTTTAGTTTTTCCTGCCGAGAAGGATCTGAAAAAAAAAAAAAAAAAAAAAAAAAAAAAAAAAAAAAAAAAAAAAAAAAAAAAAAAAAAAAAAAAAAAAAAAATGCTTGACATTTTTTTTTTTTTGGTTCTTGATCATTGTTTCATTGAATATGTATTGTTTTATTTTGATTTCCTTTGCTAAAATAATAATCTTGGGAAGTCCTCAGAGACGACTGTTGTTGTGATTTTGGGCTAAACAAAAATAAATTGATTTGATTTGATTGCTAAAGTTAGTTAAGGAAACCGGATCCACTAAACAAGATTAGTTTTGTAAATATACATATAACTAAAAGCATTAGTTCAGCTACATAAATGAATATTAGCCTCTGCTTTTACTCATTAGTTCATTTAACTAAGTAGCTTCATTCATCTGTACTGATCATCTTAAGCACAAACAATGAAGCTAATCTTGTTATCACACTAATTTATATTGGTTATTTTATATTTTTTAATTTATTACATTTCTACTTTTTAAACTGTAAAAATGAGACAATGATTTCTTTTTAACACATTTATTTTCACAAAACTTTTAGAAAGAGAGATTAATCTGTTGTTTTTTTTTTTACATTGACATGCAGGCAGCCAATCAGGAGAAGCTCGTGTGACAAGGTGTATCCTGAAGAAAAAGAGAAAATACAGAAAAACACTAATTACTTTTCAAAAATAGTCTGATCAGAGCAATGTTTCTGAAGTGAAATGTGAATCTTTGCTGTTAATGACACAACTCTTACGTATGCTCAGCTGTTTGAACGATGTTATTTGGCTGTAATTGGGTTCAGAGTGTGGATGAGAAGAACCTATAGACCCTAACTGTGGTAAAGTGGGGTTTGGAATGTGGGTTCTTCATTCTGGTCTTCATCAGAGTCAGCGGCTCCCGGATGGTGTTTCTATTTATTCTGTGTGTTGTGGTGGTTGGAGGATGCAGGAGGTCAAAGGTCAGTAGTACACACTGTTCACTGTCAGCACTGATGTCTTTGGAAGGAGGTGAGGGGAATAAGAGGCGTCCTGATGTTGATAATGACATTTGAATGATGATTTATAAGCTAGAGATGATGTGGGGGTTTTATGGGTGCCAGCTCAGTTGGTGTTGAAAGGAATGAAATGGCAGACAGGCTTGCTAAGGCTAGTCTGAAGAAGGCAGAAATACAGTTCAAAGTACCTCTAGGGAGGGAGAGTGTGCTCTTCTTCATCATTGGGAAGCCTGAAACTTCGTGCTTTGCAATAAAAAAGTACTTTACTGATCCACATAGTGAAATAATTTATTCTTAAAAAACAACAGGAGTTTGGTAAAATACATTACTTAAGTCACATCAGGGTAAAAGGATTCCAGGAGCAGTAGCTGAAGTCGTACACTAGAGGGTGATATAACTCTGTATGTGTGTGTTCTAGCAGCAGACTAAAACATTGTTCAGGTCCATTCAATACAATACACAAAGTCAACTGTCATCACTTTGAAACACAGTTACAGCTTTATTATATGTGTGTTCTACTTCAGGTCAATGTTTCAGTCAAAGGGAGAGAACAGAGTTTAAAGGAACTACAACAATCACAGATGAACTTGTGTTGCCAGATTGTGAAATGGTCCACACTTGGAAGATTAGAAGTTCCTGACCAATCAGGAACAAGGTTTGCTGTGAATCATGGGTAATTACATGAGTTTGAAGTGTTGCACCAGGACACAGACACTTGTTGTGATTGGCTCAGGCACTTGTTTTCACACAGTTTGGTCAAACCTATAAACAGAGTTGGGAGTTACTGTAATTATTTCACTTTTCAGTCACTGACTAGTGTAACTCATTACTTATGAAAATTACGATATATTACAGTAACAATCTAAGTAATGAAAATTACGATATATTACAGTAACAATCTAAGTAACTGAAGTTACTTTCATATAAATGACTTACTTTTATATTCTATTGAAAACAACACTAAAACACTGGCTGTGGCTTAAAGGTGAGTCAAATATTATGAAGAACACGTGTTGTGATGTCACATTTCAATAAAGGAATCGGTAATCAGGTGTAAACATAAACAGGATTAGTGTTAGTTACATTTTTGAGACAATAATACCAATTTTATTACAAATGTCTTACATTTTAGTCCTTGTAATAAAGTATTACAATTTTAAAGTAACTTACCCAACACTGCCTATAAACATGACATTATCAGTCCACAGAGATTATTATTTATCTGTGATTGTATCTTAAAGGGACTGTACTCATTTTTTTGCAACAAGATAACTTAAAAACAATTTCCCCCCTAGCACTGATGCCTTGTTAATGTGTCTATTCAGGTGGAAATTAGTCCCCAAAGTCCTGTCTGTGTCTAATAATGTCCTGTTTGTGTCCAACTTTTTCTGTTTTTGTTTTTAGCATTGTGGCTAACTGTTGTTAGCATAGTGACTCACCTCGCCACTAAAAGCTGTGAAAAAACATTAAAACTCATCATGATGAACAATTCTGAAGCTCAGAATGCATTAGCTACGTGAGGAAATCATGTAGACTGAAGGAAAAAGGTTAAAATTAATTATTTCTGTTTGTTTACATTTTTAGGATGCAAAAATCAGGTACAGTCCCTTTAATCTGAGAGGAAAAAACATTCTACATTGTTTTGAATAGAGTGTGAAATATTACTGGGGGGCTCAGACAATCTTTGGGTCAAAAGGGGGACATGGCTCTGAAAAGTTTGGGCTGTACTAAGCCATCACACATGGGCTAATCCAATAGTGTGTGTTTAGATTTGTGTCTCTCTGACTAATGTGTGTTAAAGTACACATACAGTCCTTCAGGACCTCACGGGCTTATCCCACTACATGCATCTCCGCTCCGCTCCGTTCCGTTCCGACTGCCGGATCAACTGCGCAGCTGTTTTAATGAATGAAGACCGTTCCACATCCTCCGTGTGCGCTGCGCAGGGCTCCGCCTCAGCTCCGTCTCTCCGTCGCCGTACGACCAAAATACGCATCAAGGCTATTTTCTTCTCCGCCCGAGTCCGTCAAAGTCAATCTCCGCCAATCAAAACGCACCAAACAGGAAAAAGAAAATGAACTATGTCCGGAATTACAAAGTAAAATCACTCCGCACGTACTTTGTATTGATCAGATAACGAAAAGTTCGTAGTTTAACATAAAGTTTCTTTGATATTTGGACACAGCAGGCTGTTAACTACATAATATGTCAGTGACACATGGACAGGACAACGTTCGTGCTCGTAACAGTTTAAAGCCTCTTTACCCTCCGCGGAGGAGGAAAGCACGTCCTTCTGTTGTGATCACGTGAAACACAGGGGTTGTCTGTGCTCCTGATAGAGTTATTTGATGTTCAACGGGGACTTTTATTTCACAAACTCGTGTTTTTGGCGCATGCTCTTCTTGAGCTCCTCGGGGCAACGCAGCCCTTCGGAGCGGACTGGAGCGGAGACAGTGGGCGAGGGGTCTGCGGCAACTTTCGGAGGCGGACCGGGGCGAAGCGGAGCGCAGATGCATGTAGTGGGATCCCCGCGTCAGACTCATCTCCAGATCTTCTTGCCAGGCTTGGTCTAAAGAGAGGTAGATAGATATGACTGTTGGGCGTTGGTTTTATTGTGATCTGAGGTGGTATTCATGCTGTTGTTGTTTGTTAGTGACTTGTGCTTTAAAGCAGAACTCACTAAACTCACCAAACATAGAGACTCTTTTAAAAAATAAAACACAGTGTGACAAAAGTTTTATTTTGTTTCCAGTGTATTTATAGTTCACACACCACACATACAATAAACACATAATGTACTTCCCAAGAAAGTTCATTTATAGTCCTTTTTTTTCTTCCCAGTGAAACTTCCTCAACAATAGTTTTTCCTCCACAAGCTTTTGCTTCAATCAAACAGTGAAAACATAATGTGTAAATAGCACCACCAAGAGGACAAGACTCAGAAGCACAGAGCAGACACAGACGCTCACTAAGCAAACCACAAACTAGTTCAACTAAACTAGTAGGAAACAATTTTATTTGTTTATTTCTGACTTCACAGTTTTATAAAATGTTTCACTTTTCACTGTAGCCTGATGACCTCGTGCAGCACTTCCTCATTCGTTTGTTGTGCGTTTGTCCGCTGCTCCACAACACAGGGCCTGAACCTTTAGCTTTACATCTCTTACATTTGCTGGGTTTACATGAGAGCTTTATTTCTCAAAATAATTTAATTCTGAATAAAAATGTATTTCGTTTTTTTTTAAAACCATGCAAACACTTGATTCCTAATGAAAATGATTTTTCATATTTAAACCTGGAGGTGCACGGTAGCAGAGTGGTTAGAGCTCTGGCTTCCCAATAAGGAGGTCGTGGGTTCGACTCCCGGGTCGGACCATATCAACATCTCACGATCTCTCTGGGTGGAGTTTGCATGTTCTTCCTGTGTTTTCTCCGGTTTCCTCCCACCTCCAAAAACATACATGTTTAGGTTAATTGGGCATCACTGTAAAATTCCCTTAGTGAGTGAATGAGAGAGTGAATGTTTGTCAGTCTAACACCGGGCTCACACTGCCTCCAGATCCAGATCTAGATCCGGATCCGTCTGGGTCCGGTTGTCACTCACACTGCAACCAGAATATGCATGCGTATGTACAGACTCTGCTGGCCTCGCGAGACCACGAGTTCACGGGGATTCACGCTCAACTTGGGAGTTTCAGGGAGTTTACGTGATCTCTGGCACATGGATATGTAAACAAGGAACACTTGCGCCGTGTTTTTGACTTATTTCACGTCACTTCATTTTCTGTTGGATTTTTCGACGCATAATGGGTAAGTACGGGACGTTTATTTACCTCCTGTGTGTTCAATAGTCGCATATATGTCGAGCATTTTGCCGTATTGTTGTAGTAGTAGAAACGTAATGTTTTTACTTTGAAAACCACCGGATTCACTTCACCCGCGAGCGCTTGGTTTCCTGTTTGTCGTGTCTTGTTTTCACAACTTCACCAAAAAGGGCTCCGGAGCGCTCCGGCAGTCCGGAAAAATTTCAATGAAACGGAAACGATCCGGACGTACGGAGCAGAGCCGCGCGGCTCGCCGGACCGGACGGATCGCGTGTGAGAGCCTCTCATTACTTTTCAAGAAACAGAAAGCCTCCGTACGCCGGACCGGAGTACGGACTGGATCCAGTGTGAGACCGGGGTAACCCTGCGAGGAGTTGGCCACTGTCCAGGGTATTCCCCCGCCTAAGGCCCAAAGTCACTGGGATAGGCTTCAGTCACCCACGACTCCTAACGGGAAAACGGTAGAAAATGAATATTTAAACCTAATTCTAAATGTTCTCACAATGTTTATTGTGCTTAAACATAATTCGCTCGCACTGTGCTGCTCCTGTTGCAGCGCCTTTCTGACCCGGTGACCCAGGACGGACTGGCAGACGGGACACCGGTGGGTTTGTGGTGTCACTAAGCCAGTTAGTTCACTTTTGTTGTCACATTGTTCTTCATTTAGTTTCCATGATCCTGAACATTATTTTAACAAGTGAAAGCATGAATACACTTAGGCTGTACAGTGTTCCCTCGCTATATCGCGGTTCACCTTTTTTTTTTTACAGTGTACAGCGCGCGGTCCTAGTCTAGGTTGATGCTGTGTTAATACATAGGCATCACGCAGGAGCTGACCTGACAACCTCAGCCAGGACCAACCGAGAACTCAACCAGGTCTAACCCAGGACTCTTCTGGATCAGATCAGGTCTAAAGGCATAGGATATTCTGTGTTTTACAGTCAATATCTTTTTATATTAGCCCATATGTCAGTGGTATGAACACTTAAAAGGGGCACTGTGTAGAAAAAAAAAAAAGTTATCAAATAATGTCATTTGAAAAGGGGGAGCATTTCCAGTGCAGTTTGCCTAACTACCATACTGACATCTAGCGTCAATATTCACATTCCGGCCCTAATAAAACATTTTGAAAAGTATAAATGTGTCACAATTGATGTGGATTGGTTAACAGTGCTCTCTTAAGTATTCATGTTGTAAAGAATCAATATGATTTAAATGTTTGTGGACTATAAGTGATCAATAAAATTCCTCTCAATCTTGCACAGTGCCCCTTTAAGACTTTCAGAAAAACTAAAGACAAAAACAGCTGCATAGTCTGACTTGCCTGCACAAAGAGCCACTGACACAGCGGTGAATGAGCATGAAGCAACAGAACACAAACAATTGTGTCCAAAACACTACACCTTTACTGATTTAGAACGCAATACTACCACAACAAATCCATATGAGAAAACACATCCATGCCACGCATTGGCACCTGCCCACGCTGAAGAAATAAATCTACAAAACGAACTCTGTCCTAGCGTCTGTTTTTGCTTTAAGCGCTCCAGCAAACGCAATCCTCCAGCCGATGTAAACTCACCCGGTCGCGCATGTTTTAGCATCAGACCTGATCCACCCAAACCCACGCATCACTAGAGCAATGTGTACGAAGATTTGGACTTTTGTTGTCTGTTTGAGAAAAGTGTGGTGTTTGGTGGATTTACAAGTTTGCCTGAGTTTACTCCTCATGATTTGCACCATCTGTGATAAACAGGGTTTTGTCTCACACTGGAGCAGATTTAAAAGTACAAGAGGTTGGTTTTCAGTCACTTAGCTGTGAGGCTAGTGTTAGCCAACCAAAATGCAGGCTGTTTCAGATATTCATGCATTTATTTTTTTTGTCAAAGGTCTTTTTTTTTTTTTCATTAGCATTGACTTACCTTGTTTAAAGTGTTCACTGCAAATTTGTAGTGACTTAGAGGATTCCAGTTCTTTTGATTATTGCTGCCATCACTAGCGTCTTCTATCTTCATCAAAATGTAAACGAAAAAGCTCCAGGTTTAGGCTTAAACCTCCTGTCAGTTAGTGCAGCGTGTTCCACGAGATACAGACATTTTATAATTGAAATAAATTAAAATGACTTAGAAACAGCAAGTTTTCAGCAAGTTTCCATTGCTCCATCATGGAGAAGTGGGCGTTCCCTCGAGGAGCGTGACCACATGTGCAAAGGGTCAATATGTCTCTTCAAGTGTGGTTCTTAATCTGTGGATGAAGGTCCACAAATAAACTAAAGAACACAAAAATCGGGAAATGTATCTATTTTGAGCTAAGATTGCTTCATGCAAGGGTTCATGTGTCCAAAAACTTTTCCGATCGTTGACGGTTGTAGTGCCGGGCGAATGGGTGAGTGAGCGGCGGGACGGGGGCATGTAAAAAAAAACTGTGAGGATAAAGAGGGCCTGAGAGTGTCAACAACCTCCAAAGAAAACCAAGCCACCAAAATAAACATTTCCCTTTATAAAAATACTACTGTTTTCCTTCCACTATTTCCTCCAACATTGGCTGTGTGGTCTCCATCCTCAAACCAACGGTATCTACCTTTTCTGTTAGCTCATTGTCTTCTTTTAACAGTTGGCTTTTAACTTTGAAAACATCCCACTTTTCTGGCAGCAAGCCTTTGTTGAAGAGCAGCGAAGCCAGAAGGAGAAAAACAAGATGGCCGCCACTGTCGTCAACATACAGATGGTCTTAACAGGAGCGCATTGGACGTACTCTCCATTCTCTGCGGTGCACCCTGGGAAATGTAGGACGGGCTGCAAACCCAACGCCACCTCTCCAAACAGCAGCCGCAAAGGAAAGCCAAAGAGCCATCCCATAATAGAGCCGTAACCGTTGGAGAGCTTGAAGAATAACACGCACATGAGCTGAGGGAAGATGATTATGTAGGAAATTTCAGCGCCCAGGAACCAAAAGAGAATAATACTGTTCTTTAAAGTGGTGAGAGCAGATCCAATCAACCCTGAGATCACCACGGCAACACGGATCACCCACCGGATCTCCCGGTCGGACGCCTGCGGACACACAAAACAGACAAACAGTAAACCTCACAAACAGTCCATCTGTTATTACAGTTTTTCTCAGTTGGTTTGGCTCATTTCGTGAAACTGAGACGACATTCTCAAAATGACATGGACAGATCTCCAAACCAGCCTGCAATTGTTCACAACAGTTTTTTTATTTTTTTTTATTTTTGAGTATTTCCTCAATGAGAAGGAGAGTGCTCTGCAGTGGTGGGCCGTGCAATTCTTGCCTAGGCCTTCAGTGGTGCTCCTTTTAAATATATTCACTTGTCAATAAGCAGCTGATGGCTAAACCCTAAGACCCTAAACCCTAAAGCACCTTGTAAGTGTCCCGGAGAACAAATCCCTTTCCCGCTTGTGACAGGCGCTCGGAGAGATGCTAGGTTCGGAGTTTCCCAGTCTTTCTGAACAATGTCCAGCTTTTCTTGAAAAGTCCGTCTTGAAAAAGGCTTTACCAATAAATTTGCAACCAAATCGATTTCTTCTCTCCCTTTAGCCACTGTGACAAAACTGCTCAAAACAACATTAAGCACAGACAGACAATAAATGCCGTAGTTCTCCTGACGTTGCCGGTCCCTTCGAGAAGGCCTTGGCGTCGTTGATGTAAAATCTGATTGGTTGAAGCAACACACTTATTTTAAGATACGGTGTCTTCAAAACTGATTGTGAAGGCCTCGGGCAGATTTCACTGACCCTGACAACAACTGACGGCTGAAATATGATTGGTTAAAACAATATATTTTGAAACACACGCCTGAAAGCTGCGAAACGATGGGAAATTTTACGAAGAAGCTGATAAATAATTATTGAATTATTATTAAGCATGCATGCACTAAATATGATTCATATCAGTTTGTTATTTAGATATTTTTAGGCCAGCAGACAAGGCTTTGCAGGCCCTGATGGTCCGCCACTGGTGCTGTGGGACAATTATCCATCTGTCTACTTATTGGTGGACAATCTGTCTATATTTCCTAATTATGACTGTTTAAAGACCAATGCTTTTGTTGGTTTTGACCAAATGCGTGATTGTTTGATTTTTTGACAATGTTGTTTATTAAATCAACAATCATGTGAAGTCCTCTGAGGTAAGTGCGGTTGTGATTTTGGGCTATACAGTTAAAATGAATTGAAATTGCACTGAATGGTTCAGTTTACTGTGGTGGGAGAGCGCGGCAGCAAAAGAAATGTACAATGTGGTGTACACAAATTACTTTAGACACCAATCCAAAAAAAACATGAATCGACGTCTATGAATGAAAGAATGGATGAACACCTGTGTTAAAAAATGTACATATTGTGTTATCTTCTATTATTTTATCTCACAAACTGTAATTCAATCATTGCAACTAACCTTTGTGTTTTGAGTTACAGAAGGTTCCGACCTTGTCTGCCTGTGTGTGCAGTCGGGAGGAGGCAGAAGTTAACTCATTTGAGATAAACTGATGTCTGTGTCTTATTTGAGTGTAGTGTATAAACTCTGCTTGCCCTATAGGGGAGAAGACACACACGGCAAGCAGAGTTTATACATTACATTCAAATAACTTGATGTAATCAGGGCTCTGAAAAACTGAATAACAGGCGAGGAGAGCGTCAGAGGACCAGGGCACACCGAGAGTGAATGTACTCAGCGATTGTAGCTGGGTCTTTATCTCTGTTCGCTCTCCTTGTAAGTAAGTGTCTTTCTTTCCTTACATAGTTGCAGTATTGTTGGGTTGACCACCATCATGTCTTGCACCTCTGACCCAGAAGCCACTGTCTAAAACGTAGTTGGGACCTAAGCAGCTTCTTGGTCTGCTTAATGGCTCAAACTGTTGATGTTTCCAGTCAAACAGCTTCCTCACCTGTGGCCGCAGGATCTTGGTGTAAACGTTGGCGGTGAAGACTGAAGCAGCAGACAGGAGAATGGAGTCAGCAGAGGACATGACGGCAGCAGCCACACAGCCGATGCCCAGCACAGACACGTACACAGGAGTCAGGTAGTGCAGCGACAGAGGCAGGATCTGAGCCACCTCCCCTCGCTCCAGCGGAGAGGGAAGTCCGTACGAAGTCTGGTTCCAGTCTGAGGGAGCAAGGACACACACGGTTCAGTAGAATACTTTGGAACATATTCTGTTACTTGGTTAAGGGTTAGGCTTAGGGTTTATAGAGGCTTTTTTCAGTTGTAATGTGTACAGCTCAAAGGCCTGTCACAGTCCAGTGAAAACAAAACAAACAAAAAAGCATAAAAATCGTAGCTGGCTAACTGATTGACTATCAAGGACTCCAACTAACGGTTAAAGACAATTTTTAAAACCTGCATCCCTAGTAGTGAACATCAGTACTTTTGCCACCTCTGTTTAGAACAATGCTTGTTCTCGGACGCACCTGTAGAGGTCGCCGCAGCCCCAATAGCACAGACGGGATCCCAAACAGCAGAATCAAACCGGCGCTGCCATACAAGTGATCTTGGCTGTGTGCGTGGAGGACACGGCGAGTGTGCGCTGGTGGAAGCACTGGTATCCCAGACTGCCCAGACACTGCAACGACAAGAGAGAGTCAGCACTTTTCTTCACCATGTTCTGACAGTGTTTTCTCACAGACAATCTATCAAATCCTACATAATATAGGGAACATTGTTTTAAGATAGGCAAGTATAAAGTATTTAGTCAAATGAAATGATTAAACATAAACATGAAGTAATATTGTATACTTCCAAACAAGAAAGATGATATTTTCATTCATTTTAATTTTCAAAAATAGAGCTACTCAGCCTTAAAGGCAGGACAGAAACAAAATAAACAGTTCAATGTGATTATTAAATAGAACCATTAACGACATTCATTTATTCATTCATTCATTTTCGGCCGCTTGTTCGCGTTAGAGGTCGCGGGTGACTGGAGCCTATCCCAATAACTTTGGGCCTTCGGTGGGGGACATCCTGGACAGTGGCCAACTCATTGCAGGGTTGGACAACCATTCAGTCTCTCATTCATTCACTAGGGAAAATTTACAGTGATGTCCAATGAACCTAAACATGCATGTTTTTGGAGGTGGGAGGAAACCGGAGAAAACCCACGGTGACACGGAGAGAACATGCAAGTTGCACCCATGACCTCTTTATTGGGAAGCCAGAGCTCTAACCACTCTGCTACTGTGATAACATTCACCATAAACCAATATGTCTTAAAATTTATTTAAAAAAAAGAGAGGCCTATCCAGTCTCCAGACCTAAATCCTACAGGAAATCTTTGGAGGAAGCAGAAGCTCCATGTTGCTCAGGAACAGCCCTGAGACCTCACAGATGTAGAGATGTGTACAGAGGAGTGAGTGATCCTGCTGCAGTGTGAGACAACCTGCTGAACAACAGGAACTGTTTGACTGGAACAGTTCACCAAAGCTTCTGTATCAAATCTGAACTCTTTCAGTGCCAGCCCTATTCTCTTTGACTCTCCATCTCTGTCCGTCTTTTTGTTCATTTTAAACAATATTCACAGCTCCACAAAAAACTTTGTGCAGCTGGAATCATGACATGTTGTACATCAAAAGTAACCTGCATGTGTAATACTTTCATTTAAAGAAAGAATCTTATTCTACATTAATCTGTTCCCTTTTATAGATATTTGAAATTTCTTGTTTTCATTAGATTTCAGCGTTTGAGATAACATCTTATAATATTATTTCTACTTTTTGGTGAAAGAATCTGAGCCGCTACAATGAAATCATGTCTTTAGGATAAAAACATGATGTTTACATGATTAAACAATGATCATCTTTAAACCAACAGGCGCTGTGTTTCTGATGCAGATTTTCTAGATTCAGACTCTTTCATGGAGCAGAAGAAATCCAGTAGTTTGACTTCCTCTGACACTTTTCACTTGCTCACAGAAGAGTCGCTGCATGTGTCGTTCTCCTCAGAGTCCTAGTCCAGTACGATCGACTTTTCTTCACTTTAAAGATCAAATATCTGCTCTGAACTCACTCAACTGTGTTTTTAGTCCAACACGTTTTGTCTGTAATCTGTTTCAAAGAAAGATGGCCTCCAGAAGCAGCTGATCATGTAAAACACATCCACTGCGCTGTGGAAATGAAACAACAGACACATGTATTTCCTGGTCATGTGACTTCCTCTGGGTCCTTGTGCTCACACTATTCCTCCCTCTGCTGGTGAATCTGTGAAACTGCATCATGTATTTGACTGTAGACAAAGTCAGCACCTGCATCAGAGAGATCCACATCGCAGCAGAGAAGAAAAGTCCAATGAAGGAAATTAATGTCATTGGCAGGGAACCAGATACCTAAATAAATAGTTTTTGTTTTAGCTTCTGTCGGTGAAAATGCACCTACAATGAAAATGTGAGACCTCTCCATGATTTCTAACCCTAATAAGGTTTCATTTGTTTCTACTCACCAAAATAAAAAGTCATCGATTTTGACCCACACTTGGCTCAGCTCGACCTCTCCGATCCAGGGAGCATGGAGGGAGTTGTTGAGCAGAGTCTGGCTGATGCTGACGGTGTGAGGGTTGGTCAGGACGAACGGAACACAGATCCACTGCAGAGAACACGGGTTTGAAGCTAGATTAATAACACAAGGTAATTCCTCTCACCACTCCCCCACGCTCTCTGACCACAACCAACCATTCTCACTGACACTGAAGCGACGAGAAAGGTCAAGATTTTTAGGTTCATCAAGAATTATTCAAGTCACACTATAATCGTAAGATGACAAAAAATAATAATAATAATTGTGGCACATTTAAAAGTAAAATTACACTCTTATAGTTCACTCTACAGAAACTATGGACAAATATCAGTTACAGTTTTGGCAACAGCTGGTTTATAGAAAAAACACACATATCTGGCACAAATAAAAATATGTTGCTCTGTCCCAAATATATACATTCTGTTTGTATTTTGTATTCAATTATTGGTGTCAACAAATAGCAGAAGGTCAAAGAAAAAATTGCCAAAAATAAAAGTATCAAGAAAAAGAAAAAAATTAATTATTATCATTTTCAGGCAAAATTATGTTTTTAAGTCCATTCTAGAGGCAGGAAATATGAAGTTTTTTCACATTAGCATTTTATTTTCATTAGGAAAATTTGATTTGATAAAACTGGTATCAGGAAAAGTGACATGTTTGACAAGGAGAATGAAATTTGGTTATAATCTTGCCTGGAAAACCCAGACGATATATATAAAATATAATATAAATAAATTACATATCAAATAAATTCCCTCTCCTGCTCCACTGTTCTCTCTCCTGCTCACACTGTTCCCTCTCCTGCTCACACTGTTCTCTCTCCTGCTCACACTGTTCCCTCTCCTGCTCACACTGTTCTCTCTCCTGCTCACACTCTTCCCTCTCCTGCTCACACTGTTCCCTCTCCTGCTCACACTGTTCCCTCTCCTGCTCACACTGTTCCTCTCCTGCTCCACTTCTCTCTTCCCTGCTCACACTGTTCCCTCTCCTGTTCACACTGTTCTCTCTCCTGTTCACACTGTTCCCTCTCCTGCTCACACTGTTCTCTCTCCTGCTCACACTGTTCCTCTCCTGCTCACACTGTTCTCTCTCCTGCTCCACTGTTCCCTCTCCTCCTGCTCACACTGTTCTCTCTCCTGCTCACACTGTTCTCTCTCCTGCTCACACTGTTCCCTCTCCTCCTTCTCACACTGTTCTCTCTCCTGCTCACACTGTTCCCTCTCCTGCTCACACTCTTCTCTCTCCTGCTCACACTTTCCCTCTTCTGCTCACACTGTTCCCTCTCTGCTCACACTGTTCCCTCTCCTGCTCACACTGTTCTCTCTCCTGCTCACACTGTTCTCTCTCCTACTCACACTGTTCCCTCTCCTGCTCACACTGTTCTCTCTCCTGCTCCACTGTTCCCTCTCCTCCTGCTCACACTGTTCCCTCTCCTGCTCCACTCTTCCCTCTCCTGCTCACACTGTTCTCTCTCTGCCACACTGTTCTCTCTCCTGCTCACACTGTTCTCTCTCCTGCTCACACTGTTCTCTCTCCTGCTCACACTGTTCCCTCTCCTGCTCACACGTCCTCTCCTGCTCACACTGTTCCTCTCCTGCTCACACTGTTCCTCTCCTCCTGCTCCACTCTTCCCTCTCCTGCTCACACTCTTCCTTCTCCTGACCACACTGTTCCCTCCCTTGCTTACTAAAGCTTCATCCTCGCGCTACAGTTTAAGGAAACACTATAGTCTGTATCTCTTCTCAGGACAAATACACTATTGTGTTTCCCTCTGAAAAATCTAAACATAAATTGGAAATATCCGCCGTATTTTGCCGTGGTAATTTGTGTCATCAAATCTGCAAACATCTTGATTCGTCGGCTGTTTCTCCTCGTAACAGGCCCAATATGTGTCCTATTGACGCCAAATGAAGACTGACTAAGAGCTAACGAGTTGTAGAACATGTTCCTGTTTTCAAAACGGTTTCCTGAGTTTTTTATTTTATTTTGCCATGTGTGTTAAGATTCACCAGGCACATGTGTGCCTTTTTTTTCTGACCAGGCTTTTCTGTCAGCACGTGGGACAGTCATTATGGGTCAGGTCTAAACAGAAGCCTCAATTTCTCCATTTCGGCGTGCTTTTATCTTAAGCTGCCAGCGCTCACGTTGCTCCGCGGGCAGCAGACCAAAGGGCACTGCTCGACTTGGTCTCCTCAAATGCGTGTGTATTGGGTGTGGCGGCACTGCATAACAGAAACTTCCTCATTCATTCCTCTGTACTGTAACTGATGCGAGAGCTCTGGAATACGTGTTAATCAGGAAGTGCATCAGCAGAGATTGTCAAATATATGAAATCTGAAATGATGTTCAGGAGAACAATCACCACTAAATCAGACTAAAACTTTGTCAAATGAAGCCTTATCAGCTCGCTTTAAAGCCAGTGTGGTTCATAGAAACACTGTCTCCAGCATTAGAGTCATTGTTGTGAGTGGGACTCACTTGTGCTAAGTTTCAAACTGTACACAGGAGTCTGAACTCTTATGAACTGCATCTTTGCGTCACAGAAAGTTAACGAGCCAGACAGAGCAGTCTCCAAGAGGCAGCACCTCACAGCAGCATTTGTCATACCACTTGATCCTGAAGGCTTACCCACGATTCTCATGCGCTGTACGTCCAACGCACTGTGGGCCGGTGTGCGTTCAGTACACTGTGGGCGGTGCACCTCAAGTACACTGTGGCCAGTGAACTGTGGGCGCATAATGACTTGAAAAGGACGATAAATTGATTCATAGGTATCTCATAAATCAACAATTTTAGTTTGGATTTATTGAGGTAGGCCTCTCAGAGCTTATTACATAACATAAACTTAAACTGACGAGGATCCGTGCCAACTGTAACTGTTCTGGAATGTGATGAGTGAGTATGATTTGCAACTGTAATGGCCCGAGGCAAACCTTACATTATCTAACTGACGTTGAGTTTCTATAGAGACTGGAGGGAGGGTGGGTCTGTTGCTGTGGCAGTTAAGGCAGCCATCGTGTGAGGGGCGAGGCAGCAACATGAAACATATAATTATAGATTTATGGTCCCAATACAACAGAGAACTGTTTTCTGTCTGTGTCTGGTCATTTTCCCTCTGAATTACACAATAATAATATATGGGAACAAACATTCATCATTATTGTGTTTACTTCACTGATGTTATTATGAAAGAAGAATAATTTGATTGAACAGAAGCATGGTCCGTCTGTGTACTTACAGTACATATGACAGGTCACACTACATTTTTAGTCAAACATAGTAATGATCACTTATTTATTTATTTATTTGATTGGGACAGAGCATGTTAATAAACAGACATGAAAAAGGAACATGAATGTAAACACACTGGATTATAGCCAAAGGCTCATTTCCATCCATAGTCCCAACAGGCTTGGTCAGTTATGATGATTTCATGAACATTTAGCTTGTTTTTACCCAATTTGGATGTTTTGGTAAAGTAAATTCTTATCTCTCCAGTAAATGTGACATGTGGAGGGGAATCCACGACTGTTACCTAGCAACCACATTGTAAATCTGGGCCTAAATCAACATAAATAACACAGGAGTGACAATGTGACACATTATTAGAACTTGTAACACTTTAATTGTGTTAAATGATTGTTTAAACCACATGTGTCAAACTCAAGGCCCGGGGGCCAGATGCGGCCCTCCACATCATTTTATGCGGCCCTCTAGATGCTTACTTTAATTTGATGTTAGTGCCAGGAGTAATCTTTGTGTCTTGACCTAATGAAATGATCTGTCTCAAATTTAAAGAGTAAGTCATTTTTCAGTCTGAAGGTGCTTTCACACCAGAGGCGTCAATTTGCGCCAGCCGCCCTGCAGTGGCCGCTTTTTATTCGAAATGAGTCGCGTTCACGCGCGACCAATTCACAGCTTTCAATACCGTGTTCATGCAGCCACGGTATCTGTGACTCTCTATTAGAACGCCGGTAGAAAGTCTGTTGTCAAATGGTTCAGTGGATAACACACTGGACTCTGGTGTGAAGAGCCTGCAATGCGTGAGTTCGATCCCTGGCACCTGATGAAGCCTTGTATCTGTAGCTGATTTTCAAATTTTATACTTTAAGAATCCAACTTTTTAAAAGGCACGTTTTGTATTATCATTATAAAACGCAAAACAAGCACTATATTTTCATTATTGTTGCTTAAGTGCAGAAAAAAAAGAGTTTTAGTTACTCCTGCGAGACTGAACCCAGGTCTCCCACATCTTAGCCCACTGCTTTACACATGCGCCATCAAGGCACGCTGGCTTAAGGTGTCGACGTGACAGTATATAATTGTGGTTGTGTCAAATCAGCAGGTTATTTTGGTCTCGGACATCGCGTTATTCTGCTGTGAACATAAAGTTTATTTACCCAAAATAGCAGCTTGTTTTTGACAGAATCGAGGAATTATATGAATTATAGACATTGACAGCACAGGATGTAAAAACGAGAAGAATCACTGGACTAAAGTTTTTAAATACGATCGTCTTTTTTCTTTTGTGGAGCCACAGAGTGAGTCCCAGTCACGCATGGTCTTTGTTTTTTATGTTTGTGCAGCTTTTGGTTGGAATAAGTTAATAACTGAGGAGACTATCATTAAAGCCGTAGTTGTGGTCGTTTTTGAACCACTGTCACTTTGGTCCGCACTCATGGCCCGTGCAGACAGGAGTGGCAAATTTCGCCCGAAATCCCATTCATGTGTGTCTGTCAGCGGAGGAGAGCCCGGATGTGCCGCCAATCAGAGCAACGAAATTACAGCTTTGCGAAGAGCAGCCGCACTCGCTCCAGCTGGATCTCTTTTCACTGGAACGATGTGAATGGAGAAAACAAGGCTTATTTGACATAGTTAAGAGACAGTGGTGTTTTGGGCTGATCCCAAGAGGATTACTTCTATTGTCCATGATCACTTAGAATAATATAATTAACGGCAGCTGTCCCCGCCCACTTCCTCATTAATTTGCGAGTCTTCTCGCTCCACCGGGCGAAACTACCACGTCCTGTCTGCACGGGCCTTTAAACGCTCGCGCCGGTCGTAGTAGACGCTCGCGCCGGTTGTAGTACACGCTCGCACCGGTCGTAGTACACGCTCGCGCCGGTCGTAGTACACGCTCGCGCCGGTCGTAGTAGACTCTCGCGCCGGTCGTAGTAGACGCTCGCGCCGGTCGTAGTAGACGCTCGCGCCGGTCGTAGTACACGCTCGCGCCGGTCGTAGTACACGCTCGCGCCGGTCGTAGTACACGCTCGCGCCGGTCGTAGTACACGCTCGCGCCGGCGTAGTAGACGCTCGCGCCGGTCGTAGTAGACGCTCGCGCCGGTCGTAGTAGACGCTCGCGCCGGTCGTAGAAGACTCTACGCGTCTCTTTGGTCGTGCGAAATCGCGCCTACACATAGACATAACATTGAAAGTATCCGCGTGGTCGCGTTCGGTCTGAAAGCACCTTAATGCAGTGTGTATTTAGTCATTTTCACTTCAATAAATTACTATAATCAAATGCAGAAACTATTATTTGTCGTATGTCACATATTTGAAAGGTTAGTTTTAGTTATAACCCTTCGAGGACAATCCTGATGCCAATGTGGCCCTTTATCAAAATAAGTTTGACAACCCCTCAGTTTTGTGTAAATTGTCTTTTTAGAACTCAGATTACTTCTTGTAATTTTTTACTTTAGTTGTCATTTTTTTTATAAATTGCAAAATGTGATCATTGGTCATATGGGCTTTAATGGTATTTGGAATTTATAAAAAATTTTTTAACTTTTTTGTTTGTTTTTTGTTTTTAAAACAGTGAATCAAATGAAATCCAGTGGATCTTTTGTTCATTCCTAGTAAAAATGTATGTGTATATGCAGTGTGTGTTAGTGATTTTGAAATAAATTTCAATGTTTGTTTTAATTCTGAATTTTAACAAGGCAAATTCTTTGTTAAAATTCTGAATCAACAATAACTCAACCAGACAAAAGGCCTCTCTCTCTTGTCAAAATGAAAAACACTGTTTTTACATGCTTCAACTAGATGGCAGACATCCAGAGCTTTGTTTTAAGCCCAAAATTACTATAGGTTTCTATTGGACAAAATACACAGAGAGTGTGTTAAAAGACCCTGCTTTGTAAGTGAGCAGTGAGTGAAGCGAGGCAGCGCTGCTTTAGCTTTTTGCGGCGCGG
This sequence comes from Mugilogobius chulae, assembly GCA_038363315.1. NCBI lineage: Eukaryota > Metazoa > Chordata > Actinopteri > Gobiiformes > Gobiidae > Mugilogobius > Mugilogobius chulae. Next base: position 8,304,204 of record CM076402.1, on the reverse strand, counting down.
ATATGGTGAAAGTGTTCACTAGAGAGGAGACTTTGATTCTAATAATGAATCAGGTCGTGAGGAAGAGTATAACGTTCTCAGACGATGAGAGTGAGAATTGGTGCGCTGATCCCAGCTGCCATAATCCCACGGCAGAGAGACACACTTTTGTCTTATTGATGACATAGATCAAAACTATGTTCAAATGTGAAAAACACTACACTGTTCCCACCATGTCCGCTCGTATATTTGATTATTATTTTGCCCTAACTTTTACCATGTTTAAAACGAATTATCTCTGTCAATATTGGTCCTCCTATTTCTACGAATTAAAAACTGGGAAAGAGTTTAGACTGTTTTCTGTCAGAATAAGTCTGTGTGGAGAGACTTTTTACTACAGCTGCTCAAAGATACAAAGCCTAGTTTCATAACCATTCCCAATATCCTATGTATAAGGAAAACGCTCCCGAGATAGTTCTGTACGTGTGCGCACAGTATTGTGACAGATTGATCTCGTCCCATCCCTACTAACTAATGAAGCACCAGCCTGAACCGATTCTTGATCGTAATAGTCAGATGCTCACCTGAAGAACCGTCCAGAGTGTCAGGTCAGTTCCTCCTGATCCAAGCTGTTGTGAGTTTTATAAGAGTTTCTGTGCTGTTTGTTTGTTTGAGTGCAAAACACGCCGTATTAGCACAGCTAGACTAGGACAAAGCGCTCCTTCTGCAGACATATGTACACCTGCAACTGCAGCTCGCAAAACAACAGTTTATGTAGTTTTAATGTGTGCGGGTTTGGGTTAGGGTCAGGGGTCTCATTTATAAAAGAGTGCGTAAAAATCTACTTGGAAAAGCTACTACGAAAAAAACTGAGATTTGTCCTGAGTGAAAAATGATCCAGATTTATAAAACCTTCCGTAAGGGCTCTTTTCCTACTGAGCAGCAGAAATCTGCGGCCAGGATCCCGCCTCAGGCCACGCCCCCTTCACACTTCCGTCTCACCATAAACGGATACGCAAATGAGCGATTTAAATAAACATGAACTGTTAATGAGTGAGTTTGACTGACAGAGGAGGAGCAGAGGAGAGACGCTGCAGTGACACATCGCACAGACTTGGGGGAAGTTGATTCAAGAGAGTGATCTTTGCTTCTCTGAGACACTTTTACGCACTGTCATTGAAAACACACTGTCATTTTAAACACGTTGGTTGTCTACTTTATCAGAACCACTGCTTTGGTGCAGCTGTAAAGATCGTTAAACAGACATGAAAGGGGGAAAAGTCATCGCTTTTGTAAAGCCTGCAGCAACATGCACGCGGGGGTTTGTGTGTAAGGACGTGTCTGCGCTGTGGTCCGGGGTTTGGGAAGAAGCAGCGACATGAGGAAAAGACGGAGGGACGTGAGCTCGTGCGTGTGACGCGCGTGCTCCCTAAACGCGGGTCAGACTGTCTAGTGAACGTTTACTAAAAGACTAGATACGACTGCTGCGGGGATCATTCAGCGTGAAGCGCACGTGCACGTAAGAGCGTGCACGAGAGCCCACATAAGCTTTATGAGCGCTTTGAAAAAATGCTTGTTTTTTTGTTTGTTTTAAATAAAGTCATATTTGCCCATTTCAAATGTTCCTCAAACCTGCCGTCCTCTCGTCCTCTCACGTCTCTCCTGCCTCTGAGCCGTGTTTAAGTGAAGTCTGTCTCACATACGCAACCTCCAAAATGTGCGGAGAGATACGTAATGTTTCACGTTCAAGATGGTTTTTATAAATCTCAAGTTTTACGTAAAAGACTGCTCCGTACTTTTCGAGGCTCATTTTGTGCGTAAGTAGGCTTTATAAATGAGACCCCTGGTCTTTAATTATAGCAAATATTTTCAAGTCAGGTGGGCCGGGTTAAATTTTTAAATCGGGTACTAGTGTGCGTATTCATTAGATGAAATCCTAGAAACCATGTAGGCTGTACATGTCACAGACTACTTTAATGGTTACGTGATCTCTGGCACATGGATATGTAAACAAGGAACACCCTGTTTTGGGGCTTATTTCACTCACCTATTTTTCTATTGAATTTTTCGCTGCACAATGGGTAAGTACGGGGCGTTTCTTTACATCCTGTGTTGTGTATATGTCGAGCATTTTGACGTATTTGTTGTAGTAGTATAAATGTAATGTTTTTACTTTGAAAACCACCGGATTCTCTTCACCCGCGCTCGCTTGGTTTCCTGTTTGTCGTGTCTTCAAATAAGTTATTTGAAACGGAAACGATCCAGACGACCGCCGGACCGGACGGATCGCGGTGTGAGAGCCTCTCATTACTTTTCAAGAAACGGAAAGCCTCTGTGCGCCAGAACTGAGTACGGACTGGATTTAGTGTGAGCCCGGCGTAAGCAGCGAAGTGGCACTTCACATCTATAGTAACTCAAGCTGGCCACATTCAGAGGAGGGTTGCATGTAGTAACAGAACCAAAATTCCAAAGTGAAGCTTCACCACTGTCACCAAGGAGTGTTCCCATCCCTTTTTACACATCCATAGCAGCTCTCGGCAGAACAGTGGTGGTTCAGCGGTTCAGACGATGAGCGAACGACCTCACAAACACATCTCCTCCAGGTCGTCTGTCCACAGAAAAATGAAACGCTTGGATGAACTTATAGAGCTGTCACTGCTGCGGGCTGACTCTGAACTATCCCCTGAACACTAGGTTAGGGATGTATTTATGAATGTGTTTTCTTTTAAATCAGACAAGTATGAGTAAGAGATGGTTTATGACCTGACTAGTTTCGACTGCACGGTAGCAGAGTGGTTAGAGCTCTGGTTTCCCAATAAGGAGGTTGTGGGTTCGACTCCCGGGTCGGACCATATCAACATCTCACGATCTCTTTGGGTGGAGTTTGCATGTTCTGCCCGTGTCACCCGTTTTCTCCGGTACTCCGGTTTCCTCCCACCGCCAAAAACATGCATGTTTAGGTTAATTGGGCATCACTGTAAAATTTCCCTTAGTGAGTGAATGAGAGAGTGAATGTTTGTCTGTCTAACCCTGCGGCAAGTTGGCCACTGTCCAGGGTGTTCCCCGCCTAAGGCCCAAAGTCACTGGGATAGGCTCCAGTCACCGCGACCCCTAACGGGATTAAGCGGTAGAAAATGAATGAATGAATAGTTTCGACTGTCACTTCCGTCTTTGTCAGATGCATCGATGGTGACGTGTCTTATTAGCTGGCGTGGCCAGCCCAGCGGACCCATTAGGTTACCGGGCAGACCACACCCCCTGACTACGCCCTCCGCCGCCTGGTGGTCTCTGGAGAAGGCTGCTTCACGTACAGGAGAGTTGGAAAGCTCCTTTGTCTCGGTTCAAAGTGTGTGGGCCTGGCTTTTCTGATTTCTTTTGCTTCTTTGATCCATCATTGTATTTGTTGGTTTCTTAATTATGTGCCCATTATGTGGTTATAACCACATAATGGACTAGGACAACTCACGAGTTGCTAATATGACATGTCACCTAGGCGACGTGCGACGCCTCTGACGAAGACAGAAGTGACCGTCGAAACTAGACCGGTAATAAACCATCTCTTACCGATACTTGTCTGATGAAGAAAACGTTTTCACTTCCACAGAGGGCCCACAGCTGGCGCTATACACCCAGGACACAATGATACATATCTCGTGGAAAACAATAAGCCAGGATCAAGGGCAGTTTCTCTGGAGATCAGGACCACAATTGTTCCTTGTCGCTTCTTGTTTGTTTTCCTACATTTGATTACAGAGCATGTAATGTGAATAAATCATATTGTCATATTACTATTTCTATTCTAGATTTTTACAAAACACTGTATTTTAATTGTTTAAAAAAAGGGCTCATAATTTCATTTTCTATTTTCGTTTAAGCCTTGAAATTCCAAACACCAAGTACACAGATCATTTGGCCAATTGATGCTTGTTGCTGAAAACTATTTGAAACTCTGGAGCATCGGTTGCAGGACAATACAAGATGACTCAAACAGGCAGGAATCAGAGTGAATATAACTTTGTGTCATAATGAGAGAGCCTTCTATAAACTGAGAAAAGTCATCTAGGTCCATGTCTTTCTCTTCCACACCTTTACACCACTTTTATCTTTGAAGCAGAGAAGACTCACCATACTGACAAATATGAGGACAAGCTGAATGACGTCCGTGTAGGCCACAGAGTAAAGACCTCCCAGTAAAGTGTAGACGATCACCACGGCAGCAGAGATCCAGATACACAGAGAGTAGGACAGGTCCAGCACCACGCTCATCGTCGAACCTGAACACATACTGTATTACTGGAATGGTTAAGCAATTCTGTCGTCCACACCTCTGCGAAACATGATACAATCTTTTTTTTCACACTAACAGCTGTTCAGGGGCAGTTAGCGCCATCTGCTGGAGCAATTATATATCATCTGTGTCAGTTAAGCGGTCAAAGACGTACCACTCGGTTAAACCACTGTCACTTACTTTAATCATTAACCAATCCCTAATCCAGAATACTCCGCTCATGTAAACACTGTGACCTGATTTCTCACCGCTGGAACCAAACTGAGCATGAGAAACGGAGCAGAGAATTTCACAAAATCACTATTGTGTCAAATTCACTTTTCTAAGTTTTTAACCTTGTTATAATGGCCTCCTTTATCATTAGTTTACTCAAAGTTATATTTGAATTGATTCATGCATGTTTGAATAATCTTGTTTTGTTCTTCAGCTGCAGCTCAAGTGCTCAGAAATCCCTGTTCTCACCTACCACTATCCCTCCCACTTGTCTGTATTTACTTGTATAATTTAAAAGATTAAACTCAAAGTGACGCATATATGGTTCAAAACTGTCCCATAGCCACTTCCCAACAATAATAATTTATTATTTAAAATGTTGCTTTTTACAGTTACATTTTCAGTTTCTGCAGTTTTGAACAGGAAGTCAAAGACTGTTCCTATTTTAAGCTGTTTTAGATCAACTTTGTGTTTTACAATGAACAAAAGGTAAATTACTGATCTGCACATGTTCTAGTTTCTTACTAAATATATAAAAAAAACACAATAGGTCCCTTTAAAGGGATAATTCGGGATATTTGATGATAATCTGTATGACTTCCCCATCAAAGTGTCGTGCATCTACACTGACTTACCTCCGACAGCGTCCAGTGAGCCCAGTTCTGTCCATTTTTGGTCCAGACGAAAGTAGTCCGGAAAGTTTACTGGGGCCATTAAAATAATGACTTTTTCTTCTCAAAACAGTATGTGTTCAAAAGTATGTGCAGACAAAACTATTGTCCACGAAAAAGTTAGACCTCGTAATCCTAGCACTATTTTCTCTCCCTTCATACCACTGCGCGCTGCCGCCATCTGACAGCCACACGTGTTTTACTCTGTTTATCACCAGTAAAAGTAAGAGACAACATGTCTGACTTCGACAGCGATGACGAAAACACTGACTTCAGCACACAACCAAAGGTTTATGAACCCGAATATACCAATGCTGAAATTCGCCAGATGGAGTTAGAACAGGCAGAGAGAGAGAGGGATGGACAGCGAAGTGGAACTTTGTTGTACTCTCCGATCAGTGTTCTTACCTGGGCACAGGGACAGCAGCACTCTTCTACACTCGTTTATTCTTCTGTCCTGGGCATGAAGAAACATAGTCGTCGTCGCTGAAGTGCGCACTCCAAACACGAAGCCCTTTTATCTTTGCCAGTTTGCTGTTCACATTGAAACCAGGAGAAAGAAGCCAAAGTTTCCTCGAGCAACGTCCGTCATGTGTGCGGAGATTCAGCCACATTTTTGTTGGTACAGCCTGGATAGTCACAGGTCCACACCATGAATGTGATGATGTGCGTCTGTCAGCTGCAGCAGCGTGCAGTATATGAAGGGAGAGAAAATAATGCCAAGCGATTACGAGGTCTGATTTTTTTGTCTGCACATATATCACTCTTTTGAACACATATTGTTTTGAGAAGAAAAGTCTTTATTTTAATGGCCCCAGCAAACTTTCCCGGACTACTTTCGTTTGGACCTAAAGTGGACAGGAACTGGGCTCACTGGACGCTGTCGGGGGTAAGACAGTGTGGATGCACGACACTGGTGATGGGGATGCCACAGATTTATGTAAAAATCCCAAAGTATCCCTTTAAAAAATCATTCTGTCATATATTACATTTTTGCTGCTTATTCCAGTTTGGAGTCACAGGTAACAGGAGCCTACACCAAAACACATCTTTTTTGTTTTTTTTTTTTTGTAATATGTCATTATTTAAAACAATAAATTTATCTAGGCCTATAAGACAACACAGGTGACTGAACTGACTTAAGAATTGGGACATGACTTTCACCAAAGCTCTGACTGCGTTCTATAGTCTGATGTTTTTACATTGTTGTATTTTGGCAGTTTAATATGAATATCCTGGCTCCTCTGAGATATCCTGAATATTATCATAACCCGCTCATAATATATTTGATCACATGGGGATGCATCTAAAGCGGACATGCGCTGCCAGGTGATGTGTAGGATGGTGGGCATAGACGGGTAAATAACAACAAGAGAAACAATCTAAAGAACCCTGGGGATTCTTTGGGGTGGTGTTTGAAAGTGAAATGATATCTCACCCAGGCCGATGAGCGTAGTCCCCAGCCACAGCATGTCGAGCAGCACAGAGGCCAGACACAGAGGAGCTGTCAGGACGTTACCGTACTTCGATGGAAAGGATCCAACATGGTCACACACTTCAGCTCCCTCATCGGCTTCACCAACACAAAAGCACCTGGTGGAACAGAGGCAAAAGACACTACAACAGGGCTATTCAAATCAAATCAGTTTGTTTTTGTATAGCCCAAAATCACAACAACAGTCGTCTCTGAGGACTTCCTAAGATTATTAATTTAGCAAACATGAATAGTAGGAAATAAAAATAAAACAATACACATTCAATGAAACAATGAAGCAGTGATTGATCAAGAATATAAAAGCAGATTATTAGTAGAGCAAATGAATGATTGTCCATAGCATCCCCTGTCCTTAGACCCTCCTTCTGTCCTTAGACCCTCCTTCTGTCCTTAGACTCTCCTTCTGTCCTTAGACCCTCCTTCTGTCCTTAGACCTCCTTCTGTCCTTAGACCCTCCTTCTGTCCTTAGACCCTCCTTCTGTCCTTAGACCTCCTTCTGTCCTTAGACTCTCCTTCTGTCCTTAGACCCTCCTTCTGTCCTTGGACCCTCCTTTTTGGCAGGAAAAACTAAAAAAGAAAAACCCTAAGGAAAAAAGAGAAACCTGGAGGAGAACCACAGTGAAGAAGAGATCCACTTCCATGGACTATAGTCTGTATTCAACTTCAAGAGATTTTTCACAGACCCATGACCGAGTATTTACACTACAAGATTTGTTTCAGTAATGCTGCGTTCACACCGGTTAGCCTATTTGCCTCAAAATTTGTCTAAAAGCAGGTAAAAATTTGCCAGTTATGCTGTTTACACCTCAATATGCTTCCAAAACGCACTGATACTCGTATAGGCGGATTAAAAAGTTATTTGCCGCCGACGCGCCTCTGTGTTCCCCACTTCTCACACTATGGTTTGCTAAAGACGGACTGGGTTGAGAGAGTGGCTTGGATTTACTCAACAGATGCCCCAGACGCCAATACGCACCACAAAGTCGCTTGAATGACCCCGGCCGTACACTGAGTCCGAGACTCGCATGACTCCCGCAAGACTTAGAAAGTGCTTAAAACCAATGTGCTCTTGTACATAGACCTCGGTGCAGTGCGAGCGCACGTGCGAGTGTGCGGAAAGAATCCATAGAGAGTTTATTTTTGTCTGAGGTCGCAGCGATCTGATGCGACTTTCAAGTCATAATACGGCACTATCGCGGTAATCCACGTGAATCGGTGCGGCTTTGGGCAATAATGGACCACAGTCTCGGTCCGAACTGGCCTCTCAGTCTGTGTGTGGGAGGCGTGAACGCACCATAATAACTACTGCTGTTTTCTATGTAAGATTTTATTTTTGCTCTAAAACATTTCTGAACCAGCACTAAACAAGAATTGAACAAGGACTACAGCTGGAGAACCAGCATTAAACCAGGTCTAAACCAGGACCAAGTCAGGTCTAGAGCAGAACGGTTTATAGACCAAACTGCACTGTTGCACTTGTAGGTCCTATTCTATGCAAATGTGACTCCTGTGAGCACTTAGCCTTGTTAAAATGTCATTAGCTCATCAAAAATATACTCTTTTATTTGAGTATTCCTGCTGTTTTTCTTTTGCAAAGAAGAAAATGCTTCAGTCCACCTTGTGATGTGCAGCAGTTTTAACATTCAATCTTAAAGACAATTCCTTGAGTTCTTCACTGGGCTGGATCCCAACACTTTTGACTTACCCACAATGAAAGAGGAAGAGTAGGACGTGAGCAGCAGCAGAGCTCCAGTCAGGCCTAAAGATGGAGTGTACAACATCTCTGTCAGGCCCACGATGAACGCTCCTCCGATCCACGTCGCTGCACACAGAGAGAACCAAAGACTCAACTGTTAAGAACGTACAAAGAATAAGAATATCCTCAGATATCACTTCAAAATATGGCCACTAAGTTAAGATAGTTATGGTGGAACTGTGTGGTACTTCCTGTGGTAATATCAGTGCTACTTCATGGTAATATTAGAAGGATTATCAGGCAAAGTCACTTTGTCACTAAGAGTGAGTGCACCGAGACAGAGTGGGGACATTAACTGTCTTTATTATTGAAAAAAGAAACATTCTGGATTTACTCTTTGGACACATTGGCCTCATTCATGACACGTCTTTACCAACAAATTTGTTCCTAAGGGCTCCTTATGAACATTTTTGGCATTCACAAAATTTGAGCACTCGTAAGAACAAAAAAATCTGCTGTTTCAGAATTTTATTTCTTATGTAATTCAGTCAAAAATGTAACTCCTACATGATTGTAGGTTATGTATTTTTTGCAAATTCTTGTATATAAAATAATTTTAGAAACAAAAAAAAAATCAGTAATGCTAAAAAATGACTCCTTTGATAAACCTGCAGCAGCATGTCCCAGCCTCAGAGCCTCTGTGTCCCCACCCCCGGCGTTCTACCGCGACGTGAAACGTGATTAAAACGGCAAATGCCCAGCGTTATTTCTATCCATCTGCGACTTGAACATGTTTCCTCTGAGTGTGTTCATGTGTTTGGACATTTTTAAAAGACGCTGACATTTTGAATCAGCCAAAGCCAGGAGACCAGCTGCTTCTTCCTCATTTCCTCTGCTCCAGGAGAAATCCTGTGAGTGACGCGCTGTGGCCGGCCCAGATTTGCCATATAAGGAAGTATGCATTATTCATTTTTATGTAAATAACCGTTCGTAGCTATAGTTTGGTGAATTTGGCCTAAAGGCTGTTAGGAAGGAATTTGGCTTGTTACGAACTCGTCATGAATCACACGTAGAGTTTTCGCAGCAGCTTCTTAAAGTGGAAGTTACACACAGATTTTAAGAACATTTTCATGAATGAGGCCCATAGAGCCCAAAAAGAAGATTTTGATATAAGACCTAAGTCATGTGTTGACATTTATACTGTATATTCAATACTTTATAACGGGGAACCCTTGAAGTGTGTAGAGCATGATGAGTCTTAGTAAAGTGTATTTTTTATGTAAATGTACACGTGTGTATAACATTTCACATAGTGTTCACATGACCTGGTTAATGGTTGTATATAAGAGTGTTAGCTCATTCATATCTGATGAAAGGCTAGACGCCCGAAATGTCACTGGGTTAAGCAAATAAACAGGATGGAATAGGTTCTTGTGGTAGAGACTTTCTCAGGAAAGTGAACAATTCAAAGAAAAACAGTTTCATTTGCAATCTCAAAGTGCCCTGTCACTGAGCACCATGTGGGTAACCAGATTTGAAAAGAGTTTTGGGGTGTTTGCGTTGTGCTGCCCACTCAGCCAATGAGACAACTTGTAAAAACTAACATCTGAATACATTTTCTGTTGCCGTGTGTCCTACAATCTGATTGGTTAACAGGTTAACACTAGTTTACACATACAAATCCAATTGCACAAGCCTTCAATATTTTAACACAACATGAGTTAAAAGAGTTGTGTAAAATGTGCACACCTGTTTTAAGAGTGTGTCATTTAGAGATTCTTTGTTTCACTAAATACTGTAAACTACATTCTGCGTCTTTACTTTGAAGGTAAGCTCACCCCCTAAACTCCTCCCACAAACACATTTCAAACACATCAATCTCACTGAAAAGCACTGGGAAAAGAGCAAAGGCTGGACTCACAGAGAAGAACAGCTGTGTGATTGGATTGACAACAGGCTTAGTTTTGAGTGGACAATCCACACTGACGTCACAGAGAACCAGAGCTGACCTGAGAGACACAGCCAGTTTGGGACTATTTTGACGTGAAACTTGTTAATTTGTTTAGTTTGCAATAAAAATGAAAAAAAAGAAAAGAAAAAAAGACTCAGTAGGCAATGCAATTTAATTACCATATACACAGTCAAACAAAAGTTGTTTTGAGGTTTAGCTTCTCTTTAAGTGGGCTTGCATTGCCACAATATGGCCTGCTCTTTGTCCTGGAGGTAGAGGTAAGATCATAAGCCCAAGCCCAGGCCCCCCAGAAATGTAATTAAACGTTCAGGCTGGGTCGGGCTCGTGCTCCTCTCTCGCTGACTTTGTGTTCCCTCGCTGTATGCCGTTTTTTACAGTGCACAGCGCGCGGTCATGGTCTGCTCTGTGTTAATACATAAGTGCTTTGCACTAAAACACATGGGGACCGTTTCAAGGCACCAGCATTCACAGTCAACAGCACAGAAGCTCTTTTAGAAACTTATGTCAGTTTGGATCACGCAGGAGAAGCTGACCTGACCCAGCCTCAAGACCAACCGAGAACTCAACCAGGACTTTCCCAGGACTGAGCAAAGAGCCACTGACACAGCGGTGAATGAGCATGAAGCAACAACGCACTAACAACCTGTGTCCAAAACACTACAGCCTCGCATTTACCACGCAAAACTACTACGAATCCACGTTTGAGCTGCAGCTAAGCACACAGACACTTACCTCACTGAGAATAACATCCCTGTCACGCTTTGGCACCTGCTCCTCTCTGAAGAAATAAATCCACAAAACGAACCCTGTCCAGCTCGTGTTTAAAGTCTTGGCAGAGCCGTGTCCACTGGTAGTGTCCAAAAGCAGCCCGTGCAGTCCGTGCTCCAGTCCGGTCCAGCCGCTGGAAACCCCCGCGTCGCGCACGTCTTGGCCACTACTTGATCCACCCGAACCTGCGCATCACTAGAGCAATGTGTACGAAGGTTTGGGCTTTTGTTTGTTTAAACAAGAGAGAAAATGTGAATGTCTGTTTGAGAAAAGCGTAACGTGTGTGGTGAACGGTCATACTAGGCTATTGGCTACTGAAATTACTGTAAAAAATTATCATGACCACTTTGGTTATTTTCAGAACGTAACCCTCATGATAAACAAGGGACCACTATACTAAAACGATGTATGGATACTAAACTAAGGAAAACTCGTTAAAAAAATAAATAATTTGGATAAAACACAGAAGGCGCTGAAGTAAAGAGGAGCCGCAAAGCTAGAGCATGCCCTGCGCATGTGAACACCCCCCCTCCCTCCTCCTCCTGAGTCCTCCAAATAAACATAACATTTCGGGCTTGCTTCGGGCTCAGGCCTGCAAATCAAGTTAATTGGTCGGGCTCGGGCTGGGTCGGGCTTTAATACCAGCGGGCCTGGGCCGGGTCGGGCTAGATTTTTTAGGCCCAATCTTACCTCTACCTGGAGGAGCCCGCTCGTATCTGTTCCACAAACTCAGCTGGAGTAATGTCTGTGAGATACTATTCTTTCCCCTCTGAGCCTCAGAAAACACTGTTCTGGATGTCACAAATGTGTTGCCTGGGATCCAGAACCCACACTTCAGTAAACTGTGAAGAGTGGGTCTGGTCACCACGCCCTCCGCCTGTGTTTCAGATCAAATCCACATCGTACCGTCCAATCAGATTAGTTTATTTGTGTGACGCAGATGAAACAAAGGAGCTGATTGGTCGTCTGTCATTTAGACTAAAATTTAACTTCACTCACCTCACATTAAAATCGTTTTTTGCTTCGCTCATTGATTCTGCAGAAATCCGCCATGTTTTTCAGTTCCACTTGAGATTTTTTTCATCGGGAGCAGCCATGTTGGCTTTCACACGGCAGACAATGAGTGTCTCTGATTGGCTAATTAATCTGTCAATCACGGAGCCAAAAATCCGAAAGAGGACACGGTGGCCAGATGATATATTTTTTATATATCGTCTGGATTTTCCAGGCAAACAAATGTGTGATGTCATAGTTTTTTTGTAAAGTTATTACTGTAATTAGGTGATTCAGAATGCATTATTAAGTTAGAAAACCAACAAAATGTTCTTCTAAAATCAGATTATAGCTAAGGCTAAATTGGCTACAGTCACACTGCAGGGTCGGATTCTCAATATTACATTACTCACATTACACAAAACATGCAACTCCAGCTCATCTCTGGTGTGAACGGGATGTGACTCCAAAGAGTGACTGCATGTGCTGTGAACCAGCACCACCTCACACGCACATTTACACAGCCAAGACACGTTTGTGTCTATTTCAGGCTGTTTTGTGCAAAAACTGAGCCGCAATGAGCAATGACTTTTACTTACTAGCCATCATAGCCGTTAGCATTAGCCTTTAGCAGTTATGTTTAACCCATAATTCTTTGAGCGAGGAGAGGGACAATTTGACCGTTCTGACCAATCAGAGCGAGAGTTACAGAGCGAGCAGCGGTAGCTGAAACTAAAGCTTAAAAAGCAGTTTTATACAAAACTAAAACCTTTTGAACTGTAAAAAAGTCACGAGCAGTTTGTGTTTGCATTGCGCTCTAGGGAAAAAAATCCTTTCTAGTCTGTAGAGGAATTTTACCGCTGCAGGACCAATGAAGCAACCACTGGAGCTGGTTTACAACGGCTGCAAGCAGCAATGTCTTATCAGATAATATAATAGATCTATGAAATACTATCAGCAAAAGTTGTGCTAACAAGCTAGCGCACATTAGCATGTTGTGTCATTTTGAAAAGCCCAAAGAGTAAAAAACATTCAGAACATTACACAAGTGTGATAAGACCAAACTGTTGTTGTCATGTGTGGCACTGAGAAATGCAGAAAGTTGTTGACACTGTCAGGAAGTAGTCCAACGATAATGACATTTGAAGAACTCAACCACACCTTACAACGCTTTGTGAATAAACAAGAAAAACACAAGAAAAACAACACTTCTAAACACTTTGTCACTAATTTGTAAAGAATGGATAAAGGGACCTGGATGACAACTCTACAGTTCAGTTGAGTGAGAGATTTCCACCGTGTTTGTCCTGCATCTGTCTCTCTGACTGATCTCTGTAGACAGACAGCTATCTTTAAGTGTGCTTAGAGAACATCATTGCGCTCAGTAAACAAGAATTGAGAGAGTATAAAATAAAGATGAGCACAAACTTGCGCGCTGTCTGATTCTTTTGCTTTGCTTCTATCTTTATTTTTCATTCATGATGTGACGTCATTAGAACAGGAGCTGCAGTCGATCACAGATTCACAGATTGCAGGAGTGTGGAGATCTGACGGCGAAAACAAACAGATTTTATAAAATAAAAATATTTTTTAGTAATTTTACATAAGAATTTAATATTCGTAGCCTCTAATCACTTGTACACATAGTTTTTATTATATAATAATTGCATTTAGGTCAGTGACTGTGGTAGTGGGGGGGTTACACGTGGGTGATTCCTTTTGTTTTTAATACCGCCACCTACTGTACGACAATTAGATTGCAGGTTGTTTCTTCTCTTGGTCTTATTTGTTATTTTCTTTTTTTCTGTAGGTCAAATACATTTGCTTATTTGACTATTTAATAGGACATGTATGTGGAGCCCAATCTCACAAGAAAGCGTACATTTACCACGACATTACACAATATGTAAATGAGGTATGATTAGCAAGAGTTCACAGCTGTTTTGTGTAATTATAGTACGAGTCACAGTCCGAGTTCATTTCAATGGTGGTTGTTAAGACGTGTTCTTATTTATGAATATTTATGAAATCCTGATTCTAATCTTAACCTGCCCCAAGCCCCAGACCTAATCTTGCCAATTGTAGTAACTTTATGCCTGAACTTACCCGTTTCACCTGAAGAAAACGTCCCCACGTGGCTTCAACCAAAACTCGTGTTTTTTTGACGCTGTGAAATCTCGTGTCATTTTTACTCTTTTTCATATCGTGCTAAATGCACGGCGTAACATAAGTACTAAAACAGCTGTGAACTCGTAGTCCAAATACGCTGTTTTTGTGTCGTGGTAAAAGTACGTCATCTAGTGAGACTGTGTTGGTATGTGATAGATATACACTCAAGGAAAGAATAAAATGTAACTCTCAGTTTTCAGAGTTTGGGGAGGCAGAATAATGTTATTTTAGAGATCCGCCTGTTTCATATGAACCCTACATCCATTTCTAATCCTCAGGCCAACTCTTGCAGCATATACTCACTACACGACTATGGTAATGGTAGAGCTGTGACTCCAAACACCCTGGAGACACAAGACAACACCGTCCAGCTTGGAGCATGATCTCTCTCTGGTTGGACAATCGTGGCATCGTGAAGAAGTGTGTTTTTGACTTCATTCTGGTGCCTTTTATAGAGAAGACTTGAGTTAACCAGCGGTAAAAGTCAACTCTGAGTTTCAAACATAAACGACCCTGTAATGCACTCTTTATGGTTCTCACAATCAGTCAAGCCAAACCAAGAAAACTGAATTCATGATGCTAACACATTTTTTCACCACTAGTACTAGATTTCTAAGAAATTTTCGAAAATTAAAATGTTGCGTTTCTTTTTTCCTTGAGTGTAGATATGTAAATGTTTTACTATAAAAAGATCACATGATGTTTATATTCACATAAACATCTTTATTTATACAATTACTAACTTTAAGAAATAAAAAAAAATGCAAATACAAGTGATTAGTGGCTATGAATATTAAATTCTTATGTACAATTACAAAAAAAATAGCTGTATTTCATGAAATCTGTTCATTTTCACCGTCAGATCTCCACACTCCTGTGAATCAATAATCGACTTTTAACAGGTTTATAACTTATTAAAATATTATTGCACTATTAAAAAAATCTAACTGTGTTAATCAGGACTAGTTAAAAAATATTTTTTTTCGACATTGCTATTAAATAAATAATGTAAATCCAAATGTAGATCTTCGGGCTGTGCTCAGACTAAAAGTAGCTCGCGAGCAGAAAAAGGTTGGGCACCCCTGACGTAGAGAATGTACTGAATATGCAGGTTAGACAAGATGTCGCTCACAGTCAGGTCAGGTATTTGAAGAGAGAAACACTTGACTCCATATGTTACTGTGAGGTAAGAGTACAAGACAATGTGAACAACAGTGAATCAGCTGGTTCACATATAACAGTAGTGAGCCTTTCTTTGTCACCGAGGACCATATTCAAATCAGTGTTGTGCTAGATCGCAGTCATGAAGCCTGAAATGTAGCTTCTGTGGTTTATCTTTGGCATTAAATAACTGTAGCATGACGAGCTATGGGCAGCATGTAAATGTAGTTTTGTAATGTTTTTATTAAATGGATGCGTAGTGCGTAGCGTAGTTACATTATTATCCAGGTTAAAATACAAATGAATACATCTGTAGCTTAATAAATGTAGTTGGTTTAGCTGCAGAAATCCACTTTATTGCGTCAAAATGGCATCTGTCCACCATGGAAATGGCTTGTCTTTTTTTTTTGCCTCAGATAATTTGTAAATGGGTCATTCTCTGAAAGTGGGACCATTTTGCCCATTGGTTATTTGACAGGTTTTCATTAAGTAAATAATAATAATTTAGTTTAAATTTTTGATGTAATATATACTACTAATGTGCCTCTAAAAGATTTAAAAAAAAATTGCAGCCCAAGATCAAATGGAACTTTTTTTTTACAACCTATTTTTCAAAAAAATAGTTTAAATCAAGAACGAAAGTGTGACATTTTTATCCAGCAATAAACATGATGTAATTTCCTCATGTAAACTCAATAAAATACTGCATTGAAACACAATCAAATGAAGAATAATGTTGGAAAATATGTTTGCATTTGGTTTTCCTACTTTTTGTATTGAGTTTTGTGAAAATGAAGCTGAATTCCTGGGGATCCGAATGTAACTGTTGGTGTCCATATAAATTACACACGGACCTGATCAGTTTTATCAGCAAGTGAAGACTTTTCAACACTCAGGAACCTTGCAGCGGATAAACGCCACTAATGTGTGTATTCAGAGAGAATAGCTCAAAAATCAACATTTTATTTAGTATATAGCAACTCTCTCAGCTAAAACATGTGTCCAGTGGGTGTCCATGTTACATGCGGAATTAAGCTGGAGTGCAATTGAAATTGAAATTGAAATGGCTATATTGGAAAAAATAGTTGTGCATCTTTCTTGACCATTATAGATCCTGTCAGTACACTTCTCAAAGATGGAAATGAACTTAAAAATAAAACAATTGCTGCAGGGTTAGGGTTAGGGTTCAGCCTGGATGTCACACTTTATAGTCCCACTTTCAGAGAATGACCCAAATGCCAGTGTGCAAAAATCCATATTCTGTAGAACTCTGATAAAGTTTGATAATCCTGTCCGCAGCCGTTGAATTCAATAGTATCATTCCTACCAGCCCGAGAATACATGGTGCATGCTGCGATAGTGAGCTCTAGTACTTGCTGTATTGCTATTTTAGTTTCATATTTGAATTTTGTCAGTTGTCTACCACTGCTCCTTCATCCACAGTTATAAAGAGAATAGTGCAATGTAAATATGCTGCTGCAATACTTGTACAGTGCATAATAGTAAAGGAATTAGTGCCATATAAAGCTGCATTGAGGATGAAGTGTATTTTTGCAACAAAAAAATGAATTACTAACACTTTATTTCTACCTTCCTTATTCTTTTTTTTATTATTGGTTTCTGATCAGCAGAGTTTGTGTCTGATGTGGTGTGTTTGAACGGCTCTGTGTTCCTTTTTATTTGGCCTCTAGTGTTTTGAATTGAACTGAATGAGTCTTAACTTGTAACTGAGGTCGACTGTCAAAGGACTCTGCCCCTGGATATTTGGAAAGAAATTATGTAACAGTATGTAATCTGTGACATTTCATGATGAACACATTACATGTTAAGGTTTAAGATGTTCATCATGTCTTTAGTAGTTATGAAAGCATTTTCTTCTACATCAGATGAGTATCGATAAGAGATGGTTTATTACCTGACTAGTTTGGACGGTCGCCTATGTGACGTGTCTTATTAGCTGCTGTTCCAGGTGTGGTCAGCCCAGCGGACCCGTAAGGTCACCTTCGTCTTTCGCTGACCAAACAAATTCAAAGGGCAAAAACAAAACATTGGCACGATAAAACTTTCAGAACCTATGCTAATCAATGACAGCGGCGGTGCAATGTTTTCTAGCTCTTATAATAAATGGGAGTTAATGAAATTAACGAAGTTTCAGGAGCAGGACCACAGCCCCTTTTGCATCAGGAAACCACACCTCGTTCGCCTTCTCGGACACGCCTCCAATTACCCAGAAACCTCTTCTTAAACGCCCTTTCCTAACAACAGTCTTGTCTCAGATCTCTCGACCCCACCCTCCCACCCACATTTCATCTGTCCTCCTGCTGAAGACATCTCCATCTACAGGTGGGGGGTCCTGAATCGGCTGATCGGATTGCTGAGACAGAGCCCCCACCACAGTCTCCCCGATCCAGCCATCGATCAATCATCAATCAACAATCATCAATAAATATATTAATTGCATTCTCTGATGTGGTGTGTCCTTGCTAGTGAAACCAGAAAACAAATGCAACATAATCAATGAAATACCATGCAAATCATGCAAAAAACATACATCAGGGAAACAGGAGGAACTTTTAATAACAGGAAAAATGAGCACAAAAAGGAATGCGATAAAGAAACCACAGGACGAACAACAGAGGGCGCAACAGGACAATTTGAAGTCAGACATATCAGATCACTTTAATGGACTGGGACAATACAAGGATTACTAAAGGGATAGTTCTGGATTTTTGACATTAATCTGTGGCATCCCCATCACCAGTGTCGTGCATCCACACTGTCTTACCCCGACAGCGTCCAGTGAGCCCAGTTCCTGTCCACTTTAGGTCCAGACGAAAGTAGTCCAGCAAGTTCACTGGGGTCATTGAAATAAAGACTTTTTCTTCTCAAAACAATATGTGTTCAAAAGAGTGATATATGTGCAGACAAAACCGTTGTCCACAAAAAAAGTCAGACCTCGTATTGGCTTGGCACTATTTTCTCTCCTTCATATCACGCGCGCTGCCGCAGCTGACAGACGCGTGTGTTTCACTTTGTTCACCAGCAGTAAAAGTAAGAGACAACATGTCCGACTACGACAGCGACGACGAAAACATTGACTTCAGCACACAACCAAGAGGATATCTTTATGAACCCAAATATACTGATGCCGAAATTCGCCAGATGAACGGACAGAGAGAGAGGATGGACAGTGAAGTGGAACAAGTGGACTGACCGACAAATGGTGGTGTACTTGCTTCAAGTGTGAAATAATGCCGACTGGAGTCCAACTGCTGCCATGAATGAGATCTCATCATGCCACAGATGCAAGACCTTTTAATTGATTAGGAGGCCAGCGTGCCAACTTCTGTCTGCATCATAAATCATAATGACTTCCCCGCACTCCTGAATATAATAGGCAACTACTGTACACCAAATACACACCAGGCTATGAAGGAATCTGAATCAGAATGATAATCACAATACATAACATTTTCAATGGTGATGCATGCCTTTATTGAGTTGTATTCACAATGTTTTAAATAGTATTATAAATAATAAACCTAGAATAACAATTACTCTAATTGTGTTATGGACAATGGCAGAGAAGTGTACAATATGAAAACAGTGGCACACAGTTTTAATAAATACTTTGCAAACATTGGCCCTGGCATAGCAGAGAAAATTCCTGAACAGAAAACATAGGAACATTTTGTAGATGTAAATCTGTATTCAATGTTCCTTCAACCTGTTGACGAAACGGATAATAATAATCAATCTAGTCAGGACATTTAAAAATTAGAAATTGTGATTGTGATGATCTAGACATGGTAAAACAAGTGATTGAAAACATCTCAAAACCATTAGCACACATCTGTAATTTATCATTTCAGACCGGGACAGTTCCAAATAATATGAAAAGAGCAAACATTATTCCTCTTTTTTAAATCTGGAGCTAAACAGCACTTTACTAACTACAGACCTGTGTCTTTACTTTCTCAATTCTCAAAAATGTTAGAAAAACTGTATAATGCCAGACTAGAAAAATGTATAGATAAACACAACTTATTACATGACAATCAGTATGGGTTCAGAACAAACAGATCAACATCACTAGCTTTACTGGATTCAATTGAAGAAATTACTAATTATATTGATCAAAAAAAGATAACAGCTGGGTTATTCATAGATCTTTAAAAAGCTTTTGACACACTAAACCATGACATATTATTACAAAAATTGGAACGATATGGAATAAGGAGGGTAGCACTAACATGGGAAAAGAGTTACTTAGAACAGTGGTTTTCAACCTTTTTCAGTCGCGACCCCCAAATTAACAACCGTAGGCATTCGCGACCCCCAAGCACAAAATGTAGGCGACCTGCAAAGTGGTAATGTCTGATGTTCGTTTTTATTTTGAAGCCATAAGCCTGGGTACCTTCTTCTGTAGGACAGAAAATATGAATTTATGTCTATCACTGCATTTGAAAAGTGTCAAACCATGTTTAGGATGTTAATATTAAATTTCACATATCACTAGGAGATCCCCAGAAATCCTTCCGCGACCCCCATGGGGGTCTCGACCCCAGGTTGAGAACCACTGACTTAGAAAGCAGAAAGCAGTATGTAACATTGGGTGATTGCTGCTCCTCATATTTGGACATTCTTTGTGGTGTCCCCCAGGGGGCAGTATTGGGCCCACAATTATTTATTCTGTATATAAATGTGTAAAGTCTCTAAAATATTCAAATCTGTTTTATTTGCTGATGACACAAATCTGTTTTGTTCTGGTAATAATATAGAACAGGGGTGCTCAATACGTCGATTGCGAGCTACCAGTCGATCTCCGAGGCAGGAGGAGTCGAACGCAAAGCCCTGCCTGGTTATGTGAAGTTTAGTGTCTTTTGTACAAATGGAGAGAATAATGCGCTGAACACATGATCTACTGTGATAAAAAAGCGCGAGTCTTTTTTATGAAAGCTTCAGCGGGACTGCTTGGTTCTGAGGTGCTGTGTGTTTTCACCTGCTTTGCTTTTAGCCTGGTGCCCGTTCTGCTGCAGCTCCATATCCGACCGCAGGGCCACGGATCACACAGGCTCCGGAGCCGCGACGAGGCGGACTAGGGCGGAGCTGCCTCCGTGTAGTGGGATCAGTGTCCCAAAACACGCACGCTCTGTACGCATCCGTGGAATACAAGCGCTCCAAACCAGACAGCCACAGTAGGCACATCATCCAACCGCGGAGACACGAAGCTCTTCAAAGCGGACAGACAGACAGAGCTCACTCTTTCCATGTCCAACAGTGGAGACACCAAGAACACACGCTTGAAACAGGGACAAAGAAAAGCCGCGAGAGGAAACAGGTAGAGCCATAACAAATCCTCACTAAAGAGTTTGTTATTAATGTGAGCCAAAGCTGACTTTCTGAAAGTCTCAAGCCCCTCCCATGAGCGTTACCATGGTGATCACCAAAACCAGATTTATTTGAAGACACATTCGAGGTTAGAATGAGGTTAAACTAAAAAAAACAGCAACTAGATTTTGATTTCTCAGAATGATTAGTTACATTTTTTTCTTCCAGATTATTTTACAGGTTTAAAAATCCTACATATTAATTATTAAATTGTTCTAATGAATGTACAGTATTCAAGTAAAATTACGTGCATGTAGCCTATTATACACCTGATGTTTAATTAATAAACAAAGTCTTATCATTTAAATTGATGAGAAAAAAAAAATACATACAAAAATCGATAGGTAGCCTCAACTATTATTAAATGATATAAATAGTGAAATGGGTAAGTTAAAAATGTGGTTTGACTCAAATAAACTGCTTTTAAATAAAACTAAACTTATGCTATTTGGCAATTATAAAGATATTTGAGGAAGTACATCTTCAAGATTGAAAAAGTAAAAGAACATAAATTCTCAGGGGTTATAATAGATGATAAACTGAACTGGAAAGCCCATATTAAGCACTTACAAACTAAAATATCAAAAAGTATTGCAATACTACGTAAAGCTAAACTAGTACTAGATTATAAAGCACTCTACACACTCTACTGTGCATGAGTTCTGCCCTATTTGAGGTATTGTACAGAGATCTGGGGTCATAATTATAAAAGCACTTTAGAACCACTATTCATTCTTCAAAAAAGAGCAATGCAGATTATCCACAGTGTAGGTTTTAGACTACAAACTACATGATGTGATTCAGCTACAAACTGTACAAATAGTGTTTAAGGCAAAAAAACAAGCTGCTACCAAAAAATTTTCAAAAACTATTTATTGAAAGAGAAGACCAGTTTATATATATATAATATTAATATATATAAAATATATATAT
The DNA here is from genome assembly GCA_038363315.1 of Mugilogobius chulae. Classification (NCBI taxonomy): domain Eukaryota; kingdom Metazoa; phylum Chordata; class Actinopteri; order Gobiiformes; family Gobiidae; genus Mugilogobius; species Mugilogobius chulae. Next base: position 8,282,475 of record CM076402.1, on the reverse strand, counting down.
ATATTATATATAATATATATAATAATAATATATAATATAAAATATATATATATAATATATATATATATAATATATATATATAATATATATATATATATAATATTATATATATATATATATTATATATATAATATAAATATATAATATATACATATACATATACATATATATATGTTGTACAGAGATTAGACAAGGAAGGAAGCTAAGTTAATTTTGTGAAGAACTGATTGTATAAAGGGGGTGGGATTTAATAAGTTTTCACTTCTTCCCGCTCCTTTTCAGATTCATTACAGAAATCATGTATTGTGACTACTGATTTTATGTTGTACAGTTCATTTGGTTTTTTTCACCTGTATGTCCGAATAAACCATTCATTCTTTCATATTTGCATTGTAGATTTTAAGAATCTCAGTCATGTTTTACAAACATATAAACAGTATTATTATATAACATATTTTACAGTGGTAAATATGTTTCTGTACAGTTATTCCAAACGTTTTTGTTTTGTTATTAGAATAGACAATACCTACACCTTTTTTACAATATTTCTGACAAGTCCATTTCTTTTTCCATAAAGCATAAGCTACATGTTCGTCATGTCATGTTTTACATGACATGTCATGTAAAACATGTCATACTTATTTCCAAATGACACTAAAAAATCTTGCAAGCTGACATTCTGGCCTGGCCTATACAGTAACTGGAATCACAGACTAGTTGTTGACACATGGAACCATCTGCTCGTCTACATAGTTGCTGACGACAGCAAAACTATCTACATAAAGTTATGTTTTTTTAGCTGACTCTTGACAAAATCGTTCGCTTGAATAATAAAGTGGCCCAACTTTGTTGTACTCTTCGATCAGTGTTCTTACTCTTCAACACACGTTTATTCTTCTGTCCTGGGCATGAAGAAACATAGTGGTCGTCGCTATATATATATATATATATATATATATATATATATATATTATATATATATATATATATATATATATATATATATATATATATATACGATGTCTGAAGAAAGAAGGTAGAATGTAAAATATTATTTGTGTTAACAGCTGATGATGGAGCTCTACATATGGACACTAAACCTGAGTGGTTATACGTTCATAAAAATACAAGTTGAGAGCACTAACAACAGTGAGTGATTTTGTTTTAAATATAATTTATTATGGTTAATTTTTATGTTTTGTTTTAAGGTAGAAAAAAATGTTAATATAGATAAACTACTGGGCTGCAAACTCAGGGTGATGAAAAAGGTGACAGTTTGTCGCGACACCTCGCAATTCAGATTGCATTTAAATACTTTAATGTTTAATTCTGTTTAATGGTTCGTACTGTAACATTTATACAAACTGAACTGATGCAGTACTTCATCTGAGGACTAAAGGTGTTTAAACGGTCTGGGGACATCTGAGGCTCAGCCCAGACAAATGTGTAAAGTAGAAGGTGGTGTGTGTTTTCCACATTTCCGCAGAATTTTGAAAGAACAGACATCATTCATTTCCTGCATTCTGGTGCATTTTAAAAGGTCTTAGACAACTGGATAAGAGTGGATGCAGATATATTGTGCCACATAAATGCCTGATATTTCTGTATTCTAGCCCAGTGCTTCCCAACCAGATGGTTCTTGAAATGGTTTTAGATTTTAAAAGATGAAATTTGATATTCAATAGAATTAAATCTTATCTATCAATTTTGAATTATTTTAGGGCAGTGGTCTTCTACTTTTTCCTGCTAAATACGACATTTGCTAAATACTGGCACATACGACATTTTTTAAATGTCGTATGTGCCAAGCCCTCTAGGCTTCCTATTGGTTAGTACACTCCTAGATAGAACTACAGTTACATTGGTAACTAAGATTTACGTTTAAAATTGTAAAAGATATGTAATTCATGAAATTTGACATTAAAAAAGTTTTTAGGAAGCTACTTAGAAAGAGGTCAAGAGCTACTGGCAGCTCCCAAGCTACAGGTTGGAGACAGTGTTTTAGTGGATTTAGGAAGATTTGGGGCATATTATTCATTAAAACAGAAAACTGAAGCATTAGAATGGGAACATTTACTATATATTACCTACAGCCTAGATTGCCTTTTAGTATTATTGTTAAAACAACTACACTATTCTACATAAACATATTCATGAATTTTCTTCACTGACAATGACATAAAAATTGTACTGAATTTGGTTCAAGTTGGTTTATGCTTAAATAAAATGCATATTGCTAAGTGAGTATGCTATTAAATGTAGGCTATCTGACATTTTTCATGTATTATTTATTTAGGCATTGTTTACATATTAATCACAATGTTGTTAAAGTGCCTCTCTAGTGTAGCCGTAATAAGTCTATGTAAGCAATTAATTGCACCAATCAACCAATTAATTAATGAATTAATTAATCAATTAAACTAATTGTCTCTGGCATCAGCTCATATTATAAATAAGTAATTCTGACTTCTGTGCTGGTGCTAACACTGAAGTGACTTGAATTACCAAAAATCTGAAGATTAGAATTCAAACGTCTCATTGACCTCTTTTTAACCAATTACACAAAACACAAACTAGAAATGTCTTTTACTGTGTGATTTATTTACCAAACTGAGTATTCGTTGGAATTCAACATTAAAGAATCTTACATTCAATTGCTGAAGATTAACACTGCTATGCTAATGGGGTATCTCGAACTCGATTTGGCAAATGCTTAGCTCTAATGCTTAACTATTCTTAAAGTTGTCTAAATTCACCACTCTTTGCTGGTCAAGCTCTGAGCTCCGAGCTGGTACCGCTGGTCTTACTGTGGCCTGGAGATGAAGCCGTGCAGGTCCACGTGGAGTGTTGGTACAGGATGCAGGATGGGACAGGATCCGCTCTGCTGGAGGTCTCCAACAGCTGATGTGGCAGGCAGGCCCAGGACAGCAGCGTGGAGGGAGCAGGGTCACGGGGTCACCGCAGCTGCAGGGAGAGCAGGCCAGTGGCAGGAGGGTGATGTGGGAGATCGGGCCAGTTGTTTCAGCCCGGCTGCAGAATTTAATCCAAATGTCGATGCGCGTGCTCTGACTTGTGACTTCCAAACTCTGTGTCCAGCACAAAGTCTTTAGTGCGTCCTCAGTTCAGAGAGTTTTAAAATGAGCGCCCACAAAAAGGAGGAAGTAGAGCAAAAATTGTTGAGAGAGAGAGAGTTTCCTGTTGCAGGTTAGCAACGGTGCAAACTTGAAGAAGTTTCGAAGGAGAAAGCAAGAAGGCTGAAAAGAAGTTAAACTTAAAACTTCTTAGCTGCTTCTTAACTCCTGTATTCTGTGTGGAACAGAATCTTCTGTAAAATCTGAAAACTTCTGTAGAATCTTCAAAACTTCCAAAACTTCTGAAGAGCAAGGGACGGCTCCTTTTTCCTCTAAACCAAAGAGGGAGGAGAGTAGTGGGAGTGGCTTATTTCTCTGCCTCTAAGTGGCTGCTAAGCTACTGAAATCTGAGACGTCCCCATTTGAAAGTTAATATTACAAAATCAACTTGCAATATTAATACATAACAACAACTTTCACAGATTCTGTTAATGTTACTTTAAAGGTGATTCAAGACCCCTTAACTGAATGTAAATGAATGAATGACTTCCAAAATAAAGAAATATGTCAGGCATAAACATTAAACATTATGTTCACATTACAGCGATGTTCAAGAGAGAATATATGTTGATTTACACAAATTACAACATTTGTGTTCACAATGTTCGGACAAGAACAGCATTCTCAAACATTGAGTTTCTAGTCCAAAGTTCAGAGGAGAAGATAGAAGCCGGTAAGTTAGATTCCACAAGTGACATTTACATTGATTGATGAGTTCCACTTGGTCAGCATTATCCCATCTCTCGAAAAGGGGATTTTGGGATATAGACAAGGCAGGCCTGTTTTGGTTAATGAATTATTTTGGCAGTGATTGATATTGCCTGGCTTAAGCAGATTGACTCCTTGAGGGTCAATAGTTTTCCTTTGAGGACATCTGGCTTTTCCTCTGAGGTCAATTTGAGGGCTTGGACTTAGAGTGAACTCCACAGTTAAAAGAATGAATGTATGAATATGAATAATCCATTTTTATCAGTTCAGGATGCTACAATAAACTATTACATCGATGTTATCCTGTAAAAAATAATAGACAAGAAATGCACTTTTTGTGGACTAAAAACTGAAACTTCATCTCATTTGTTTTGGACCTGTGCGGAAAAGGTTTGTGAAATATATTTGTAACCTATTGCCACATTTCACTTTGTTGTTTAAAGACATGCTGTTTGGTTTCTATAGAATACACCATTCAGAAAACAATCAATCTTTTAATTATAATGGCAAAATTTCATATACATAAAAGTAAATTCCTCAATCGTAAACCCCTTTTCAGATTTTTCTCACTGAAATTCAAAATTATACTCAACAAAAATATAAACGCAACACTTTTGTTTTTGCTCCCATTTTTCATGAGATGGACTTAAAGATCTAAAATTCATTCCAGATACACAATATTACCATTTCCCTCAAACGCTGTTCACAAATCTGTCTAAATGTGTGATAGTGAGCACTTCTGCTTTGCTGAGATAATCCATCCCACCTCACAGGTGTGCCACATCAAGATGCTGATCAGACATCATGATTAGTGCACAGGTGTACTTTATACTGCCCACAATAAAAGGCCACCCTGAAATGTGCAGTTTTGTCTCACAGCAAAATGCCACAGATGCTACAAGCATTGAGGGAGCGTGCAATTGGCATGCTGACAGCAGGAATGTCAACCAGATCTGTTGCTCGTGCATTGAATGTTCATTTCTCCACCATAAGCCGTCTCCAAAGGTGTTTAAGAGAATATGAAAATGTCCCAGTTCTTGCATGGCCAGCATACTCACCGGACATGTCACCCATTGAACATGTTTGGGATGTGCTTGACCGGCGTATACGACAGCGTGCACCAGTTCCCACTAATATCCAGCAACTTCGCACAGCCATTGAAGAGGAGTGGACCAACATTCCACAGGCCACAATAGACAATCTGATCAACTCTATGTGAAGAAGATGTGTTGCACTGCATGAGGCAAATGGTGGTCACACCAGATACTGACTGGTTCTGAGTCCCCAGACCGCCAAGAAAGCAAAAACAAACTGCACATTTCAGGGTGTCCTTTTATTGTGGGCAGTATAAGGTACACCTGTGCACTAATCATGATGTCTGATCAGCATCTTGATGTGGCACACCTGTGAGGTGGGATGGATTATCTCAGCAAAGCAGAAGTGCTCACTATCACACATTTAGACAGATTTGTGAACAGTGTTTGAGAGAAATGGTAATATTGTGTATCTGGAATGAATTTTAGATCTTCAAGTCCATCTCATGAAAAATGGGAGCAAAAACAAAAGTGTTGCGTTTATATTTTTGTTGAGTATACAAAGAAACCATCCATCTGTCCATTCATCCAAAAGCTGTCAAAATATGTAAACTCTTCAACTTGTACAGTATGTAGAAGTGTCATACCAAAGACCCATTGTTGTTGATATTTGCTTAAAGAAGTCATCTCCTAGGACTGGGCAATTAATGTCTAAACTCTATATATTTAGTGGAAAAAGAAAGAGAAAAAAAAATCAAGAAAGAAAAAAATAATAATAATAAGATAAAAAAAAAAAAAAAAGTTCAATAAGAATACATATAGTATATATATATAAATACAATGTAAGCAAATGCAAAAATTGAAAACAATTAAAAAACAAATAAACAAATGCATAAATAAATAAAATAAATAAAACAAAATGTAAAAAGAGACACATATTGCCCAACCCTATGATTAAAAAAAAAAAAAAAAAGATGACCCCTGGCGTTACCTTTTTTGGTTAATTAATCTAATTTTGTTTTAATTTTTAAGTTATTGTTTTTCTGTAGTTGTCCATTTGTCTTGTACAGTATTTGTATTACTTTTCTTTTGTGTGTTTTATATACTTTATTGTCATTATTATTTTTATTAAAAAAAAAAAAAAAGTTGGACTGATTTTGAACATTTCCAAGGCTGGAATCAAAGCTCCAAACAAATCCAGTTTAGATTCACATTTTAGATGGGAAATGGCCATTATTTGTCCCATTTTCTCTGGGAATCTGCCTAGAGGAGGTTTTTGTTTGTTTGTCAGAACATAATTGGATTAACAGATTTAAGCACAAAATAAAAAAAATGGAGTAAAAGGGCACTAACATGAGATTACAAACTTTTTTCTAACAGGTATAACAGGTAAATCTTGACCTACCCCAAGTCCCCGTCCTAAACGTACCAACTTTAGCAAAAGGTTAATTTGCATTTTGGCTTTTTGTAACAGATTTGCGTAAAAGGTGTGAATATTGTACGTTTTTGACATTTTGTTGCACATCTATGTTTTCTTCTGAGTTTGTGTTGTTTAAAGTCTGATATCCCAGTGTGATTCCTGGTTCTTACCTGTCATGGTGAAAATGCCCAGGACCAGGCTGATGCTGCGGTTTCCCAGTAAAACCGTCTCCATTTCTCCGGATGATTTCTTCTTTTTCTCTTGCTTGGACTTGAACGAAGCCCATATTCCAGTTCCTAGAACCAACAGGTAGAACAAGACCATCAGCACAACTCCAGGCACATTCACGGCCATGATGAGTCTGCACTGAAGGGAAGAATCAGCAGAGAGAGGTAGAGATAGAGAGGGAAGAAGGGAGGAGAGATGGGAACTGGAAGAACTGGAAAATACACATGTTCTCTTTACAGTAGTTCACCAAAGGGCATTGTAACAGGGTAGGTAGGTTCTTCAATTCAGTGGTTCCAAACCCTTTTTGTCTTGAGTACCCCTAATCATGATCTCAAACACAGAGCACCCCTATGTCATGTTTTTAGGGTTATTTTAGATTCACTCATATATTTTCAATCATAATAACTGCACTTTATAGTTTCCCGGTCAAAAATAGCCTCTTAGCGTGTACAATGTGATATTTATTTATCTTTATTTTACCAAGCAAAACATAAGAACAAATTCCTATTTACAATCACTAGTAAAACAAACAGAAATATCGATCAATACAGAAAAATGACCTTCAGTTAGTAAAACATTTACATAAGTCTTTAAAAATGTCCCTCACTTTACATTTAAAAACAGAAAGAGAAATTTAAGAATCTAGTTTAAGAAAATTCGGAGCCAAATTCCAATCATTAGCAGCGGCACAATGAAATGACATGAGGCCAAAGGATTTGGGGAGTTTTCAGTTTGATGAGCTGTGAGGAGCGAAGCAGTGGCAAATTCGATTCTGTGGAAAACATCCTAAATCTCTTGAAACAAGTGAAATAAGTTGACAAATGTATAGTTTTAAACAAGAGTAGACTAGTGTTGTCACGATACTAAAATTTCAAACTCGATTCGATACTTGAAAAAAAAAAAACTCGATACCGATTTCAATACCACGGTGCCAACTTAATTTTTTTTTTTCTTTTGATAGTATTTTTATTTTTTGAAATGATTACAATAAGAGTATTTAAAGGCATTATTTGTTTATTATTAACTTGAACCTTTACATTAAGACTGGGCTTTGCTCTATGATCAGACACATTTGCTGTTTATGTTGTATATAGGCTATACAGTATATACAGTATTTGATGATGTCATCATTTCCACCTCCAATGAGAGAAGAAGGGGGCGGGGCTTAGCGTGTGAGAGGGGGCGGGGCTTAAATATCGATACTTGTTGAAACGAGCTTCGAGTATCGATACCACTTTTAGTATCGATTAATATCAGGGAATCGATTTTTTTGACAACCCTATGTAACAGGGTAGACAGGCTGAGTACCCAGATTATTATTGTATTGAAACTAGTATATATCTGACTGACCGGAAGAACGGGTTCGGCTCTGGGAGGAAGTGGTACAATAAATGAACACACAAAGACAGAAAATTAAAGTGCGGTTGGTACCATATATTGAGTGATAGGAAAAATAACAAAAACAAGATATTATGACACCCCAATATTTACAGTTCTGCAGATTAGGAAAGTATTATTTTCTTTAAGAAATAGATCGATCATTGACAATATTCACAATATAAATTCAGAGAGAGATTCGTTAAACATATAAACAGCCAAAATGGCAACCTTTCACACCACGTAAACATACACAATATTACAAAAAAAACAGTCGCGGCGGACGGGGCACGCAACGCAAACGCAAATGTCCAATGTGCACAGAGTGTAAAGCGTCCAGAGTTTAATTGCCCATTTGTCTATTGTCCATTTGTGTAATTGTCCATAGGCTCGTGTGTGAATGTTTGTGTGAGTGAATAAGTGAGAAGATGGAGGGGAACAAGGCTGCCACAGCCTCCTACCAGACCAGCAGGGCGCTTGTATGTAGGTTCTGTTCGGCTCCAAACCAAACTTTTAGCTCGCCATCATTTCAAAGTCCAACAGGAAACCTGGCCTGTATAATATAAACAGGACCAAGTGTAAGTAAACATTCTCACTAGCTAGTTAAAGTCTTATCTGTGTACACAATAATCATAATTAATCCAAATTACTCCATTAGCAACAATAGAATAAATAAGTTAACATTTCCACATACTTCATAATAAAGTGCATTGCATTAAACACAATATAGAAAATAGTTGTTCATAAATAGCATGATGAATAACAATGCAAATAATTTCACAGTATTGTAAATATATCATAAATCACAGTGTAATCTTAGTGCAAACTGCAGATATTGCACCTATAAACTGCAGTGGCTCTTAAATAACAAACACCCGTCTGCAAATGATTGCATTCGGGTGCCAGCATTAGCATTTCAAAGCTAGTTGGGCCGTAGCCAGTCCATAATAGTGCACAGGTAAAGCTAATGCTAAGCTAAGTGTTTGCTACTACAACAACATTGGCAACAAACAGACAGACTCACCAATTCCCTTTAATATTCGACGCACCACACGATCAACGTGTCCTGCCCCTGCGCTGGTTAGGATCTAAAGGCAGATAGTGTAGCGACAGGCGTTAGATTACAGCAAAACGATAATATACGAGAGAAAAGCGTTTGTAAAAACGAACCTGTGACAGCCGTTCCTCAATCTTTCCCCCATGCTTCTGATTGAGGACAGCGCCGTCCGCATGTATCAAGCTCTACGAGCGACGTGATTGGTTGGACGCGGTCACGCACTGACGTTGCGTGAGGACGTACGCGCTACGTGAGGAGGTGACGTCATGACTTATAGTGAACTGCCGCTTCACATTTATTTATATATTTAAACATTTAAACAGCGCAGTTTCGACCGGGTTATTCTCCGGGTTAGTAGAGAATAACTTTTAACAGTGTGATACTTTTTCCTTTTTTAGTTTAGTAAATTTACACGTTTACTTTGATTCTTTGATTCAAGTAAAGGAGTTCCAACAGGACTTTAACTTTTACCAGAGTTGTTTTTTACAGCGCCCTGGCAGGAGGCCGGGCCCCTGGACCTGTGCCTGGTCCAGGGGCCCATTGGATAATCTGGGCATGCTCATTGGACTCTCTTGTAATAAAAATACTATTGGAAAAAAAAAGAAAGCCAAAATCAAACATTCAACATTACAAAAAAATAAATCATCTGATGGTTTCGATGCACCAGATTTTATGAAATATTACAGAGCCAACCAATTACAATACCTGTCCAAATGGATTCAACTTTGGCACAACCCTGGTTTTCTTGCCAACAAAACACCTCTTCATTTTGTGAATTGGCATAATAAAGGAATCACACATTTAAGACGCCTCTTTCACAACAACACATTTTTGACATTTAAAGAACTTTCGGAACAATATATGCTCAGCAACCGAAACAGCTTTCAATATCTACAAAGAAAATCAATCATCAGAATCAGAAGAATAATAACTCTAACAGCCCGATCTTGCCCTTTTGTCTTAGCCGGTCTTATGCAGGAATCCCACATCCTGCATATCCGCCGCGCAGCGCTGCACCACAGAACACCTCCGATTTTGTGCGCAAAGCCTCTCCTACTGGATGCATGTTGTCCCCGCCGGGCTGCGCTCCGCCAGGCTGCGAAGCCTCGAGGAGCACGAGAAGAGCATGCGCGGAGAGTACAAGTTTATGAAATAAAAGTTTTAAATTAAAGCCAAAATAGCTCTTTATTGTGCAGCAGGAGTGCAAAAAACGGCCTGTGGTTTGATTCCGGACGTAGTTCACGTTCTGTTTCCTGCTTGGTGTGCTCTGATCTGTGGAACTTGATCTAGTCGGACCTGGGCGCAGAAGATTTTACCGTTGATCCGCAATTTTGTCGGACGGCGTTGGAAGGATGGAGCTGAGGCGCAGACCTGCGCAGCGCATATGCAGGATGTGGAACGTACCTCATTCATTACAAAGGCAGCGCAATTGCTGCGAAGGTCGTAGCACTGCGCAGCGCAGCGGATATGCAGGATGTGGAATCAGCCCGTTAGCCTTGGTCTTAATTATTCCTCTTTTGGCCACTAGTGGCTCTCTCCACGCTCAATACACTGTCAGTGTAGAAGGTGTGGCTCCAGCCAGATGTGAGGGTGCAGTTTTTTTCATTGAACCTGACACATGCTCACGCCTGTGACAAGTGAGCAGCTGCTTTAGGATCACAGGCAAAAGAGAACTGTAGCAGCAGCTTCAGTTTGGAAAAAAACTGTAATAATAGAAATCTGTCTGGTGAAAGTCTATTTACTTGACAGACTTTAACAAGTAAATAGACTTCAACAAACTTTATGTAAAAGAAAAGACACATTTTTAGACAAAGTTGTTAAAGTCTGTCAAGTAAATAGACTTCCACCAAATAGATTTCTATTATTACAGTTTTTTTTTCCAAACTGAAGCTGCTGCTACAGTTCTCTTTTGCCTGTGATCCTAAAGCAGCTGCTCACTTGTCACAGGCGTGAGCATGTGTCAGGTTCAATGAAAAAAACTGCACCCCTCACATCTGGCTGGAGCCACACCTTCTATACTGACAGTGTATTGAGCGTGGAGAGAGCCACTAGTGGCCAACAGAGGAATAATTAAGACCAAGGCTAAGACCGGCTAAGACAAAAGGGCAAGATCGGGCTGTAAATGTGCTTACAGTGTAGCCACTTGGTCACTGAAAATTGGTCTTGTTTCATGTGAGATCAACTTGTAGCTTTTCAAACGGCGGCGTATTGTTGCAGCCACAGTATTTGTGACTCGCTATTAGAACGTAGTTTTAAGTCTGCTGTCAAGTGGTCAAGTGGATAATGCATTGGTGTGTGAGGTCGACCCTGGGCAGCTGTTGAAGACATTTGTATCTGTTGCAAATATTCCAATTTTATACTTTATGATTCCTACTTTCTCTACAAGCACATTTTATTATTAGTGCTCTGAGGAAGGCTTTATGCCGAAACGCGTTAGCGTTTACTTGTGTGAAATAGCCAAATAAAAAACTATGTGAGTATTTCTGTCCTGAAGTTCTTTTAATGAAGATGTGCAACCCTTATTTTGATTAACTGAAGCACATTTTATTATCGTTTTAAAACACAAAACAAACAATATGTCTTTATTTACAAGTATGTGTCAAAAATTTGAATATCAAGAAAAAGTTCAATATTTTTTGGAAATGGATTGTTAAAGTCAAACCAGTTATAATTTAGATTTGTGACACATAAAGTGAAAAAATTCAAGCCTTTATTTTTTGAAATTTTGATTAATCTGGCTTAAGTTGACAAAAATCTAAAATTCACTGTTTCAAAAAATTAGAATATTGCCCCAAATTATTACAAACAAGAAGATCATTCAAAGAAAGATCAGGTTTCTGTAAAGAAGGTTAATTTCTATGCTCAAATACTTGATTGTGTGTCCTTTTGCACGAGTTAGTGCATCAGTGTGGTGAGGTCTGGAGGAGATCAGTCTGTGGCTCTGCTCAGGTCGATCTGAAGCCCAGGCTGCTGGAGACAGAGGTCTTCAGATCATCTGGATGGTTGGGTTTAGAGTTTCTCATCCTCTTCTGATCAAGACTTTACAGATTCTTTGTGAAGTTCAGCTCAGGTGAGTTTGCAGAGCGAGCAAACACATTAACCTTGTAGTCAGTGAAGCAGGTTTTGGTCTTTTTGTCTGTGTGGACACGAGTTCAGTCCTGCTTAAACATGAAATCTGCATCGTCACAAGTTGAATCGGTTTAAAACTGCAAAGTTCAGGTGTAACTGAAGAGGCAGTGAAGTTCAAACATCTGTAAATGTTTCTTAAACCTTTAAATGCTTAAGGATCCATATCATCTGCTGTTGTTGGTCCCCTGAGTATATTTCCACTGTCACAGTACGTTCTATAAGACATTTTAAGAGCACAGCATGTTTCTGTCTGCTGACAGACTTTGTGAAGAAGCAGATTTCATGTTTGAGCAGGACTGAACTCATGTCTACAGGCAAAGGAACCAAAACCTGATTCACTGACCACAGTGTTACTGTGTTTGTTTGGTCTGCAAACTCACCTGAGCTGAACTTCATGAAGATTTATAAGTTCTTGTTCAGAGGAAGATGGCCTCTGTCTCCAGCAGCCTGGGCTTCAGGTCGACCTGAGCAGAGCCACAGACTGATCTCCTCCAGACCTCACCACACTGATGCACTAACTCGTGCAAAAGGACACACAATCAAGTATTTGAGCATAGAAATTAACCTTCTTTACAGAAACCTGATCTTTCTTTGAATGATCTTCTTGTTTGAACTAATTTTGGGCAATATGCTAATTTTTTGAAACAGTGAATTTTAGATTTTTGTCAACTTAAGCCAGAATAATCAAACTTTCCAAAAACAAAGGCATGAATTATTTCACTTCATGTGTCACAAATCTAAATTATGAACTGGTTTGACTTTCAGAATTGATTTATAAAAAATATTAAACTTTTTCTTGATATTCAAATTTTTTGACACATACCTGTAATGTGTGTATGTAAGTTACTTATTTCCTGACTCCTCGTTCTCGTGCCCGCTGAACTGCCCTCGTGCTCGTTGGCCATGGCTGGTTCTAAAATGGAGCAGTGCGCACAGAGAGAAGTGCACATGGTCAAAAGATCATGGCCTGGTTCAGTAGATCCTGTTCGATGCAGGCCGTCCTCCACATGCCTCTTCCTGGTTTGTTCCAAGGGCTCTTTTGTCCTGGGCCCCAGGGTTTTAGGGCCCCAGAATGGTAACTTTTTTTCATATTAATTCTTATTGTGGTGGGCCCATATGAGGCACTCCTGCCCTGGGGCCCCAAAATTCTATGAACGGGCCTGAGCTCTGAACTGTACTCTGTGCATGTGTGCTCAAAATCCTGTGGGCGAGGCCTCCTGAAACATGAATATTTTGGTGCGATTCACGCAAATAATGCAGTTTTTTTTTTTTTTGCCACTTTTATTAAGCTCTCGTGTTAGGTTTACCTAAATTGGGCAGGTACACCCCTCTTCATGAATGCCACGCACCCACTGGTGTATTTTCAACGTAAGCCCAAAATGTACACCGTTTCTTATGCAACTTTGATGAACGGGGGCATTATGAGCAGAATTTTCTATTTCTTACAGTGTTTTGCCACGCCAAACAGGAAACAGCTGATGCAAACGCGCTAGCTTGGCTTTGCTAAGTTTATCGGAGCAGTGAAGTTTTCATCTCTGGAAATACGTCGCAGGATCAACTCAGCGTTTGATGAGGAACTTTATGTCATAGAAGAAGGCTGGGAGTGCTCACTGGTTCCCGATGATGTAAAGGCAATCAGGTGCTCATCAGAATAAAGCGGGCATAAGTCTCTGATAGAGAAAAAGGAGAGTATCCGAGGCACGTCTGATATGCTGTAGCAAGACTCCTTTAACACCTACCTCAGCTCTGTCAGGGTCGGAGTGGAGATGACCTTTGGATTGCTAAAGTCAAGGTGGAGGTTTTTTTTTTTTTTTAAAGGAGTGACTTTTATTTCAGTTTTGCACCAACCATAATTTCCACCCGCTGCGCACTTCACAACTTCAGTCAGAAGGAACTAGATCATGCCAACAGTAGCTGGCTGGAGGAACTTACTGATCGTTTAAACAACTTTCCTCAGCCCAACCAGCCAGTGAATCTTCAGTGCAGCACTGGTGGAAGCAGCACCAGACAAGCATTGACAACCTATATGGCCACAACCTTCCCACTCCGAACAGGGTGCAGAGCGTTTTAAGTGTTATTTTTACCAAAAATGTTGAAAGGTTTGATGTAGGGATGCCTAATTTATTTAATCTGAAATTATACAGCAATTAGTTACACAACTTCAATTTGTCTACCAACAAGTGTATCTGAAAAACATTTTAATTTAAAGCCAGTTTTGTGCAGTCCAGTTTGATATTGTTTTAACACCAGCGTTTGTATATTACACAGTGCAAGGAATGCAATACTTAATAAAAGCCAATGCAGTAAACAAATGTTCTTTATTATTATTAAAACAAACTGAATAAAGGCACTTGAGTGCTAGTGCAAAATCAAAATAGTCACTGCAAGTGACTCCAAAGTCAGTACTTTTGAACACATTTAAGTCTGAGGAAGTTCAAGTCATCCGGGTCATTTAACACAAATAGGAAAATAAAACAAGACTGTATCAGAGGTATACTTTAACATAAAGAGTCACATTTCAGAATATTTGAAATAAAAACACTTCTTAGTATTTTGCAAAAAACAAAAACAGAAATAACAAAGTGCAAAATAACATCTCCAAGGACGTCTACTTTGTAATAGTTTTAACAAAATTCTAACCTAAAATCACAATTGCACTGAGTTGTGTTAAACCAAAAACATTTCTTTGAAGAACCGAGTAAGATGATTGGCAATTCAGCTGCACATTTAGCTAAGATTTTGTGAAGAGGTACAGTTGTAAACATTACTACAGCTTTTGTAAGGTTGTAATCATCACTATAATTGTGCCTGTGTTGGGAGAAATCTGCAGACCCTCTGTAGGTGCATCAAGAAGGCTGTGAACTGTATGAAGGTGCTGGTGAGGCTGGAGGTGCTGGTGGTTGTGGAGGAATGATGGCCCTTAGACCATCCATTTGAGCGGCTACTTTCTTCGATGAAGCGTTTCTTCCAGCCACCTGTTTTGAGACTCCTGAATCTTTTCCATGAATTCTTGTTGTTCAGTCGACCAAGTGCACATACAGTAGGCATATCAGATGAGCTTGACCTTTTTCCTACAAAATTACAAATAGAGATGAATTAGAAATACAAACTACAAAATTTGAATGCAGAAAAATTAACTTGCCTTTCACCCTAAAGTAAGGCTATAGGCGATATTGCCAAAAATATCTAACACACTTTTAATTTGTTTTTTTATTCAGCTTTTTTCAAAGCTCTCTCTCTCTCTCTCTCTCTCTCTCTCTCTGCTTTAACTAAAACCACCCAAACATTTATAGGTTTTCATTTTTTAATGAGGATAACATGCAAACATTGACAAAAGGGGAATCCGACCTGCCAGTGTGAACGTAGCCAAAGTATCAAGAAATATACTGATACAATAGTAACTTTTACTTTGTCAATTTAGACTCAAAATGTTTTAGCTGGGCATTCAAATGTCAATAAAACAAGTTGAAGAGAGTTGTGTGTGTGAAATCCAAGTGCTGTTCATGGGCCTAAGGAGCTGCAGAGTGTCCCTCACAGGAGTGTAGTGTGTAGTCCAGAGGGAGAGGGGACAGGGACCGGTTTGGGAAAGGCCCTGGTATTTCCCTCTCACTCCTGCTGCTTCTCACACAGCTGGTTTCAAAGTTCTGATTGTGCGCGCTAAGGATTATATATATATATATATATATATATATATATATATATATATATATATATATATATATATATATATATAGTTATATATATAGTTATATATATATAGTTTTAAAGTTACATTAAGTCCTGGCATAGGCTGCCATTGGATCTTCTGTCTATTGTTGCAACAACATTTGTTCGTGCCGTTCTCATACTTCTACACAAAAGTCACTTAACGTCAAAACACACAGCTGATCTGTGATTTGGTTGTGATTGGTGCAACTGACTGGACACACCTGGAACCTGCCCTGGTTCCGAATAGTGCATACAGTATGTAGCCACTAGCTCCTTTTAACTAGCCTCTAGCTCAGGGCGGGCAATTCTTTTGACTCGATCGGCCACATTCCAACATTGGTATAAAAAATTCTCTTTATTGCAGACCCATTTCTTCGACAGAATATACAAGACCATTATAAATGAAAGGTTTTCTCTACCATAATAAACTTGTAACATTTTGAGATCAAGCAAAAAGCTGTATGAAAATAAAGTGAAAGTTTAAGAAAGTTGTGATTTACAAGGAAAGAAAAAAAAAGTCATTTTTTTTCTGAGATTTAAGTTGAAGAAAATTGCTTTTTATAGCTTTGACTTTATTCTCATAACATTGTGAATTTAATCCTGAAATGTTAGAAGTTATTGTCGTAGTCCAAGTTTTTTTTTATTCCTTAAACCTCGTCTTTCATTTCTGTTTCTCAAAAACATGTCATCAGCCTGATTGAAACAGGTCACAGGCCACATTTAGAGTTTGCTCAGGTCTGCTCTAGCTCCTTATCAGTGGAGGTCGTCACGAGGTCAACAGTAAGAGCACTACCCAGATACAGGAAGACGCCTTAGCAGTTGTTTGGTGAATCCGGAAACCTCTTACCACTACGTCAGCATGAGACGACAGAAGCATGTTGATGACTCAGGACATCAGAACTACAAAAAGGCACAACTAGACGTGGTTGAAAAGTCACAAATACCCTCCAGTACTAAGACAACCATGATATACCGTGAGGAGCAGCTTCAGTGGAAACGTAGCGGTCCTTGTCTGTGCCAAAGTCTATTAGCTAAACACTAACTAAATCAGTCTGGGTATGGCTTCTGCATCATATTGTCAAGGTTGTTGTAAATATACAATGTTCAGTCATCTTTGTCTTTATGTTATGTTCCGGAGCAGCAGGTTAACCACCAATCTGACGTCAGAACTAACACAACACACAAATGGCCATGCTATCCTATTTAAACCCAGCTCCACATGCAGACAACACATTCAACATGGATAACAATGTGCTACTGTGCACAGCTATACTGAGGAGCACCATCAGCTGATCTTGAGGAGGCGGGCACGGCTGCGGAGGATGTTGGCCTTGTGCTGCAGACATGTAAGTATGATCGGTAACTTTCAAAATCATCATCATCGTCATCATCAATGTATTGTTGCACAGCACAAAATCACAGCAACAATTGTCTCTGCGCCTTCACCAGATTTCAATGTAGCAAACAAACGTGAAACAATGATTTGATGAATAAAGCAGGACTGATTGTCCAACTGTCACACCAAACAGGCAAATTGTCCCACAACATCCCCTGTTCTTACACGTTTTTCTCCACAGGGTTTGTGGCAGCATTAGCATCACTTCAAATATCAAAACTCCTGAAAAGACCATAAATGAGCTTTTCAGATGCTGAAATTGCATATAAGCTATAAATGCAAAATGCTCATATCTCGAGAACTAAACAAGCTAGACAGGTGATTTTAAAGTATGTTGTACAGTTTCACATCTTTTAACAACTCAGGAAAGTCTCATTTATTACAGGACAGTTCGATCTACGCTACATCCAACTTCAACGTGCCTCTATTGGACAGTTCCCTGGACCACACTAAAGATCTTCGGCCAGACTACAGGCTGTCCAGGACCACCATAGAGACACTTATGCGCCTGCCAGGAGGGAGAAGACACACGGACCTGGAGGTGCTCATGGTAATACTGACTTGCACTTGGATTGTCATACTCAGTGGTGTCTAGGCCTTTGATGTTCCTAGATCCACTGTGTGTGACACTGTCCATATTGACCCTCCTACAGAGAGTTATCCGGTTCCCTCTCCCGGCACAGTTACTGAAGTAGGACGTGGCTTCCAACAACTGGCCGGCAGTCCTGCTTTCAGCAACTGTGTTGGAGCCATTGATGGGAGTCACATCCGCATCAAGGCCCCCACAGTGGAATGGCTGCAGATTACTTACTACTACAATCTGTGACAGCACTGGCAAATTCTTGGACGTGTTCATTGGCTACGCTGGGTCAGTTCATGACACCAGGGTGCTGAGGAACAGTCCAGTGTTTGTCAGCATGCTATTTATCCACCACCAGGCCAGTTCATTGTGGGGGGGGGATACACCGATATCTCTCATTACCCTCTACAGTGAGCCATTGCAGGGACCAGTGGAGGCACGCTTCAATGCTCGTCATGCTAAGGTATGTTAAGTTTATATCAGCCATCATTTATTGCTCACATTACTTATTCTATGTTTCTTCTTAGGCCTGCATTGTCATCGAGCGGGTCTTTGGCATGATGAAGGCAAGATGGAGGGGGATCTTCTTCAAAGCTCTGGAGGTTAACACCAACTTCGTGCCCAAGGTTGTGGCTGTGTGTACTATCCTCCACAACCTTGCGGTCACTAATAGAGACATCCTGGAAGCGGCTGAAGAAGATCCCCTGCCTCCACCTGATCCCCCTCATCCTGAGCAGGACAATGAAGAGGGAGGTCAGGCTCTCAGAGCAAACCTGGCAGCACCACGCGAGTGCCTCCTCATCTACAAGAGCATGATTATGTCTGATGCTCCTCAGTAAAAAAAAAGAAACACAACTCATTTCTGTGGTATTCCAAATATATGAGAGCCAGTGAGAGTGAAGTATTTTGCCTGAAGTATTTGGAAGCTGTAGAACATTCTCACATCAACTGTGCTCGTATTTGTGAACCTTGATCTTTATCTATTGCTCACTAGTAACAAGTGTGTGATTTTGACATGAGCCTACAGTGTACGAGATAATAGAACTAAGTAGCTCAGTCAAAGTATTATTGTCATGACGTATTGTGGAGAAAGTAATAACTATTATAATTCATTTTCACTAAAAATGTACAACTCCAGCAGGAAAGTTTGACTAGCCTAGTTATAAATTAGACTTTGTAAGTAAATACTACATAAATACAGTGTAATTCCTAAAATAAAGCATTAGGAGCCATTGTTAAGCTTTTTCAAACCAAAAGACAAATTAGTTTTAGTGATTGTTTTATGAACATAAACATGTTTAATGTTCCATTTCACATCATCTACCGAGCCCTACATCTAGGGCTGGGCATTATTAACCAGAATGTATATCTGCATCATTTTTGGATTGCAAGAAATTATACTATGTCAAACTAGAACATATACAGATCAGTATTTACCTTTTGTTGATTGTAAAACACAAAATTGATTTCATATGACGGTGGAGGGCTGAAATTTGTGGGACAAATTATCGTTATTGTAAGTACACTTTTTGCAAAATAGGCTTTTTAATTTTGTATTTTGATAATTTCTATAATAAATATTTGGCATCGAGCAAAGACACATGCTCCACTGCTAAATCAATCAAATAAAATACATTTAAAGAGTAACATTGATTCTCAAAAGCGTTACGGTGGCCGCATCTGGCCCCCGGGAGGCATTTTGCCCATGTCTGCTCTATCCGGACAGCACTTATCATGGCGTGGGGTGACACACATCTGGTTGTGGCTATATTGATTAATTTGGACGTAGCGCTGATTTACTTTGAAAGAAGCTCCAATGGCTGTCTGTGCCAGGACTTCACGTAACAGAAAGTCTAAATCAGCCTAAATACTTCCAGCTCACCAGCATTAACTGCAGGTGTGCCTCATTAGCTGCAGGAGGATCCAGCCACGCCCCCGCCACACACCAGCCCTGCACAAAACAAAGAGGCCCTTTCGAAACCAGTTCCTCCTCCCTTTTCCTCCTCACTTCTGCTAAAGGGCGATTTATACTTCCCCGTTACTTTACGTCCTCGCACAGGCTCCGTCTATAGTTTTTTCCCCAGGGGTACTGCTGGTAGCCAATCAGAAAGCTTGCAACCAAAGCCGCACCATGTTCGTGCTGTTCTCGTGCTCCTACGCACAAAAGTCACCGAGCGTCTAAACGTACAGCTGATCGGTGATCTAGATGTGATTGGTTTAACTGATGAGACACACCTGGAACCTGATGGCAAACTCTGTGAGGGCCTGAGCACGTGACTGACCTGACGGAGATCTACAGGGAAGGATAAATCGCCCTTCTTCACAGCTGAGCGGAGGTTGCTTCATTAGAGCGCTCAGAGCTGTGGCTTTCAAACACACAGGCTGTGTCCGAATGTGAGCCCTAAACTACTATATAGTGCACTATTCAGGGTCACGCCATTTGTATGGTGTCCGAATGTCCAGCAGGTAAAAAAGTAGTGCAATCCCACAATGCATCTGGAAAAGTAGTGAGCATCGATGGTCACTAGAACGGTCAATATGGACCACAATTCATTGCGAGAATCAGAAAAAACAACACGACAGTGTCAGGTCTTTAACTGTAAACAACACGACTGAAGTAAAGACGTTAAGGAGCCGCTTAAACTCACTGTTGAGAAGAAACAAACACTTGTAACTGAAGCCGTTAGCCGTGAAGATGCTAACGTTAGCTGCTAACCTTAGTTTGGGCTGTAAAAGAGGAATTTTCCAGTCCGTTTGCGGTTAAAAGTACTGTCCAAGTTAAACCAGACTTGTATTATGATTAGTAGTCCATAAATATGTGCGTGTCAGACGGACCTGGTCAGTATTATTACAAAAGTTCATTTTTATCGGACTTTTTTTGCCGACCGTTACATTAACATGGGGGAGAAGCACGTGACCCGCGTCAGCTGAAAATAGTGCGCTCTCTGCCCGAAAGACCAGATGAATGAGTGCACTGACTAGTCCACTAAACAGGGCAGGACTATATAGTAATTGAGTGGATAGGGGACGAGTGTATACATTCGGACACAGCGACTTTCCTCGCTCAGACTGAAGAGACACGCCCCCTACTGAAGAGACACGCCCACTACTGACGCACTTTTATTAAAGTTTGATTCAAATAAAGATAGAATAGACTCTTATTAAGAGGCATTTTGATGATAGTAGTGATACTAGCACTGTATCCTACTCCAGGCTAATATTCATCCCAGTTCTCAAAACGCACTGATTTGGTCAAAATAAAGTTTTTTATTAACTAGACATGCCATAAGGATTTACACTGCAACAGCCACAACAAACATGAAAAAACGTCTCATTTCCTAAATAAGACGACACATACAATGCAGACATGCTATGATTTTTTTTGTTTAATCTGCATTACTGATGCTGTGTCTTTGCTGCTGCTAAAAGTAGGTCCAATGAATAAAAGGACATTTATAATGGCATGATTTTATCTTTATTTATCAAAGTCCTTCAGTCTCTAACAAATGCACAAATAAAGCTGTTTGTTCTTCTAAATAAACGTGGAACTAAACGTGTGTGTGTTGTCCACGTCGGGCTGTTCTCAGGTGTTACACACACGTGTTTAGTCAGCTCTGATGCCGACTCACTCTGAAGGAGCTCATAAGACACTTTCCTCTCCTCCTCGCTCCGTTTCAAACAGCACTTACCTGTCGGCTCCTTCGCGGGAACGCGCACAGAGAGGAATAGTGAGTAGGAAAAGGAAGGAGGAGGTGGTTTCGGAAAAGGGCCAGAAAGTGGGAGAAAAGAAAAGACTATCCCTAACAACCAGTCTATAAAAAAGTATTATGAAGAATAACATGTCCTAAAAATGTGTTGCAGGCCTGATCAGAACAGGTCAAGGACCACACTGGCCCCCGAGCCGCAGTTTGCCCTGGTCTGATTTAGACCGTTGTGTTGGTAAAATGAACCGGGACATTTCTTTTCATTTGGTGTATTCTCCAAAGTGTTTCTGTCACAGCCTCTTGAAGCCAACATCACTCACACCGCCGACCATTAATCGTCCAATCCCAACACATTATTCATCTTCATCTGACACCACTCGTCCAATCAGAGAGCCTCTCCGCAGCGTTTAGGGAGCACTCTGTTTCACTGTCAGAGCAATTACGAAGAGCTCAGGACAAGACAAGACTGATGCTGAGGACGATCAGTCCAGCTGCAGCACCTGGCACCAGGGCTTTATCTGCTCGTTTCATTCTTTCTCTTTCTGTCCTTCTAGGGCACGGCTGCTCACACTTTTCCAGCTCACCATCTATACTTTTGGTTGAGGCAAGGCTCAAAGATCTTCCTATTGATTTATATATGTATTTTTTTTATCATCAATTTAAAATACAGCTGTAAAAATATTAGAGCCTATATCATTTTTACTTAGGTAAGATGTATGATTCTAAGTTTACATGTGATTTAAACATTTGGTAATAAAGACTTAATAAAAAAAAAACAACAACAACATCGACTCCTCCTGCCTCAGAGATTGAGGTCGGGTCACTGGACATCACAGGATTTACACTTTAAAGTTGGGGGTAGCTAACTTTTTTAGTTTTTAAATTTGTAAACTTTGTGCTTTTACTAAAAAGTATATACTAATTACAGCACTTTATGAAAAAATTAGACCTCTGAGTCTGTCTGAACTGAATAATAAAGAATTTTAGTTCTAATCAGGAGCTGATTGGCAGCTCCAGACAGTGTCCCATGTTCACTCTCAGGGTTAGAGTTATAGGCTTTATGTTAAGTTGTTAAAGCCTGTCATGTGAACATTACATTTTTCTCTGCCGTGGCACAGCACAAATACAACC
This sequence comes from Mugilogobius chulae, assembly GCA_038363315.1. Classification (NCBI taxonomy): domain Eukaryota; kingdom Metazoa; phylum Chordata; class Actinopteri; order Gobiiformes; family Gobiidae; genus Mugilogobius; species Mugilogobius chulae. Next base: position 8,259,872 of record CM076402.1, on the reverse strand, counting down.
TAAGGCTGTGCGGGGCCAGGCTGCAGCAAGCAATAATTATGATGATGATGCACTGATAATTCTCCTGCTAAGCAACAAGTTTTGGTGCTTGTACAGCTGCGTGCAGCTCCAAACAGTGGCAGCCAAAGAGGAAGCGCAATGACAGCGCGGAATTTTAAAATAAACATAAATGTCGGAATAGCGAACCCAAAAAAGACTGTCAGAATGGAGGTGTGTCGGAATGAAGGGTTGTCGGATACGATGAACACCGGGGCAAACTAGGGCCCCATGTGTCCATGTGTATCACAGTTCTGATGGGTCTGGTCCAAAACTTCACCAACCACAATTATTTCAGTGTTTGACTTTAAACTCTTGTAAAACTGTACTTCCACCCTCATTAAACTTAATAACACCTTTAAGCTTGTTTCTAAACTTAAACACAACTAACCTTCAAAGAGTAGCCCATTTACTCTCCATGAGAAACGCTCAATTATTCACCAACTGCAGCAATTAGCAGTGTGCTAACGACAGCAAAATGATGGAAGCCACACACGCTTGATTAGAATCTGCAGCAGCAATTAGCAGTGACGCTAACGAACGGCTGGGATCGATGCTGCCATGCCTGGGTCTGAACGTGGGATTTCCCTGAGGGCTCTGGAAGTCTATTGGACAGTTTCAATTTACTGTGCACTAACTGTCATTCAGTGTGTTTGCTCTGTTTGTTACAAGACAGACAAAGCTCGATGTTTTGTCAGTTTGAGATAAAAAAAAACTCCATACATTTCATTGTTGCGGTGCACAGTTCAACAATAGACTTAGCAAAAAAACATATAGGCCTTTCATATGGAACCAACAAATCTGCTCCTAAATATGTTTTGGTAAATGGTCTCTATTTATAAAGCACTTACAAGGCACTCAAAGCGCTTTACAGTCAGAGATCCACTCACCCAGTGTAGGCATGTGAGTAAGTGTCTTGCCCAAGGACACAACGACAATCTACTCCTGTCGTCCCACTGTGGCTCATGGTGTTCTAAGGTCTCCATCCAAGTATTAACCAGGCCCTTTCTTGCTTAGCTTCTGAGATCTGACAGGATCATGCTTTGACAAACAGGTATGGCCACATATTTATCTATAGGTTCTACTACAGACCTGGGCAAACGGCGGCCTAGGGCCAAATGCGGCCCGCAGCCTGTTTCAATCAGGTCCCTGGCATGTTTTTGAGAAGCAGAAATGCATGGCATAGTTTAAGAGATAAAAACATGGGCTACGACAATACATTTGTAACATTTTGAGGTTAAACTCTCAGTGTTATGAAAATAAAGTCAATGCCATAGCAATTTTCATTATTAAAGGGACTATACCTGATTTTTGGCATCTTTAAAAATGTAAACAAACAGATTTTTAAGCTTACTACTACAGATTTCTCAGTAGCTTCATGATAGAATTTTCATATGTTTTTAATGTTTTTTCACAGCTTTTGCAGAGGTGAGACCATGCAACAAAGTTACCAAATCTAAAAATAAAAGTTGGACCAACCGGTTTTTAGACATAGACAGACTTTGTGATATTCCACTAATAGATACATTAAAAAATCAATGCTACGGAAATAGTTTTAAGTTATTTTTGCAAAAAATCGAGTACATTTAAAGTTGAAGTTTACGAGATTTTTGGATCATGGAACATTGTTATAAATGTATTGTGTGTTTTTATGCATTTAAACATTTGAGTTAAATCAAGTCAAGTCCTGATAATATTTAGTGTAAAATTATGATTTTAATCTCCTAAAACTTCAAGTTTATTCTTTTTATGGTTTCAACTTTAATTTCAGAAAAACATATTTCTTACTTTAATGAGTTTTTTTCCTCGTAAAATCACAACTTTCTTAAATTTGACTTTATTTCAATAGTTTTACTTAATGTCAAAATGTTAAAAGTTTGATATGGTAGAGCCAACCTTTTATTGGTTCTGGTTTTCTATATTCTGTTGAAGAAATGCATTTGCAATAATGAGAATTTTATACCAATGTTGGCACTATTCTAGGTTTGAATATGTCCTTGACCATATTTATATATTGCCAGCCCTGTTCTAATAGAACACTGTCACTTCAAAGGACAATTCCTTACAGAACATTTTCCATGACAGGCACAAGTTGGTCATCGCTGTAAGAACAAGGACTCAAAACCAAAAGTACTGCACAGGACTGAGTATTTGTAAACACCTAAATAACAGCTGGTCATAATACACAGGACTGAGTATTTGTACAACACCTGAAATAACAGCTGGTTATAATGCACAGCTGAATGAAAGTCCTTTGTTTATGGCGTATATGCAGTATATTGACAATATTCAAGTGTTGTATGTTATCTTGTTAATAATATAATTTCTAGCTAAATTTGTACATAATTTGGCCTATCAATATTTCTCTTTGTTCATTTTCTTTGGCCAAAGTCCATTTGCTTTGCTTTAAAGAAGAGATGGGTTGTAGACTCAACCTGGGTCTGTCTGTGTGGAGGTTACATGTTCCTCCCCGTGTCTGGGTGAGTTTCCTCCAGGCGCTCTGGTTTCCCCACCAGTCAGTCACGGCAGTGTTTACCAGACTTTTTTTGAACCATGACACACTTTCCACGGCACACCACCATGTCAAAACATAATATTCCTCCAGACTTATATACACAAAGAGGCAACAGTGCTTCCAACCTATTTAGAATAAAATGACCTTATAACCTATGAAATACATATTATTATGTGTAATTTTTGATTTTGGTGCATTCCAAAGTAAGCTCAACAACTGTTACAGAATGCACTTTTCACCTTTTAAATGAGTAAATAGCGATTGTTTTACTTTGATTATGGCTGAAAAAGTTATTCATTTCATAATGGTAAATGATTCAATTAAATGTGTGATTGTTTTTGGAAAATGTATTCATTTTTACAAAACACACCTGACAGTATTCAACACACTAGTGTTCCCGGCACACTGCTGGAAAATCACTGAGTTAGGAACTCTTGGTGGTTGTTGGAGGTTGAGGCGCCAGGTGTTGAGGTGCAAAAAGTCTCTTCTACATTTGAGAACTGTAGTGAATAAATACAGTAGATAAACTTGACACCTAAAGTAGCTTCTACACCAACTGACCAGTCTTAGATTGAACTCGTGAGGTTCAGACAGGGTTTCTTGATTCTGTGTTACGCCTAAAACCATCAGAATTTATTAATTTTTATTTTTTTTTTTCAAAAACTAAACACATACTCAAATCTTCTCTGTAAAACGTTTGCATCTAATACTGTATCATCAAACGTCTTATTCTTATTGAATGTGCATCCCCCTGTGGTCCAGTTGTGTTAATAGTCTTGTCGTCCGTGACATACTGATGCAGAGAACACAGGTAATACATCCAACACAAACACTGGACTCTATTCCAAAGGCTGAGTCCAATTACCAGTGTGTGATGGAGAACTTAACCTTTCTGTCAGTGAGGCTGTGCTGGGCGAGACAACCTCAATGTGGATTAGCATCGTCTCCTGAACGCCATTGGAGGAGGGACACTTTTAAATATGATAACTGCTTATGTTTAGTTTTCTTTTTCTATTTTTGAGAAGTGTAGTGACCAAAAAAGAGAAAGCATTTTCACCGTACACTTTTACTCTCTCTACACCAAAATAACCATTTAGTGGAACATGGACACAAAAAGTTAGACAGGCTAACGCCACCTAGTGCCTCCGCTCCATTTCATTTCACTCAGAGTTTCACAGTTTGTTGCTGCTCGAATCGAGCTTGAAAACGATCGTCCAATCAGCAAACAGCTGATTGGATGTGTCTGTTTGTAGTTCCGCAAGTTTGATCAGCTGGTAATCACAACAACCGCAGGAATGGAGGTAGATCAAGCAATACAATCCATGTTAGCAGTGATTCCTGACATTGAAGCCTTAAAACCAGAACAAACACAGTGTTTGAGAAGTTTTATTCAGGGATATACTTATTACCTCCTTTGACGGGATTCGGGGAAAGCTTAATTTATCAGTTAGCCCTGTTAGAAATAAAAAGTAATGTTAACTCTGTTCCATCGTCGTGTCCCTCCCACTTGCCCTGATAGAAGATCAAATAAAGGAGGCTGGAGAATTAGTGTCAGTGCTGGCCAGTTTGGCGTTAACAATGACCAGGACTAGGACTAGGACATTCTTAACGGAAACTTCAACATCGTCTTCGGGAGTCCCGAGTCCTGGATCCTAAACAACAAATGGCGAGTGAAGCTTGAATCTAAAGTATACCAGGACAACTTGATTGGCATCGTTGTGGATGAGGTCCACGTAACGTACAAATGGTGAGTTTAAACACATTGTGTATTCACTTGTGGTTTTCCCCCTGGTTCATGATTCCCACTGTTTGTGCAGACATAGTACCGTCAATTCCCCTGGCCTTTCTGTAGCACTATCTCAACGTGCTGTGAGCTCTAATCGAGCCCTCTGTTACGCACAAGCCCGCCAAAACCAGTGCATGCATGGGAAGTGCGCTGAAGCTGGGGATCTGCGCGGTGCGACACTGTCTGAATAATCGCAGACTGTCAAGTCCCTCAATCGCTTTCTCACTGAGACCTGGCATCACACACATGCCACCCTTAAGTGTTTTCATTTAGCCCAGGGGTCACCAACCCGTTGATCGCAATCTACTAGTTGATCTCTGAGACAGTGGGTATTGATACCCAAAGCCCCGCCTGTTTATATGAACTTTAACCACAAGCTACAGTCGAACTACACACGTGATATATAGTCTACAGTCGAACTACACGCAAAGTCTACAGTCGAACTACGCGACGTACACACACGAAATACAAGTGCAATCTACAAGCGCAAGATGCGGCAGCAGGAATTCTCCACTGTTCGCTCACTGAAGCACACAATATAGCTGCTCAGCGCAAGCCAACAGCGCAGCTCCTGAACACACGCACTCAAGAGAGAGAGAACAGGGAGAGGAGCAGGAGGAGAGAAAGAAAGAGAGAGGGAGACAGGTAGTGCCTCAGAATCCTACCTGCTCACGCTCTGTTGTCCAATTTACCCGCTTGTTCTCAAGCCCCTCCCCCCAATGTTATTATGGTAATCACCAGTCACTCATTTTTTAAAATAAAGCCTACTATTACATTGTAGCAGGTTTAGCTATAACTTAGATTTTGATTAAATATTATTACTATAATATTAAAAAGTCTAGGCCGACAGTGTTTCAATAGACTAAAGACTAGTCTAAAAATGTCAACATCGCTAATTAAATAAAATAATGTAAATCTATATTTAGATCTTCGGGCTGTGCTCAGACTAAAAGCAGCTCGCGAGCTGAAAAAGGTTGGTGACCACTGATTTAAGGCCAGTTCATACTTCAGCCGACGTCGCCCACTCAGGCTAGCCTCTGTTCGGCAGTTCGTGCGGGTTGTTCGTGTCACATCAGCTGAGCAGAACTTTCTTCGGCTGAGCTGTGCGGCAGCTCGCCTCTGATTGGCTAGTTTTTTCAAAGTGGGCGGGATTTCTCGAAGAATCCACTGCTGATTCTTATGACAGCACGGTGCTGCCCTGGCCTTGATAACGTCCCACCGTTTGTCTGTTTCTTTGTCCTGCATTTAAGGCAGAGCCTGTTGTTACAGAAACATTGAATAATCAACAAAATAATGAGCTACTGACGAGGTCAAAACTCCTCCCCGCAGCACGGGCAGGACTCTGGTCTTGCTTCACGCAGCAGGTTAAACACAGCGGAGAATGAACAGATAAACCTAATAGAGCGAGGGTTTCATCTGTTCTATACAGTGTGTGCGTGGGGCCAGCGTGTGTACCTGCACGCAGAAAATACAAAGAATCTTATACGAGTTGACGGAGCTGTCTGTCTGTGATCAAAATCTACATAGCAACCGTGTGGCAGTGGTTGTTTGGGCTCAGGCTGAAGTATGAATATCAGAGCCGAAACGAACTTTCTTCTTGTTCATACGGCCAGAGCGGGCCGATCAAACTTCTTACTTCGTATGAAGTATGAATAGGCCTTTAGCCTATTGCTCTTATCCCGCTTTTATCAGAGTGTCTGAAACTATGACTGAGAAACACAAGCATGAGATCCTTTTATTGATTGATTTTTTTCCTTATAAAATTCATTGAAAAGAAGCAGTGTAATGTGTACAATGAACCATGTGCAATATGATGTTGTGCAATAGAAACTAGTGCAATGTGAAGTCGGTATTAGTGCAATTTGAATCTGTGCAATGGGCCTTTGTGCAATGTAACTTAATGGGGTCAGTGCAATATGAATTGGTGGTATGTGACTTGAGGTTCTGGGCAGGAGGAGGTAGTACTGCTGGGCATGTGCAATACTGATGAACTGTTTTTATACTTGTGTATTTCTTCTTAACTTTTTGTCTAATATTTCCATTAACACTGTCTTGCTTGATTGTGTTTGTCCAGCTGTAAATTGTCTGTGTTTTATTCTTTTAACATCAACCTGTCAGAGTCTGCGGATGGAAATTAGACCTGCGCTATAATCTGTCATATTCACATCAGTTTAACTGTTCATTTTTTCTTAATACATTATAACAAACAAATAAAATACAAAAACAAACTTAAAGCTCAGAGACATTTAGATAGCTAAGATAGATAAAATAACAGATACCACAAGTAAATAAAACAATAAAATACATAAAACAATATCACTAGATAAAAAGAAAATAAAATAAAAACAACAAATAAATAATAAAAGAAAACAGAGGACCACACAACTCTCAAGGTTTGAAGCCCGTGAGTAAAAATGGCTCTTAAGACGAGACTAAAACTCTCCATGGATTGCGTGTCGATACCTCATGGGGACAAATTGCGTGTCATGACAACGCTTCTGCCTTTTTTGTCTTTGTGTTTAGTAAACTCAGACAGTTTAGGACCAGCTCCAGAGAACGCCCTGTACCTCCTGGTTTTAAGTCTCTTCTTAGGCACCACGAGCTGGAGCTGGACTTCAGACCTCAGAGCAAAAACAAACAATAAAACCTTCAATTCTAAGGTTAACACGAAGCCAGTGCAAAAACGCAACAGTTCGAGAATAGGGATTTGTGAAATATCCCTGGAAGAGAGAAAGTCACACGGTGTCACTGTAAATACCATCTTTTTAACAGTTTGAACGTTTGTTACTGCAACATTCAGTAGAACATCTTTGAAAGCTGAAAATCTCACTAAGCCTGCCCTTTGCTGTCACAACCTGGGCCTGATGGGTTTGTGTACGTCGCAGCCATTTCATTTTTGATTTGAAATAGAAAATTCAAAATCGGAAAATTACATATTCGTTTGTTTAAGTATTTGGTTAAAACGAAAATTGGAAAACGTAATACGGCCGTTATTTGATTTTGGATTTACATTTTTGCAAGCTCCAGGAAATTGTAGGCTACTGAGGCTCGGTTTTTCTCTCTTTCCCAGGAAAAGACTGCTATGATCTGGTAAGGAACAGAGTCAATCGGCCTTGTGCTCCAGGTAAAGTGCCCGAGGTTTGAGCTCTCACTTCCCCGGAAAAGGAGCGTTGTGACTGGGGTGGATCAGTGCCGTTTACCGCTCCGAGCTCCGGGGAACGAGCCTGAGGAAAAGTTTATCGCTGCCTCTGTGGCCCGCGTAGCCTATGAACCTCCCTTTCACCCCATCTAGAAGTGTTTAACCAGCCTCTCGCTTGTCCTTACACAACCAAAAGCGTGCACCATATGCCACCCCAGTCACAACGCTCCTTTTCCGGGGAAGTGAGAGCTCAAACCTCGGGTACTTACCTGGAGCACGGGCCGTAGATTGGCTCTGTTCCTTCCTGGTTCACAGCACTCTTTTCCCGGGGAAGGGAGAGAGACCAAGCCTCGGTGCAATTTCCTGGAGCTTGTGTGGCATAATGGTATGTCGTTACCTTTAAGGTGCCAAGTAGGCATCTCCAACTTCATGTACTTTTTTGTGAAAAGTTTAAACACAAAGCTTCAACACTTTTCAGCACAAACAGTAGGTCTATATATGCACAGGACAGGTCAGAATAAATATAACAGACTCACCATCATCATCAGTCTGTGTGAGAAAAGACAAATATATTCCAGTATTGCTTTTCCTGCAGCCGCGCGTCTCCCCCTTTCCCTTCTCCCCCGCCGCAGCAGCCTGTATGCAAATGAGCCTGTGGCTTAAGTTTCAGTTCTTCACACGTAAATGGTGTTAAGAGATGGGACAATACATTTAGTGAAGGCAATGTGGCACTAAAACCTTATATTTTCAAAGTTTATAAAGTTTGTTTTATGTTTTATGTGTCTAAAGTCTGAGGCAGTAAAACGTTTCATTCATTACAAACTCTTCATTCACAGATCATATTGTAATATATGTTCATTCTTTTTTGGAGCGATCTGTGCAGTGCATTGTGGGATACCTCATAGCTCCTTACCACCGTTAGGAAGCTTCTATGGTTCCTATGCTAAAGGAGCTATGATAGGAAGCTTCTATGGTTCCTACGCTAAAGGAGCTATGATAGGAAGCTTCTATGGTTCCTCTGCTAAAGGAGCTATGATAGGAAGCTTCTATGGTTCCTATGCTAAAGGAGCTATGATAGGAAGCTTCTATGGTTCCTATGCTAAAGGAGCTATGATAGGAAGCATACAGGCTCCTTCTCCTAACTCCTTATAACTGACAATCCGGACAGCTCTTAATATGACGTGTGGTCATGTGCATCCGGTTTTGGCTTAAGGAGCTACGAGCTATGGGACAATTTGATGAATTTGGACGGAGCGTTTGTCTAGGCCTATTTTAAAAAGAATCTGTTTAAATAAAAACCTTTATATTTGTAAAATACATCTCTCTTTGTTGTCTAGACTTGGCGCGGCTTAAGTTCATTAGTTATTAAATGTATTATTTTTGTGTTATTGTGGTCCCAGGGCCACATAATCCTCCTGGGTGACGTTGTTGACCACCAAATTTAGGTATTTCCTCCACCGCTCATGTCACACTTGCAAAATTCGAAATTCAAATTTTCGTTTTTAATCAGATACCTAAAAAAACAAGTATGTCCCAATTTTTAAATCGAAAACGGGAAATGGTCGTTTTCCAATTTTGAGTTTTCTAAATGAAATGGCCGCGACGTACACGGACCTGATGTTCATACTCTTCTGATTCTTTCGACATTCTGTGTGCGGCGTCAGGGCCACAGACGGGGCTCTTTAGCTGAAGCTCGTTTGGAATCAGAGGCGAATATTTGTGAACACAGATCTAATAATGCCAAAGAGCTGATTACAAGCTGGAAACACTCCACTAATCAGAACAGAGGCTCAAGGCAAACACACAAACATCTCAGGTCTTTGACGAGACTATTTTCATCCAATCAGTCGCTCCGGCTCTTCAATCACATGTGGAAGGAGAGCGCTTTGTCTTCATCCAAATGCACAAAGCTCTCTGTCACTGGCAGCTTGTCTTAGAACAGCAAACTTTTACACCAAAGAAAGGATATGGATTCAACAAATAGGTTTTTCTACTGTAATCTGCTCCCTTTTTATAGGCCTGGAGTTATTTTGACCAAAAACTGGAGGAAAATTAACTCGAGCTTCATGCCAGTGTTATTTTCCTCTATTCAACTATTTTGGTGAAAGAATATGAGCCACTACAATGAAATAATGTCTATAGGATAAAAACAGGAGGTCTTTTTCATCTTTAAACCAACAAAGCTGTGTTCAGACCACTCAAGCACCCCATAATTTTTTAAAAGCCCGGCTAAAATTTTCATTAAATAAAATTTTTTGCTTTTTATATTTCATGTTGTCATTTGTTATGCCCTGATCGTATTTTCTTAAGCCCTCACAATAATAACCCAACAACGTTTTTTTGGCCAAGTGGTTTGATCCGCTCTTAGCCCGTATCCCACAGCGACACTTTGTGGCGAGCGTGGAGGGTTACTGGAGTCTTGCTGTGTGCGGTGCAGTGCTATGGTTTTAGCAGTATTCATTCCTTTTGAAGTAACGTAAATGATTGAACGTTGCTCTGACTGTCAAGAGATTCTCGCTGTCAATCGCTAAAATGAAAGCGTTGGGCGCCCTGTGTTGTACGTTTGGGAATTCATTTTTTTGTTCGGACAGTTAAGCTTTCTTAAACAATTTCGATGTCATAATAGAGTGCTTCATGTGTCAAGCTCGACACCACTTTTTATTTGACGAAAATCCTTTGTCCTTAGACCCTCCTTCTGTCCTTAGACCCTCCTTCTGTCCTTAGACCCTCCTTCTGTCCTTAGTCCCTCCTTCTGTCCTTAGACTCTCCTTCTGTCCTTAGACCCTCCTTCTGTCCTTAGTCCCTCCTTCTGTCCTTAGACCCTCCTTCTTTCCTTAGACCCTCCTTCTGTCCTTAGTCCTCCTTCTGTCCTTAGACTCTCCTTCTGTCCTTAGACCCTCCTTCTGTCCTTAGCCTCCTTCTGTCCTTAGACCCTCCTTCTGTCCTTAGACCTCTTCTTCCTTGTCTCTTTCTGTCCTTAGACCCTCCTTCTGTCCTTAGACCCTCCTTCTGTCCTTAGACCCTCTTCTTCTTCTGCCTCCTTCTGTCCTTAGTCCCTCCTTCTGTCCTTACTCTCTTCTTCTGTTAGACTCTCCTTCTGTGCTTAGACCCTCCTTCTGTCCTTAAACCATCTCAGCAGTAAAAACTCAACAAAAACCCAAAGGGGACAAAAGAGAAACCAGGAGATGTAACGATGTAATGAGCGTTCTATTGATCTGAGCACACATCATCAGATTCTTCCATTTCTCAAAAGCATGTCTGAGTCGAGTGCTACTCACTACTGCTTCACGCCGACGCAGCACTGTAAAAACTGTTCTCTGTTCTGAATTTGTAAATTCATTTTTTAATGAAAATCTGCAAGAACAAGCCCCATTACAAACCAATAATGCACAGAACCACTTATTTCAAACCAAAATCTATGTTAAGAAGCAACAAATGAAATGAGTCATATTTAACAGGTCAGGTTCTTTTGTGTATTACACAGTTTGTAAAGCTAGATGACGGTATTTACCTTTTTATTTTTTTATTAAACAATCATAGTGCGGCCGAGTCACTCACATATAACACATGCGTGAACTTAAAGAGACAATCTCTATTCAAGAGTAACTCTCTCAGGCTGAAGGACTGTATAGGTTTGGCTCTCTCTCTGTGATATCCGCCCTGGGGTGCTGGTCAGAGCACAAGGAATAGGATGCAGGTGATGGTTCAAACGTTTATTGAGGCTTAGGCAGCTTAACATTTATGTGTATGTGTGTGGCTATAAAGAAAAGAGAAAAATAAAGTATAAATTAGATATAGTATAATAGATTAAACACCATAAATACATATACGATTAGCAAAAGTAATAAACACAATAATGTGAATGGATTAAGAAAGGGATATAGGTATATATTAAATAAACAGAACTTTTACACAATGTATAAGTACTGTATATGACACGGCAAAGCAGTATGCAACACGGCAAACCACAAAGCTAGCTTTAGCTTGTAAGCTAACTCCCTGGGATCCGGTGAAGCGAAACTAATACGACAGACACAATACTACAACAGACAGACATTATAATGGCAATAGACTTATGTAAGACAAAATACCAGTCTGGAAAGCCGAAACTTACTTTCGTTGTCATTAACGCACGACTTGAGCTGCGGATAGCTGCGTGCTTGTTCGAACCTTCTAGAACTATCTACAGGTGTGCTTACAATGCACCACACTAGTGGTCACTGTCTATAATTAATCGTCTCTCAAACAATCTCAGACAATTTACAAAACGTCACATCCAGGCAAGTGCAAACGATAGTTCGTTTTAACCTACGCAATGCACCTTTAACTACACACGCACAAGTCAGGCTAGAGCAGTGGTTCTCAAAGTGGGGTCCGAGGGGTCTTTGGGCCATGTGTATCTTTTTAAAACATAAATCTCTTCAACATTACAATTTCTTACGATATAAAACTCTAAACATGTAATGTTATGGATAGAAACAAGTACACCAGAAAAAATAACGATAAGAAACTAACATTTTATTCAAAGTTTGATATAAACATTGATGCTAATGTGAGCAATTATAGAGGGTCCTTGGAAAATTTTGTAATCGATAAGGGGTCCGTGACTTTAAAAAGTTTGAGAACCCCTGGGCTAGAGTCTCACCCAGAAAAGTGACAGCTAAACGTGTCAGCTGTATGTTCGAACTCGGTCCTTCTGCTTCTAAAACGTTCATCCCAGTTGACATTTGACAGATTTTGGTGAGAGTGATGGTGCGTGCCTTTATCTGGCCCAACACAAATTGCTTGGTGGACTCGGGCTATTCATCAGAGCTTTTTAAATTAAAGACGCCGCGTGAGGTATTTAAAAATCAATAGAGAGAAGACATCAGGGTCTTTGGGGAGAAACGAGGAATGGACACGTTTTATGAGCAATTTGTGCCAAAGTCCAAGCGTCAGCACTTTTCACACAATCTTCCACTCACACAAGACAATTCAATACAGAAGAAGACACGGGGCTTTTACTTCTGCGCCGTCCTCATGATACAGAGACACACACATGAGCAGGTTCAGTACATCTACATCTCACAACATGTCATTTTACTGGATGCTTTTGCAGAGGTTTTGGTGCTTTGAAACAAATGAGGGAAAAATGTGACGTTTATAATGAGGGAAAACCACTGCAAGGAAAAAGGAAACGCGACACTCAGTTTTGGGAGTGTTGGGGAGTCAGAATAGTGTTATTTTTGAGATCCGTCTGTTTCATATGAACCCTACATCCATTTCTAATCCTGAGGCCATCTCTTGTGGAGTTTATACCTTTTCAGTCCAATAACACAACCAAACAATAGAGCAACCCCCAAACCAAAAGTGACCCCCGTTGGCCCTGGACAGAGGTTATTCAGCCTCATGGATCGGCAGTTGTGTCTGAGTTGATCCATTCTTCAGCTGCTGCTGAGTTTCAGGAGGATGTTCACGTCGGCGGACACACACTGAGCAGATCTCAGACATTTTTAATGGACCATTGGGACCGCCTCTGCAAAGTCCAACGACGATGTGAGTGCACCATTTGACCCAAGCTCTAAGCACTGGTATCACTCCGCAAGACGACTAATGGTAGAGCGGTGACTCCAAACACCCTGGAGACTTGCCTGACCAGTCAGCCCCTCCTACATTCTGTTTGAATGCAGAAGGGTCTGAAACTGAAGAGATAGCCAATGATTTCGTCGTCCAAAGTTAGGACGATCCAATCACAAACGCCCCCCCCCCCCCTTTCCCTCCTCCCCTCCGCTCCGCAATTTCAAAACTTTTTTTCTAACCGTCTCAAAATATTCAAGATGGCGGACGTAGCTGATAGATCATTGTTTTCGGCTCTAGCTTCGGTTTTGAACAATTAGGAATGTGTTCAGAGCCTTCACATAGGTCACTGCTCCATTGAAAAAAATCCTCGCGCTATATATTTACTATACCAACCGGTTTAGCGCGTCGCTGCATCGGGGGAATTTCCGGGTTTTCTGTGATTGGTTCACTCCGCGGTCGGAAAGCCCGTCTCGAAATTGAACCCCGGCGCTCTGATCCCAGACCCTTACGTCTTTGTACAGTGTCTGTCAAAGCGTGTAGGGACTGGCTGGTCAGGCAACCTGGAGACACAAGGCAACATCGTCCATAGCTCCATCCCTCTCTGGTTGGACAATCGTGGCATCGTGAAGAAGTGTGTTTTTGGCTTCATTCTGGTGACTTTTATAGAGAAGACTTGAGCACAGTTAACCAGCGGTAAAAGTCAACTCTGAGTTTCAAACATAAACGACCCTGTAATGCACTCTTTATTGTTCTCACAATCAGTCAAGCCAAACCAAGAAAACTGTTCATCTGTCTTCAGCTTACAGTGGACTCAAATCATGGTGCGAACCCATTTTTGCAAAAAAATTTCGTTTTCTAATGAATTTTCCTTGAGTGTATTTGTAAAAACGGTCATAAGCATTTTCAGTCTGCTATGAAGAAGCCGAAATATAAGCAATAATTCAGTCCTAAATGGTCCCTATTTATATACTGTAGTTCTTTCCACCTTACAAGTGCTTTACACTCACTCAGTGTAACAGACACTGATAAAACGTATGTTTCGATTTGGAGATCACACTATGATATTTATCATGATTTTGTGAACTTACAGTGAACACTATACTGAGATTATGCTAACAATAACAAACAATAAAGCCATCTTTTCCAGTCATTCTTTATCAATCAGTGATTTCTTTTCTAGACTCTCTCACCCTAAGGCTGTAAGGTCTTGTTTCCATGATTTATATAATTAATGTTCTAAATTCAGAACTATTTTTGAAGCAATGTCCTGCTGTTTAATATCTACAGGTGACGACGGGTTAGGGTTATTATCAATATTAACGCTAAACGTAACATCCCTGGCAGCAACAAACACTTCCCACTCTCGCCCTCCCTCTGTGACACCTGAGCCCTGTGTTACGAAGCTGGTTTTGAGTTAAGTTCTGGGTTAACTCTGGTCTGGATCAGGAACAAGAGTGAGAGGAAAGAGGGCAGTTAGTCGATGATGATGTCATGTTAAGAAAAAAAAAAAAGAGGATTTTGCTTGGGCTATTATTAGAAACAGCTTACTAATACTGAAACGTTTGCCACACTTAATGCCCTGGAATGACGCTGAACATAGTCTCATCTCCTATAAACCACACTGAGATGAGACGAGGACCAAAAACAGTGTGGATCAACAGTGCAGACTGCTGACAACGTGCAATGGAGTGAACGGTCCGTGCGCTTGACAACGAGCTCCAAGCAAAATGTCAGTATACTTGGAAGCAGCTAGACTGGGCGGTTGGTTGGTCTCTGTACTATTCGAGCCAAGCCTAGATCGCTCTCGGAGTGGTTTTCCCTTAAGCGATAGCTTTTCTTTATCCTTTGACTAGTTGACTGTTTCTCTTTCTAGTCAGTTAGTCGACTAGTCTGTGTAAGCCCTATCAGACTAACCTCGGGCTCGAACTGCATCCAGTCCAACTCCGGTGCAGCCACTGGAGTCTTTACTTAACTTTGATAAGTCCAAGAGTGGCTCACACGGCGTACAGTCTGGTCCGGTGTCTTTGGTACGGCCAATCCGCTGCTCCAAAAACGTTTCGTTTGTTTCAAATTTTGGCCGGACGCCGGAGCGCACCGGAGCCCTTTTGATGAAAACAAGATACGATAAACAGGAAATCAAGCGAGCGCGGGTAAAGTGAATCCGGTGATTTTCAAAATAAAATCCTTACGTTACCACTAATAATACAAACTACGTCAAAATACGACATATTGTGTGATTATGTAACACATAGGGTGTAAACTGACCTCCCGTTCTTACCCATTGTGCGGCGAAAAATCAAACAGAAAATGAACTGACGTGAAATCAGCCCAAAACTCAGAGCATGTGTTCTTTGTTTACATCTACATGTGTCAACGATCGCGTAATCTCCCAAGTTGAGCGTGAACCTCTGTGAGTTCGGGGTCTGGTGAGGTCGGCAGCAGAGCCTGTGACTGCAGCAGGACTGCAGACCACCGGAGCTTATGTGAGTCACCCACCGTAGCAAGACCGGTCCGGTGACTGCACCAGAGTTGGACTGGATGCAGTGTGAGCCCAGGGTAAACTGTTCAGTCTGTAAAATGTTTGGTGATGTCTGCATATTTGTGTTAATCTGTTATATCCATGTATAATATTCAAATGAACTCTGTGATGTAACTTCTGTCTGTGATTGGTCTTAACCGCTTAAAGTTCACAGCTCATTTGTTCTGATTGGTTGAATGGCACAAGCCCCGCCCCTGTGAACGAATCCACTGAGACAATCCAGGGTTCACAGATTGAGTTTGTGTACAACTTATCCAGAGCGGCTCATGTGTGGTTTGTCTCATACAGGAGAAGTTCAGTGTCTTACAGGCCTCTGGTGTTCCAGTGGTCTCCCATCCAACTACTAACCAGGCTCTAACTCGCTTATCTTCAGAGATCTGGGACTTTTAATCAATGTGTACATATATATAGAATGTAAATATTCCTTTTACAGAGGTTCTTTGTGATGAATATTTCAGAAAAGCTGTCAGCCTGAAGCTCAAACCAAGCTGGTCCACGAGATCGGGACAAGACGAAATAATTAACATTAAAGTAACATCTGTCTCAGCCCTCCTTTCATCTTCTTCTCATGCTTTGCCAGCAGAATGTTTAGATTGAATAGTGTTTGTGGGAAGTGTTTAGGAGGTGAGCTTCAGTTTAAACAGTTTCTTTTGTCATTTTACAAAACATATTACAAAATTCAGTCTGTAATTCTGCTAAACCTCATTAGCATACACTCATTAGCGCTCACATGTTTGTTTGGATTCCGCTCTGTGATTGGTTGCTCACAAATAACTGGCTCTGGTAGGATATGATCTGATTGGTTTAGCTGTATTAAAATGCAGTGTGCGGCTCCAGGTAAAGTTGAGTCGTGTCCTGGAGTGAAAATGTGTTATCTGTCACTGCAGCTGTGTGTCCAAATGTCCTCCTCCGCCTGGGGACACGCAGCAGAGACTGTCCAGTCCCTCCGCCTGGGGACACGCAGCAGAGACTGTCCAGTCCCTCCGCCTGGGGACACGCAGCAGAGACTGTCCACCTATCCAACCACACACATACCCAGACCTCTGGATCAGTCCGTGGTGGTGAGCCATAGTCTCAGTTCCAGACTGAGCCGCGCTGATGTGAGATGATCTGTAGTTCGAGATAGTCACTGATATGTCACTTTGCATCACAAACACGGGAGCATGCGAGGATTCATGAAGAACATAGCCCCAGATCTCTGGATCCGTCTGCGGCTGGAGCCAGATAGTCCGCTGACACAACGTGACATAATTCTAGATTAACACTGAAACGTTGTTTGTGCCAGACGTGCTCTAAAATGTGCAACAGTGGGAAAAGCATGCCAGTATACCGGAAACTCAATTATTCATAATAAAACCATTTCATTTTTATTTATTCATTTTTTCTTACGCTTAGCCTGTATTTTCTTAAATTGTTGTGCTATAATCAATAACTGCAATAACGAATATTAAAGGGGCACTGTGTAAGATTGAGAGGAATTTTAATGATCACACATAGTCCACAAACATTTAAATCATATTTATTCTTTACAACATGAATACTTAAGAGAGCACTGTTAACCAATCCACATCAATTGTGATACATTTATACGTATTTGAAATGTTTTATTACAGCGGGAATGTGGATTATTGACGCTAGATGTCAGCATGCTTAATAGGCAAAATGCATGTGAAAGGCTCCCTCTAGTGTTCAAAAGTGGAAATCACTTTGTTTGTTTGTTTTTCTTACATAGTGCCCCTTTAAATCAATCACTAAATTACAAAATAATGGTTTTCTTATATTTTAAAAAGACATTTACAAGACTTGGCCTGCGCAGCACAGATCCGAGGGCCGCTTGTTCCACCTTTAAACTGTCAATCACCAGACTCCGCCCACATGTCAAAACTGTCAATCACCAGACTCCGCCCACATGTCAAAACTGGGACAGAACTCAAAATGCAAAAAAAAAATAAAATAAATAAAATAAAATGCAGCGCAAAGCGTTTTCAAGACACCCAAAGATGCTTCACATTCTGCATTATTCATTCATCTCACACTGGGTAGTGGTAAGCTACTATTGTAGCCACAGCTGCCCTGGGGCAGACTGACAGAAGCAAGGCTGCCATTTTGCGCCATCGGCCCCTCCGACCTCCACCAACCATTCATACACACAGCGGCATGAAAAAGTTTGTGAACCTTTTGAAATTTCTTACATTTCTGCTTAAAATCACCATCAAATGTGATCTGATCTTTGTCAAAATCACACAGATGAAAAAACAGTGGCTGCTTTAACTAAAACCACCCATTTATAGGTTTTCATTTTTTAATGAGGATAACATGCAAACATTGACAAAAGGGGAAAGAAAAAGTAAGTGAACCTTCTGCTTAAGAGCAATTATTTCTCAATTTTACCAAACAATTTAAGTCAGAGTGTGTCCAATCACTGAGGAATGGCTTAAAGCTGCCCTGCCCACTATAAAAGACACTCCTGGTAAGCACTGTGTCTTAATGTGAAGCAATGTCTGTTGTTCTCCATGGCTCGCTCAAAGCAGCTGTCTGAAGACCTGCAATCTAGAATTGTAGATTTGTATAAAGCTGGAAAAGGTTACAAAACCATCTCTAAAAGTCTGGATGTTCATCTATCTACAGTTAGAGAAATTATGTACAAATGGAGAGAGCTTGGCACTGTTTTTTCTTTCCTGAGGAGTGGCCTTTCAACAAAGTCCAGTATCTCTGTGCATACACTGACTACATGTAAAACAACAGTCTAGTATCTCTGTGCATACACTGACTACATGTAAAACAACAGTCTAGTATCTCTGTGTTTACACTGACTACAAGTAAAACAACAGTCTAGTATCTCTGTGTTTACACTGACTACATGTAAAACAACAGTCTAGTATCTCTGTGTTTACACTGACTACATGTAAAACAACAGTCTAGTATCTCTGTGCATACACTGACTACATGTAAAACAACAGTCTAGTATCTCTGTGCATACACTGACTACATGTAAAACAACAGTCTAGTATCTCTGTGCATACACTGACTACATGTAAAACAACAGTCTAGTATCTCTGTGCATACACTGACTACATGTAAAACAACAGTCTAGTATCTCTGTGTATACACTGACTACATGTAAAACAACAGTCTAGTATCTCTGTGCATACACTGACTACATGTAAAACAACAGTCTAGTATCTCTGTGTTTACACTGACTACATGTAAAACAACAGTCTAGTATCTCTGTGTTTACACTGACTACATGTAAAACAACAGTCTAGTATCTCTGTGTTTACACTGACTACATGTAAAACAACAGTCTAGTATTTCTGTGCATACACTGACAACATGTAAAACAACAGTCTAGTATCTCTGTGCATACACTGACTACATGTAAAACAACAGTCTAGTATCTCTGTGTTTACACTGACTACATGTAAAACAACAGTCTAGTATCTCTGTGCTTACACTGACTACATGTAAAACAACAGTCTAGTATCTCTGTGCTTACACTGACTACATGTAAAACAACAGTCTAGTATCTCTGTGCTTACACTGACTACATGTAAAACAACAGTCTACAACAGTGTTTCCCAATCTTTTTGGAGTCATGACACACTTGTGGTTGAAATTTGTTCATGGCACACCGACTCACATATGGTCAAACCAAACGACTTCAGAAGCAACGTTGCAAATATGCAGATTAAACTTTAAAGAGGCATTATCTAACTTTTTTGGTAGCTTGAAATGACCCTCTTACTATCAATAAAGAGACGCAAAGTCAAGTGGTACAGGTCAAAGTCAAGTGGTACAGGTTTGTTGTTGTTGTTTTTTTGAGAAATAAAAGTATTTTTGATTTATCAAATACATGTTAAATATGTTTAAAATTTTACTTTGGAACATGGTCAAAGTAATGACAGACTTTTGTTGGAAAAGTTACATAGTGTACCTTTAAATAATGCATTCAATTAGTAAATAGTGATTGTTTTGCTTCAATTCTTGGTGAAAATCCTGTTCAAACAATCTTAAATCTGATTAAACTTATTTCATAAATTGAATTTAGGAAACTGGCAATTTTTTTCAAGGCACACCTAACAGTATCTCAAGGCACACTAGTGTTCCCTGGCACACTGTTTGAAAATCACTGGTCTAGAATGGTGCTCATCAGAGGACTCCACAGAGGAAGCCACTACTGTCTAAAAAAAACATTGCTGCACGTTTAAAGTTCGCAAAAAATCACCAAGACACTCCACAGAACTTCTGGCAAAATATTTTGTGGACTGATGAAACTTAAATTGAATTATTTGGGAGAAACACACAACGTCATGTTTAGAGGAAAAATTAAACATCTCACCAACATCAACGCCCCATCCCCACCGTGAAGCCTGTAGTTTTTGTGTTGATGTGCGTTTAATGGGGGGCCAACTTCACGCAGGTGTCAATTGACCTTTCGCCGAGCTCCGCCCCAAAACGGCTTTTGTCCAATCAAACATCGTAGCAACCGTTGCTATGTAAATATGGTCCGTCAATCTTGAGCTCCAAGCATCATGGTGAAGCGATGTGTCTATGGTTTATGTAAACCGGACCGCAGATACCCAGAGATATTGACCGGAGGAGTTGTGTTCTTTCCATTTCTAAAGCCCAAAACAACTGGAGCGATGCTACAATGGATTAAACGGTACGGGCGGCTCGGGGCGGCTCCTCTACCAGCTAAATATATGGAACAAATGTCTGCTCAAAGGCAAAAACCAAAACTAGACCCAAGTTCTACCACGACGAGGATATAACTGCAGAAGTTACGCTCTAAGCTGCTAAGTTTAGCGAGCCTCTTAGCTTTAGCCAACACTAGTAGGTTTAGCTCGCTAACAACCCTCGTAAATAAACAATATTCTTGCAAAAGGGAAAAATAGACCTTACACATGAAAGTGAACTTACCCGACAGTGAAAGAGCAGGACAAGGCTGTGCTTGTTGTATTTGAGGTGACGTTAAAGATCATGGGTTTCTCTGATTTAGCTTGAGACCAGTAGCATTAGCCTCCATAGGAGTTATGTCTCCTCTGTTGTGTATTTTAATGTTTTGAATAAACCCTTCGCTGCAGAGTGAACCTCTTCTGCCTCATCTAGAGGATGTCGTGGAAAAATTGCTTTAAAAAAGTCACTAACGTGAACAGGTGTACTTCTTTCTGTCATTGAAGTGTATGGCACGCTGTCATATTTGACGGACGTAGCAACAGTAACTAAGGGGGGCGGGGCTCGGCGAAAGGTCAATTACAGCTGGGCCGTTTTTTAGAGGCTCATAAAGTGTGTCAGTTCATTTTCCCAATCGACATCATTGATTACGTCGACTAATCGTCGCAGCTCTAATTGCATCCACCGAGCATGAGTGAAACAAATTCTGCGCAAAAGAAAAAAAAAAAAAAAACAGAATCTATATACAGCTTATGCTTTTTTTTTTTTTTTGGTAATTCTAAAGATTGATTGCCTGGAAAATTCCGACGATAAATACAAATATATTCAGTTCTAATGTTCCTTTCTCTCTTTACCATTTCCACGTGCTTGATTTTGAAAAGTGCTCGTTAGACAAACTCTGACAGTCACGTGTGTTTGCTCTGCGTCAGTCGGAGCAGATTGTGCTGACGGAGCTCCTTCAAACCAGCGGGGAACATCCTCATGAGCAGCGGCAGGGGATTATGGGTAACGTACTGGATATGAACTCAAGGAATTATAGTACTAAATGCTGAAACTTGATGTATTCGGCTTTTTTGTCAGACATTTGCCCGGAAAGCATAAGGCGTCCATGTTTTTTTTTTTTTAAAGCAGTAAAACACACAGGCAGTAAAATAAATGCAACAGTTCTCAAGGATTTTACTCAAACATAAACTAAAACTGGGCAAAATATAAAAAGACTTCTTGCATTTTTCCAGGTAAAACTCATCTACATGAACACAACCTACTGTATTAAAGCAAAAACACAGAAAGATGTGTATTACAAACTACACTTCACAACCGACGTACACATTCAAGGTAACTAGCTCATGCACGTGTAGTAAGGCAGTTACAGCTAGCATGGTAACAATCAAAATAACGACAACAATAACATGTGAAAACTAGGTGCTTGTGAACACAATAATACTCACAAAGACGAAAGTGTCCCAAGGTTTAAACAAATAAAGCACATTTGCCGTGTAATGAGTGGTTTTCGAAGCACATTTCTCTGTAAAACTAGCTTGATTCTCAACAGCGGAAAAAAACGTCATAGCTTGTCTATAACAAACAGGAGTGCTCACTCTGCACTTTAACTCAAACGATCCTTAGCGGTAAAGATGTCTCACTCTGACATTTTTCTTGAAAACGTTTTTTACCAATATGTAAATGTGACGATAGTGGTTAGTACCGTCCTGCTTTAAACTTTAGCTCAGTTTTTTTGTGGGTTCTTATACCTGAGGGGGTGAGTTTGTCCCATACCACCACACACTTCTCCATCCTGGTACCTTGTGTGGGCCTACACCGGTTACATAAACATGAAATTAACTCATGTAGACTTAAAATAACGCGTTTCGGCTCCTCGGCCTTCATCAGGGCCAAAATCAGATGACTGTCCCAGAGCAGAATTAAACTCCAATCACATGTCCCAAGGGGGCAGGCACAGAGTCACCTGGTACATGATGTCACGGAAATTTACAAAGCAGTCAAACAATAATTAGCGATTAAATATCCATATTAACAGCAATAATATAATTAACATTATCTACACAAATACTTTTAAAATAGAGAGATAGTAACAACAACAACAACAACAATAATCACATGTATCAATATTGTTATCTAAGAGCAACATTTTTAAAAGAAGTCCTGGAAACTGCATGGCTTTGAGGTTGTAGATCCAATAGGATTCTCTTTGAAGAAGCTTTTTTAATCTGTCTCCGTCTCTTATTGTTTCTTAAATATGTTCAATGCCACATATTTTGAGAGCATTACAACTCCCATGGTTAGCCTCTTTACAGTGCATAGCCATGGGGACTAACCTCGGGTTAGTTGTTCTTATGGCCTGTTTGTGCTCAGTCGGTCTATTTTTTAGTTTGCGCTTTGTTCGGCCAATGTAAAAACTCCAGTCGATTTATCACATGTGTGGTGTTACAGTTTATTATTGTCCTGATGTTAAAACCTTTACCTGTTGTTAAGTTTATAAAAGTATTAGTGCGCTGTACTTGCTCCCAGTAAATACAATGACCACACCTGTAGCAGCCAGTCTGAGTATCCAGCCATGGCTAGTCAAACCCACTTAACCAACTATCTGAACTTACAGCCCTACTTACACATGCTAAAGAAGAAAATTGGATTACACAAAATTAACATGATTTTTTACAATGCAAGAATCCAAATTTGTCATGAATGAGGCTCAATGCTCTTATCCATCTATATCACAAATATGAAGTGGCCAACTGAGGGTGACATCTAAAGTGATTACCTTTTCTGTCGCTTGATCACTGCACATCATTAAAAACAGACTGAAGATACTGTATCTTTTTCTTTGTACCAGTGAAGTAACAACGTTGGAACACAGAAACTCACAGAGGTCAAGTTTACATAGAAAACATACCAACAAAGAGTCAAAAGCAGCATTTTTCTGGCTGATATGATTTAGTGTTCAACTGTGTGTTTAAAATCCATCACGCCTGTCTATGCTGTGATGTTGTCTTACTTAACCTAAACACACTATGCAGATCAAACCTCTTTCAGAAGAGTCCTGCTGACCTCAGAAAACCTTTCTTCTCCATATGTTTTACCCCCAAAGGACCAAACATGAGGAAATAAATAATTAAAACTAGTAGAACCTGGGATAGACCTCCAACATCTGCTTCATTCATATTTCATGGAGCTGTACCAGTTCACACGACTCTGAACTGGTTTCATGATCGGAGCACAAAAGATGAAACAAACAGAG